>CM069131.1:116391483-117591483 GCA_035221665.1 Okamejei kenojei | reverse complement strand
ATTTATTCTTTTGCCAAACTGGGATGAAAAATTGTTGTAGTTCATCCATGCAGTCTTTAAATACATTCCATTGCACATCCACTGTCAACCCTTTAAGATTCACTTGCCAGTCTATCTTGGCCAATTCACTTCCCATACCTTCAAAGTTACCTTTGTTTAAGTTCAGAACCCTTGTTTCTGACTTAATTATGTCATTCTCCATCCTAATGAAGAACTCAACCATATTATGGTCACTCTTGCCCAAGGGGCCCCGCACAACAAGACGGCTAACTAACCCTTCCTCATTACTCAATACCCAGTCTAGAATAGCCTGCTCTCTCATTTGTTCCTCTACATTTTGGTTTAGAAAACTATCCCGCATACATTCCAAGAAATCCTCTTCCTCAGCACCCCTGCCCATTTGATTCACCCAATCTATATGTAGATTGAAGTCACCCATTATAACTGTTTTACCCTTGTTGCACACATTTCTGATTTCCTGTTTGATGCCATCCCCAACTCCACTATTACTGTTAGGTGGCATGTACACAACTCCCTTAGAGTTTTGCAGCTCTACCCATATCGATTCCACATCCTCCAAGCTAATGTCCTTCCTATTGCATTAATCTCCTCTCGCACCAGCAACGCTACCCCACCTCCCTTTCCTTTCTCTCTATCCCTCCTGAATATTGAATATCCCTGGATGTTCAGCTCCCAGCCTTGGTCCCCCTGGAGACATGTCTCCATGATCCCAACTATAGCATAGTTATTAATAGCTATCTGCACATTCAACTCATCCACCTTATTACGAATGCTCCTTGCATTGAGACACAAAGCCTTCAGGCTTGTTTTTACAACACTCTTACTCCTTATACAATTATGTTGACAAATGGTCCATTTTAATTTTTGCCCTGGAAACCCACCACCTCTTATTCTCTGTTTATTATTTTTTTTCTTCTTTCCCCCCTACATGTTGGGGCTGAGTGCTTCCCTTCTCTCCCTCCTGCCTCAGTCCCTGTCTACTAGTTTATATATGACAATAAACAAAACTGTAACTGTTATCTTCAAAAATGGCTGTGCAAATTAAGTTCACAGTAGTAGTCCACCAGTCTCTGAACAACACAATGATTTTTGAGGGTGTTTTATTTACTCTAAGACTGAACAAAGAAATCTATAGGACTAAATAGGAAAGTAGGCATACTGCATTTAGGCATATATAGACTCGAAACCTCGACCAAAAACGTGATAGTGGATAAACAATGAAAAAATATTGATGTTTTAGCTGCAGTCTTAATAGCACATGTTAGGAAGTAGGAGATGTCTAGATTTCCTAGAATGATGCTCAGGCTCCCAGGGTTAAGTTAGAAGAAACTTAACAAAGAGTGTCACTTTCCCTGAAAGTGTAGGATTATAGTGGTTTGATTAAAACTTTCAAGTTATTAATGGAAATAATGTCATCGATAGCGAATTGGAAGTCTAAGAAAAAGTGACATGCTCCAAATTTCAGAGGATGATGTATTCGAAGTAACAATGAAATAACAGTGTGCAAATAATTGTGGAAGTTTGGAACTCTGAGCCATAAACGACAAATAATTCTCGTTAATTATTAACACTAAATCTGGGATCAATGGATTTTTTTCTCATCAAAGGATTTTGATGAGTATATAAAAAAAAGAGCAAATGAAGTCACAGTTATCCTCAGTTTAGGTTTCAAGGCCAAACAACTTACTTTTGATTCTAATGTCTGAACAAATGTGAGCTTAAGGAGCAAAAACAAATCTGGAAAAGTATGCCTGAGTATATTAGAATTAATTGAAGTCTGAACAGGAAGTCAGAAGTAACACAAGCTTTGCGTAAAAAAAGGAAGAAATTAGCAAATGAAAATGCCAGTCAATACTGCAGAGCTGGGGGAAATGAGAAAAGAAATGCCAGAGACATTACAAAGATCTTGCATCTGGCTTTATGGCAGAAGACAAAACCATTTTGTACTTAGTGGTAAATCCCGTAATTAATGAGAATGATTCCCTCAAAGAAATTGGAACTGGTAACAGAAAATAGTGGTTTAATGAAACTATAAGACAAAATCTCCTAAGCTAATAGCTTGCATCTTTGGGATTTGAAAGAAGGGACAGAGACTGTCCAAAATAATGCTGTTCACGAACTGGAAAGTACTTATTTTATCCTAATATCAGGAAAAGAGGAAGATTTAAAAAAGAAGACTTGTAGGCAAATTAGCATAACAAGTTCACAAGTTCACAAGTTAAAGTAGAATTAGGCCATGTGGCCCATCGAGTCTACTCTGCCACGCAATCACAGCTGATCTCTGCCTCCAAATCCCATTTTCCTGCCTTCTCCCCATAACCCTTGACACCCGATCTAATCAAGAATTTGTCGATCTCTGCCATCAGTGGTGGAGATAACATTATTAGGATAACATGGCTGGAATCAATGGCAACATCTCCTTTTATACACATGATCAATGTCCTGGCACGTGACATATTCTTCCTATAAAATAAAAAAAACACTTATTAATTCTGTTAATTATCACTCATGCTCAAATATTCTGTTTAATGCATTAACCATTACCACCCCAAAGCTTTGAACAATATCAACTACACATTTTGTAAAGAGTTATTAATGCAGGAGAATGTGTGCTACTAATTTTCCAAACTGATCACAAAATGTTGCTGTCAACCAACATCATACTATGTTCAGATTTATTTTTGATAAGTCTGTTATTTCTCAAGGTTATAAACAGCTGGATTATTCTTGATGAATGAATGGGAACGTTTTTTACACGAAGAGTGATGAATGTTGGGGGTGGTAATGAAAGCTGATACTGGTTTTTTAGAGGCTTTTTACATAGGAACAAAGATATGCATGGATATGGAAAATGGGAGGTTATGGATCATATACAGACAGAGAAATTTAGTTCAACAGCATCGTATTTGGCATCGACTTTGTGGGCTGAAGGGCCAGTTCCTGGATTTCCTCTTCTATCTTCTAAGGCCATGGTCTATGAACCTGTTGCATTTGTTCTTTCACAAAGCATTCAAAAGGGTGCAATGGAAGATGTCATTACACAAATTAGAGCTCATGGCATTATATTGTCTTAGCTTAATGATCAGGTAAAGATTTGGTTGTATCATTTGATGCCCTTCAAGGTTGCAGTGTAAGAGATCTAGGTGTAGTAATGTGGCACACATCCTTTACCCTGAGCCTGTTGTTGCCAGACCAAGTCAAGTCAAGTCAAGTCAAGAGGCTTCAGATAATGAAAATAGTTGATTATTATAAATTAAGCAAAAATAGCAAACACTTGGATTAAGATGGTGGTCTTTCATAACATTTGGACCCCTTAAATATCTGAGTGTGTAATAGCATGGAGATGGCTGCGGGGCCACAGAGCAGTTTAGCACCTCTGCAGAGGGAGGAAGATGAGAGAATAGCTTCCACCAGAAGATCCTTACTATAGTGTGTAAGCAGGAACTGCAGATGCTGGTTTAAACTGGATAGGTACAAAAAGCTGACGTAACTCAGCAGGACAGGCAGCATCCCTGGAGAGAAGGAATGGATGACATTTCTGGTCGATACCCTTCTTCAGGCTTTCTTTACCCATTTGTTCTCTCCCTCTCGTAAACTTCTGTATCTAATTTTAAACTAATTCACCTGATGGTCTGTGTGACAATAGTGGGCAGGACAGACTTCAGCTGCACGGTGTGACTGAATGAATCTATGACTGTCTGACAGGTCCTTTTCCATTCACCTGTTTTTATGAGTTTCAGCAGTTAACCCTGTCAGCCCTACCACACAGCAAGATCCCATTGACTTGCTGTTTTGTGATCAGCTCGCATTTCCAGCAACATGCAACCCAAACAGTCATCAACAGGAGGATGGGGAGAAATGGTTTTGCTCATTCAAAATTGAAGATTCTAAATCGACTCCATTCCTTCTCTCCAGAGAACTGGCCTAACCCACTGGGTTACTCCAGCTTTTTGTGTCTATCTTCACTAATGGTTTAGAGAGGCCATGGGTGATCTTACCATCAAGTTATTTACAATTAATTTGCTTAAATCGAATAATACTTTGGTACTTTCCAGATTGTGTTGAGGTTATTTAAGTATGCAGAGAGGTGCAGGAGATCCTGGAGGAGTTTATGATGACTTAATCATTCCAACACAAATTCAATAAGTTTTTACTTCTTACAGTATGGTAATAATGGCATGATTCTAAATTGTTACAGATGTAAATGAGGAATCATATTCTATTTTTGGTGCTTATATAGGGTGATTTTTCACTGCCTTTTAATATTCAGCTTTCCCATTCTTTATTTTAATTCAAAGGAAAATAGTTCTTCAGATTTCTATGAGAATTTTGATTTTTGAAACCAAAATGGAAACAAATTGATTTCTTCAATCCAAACTACCACTTATATTTTTGCCCAGTTTTTTTTTGGTTAAACTTTCCTTTAAAGAATGTTCAACGTGAAAGGATTTAAATACAAGGAAAGTCAAAAAAGTAATATCATTGCTTCGTCCTTTGGTAGTTGGTTTATGATAAAAAGAACAACAACCATTTTCCAAAAAGACACACGTTATATTTCAAATTCAAGGATTATTTGTATCATTGACGTGCAGGGAAAATCTGAACCTTTGAAGTAAAAAGTAAGGCATTTGCGATATGCTCATATATTTGTTGCAATTAACAAATTTCTTTCATCTGAGTTAAGCCTTATGCACAATATTCTATTTTCTTCAAAAAACACATATTTGCTTTAAAAAAAAATAATTTAACTGTAATGTTATGCTTCAGAAAAGAGATAGCTTTGTGTATTTAATAATGGAGTCTATAGCAGAATTAATATTTCAGGTTAATGTCCTTTTATAAGAACTTGTGATATATCATCTTCAACCTAAATCATGAACTCTTGCCTGCCCAACTGTGCATTGACAATATTTACTTCTTACCTTTCAAATTCAGGTTTGGATTGGATTTTTTTAATTGTCAAATACATCAGGATGTAATGAAACTCCTTGTTCCAATGAAACTCAGAGAGTAAATAGTATACGTATAGTCAAATAATATAATGGTGAGTGCAAAATAGCATCATGGCATAGGATTGTGGTGCAATCTGAAGTAGTGCAAAAAGGACAAGTAAAATAATGGAATAACCACATTGAGTTAAGAGTAAGAGTAAGTGGCAGCACTTTCGGGTAGGGGATGGGAAAGAGGTGGTTGATTCAGAAGTCAATTAGCAGTGGGAAATAAATTATTTTTAAGTCTGGACATCTGGCTTATTAAACTCTGGTATCTTCTCCCAGAAGGCGAGAGAGAGAAAAGGGAATGGCTATGGCGGCAGGCATCTTACACAACACTTGCGCTTTCCTGATGCAATGCATCGTGAAGATGGGTTGAATGGAAAGAAGTGACAAGCCTCTGATTGTCTAGTCTGTATTCATGAGTCTCGGTGGGTTAAGGTGGACAAGAGCAGAGCAGTTGCCATCCCAGGCTGAGATGCATTCCATCAGATTCATTTTATAATGCCTATGTAGAAGTTCAAGAGAAACTTTGTGGACATGATGTATCTTCTCAGATGTCTATGAAAGTAAATATGTCAATATGCCTTCCCAATCACTGCATATGGTTGCCTAGAAAATTGAAGCTAACCACAATCTGTACATCAGCTTCATTGATGAGGACAGAGTTGTGATCACCCCCTTGCTTTCTTTGGTCAAAAACCAACTCTACCATTCAATCACAGCTGATCTATCTTTCCCTCTCAACCCATTCTCCTGCCTTCTCCCCATAACCCCTGACTCCCATAATAATCAGGACTGTCAATCTCTGCCTTAAAAATCCCCAATGACTTGGCCTCCACATCCTTCTGTGGCAATGAATTCCACAGATTCACCATCCTCTGAATAGATAACTCATAACCATGAATAGCATCCAGCTATACGGTGCTCTTAATGTCAGTCTGATCCAGAGCTGAATATAGTGCAAGAGAGGTGGGGTCTTCCAGAGACCTATTTTTCCTTCATGCAAATTGCAAGGTGTAAATTTTATTCTGAAATAGCAACTTTGGCATCAAATCTGGAATGCCCTGTGAATCCTGTGCACCTCAAGAGCTCATGCGATGCACACGTTCACACTTGTGGCAACGTGAAGTCCAGGTTCACCATGTGCACACACAAGTATCATGTGGAAGTTTGAAAGCAATTTGCTTCAGAAAATGCAGGCTACTGTCAAACATTGTTACCATAATGTCATATTTTAAAATGTTTTACAATTCATAAAGATCTTATTGTTCCTTTCCTTGCATACCGGTTGAGTAGCACTTGCACATAAAATTGTGTTGTTAAGATTACAACACCGTCAAATACATTTGTCTTCATAATTAGAGCATGGTTGCTGACATCTATGAATCGCCACACAAATTGCTACATTACATGCAGCATGACCATTTATGTTTGTGAACTCCTTTAGTGCAAGGTCAGTTGCAATTATAATTTTCAACCTGAGAGACCTTTATTCCAAACCTGTTCATCTCCAGCTGATTTGACAATTGTTACATCTCAAGTTACAAAAAAGATTGCATCAATAAACCTTCAACAGTGTAAATCAGTGTGTCAGCAGGACTGAAGCCAAAGTTGAGAAGCAGGTTTAATGGCAATACTTAGCAGAGCTGGTGTGGTACTCAGGCACAGGGAATAGCACGTATGCTCTACACTTATTTTTCTGGAGAAAAAGACAAATGAAACAAATCCTTATCTTAGTCTCCTGTTAAATTCACAAGACCTCTTTTTATGTTGTTAAACTTTGTTCCTTGGCAGAACAATATGTTCCAATTACTTTATGAGGGATACAATGCACATCAGGAACAATATATTACAAGGCAAGAAAATTATGAAAATATTTATTTAATCCACTGGTTTGATCGTTGCTGATTTACTGTGTCCAATTCTGGGCCCAACACATTAGGAAAGATGTTAATATCTAACAACGGTGCAGGTTTGGAGAGTTGAGACAGTCGGGTATAACAAAGTTCTTTATTTCTAAACAAACATAAAGTGATTACCCGAGTCGATATTGACAGCCAAAATAAACGGTGCTCACTCCACTGGGTATATTTATTAAAACAAAATTTGTGAAGAAAACCTACTGCTTTGCTCAGCTTCAAGCAAAACATGCAAATATAGAATCAAACCCAAGAAAGCAGCTTCCTGTGTCACAATTCAGCATATGTGTCACAATTCCCTGCTATATTTAAGAGGGAGTGCTATATTTAAGAGGGAGTTGGATGTGGCCCTTGTGGCTAAGGGGATCAGAGGGTATGGAGAGAAGGCAGGTACGGGATACTGAGTTGGATGGTCAGCAATGATCATATTGAATGGCGGTGCAGGCTCGAAGGGCCGAATGGCCTACTCCTGCACCTAATTTCTATGTATCTATGTTTCTATCTGGTGACATGTCTACTGCTGAAGTAGATTTGATTACCTTCAGCAGCACAGTTTGTTCCATTGTGACCTTTTTTTATGTTATGATAGAACATTTTAGAAGAAGATTTCAAGCATCAACCACTGTCAGTTTCATAAGTTCATGTTATAGGAGCAGAATTACACCATACGGCCCATCAAGTCTACTCTGCCAATAAATAGTAAGATTAAATGAGAACTTACCAGTTTGAAGTTTGATCTTTATTTTATGAGGAGTTACGATGAGGGATTACGTGAAGACCCCGCCAGCACGCATGCGCGACATTCTTCAAAGCAGTGGTGTGAAATCACAGATACCAGAGTAGACTAATATAGTAAGATAAGAGAGAACTTCCATACCAGTTGAACTTTATAATAGAGGGTTTTGGGAGCGGAGGGCACGTAATCCCTCATCGTAACTCCTCATAAAATAAAGATCAAACTTCAAACTGGTAAGTTCTCATTTAATCTTACTATTTTACTTCGGAGTCACGTGAGTGACTACGTGAAGATTTCAAAGCTCTGTGATTTCATGCCCTGGAACGAGACCATGCTCACACACTGCCATTCTGGGATGGAGGATGAACGTATTTCACACACGACACTGTGCTGAAAAACAATAAAGGTATTATTCATACCTAAAATAATATGCCCCACATTGGGTAATTTATTTTACAGAACTTAATTTTTCCCTGCAAACGTCTCAGAATCGGCCACAGGTTTATTATAAAGCATTGAAGGCGTTCATTGCTCCACCCCGCTGTGGCAAGGATGTGGTCCATAGGAACTCCCATCATCCTAGCGTCCGATGTAGATGCAGCCCTGTTGGAGTGAGATTTGAAAACATTAGTATTCACCACTGCACGTAATACCACCCGAACCATCTGGATATGGTTTGCACTGTGACCTTAGGTGAGGGCATTTATGGCTAATGAGAAAGCTCTCTCCGTGCCCATAAGTGTCTTGGTGACTATATGTTGGAAAATATGTGTCACTCTGCAGGGCCGACTATCTGCAGGATAGGCCAGAACTCTAATATTGGCCAAAGGAACCGGGTCAGTCTTGTTTAAGTACCCCTGTATGTAGCAGGTTATCTGCCATTTGTGACAGACATGACGTCCTATTCTAGCTTGTGTAAGGACTGGACCCGTTGTGCTGATCCAAGTGCCATAATCATTCCCATCTAGGATATTAGTTTGTCCAGAGTGAGCCCCGATATTGGTGTCCATCCTCGTAACATGGTGTACTACCTATGTCCCATATATGGGTGTATCTGGGCCTGGGGGGAATAGAGTACAAATACCCCTCATTCGTTTAGGTACTAGTGGGTGTGATCCTATAGCCAGGTGATCACTCCCTCTGCCCAGATATTAGATAGGGCACTCCTTGCACAATAATGGCACTGTAACTCAATCCTTCATCGAAATGAAGGGTGGCCAGAACTCCAGCACTTCAGTGTTGATGGCTGAGTCATATGTAGTGTTTGTCCTGGTGCAGAACACTTCCCATTTCCTGACATATGTCAGGTACTGTCTTCTCGTGGACTCCCTGCACGACGCTGAGATGGCATTGATCGTCCTGTCGGAGAGTCCGTATCCCAGAAATGGCCTGTTCAGAAACTGCAAATCAACAAGTTCATACAGTCATGGCACGGATACTTTCCCGCACGGGGTGTGCCAACCTCCTTGGCCGTTGTTGATCCAGATGCAGGGTTCTGAGACCATCTTTGTACTGTTGGGACCCGTTGCGGCGTCTTGTTTAATTATTGTAAGACTCGCCTGATGAGGCAGAAGGGGAAAATGCATAGCAAAACAAATCCCTCCCCCATTGCAGCGAGAAATTGTCCATCGCTGCTGCCCCTGGGTCTGGTTCCCAAGCAACATATGTTGGTAGTTGGTGAATTAGTCTGGATGGAAAAAAGGTCGATATCTGGTGTCCCATACCGGTCTATAATATCTGTAAACACTTTCCGATCCAACATCCATTTAATGTTGTCGTTGAATTTACGTGACCTGGTGTCTGCCACTGTAATTTAGCTTACCTGGAAGTAAGTGGTTGAGATCCAAATCTCTCTCCCAGACACCAGTGCCAGATATTATTAGGCAATTCATCACATGATATCGACTTTATTTCACCCATATGATTATATATAGGCCCCCAGTGTGGTATCAATTTGTACCGTACATGCAACTGGTGCTCATCTGAGCAGTAGGCCCTGAGTCCATGAAACGCTCCCAGCATTTCTAGATAATTAATTCCTAGTGCTTTAAACAGAATATTTTTTGTGCACTCATCTGCCACCACAACTTGTGGTGGTATTAGTTGCTCCCCAACCTTTAGCACTGGCTATCAGTCTGTAATGTACCCTAGGGATATAGAATGGGGTGATGGGGTTAGGATAATATTGAACATTTCTATCCACCAGTTTAATTCTAATTTACTTTCCCTGGTAGTTGCATAGGCCTATTGAAATGGCCTGTATGATTTTTGAGAGCTAAAATTTCCCTCTTCCAGGTTTTAATAATGGAGTGGTCCAATTGTGCTGCTGGGAACGCAGCCACCAATTTCCCAATCACTCTTGCTCCTTGCCGAATGGATGGTTCCCTGATGCCAGTGAGGCTTTTGCATACTCCCATCAAGTCTGTCACTTTGTTTGGTGGCAAGGTGATAGACATATGAACAGAGTCAATAGTGAACCCCAAATAATCCATGGTAGTGGAGGGTTCCAATTTTGATTTATCTGGATGTACGTTAAATCTCTGTGTTGTGGCTGATACCACCAATGTAGCCAGCTCCAATTTTCACCTACAATGAGAATATCATCAAGGTAAGCCATGACGATATGGTTATATTTCTTTAAGTATGCTAAAGCTGGTTTTAATAAATTTGTAATAGCCTGGGTGCTGATGACAACCCATTGGATAAGGCATACTGCCATAGCTGTCCCATCCAGATAAATTTCAGGTATTTACGATGACCCTGTGTGTGACAAACGTGTCTATTTTGAAATGGGCATACTGAACGGAAGTATTTAGTTCGGTCAAATCTGTAATGATATGGCAACCACCATCTTTTTAGTTTTTTTATAAATATATTTGATACGAACTCTTGAAATTCTCTGATTGTTTTCTCAATCCCTTTTGTGTTTAGTCTTAACAGTTCAGCATGGCCTGCTGTTCTCCCTTTTTGTGAAGTATGAACTTCCTGCTAGGCGTATGCTGAACTGGGACGGTAGTTCGTATACAAATTCAATTTTGTAATTCTGAATACTTCCGAGTATGTAAAAGTTCAGAGGTAAAAGTGCAGCACACATGATGAAATAAGTGCAACCGTCCCCCAACTTTTGATGAATCGGACATGCAATGTTTTTTAAGACAACCAGACCCACCTACCTCCATGGTTACCGATGTTGTGTGGGTTGTCTCCGCAGTTGTTTCTTCTGGTATTGTGTTGCTGCGTTGTGGGGTTGGCGCATTTTCCATGAAGGCCTGGGCTGGGCCATGGTCTGAAAGACCGCTGTGCAGGTGGGCCGGCCTTCGAGCTTTCACCACCAGATGGTCTTCCATAGCACCGATGTCTGGTGGGTGTGTAGGGGTGCTGCCGCTGTTGATAGTGGGTTTTAGAGGTGCTTGGCACCTTGATCAGGCCTATAGCCTTGGCTTCCTCATGCAGATCTTTCACCTGCTTCGGGAGGTCCCCCAACAGCAATTTTGGCGCCTGTGTGCTACTTGTCTTGCATAATTCCGCACTTCTTGATGATGCTCTTCCTGTAACTGTTGATCTCCACTGAGTATTACACAGTCTGCTAGAGCATCACGTAACTCTTCAGGCAAATCAACCCCATCAGTTGTCCTGGTACTGCTGTGATTTTAGCAGCCAGCAGTTTCCTCTGGAGCTTCCCCTCCTGGCTCCTTATAGATGGGCTCCTGTTGCCCCAGATGGGGTCATAGACTGCTGGTACTTTAAGAGAAATGGAGTTCTCTGGAGCAATGTACTTCCCAGCCATAAAGTTAATGGCTTGCTCCTGTAGCTGGTTTGTAGCCATGTATTTTGTACTGGCTTGCAGCTTTGTATAGGCAGTCCTTCTTGAGTTGATACAGCATGCCACAAATCTTCTGCTGCTCTCTCTTCTGGCACCCCTCACAGTTGACTGTTCAGCCATTGCCCCTTCTTCAGGGTCAGCCCAGCTCTGACCCCTAATGCTCCCCTGCGAAGAGGGTGAGACATTTGGCAGTCCTTGAAAGGATCCTGCCGTGGGTCTGCGAGGAGACCCACTGTGACTCTGCCCCTGCATAAGCAGGTCACGCTGGAGCACTGCTCCCCATCCGCTCCTGCGGGAAAGACGCCCGCCGTCCCTATCCGTGAACGGGGTGTCTTCAGGTCCGGACCCAGCCGAGTCAACGGACCTGTCCGACCTCCGGGTGGTTTTGCCGCCGACCGCGGCGCACCTGCGGTCTGTAGCGGCGAGAAGCCGGCAGCTGCTGGCAGCACCTGCAGCTCTGGAGAGACGGCACGCTGCTGGCTGCTTCCACAGCAGCGGTATCAGCTGCTGCTCTCCCTTGCGCGACTCCATGGTGCTTCCTCCGTTCTGAAAAAGAAACACACCGAGTCGCCACGCTCACCAGAAAAGGTAAGACTTACCTTCCGTAATTTTTCAAAACTCGCGCTGGAGGAGCAGCGCTCCTCCCGACTGTCGCTTCCACAATGCGTTCGACGATATGTCGCGCATGCGTGCTGGCGGGGTCTTCACGTAGTCACTCACGTGACTCCGAAGTAAAATCATGGGTGATCTATCTTTCCCTCTCAAACCCATGCTCCTGCCTTCTCTCAAATTATTCGTACTAATCAGTTTGATGTTAAACAAAGTGCAACTCTTCACTCACAACCTTATCTTTTTATTTTGCTTATTCCAGAAATTGGTCCAGAATAAGTAAAATAAAAAGATAAGGCTGTGTGAAAACAGTTTGTAACTTTCTCAGCAGTGTTAAACCAGTCATTATTTTAGGCTTACTCATTTTATTATATTCAAATGTTATTGATTCTATTTCTAGTGTAGAGAAGGTACAGACACCTTAAGGTCTTCACTACTTTATTAATCATACATCATATAGCCCTAGCTGTACGTGGTCTGTCACGATCACCAGAGAGAGAGCTAGGGGCGTGTGGGTTACAATTATACTAACTGGTGGGGGGGTGGTTAGCATGGACATCGTCACTATCAATTAAAGGTGTATACACATATCATCTACATCCTTCCTCTACCAAAACAAACAGTGAGTGACAGGGCGACCACGTCTCATGCGCTAGGGTAAATGCAAACAGTAAAGCACAGGAATACAGAATCACACGTAATCGCCGTAACGGACCGGCAGCCTGACCAGGCGACCAGACCGGGTCCGCACCTCACCATCACCTCCTTCCCCGACGGGAACAAGCGGGGACGACGCCGGGGCATGGTGGGGGCTACGGACAGGAGAACCCCTGGGCGACGAAGGCATCGGGGGGGGGGACGGCGAAGAGAAGGGCGAGGAAGCCGGAGAAAGCGGGACCGCAGCCGGGAGGCGGACAGGAGGAGGACGAGGGGGGGGTGGGGGGGGTGGCCCCAGAGGAATGGGCAAAGCACTGGGCCGCGACAGTGGCAGCGGGGGCGCATACGGAGCCGCCGGGGGAGGGAGAGGCTCGTTCACGAGCCGGAGATGCTGGCGGGACCGGCGGTACACCCTTCCGTCGTGGTTGACAAAGTACGAACAAGGGGAACTGGCAGAACCGACGACCACGGCCAGCTTGGAACGGCCAGAAGTGGACCTCACACGGACGACCTGGCCGGGGAGAAGAGGGCGGAGGACACGGCAGCACCTGTCGTTCATCTTGATCCATTATCAATTGAGCTATCTTTAGAACATAAATTTGTGATGTCCAAATCTTAACACTTTCTTTACACATGAGAAATCACTAAATTATTCAGTGAACTGTTCTGATTGGTAATGCATGAATGTGAGAGTGGTGGCATAAGTTTCACCATATATATATCCAAGGGAAATTTTAAGAAACACTTGAAAAACATATTTTGCAATGTTCTGTGAAAGCAGCAAGTGGGTCTAATTGGTTGGCTATTTGAAGATGTTGCTAGGATAGAGATCCAGAGGGAAATCTGTGCTTCCTTCACATTCTAAGAGTAGAGCGCTGTAGCCCTGGGGAGCCAGTTTCGAGAAGACCAACTCTTCCATCTTCCTCACAATTGGGCTAGGTTGTGGATAATTGTCTCCCATTACCTCACAGGTCCTAGAACAAACTCCAAAGGAATATTCTTGGGATCGAAAAATGCTACTCAGTGGAATTCACTTCCATTGTTAATGGTTGAAGCAGAAACAGGGGCAAGCTGAACTAAGCCCATCCAACAAGACGGAAAGTAGTGGACGGTTAAGTGGCCCCAGTTTCAAAACCCTTTGGATACCTGATGGTTTTCAATGCACTCAGCTGAGCAGGCAGCTTTGAAATGCTGCACTGCAAAAATGGTGGTTGTTGGTGTTGGTAACTGCTTTAAACCGACTGTCAGTCACCATGAAGTTAATGCCTCTTCCACCACCCACGGAGAATAAAGCCCTGGAGGCAGGGCTGAGTCCATGAGCAGCGTACGTACAGAGAGCCTCTGAGTGAAGTCGGAATGGGACTGGGAGCTTTGCGTGAGGTCAAAAGCTGAAGATGTGGACTGAGCAGAGTGCACCTGCTGTGACCACCCCCCCTTCCCACACCCCCCCTTCCCCCACCCCCTTCCCCACCACCCCCGCCGCCCACCACCCTGCCTTCTCCACCCACCCATCCACATTCTCCACACCACCCAAGTGATTCTTAAAGGGTTGACGGTGGATATGCAATGGAAGGCATTTAAAGACTGCATGGATGAACTACAACAATTGCTCATCCCAGTTTGGCAAAAGAATAAATCAGGGAAGGTAGTGCATCCGTGGATAACAAGGGAAATCAGGGATAGTATCAAAACAAAAGATGAAGCATACAAATTTGCCAGAAAAAGCAGCCTACCAGAGAACTGGGAAAAATTCAGAGTCCAGCAGAGGAGGACAAAGGGTTTAATTAGGAAAGGGAAATTATGAAAGAAAACTGGCAGGGAACATAAAAATGGACTGCAAAAGTTTTTATAGATATGTGAAGAGAAAAATGTTAGTTAAAACAAATGTAGGTCCCTTGCAGTCAGAAACGGGTGAATTGATCATGGGGAACAAGGACATGGCAGACCAATTGAATAACTACTTTGGTTCTGTGTTCACTAAGGAAGACATAAATAATCTGCCGGAAATAGCAGGGGACCGGGGGTCAAATGAGATGCAGGAACTGAGTGAAATCCAGGTTAGCCGGAAAGTGGTGTAAGGTAAATTGAATGGATTAAAGGCCGATAAATCCACAGGGCCAGATAGGCTGCATCCCAGAGTACTTAAGGAAGTAACCCCAAAAATAGTGGATGCATTAGTGATAATTTTTCAAAACTCTTTAGATTCTGGAGTAGTTCCTGAGGATTGGAGGGTAGCTAATGCAACCCCACTTTTTTAAAAGGGAGGGAGAGAGAAAACGGGGAATTACTGACCAGTTAGTCTAACATCGGTAGTGGGGAAAATGCTATAGTCAGTTATTAAAGATGGGATAGCAGCACATTTGGAAAGTGGTGAAATCATTGGACAAATATAGCATGGATTTATGAAAGGTAAATCATGTCCGACGAATCTTATAGAATTTTTCGAGGATGTAACTAGTAGAGTGGATAAGGGAGAACCAGTGGATGTGTTATATCTGGACTTTCAGAAACCTTTCGACAAGGTCCCACATAAGAGATTAGTATACAAACTTAAAGCACACGGTATTGGGGTTTCAGTATTGATGTGGATAGAGAACTGGCTGGCAGACAGGAAGCAAAGAGTAGGAGTAAACAGGTCCTTTTCAGAATGGCAGGCAGTGACTAGTGGGGTACCGCAAGGCTCAATGCTGGGACCACAGCTATTTACAATATATATTAATGATCTGGTTGAGGGAATTGAATGCAACATCTCCAAATTTGCGGATTACACAAAGCTGGGGGGCAGTGTTAGCTGTGAGGAGGATGCTAGAAGGCTGCAAGGTGACTTGGATAGGTTGGGTGAGTGGGCAAATGCATGGCAGATGCATTATAATGTACATAAATGTGAGGTTATCCACTTTGGTGTCAAAAACAGGAAAGTAGACTATTATCTGAATGGTGGCCGATTAGGAAAAGGGGAGATGCAATGAGACGTGGGTGTCATGGTACACCAGTCATTGAAAGAAGGCATGCAGGTGCAGCAAGCAGTGAAGAAAGCGAATGGTATGTTGGCATTCATAGCAAAAGGATTTGAGTACAAGAGCAGGGAGGTTCTACTGCAGTTGTACAGGGTCTTGGTGAGGCCACACCTGGAGTATTGCGTACAGTTTTGGTCTCCTAATCTGAGGAAAGACATTCTTGCCATAGAGGAAGTACAGAGAAGGTTCACCAGACTAATTCTTGGGATGGCAGGTCTTGCATATGATGAAAGACTGGATAGACTCGGCTTGTACTCGCTGGAATTTAGAAGATTGAGGGGGGATCTTATAGAGACTTACAAAATTCTTAAGGGGTTGGACAGGCTAGATGCAGGAAGATTGTTCCCGATGTTGGGGAAGTCCAGAACAGGGGGTCACAGTTTAAGTATAAGAGGGAAGTCTTTTAGGACCGAGATGAGAAAATCATTTTTCACACAGAGAGTGGTGAATCTGTGGAATTCCTTGCCACAGAATGTAGTTGAGGCCTGTTCATTGCCTAGATTTAGGAGAGAGTTAGATGTGGCCCTTGTGGCTAAAGGGATCCTGTTAGGTTGAAAGGTAATAGTAAAAAAATTGGAAAGAGCCATGGTTTACAAGGGAAATTGGACACTTGTTTCGAAAAAAGAGAGATATCTACAATAATTATAGGAGGCATGGAGTAAATGAGGTGCTAGAGGAGTATAAAGAATGTAAAAAGAATCTTAAGAAAGAAATTAGGAAGGCTAAAAGAAGATATGAGGTTGCTTTGGCAAGAAAGGTGAAAGTAAACCCAAAGGGTTTCTACAGCTATATTAATAGCAAAAGGATAACGAGGGATAAAATTGGACCTTTAGAGAACCAGAATGGACAGCTATCTGCAGAGCCAAAAGAGATGGGGGAGATATTGAACAATTTCTTTTCTTCGGTATTCACCGAGGAGAAGGATATTGAACTCGGTGAGTTAAGGGGAAAGAGTAGAGTAGCTATGGAAACTATGAGATTTAAAGAGGAGGAAGTACTGACACTTTTGAAAAATATAAAAGTGGATAAGTCTCCAGGTCCTGACAGGATATTCCCTAGGACATTGAGGGAAGTTAGTGTAGAAATAGCAGGAGCTATGACAGAAATATTTCAAATGTCATTAGAAACGGGAATAGTGCCGGAGGATTGGCGTACTGCGCATGTTGTTCCATTGTTTAAAAAGGGTTCAAAGAATAAACCTAGCAGTTATAGACCTATTAGTTTGACGTCAGTGGTGGGCAAATTAATGGAAAGGATACTTAGAGATAATATATATAAGCATCTGGATAAACAGGGTCTGATCAGGAACAGTCAACATGGATTTGTGCCTGGAAGGTCATGTTTGACAAACCTTCTTGAATTTTTTGAAGCGGTAACTAGGGAAATTGATGAGGGTAAAGCAGTGGATGTTGTCTATATGGATTTTAGTAAGGCCTTTGACAAGGTTCCCCATGGAAGGTTGGTTAAGAAGGTTCAATCTTTGGGTGTTAATGGCGGAGTAGCAAGATGGATTCAACAGTGGCTGAATGGGAGATGTCAGAGAGTAATGGTGGATGGCTGTTTGTCAGGTTGGAAGCCGGTGACCAGTGGGGTGCCTCAGGGATCTGTGTTGTGTCCACTGTTGTTTGTTATGTACATCAATGATCTGGATGATGGGGTGGAAAATTGGATAAGTAAGTATGCAGATGATACTAAGATAGGTGGTGTTGTGGATAATGAAGTAGATTTTCAAAATCTACAGAGAGATTTGGGCCATTTGGAAAAGTAGGCTGAAAGATGGCAGATGGAGTTTAATGCTGATAAGTGTGAAGTGCTACATCTTGGCAGGACAAATCAAAATAGGACGTACATGGTAAATGGTAGGGAATTGAGGAATGCTGTGGAACAGAGGGATCTAGGAATAACTGTGCATAGTTCCCTGAAGGTGGAATCGCATGTAGATAGGGTGGTAAAGAAAGCCTTTGGTGTGCTGGCCTTTATAAATCAGAGCATTGAATATAGGAGTAGGGAAGTAATGTTAAAATTGTACAAGGCATTGGTAAGACCAATTCTGGAGTATGGTGTACAATTTTGGTCGCCTAGTTATAGGAAGGATGTCAACAAAATAGAGAGAGTACAGAGGAGATTTACTAGAATGTTGCCAGGGTTCCAGCAACTATGTTACAGAGAAAGGTTGAACAAGTTAGGTCTTTATTCTTTGGAGCGCAGAAGGTTAAGGGGGGACTTGATTGAGGTCTTTAAAATGATGAAAGGGATAGACAGAGTTGACGTGGATACGTTTTTCCCATTGAGGGTAGGGAAGATTCAAACAAGAGGGCATGACATGAGAATTAAGGGACAGAGGTTTCGGGGTAACGTGAGGGGGAACTTCTTTACTCAGAGGGTGGTGGCTGTGTGGAATCAGCTTCCAGCAGAAGTGGTGGAGGCAGGATCGATTTTAACATTTAAGAGTAAAGTGGATAGGTATATGGACGTGAAGGGAATGGAGGGGTATGGTCTGAGTGCAGGTAGATGGGACTAGGGGAAAACAAATGGTCGGCACGGACTGGAAGGGCCGAGAGGGCCTGTTTCCGTGCTGTCATTGTTATATGGTTATATGGTTATATGGTTATATGGATCAGGGGATATGGAGAGAAGGCCGGTACAGGATACTAAGTTGGATGATCAGCCATGATCATATTGAATGGCGGTGCAGGCTCGAAGGGCCAAATGGCCTTCTCATGCACCTATTTTCTATGTTTCTATGTTTCAATCCCTTCCCACACCACCCATTTCCCCCAGCCCCCCTTTCCTCACCCCTCCTCCCCCATGACCCCTACACCCCACTCCCACACTCCCACACTCCCACATCCCCCCTCCCCAGACCCTCACAACCCCTTCCCCCACACCCCCCTCTTCCGTACGCACCCCCACACCTCCCCCTTGCCCACACACCTCTCCCCCACACCCGTTTAAAAACTCGTTTAAACCAGTTTAAACCAGCATCTGCAGTTCATTCCTAGACATTATTTTAGATCACTTTGTTAAATCGATCATCTATATCTTCCTCCCACCTACCAATCCACATAAACTCAACTTCTTCCTGTGCAATTCCTAATAGAATTTTCACCAAATTCACTTGCATCACAATTTACCCTTTGGGCATTCATCCATCATAAGATTTGTTTAGCTACCTTCTGGCAACTGGCACTAAATTGTACACCTCTCATGGCCTGGTCCACAACAATAGCATAATGCTCTCACCTGGCCATTTCTGCCACCAACCCAAACTCTGTTCTGATCAGTTCATAAACCACAGATTTGAATGGACATACTGTAACAGGCAAATGGATTGGAATTTCATCAACAGATGTGACTGGATCATCGAGTCATACAGCACAAAAACAGGCCCCTCGGCCCAACTTTCCCATGTGGACCAAGATACCCCATCCACTCCATTAATCATTCTTCAGCCCACTTGCCTACCTGATCAATATCTTGCTGTAATTTTTGATAACCATATTCGCTATCTATTGCATCAGCCAGTTTAGTGTCATCTGCTTACTTACTAATCACACCTTCTCCATTCTCACCCAAATCGTTGATATAAACCACAAATAGCGATGGGCCCTGCACCAATCCCTGAGGCATGACGCTCATCACAGGCTTCCATTCGAAAACAACCTTCCACCATCACCCTGTGCTTCCTTCCATGAAGCCAATTCTCTATCCAGACAGCTAGGTCTCCCTGGATCCCATGCGATCTAACCTTCCAGAGCAGCCTACCATGCAGAGCCTTAGCAAATGCCTTGCTGAACTCCATACAGACAACATTTACAACTTGCCATCATCAAACCTTTTAGTTACTTCTTCAAAAAAATCAGAATCGCAGAACACGATCTCCCATGCACAATACCATGCTGACTATTCCTAATCTGCACCTGTCTATCCAATTGCATATATATCTTATCCCTCAGAATCCTCTCCATTAACTTTCCAACCACAGATGTTAAGTTCACGAGTCTATAGTTCCTGGGCATTTCCTTGCAACCTTTCTTAAATAGGGGAACAATATTTGCTGCCCTCCAATATTCCGGCACCTCACCTATATTTAATGATGATTCATATATCTCAGCTGGCGCTCCTGCAATTTATTATCTAGCTTCCCACAGTGTGCTTGAATATATCTGATCAGGCCCATCAGATTTATCTACATACATATGTGGTCATAAGTGATAGGAGCAAAGTTAGGCCATTTGGCTCATCAAGTCTACTCCGCCATTCAATCGTGGCTGATCTATCTCTCCCTCCTAACCCCATTCTTGTCGCTTCTCCCCATAACCCCTGATACCTGTACTAAACAAGAATCTATCTATCTCTGCTGTAAAAATATCCACTGACTTGGCCTCTGCAAAGAATTCCACAGATTCATCACCCTCTGACTAAAGAAATTCCACCTCATCTCCTTCTTAAAATAACATCCTTTAATTATGAGGCTATGACTGGTCCTAAACTCCCCCAATACTGGAAACATCCTCTCCACATCCACTCTATCCTAGCCTTTCAGTATTCGATAAGTTTCAATGAGGTCTCCCCTCGTCCTTCTAAACTCCAGGAAGTGCAGGCCCAGTGCCATCAAACGCTTATTATGCCTTAGGACATGCAACACCTCCTCGACCGTAATATGGACTGTCCTCAAGACTGACACAATCTTTTGAAATTTCACATAGCAATATATCAAGAGCTGCTTTTATCTGGCTAAGCATTTTTATTTTTCAGGGAAAATCTTGGAATGCAATAACATCCTGGAAGACAATGATTACCTACCAGGTATAGAAGGCTAGAGACTGGTAAATGGGATTATTAGATTTGTGTATGATGGTTGGCATGGACATGTTGGGACAAAGTGCCAATTTCTGTGTTGTATGACTCTATGACTCTATATCTTTCAGACTTATTTCTGAATAATCACCTGCCTTCACAAACCCTCTTCCTTTGTCTCCTACTCCCTCACTTTCAACGATGTAAAGCAATTCACAGATTTACGTAATAAAAAGATTGAGACCATTCTCTCAATCAGGGCTGGCCTTAGGATGTGCGGGGCCCAATTGGGAACAATTTTGGTGAGCCCCAGGTTCCCAGCCTAGGTCTGTAGAATCATAGAAATATAAATAAAGTCTATTATGGACTTTATATCTCTATGGTAGATTGGAAAGTAATCAAAATGTGAGCCTATAACGTGCATGCGACTTAAAGGACCAAAGAGATCTAAGCTACATTTTAATATAAAATTGCATACATGTAAGCCTACAAGTACCAAACAAAATGTGTAGATCACCTCTGAAAAGCATATAGTTACAATACCACTTGTTTTAGTGACCGTGAAAAAAAAAGTAATTTAATTAAATAGATCCTGGAAAACCAATAACCATTGGTGAAAAACCAGTCCAGGCATTTTAGGCTTCTTCCCCATCCTAACTTAGCTGTGGGTATGTGTTAGTTGTGTGTGTGTTGGTTGTCTGCGCGTGTTGTGTGTGTATTAGTTGTCTGTGCGTTATGTGTGTGTGTGTGTGGGAGGGGAGGAGAGAAGGGCGGGAGGGAGAGAAGGGAGGAAGGACAAAAAGGAGGGAGGGAAGTAGAGAAAGAAGGGAGGGAGGGAAGGAGAATGCAAAAGAGAGAGAGGAAGGAGAGAAAGAAGAGAGGGAGGGAAGAAGGGAAAAGAGAGAGAGGAAGGAGGGAGGGAAGGAGAGAAGGGAGGGAGGGAAGGGAAGGAGAGAAGGGAGGGAGAGGGCCGGTGGTGGGTGTGGATGCCGGGGTCCAGGCAGACGGGTGTGAGCTGAGGCCGAGGTTTGTAAACGTTGCTCCAAATCCCAGGCTGGCCATCCCTGTATTGTTCACCGCATCTCCCCCGGTTGAGCCGGGGCTGTGTGCGTGAAACACGGCGACTGGAGGGGTGGGAGCGCTGCCCCAGGATCGTGAACGAACGACCCACCTCCCCCTCTCCCTCTCTCCCCCTTCTCCATTCCCCCTCACACCCCCTCCCCGTCTAACCCTTTGTTCCCCCTCCACCCCTCTACTCTCTCCACCCCTCTCTCCCCCCTCCACCCGGGGTAGATCTAGCCGAGCCGAGAGGACATTACTCCAGCGCGGGGCCCCCTTAGTTGGGAGCAATCGGTCCAATCAGCTTAAGACCGGCCCTGCTCTCAATTATCTCTGAGAATTCCCTTTGTATCTTTAGCTGGCCAAGCCAGGATTGTAAGGCTCCATCTATCCCAAGCCCAGAATTTTACTGTCTTAATTCATCTCCCTCTATTTACTTTCTGTTGTATAGACCAGTTGTACTTAACAAACATTTACTGTCCTCTCTTACAACAGCACTTAGAAACATAGAAACATAAACATAGAAAATAGGTGCAGGGGTAGGCCATTCGGCCCTTCGAACCAGCACTGCCATTCAATATGATCATGGCTTCATTGAATGGTGGTGCTGCTTTCTGACCCATTCCTGCTTTCTCCCTATATCCCTTGATTCCATTAGCCTTCTTGTCATAGCTTGTCAACCTTGGTCACCACCCTATCACAGACACTCGCCTTGTCTCACTATCTCTTTCCCTCGAAGCAACTGTTTTCTCACTATTCCTATTCTATTGAAAGCTTACTGACCTCAAATTACACTATTCCAATCTCCACAAGTGCCTTCTCGCATGCCAAATCTCTCAAGCATTTTCCTTATTTATTGCAGACTTCCAGCATATGCAAATTTGTTGCTTTTAATTTTCTTAGTATATATATTTGTTCTACAAATTATTCGTTGACCAACTTAACATGATGTGGTTGATTAACACTGCGGAAAATGAAAGTATCACAATAAATAAGCACTCTTAATCAGAGGCTGCCCACTACCAATGTAATCCATTTAAAAGGCAATTATCTTTCAAATCTGTTGAAAAACAATCAATGCAAACAAAACCAAGATAGTTCCTGAGGCAATTCAATTATCCTTTTTTATGGAACATTAGATAAACTAAACTAAACTAAACTAATTTTTGCAAAGGATGAATAAGTGCTTAAAAGTGAACAACAATACTCTCCTTAGTTATTCACTGCATACAGAGAGCCAGAAGCTCTGCTGAGTCCAATAAATTATGGTTTATCTTAGTAATGTACCAGTACCCAAGGCAATGTTTTGTTCCAAAAATGAAAGATGGCCAATAAAAATCTCTTTGGGTACAATTCACAACACAAGGCTTTTAGCACAGATCCCTATAGTATGATAAAGACTAAATTAGTAATGGAATCCCAGTATTTACAATATCTTTTTTTATCAGGCTTCTGTAAAAAAGAGCCACCTATTGTGCCGTGAACTTTGGTCTTGTTGCATTCTCATGAGTGGCCACCTCCAACAGTACACAAAGTGCTGTCAGTGTTAGAGATGAGAATGGTCATAGGGGAATCCTGCATCACACACCTTCCTCTACTCTCCCTGATGGTCACCCATTGTCTTCCTGACTGTGCAAACTTCACCTGCAGCCGGTTAAACGAGTTATCCATGTGCAGCTCAGATGATCCACCGAGAATCCATCCATAGCTCCAACTCCATATAGTGGTTCACCAAGGGCTGCAGTTATGATATGATACGATACGATAGAACTGTATTAATCCCAGCAGGAGCACCCTCCCCTCCAAGACCACACCCAATGAATCCAACTCCACCCCAGGCTGGAGCCAGCCTTCTTGATGAAGTTGTTAATTCTGTTGGTGCTCATGGCCTTCGCCTAGCTAACCCAGCATGTGACAGTGAAGAAGATGGCACTGGCCACCACCAATTGATAGAACCATTACATTTATTAGCTACATGCATGGTCTCCACAGACCATGGCTGTCCTCCCAACTTTGCACATTGAACAGGGGGAGTATTTGCAGTCTGAAGAAGGGTCATGACCCAAAACATCACCCATTCCTTCTCTCCAGAGATGCTGCTTGTCCCGCTGAATTACTCCAGATTTTTGTGACTACCATTAAGTTACGTTCTGTAGTGCTGACCTTCCAAACTTTTCCAACTGTTTAATGCCAACTGCGCATTGCACCTCTTCCTTGCTGCAGTCAGTTTTTTCACTTACTAAATTCCCACATTATGTTTGCAACGCAGCTCTTGGCTTTACACAGGTTTCTCACCTATAATTCCAATAAGTCTGACCTCCCAAAGTGCACCGTCTGCAAGCACTGTTTCATTTTGGAAGTGGTGGATCATGAGATTATCTTTGATAGGTGTTCTTGACAGTCAAATCTTCATGCTGGGTGTAAGAATTCATAAAATTACCAGACAAAGCTAAGTGTATGCATCCGTATGTAAAAAGGTCATAAAAATGTTACAATGAGCATTTGCACTGGACATGTGAAAGTTGATACATGAGAAATTGAATGAATCCATCTACATATTCATAAAATTATAGTTCCATATGATCTGCAAATATGCTGACATGAATCAATTCTACTTCATAGCTCAATTCTACCTCATGGTGGGGTGGGAGATGTAACATTCACGTTGTCCATCCTGTTTCGACTAATGCAATCAACCCGATGTGCACAAACAAATACATCAAATAGAACAAGTTGTCTTACAACTTTAGGTTGTGCACGCCATACGCAAGAAGAAGACATCATGGTGAAAACCAAAATTAAATAATTATTTTTCAATACATTTTCTTGCTTTTCATTTGATCACATCGAGCTACGACAAAAAAAAACAACTTTATAACCAAATGGTGAAATTCAGCTTCTGACAAGAGAAAAAAAAAATCACTTAAAATTTCTGGCCTTTATTCTTAACCCTGTATATAATAATAGAGATACAGAATGAAATAACGACCTTCGCCAATGAGTCCATGCTGACCAACTACGACTAATTCTAGCTTCAATTAGTTCTAACTTATTACAGTTTCTCATCTGATAAAGATGATCAGTTTGATCATCTGAATATAGACACAAAAAGCTGGAGTAACTCAGCGGGACAGGCAGCATCTCTGGAGAGAAGGAACGGTGATGTTTTGGGTCTCAAACGTCACCCATTCCTTCTCTCCAGAGATGCTGCCTGTCCCGCTGAGTTACTCCAGCTTTTTGTGTCTATCTTCGCTTAAAACCAGCATCTGCAGTTCCTTCTTACACATGATCCACATCCGGAAGTGGCGGCGCTGCGTGGCAGCTGCGGCTCACCTGCAGTCCGTCTGTTTTTTTTCTTTTTTTTTCGTCTTTTTGTGTCTGTTTTAGTTAGAATTTTGGTTTATTAGGCTGTGTTTGTGTGTGTGGGGGGGGGGGGGGAGGGTGGGAGAAACAAGGTTTTAGTCTCTCCCTTCGGGGGGATGCGACCTTTTCTTGTCGTGTCCCCCGTCACCGTCTCCGTCTGTGCTGAGGCCTAATGGCGGAGCTGGCGGCCTCGGAGCTGTGGCGAGCGTTCAGAGCTCCAGTGTTCCAGCGGCGGCAACGGCCCGGCTTCGGGGCTTCGGCGCTCCAGCGGCTCTCCAGCGGTGCTCCAGCAGCGGCCCGGCTTCGGAGCTCCGGCGCTCCAGCAGTTGCTCCAGCGGTGCTCCAGCGGCGGCCCGGCTTCAGAGCTCCGGCGCTCCAGCGTTCCCGTGGTCGATCCTGATTGGGAGCTGTGGTGGTGTTCCGGCATTCCGGCAACGGCGGCGGTGACGGCCTGGCTTCGGAGGCTCGGCCGCGGGCCTAGTGGACGATGACATCGAAGGCCTGGATTGCCTCAGTACAGAGAGGGAACAAGTAGGGGAAAAAGACAAAGACTTTAAGACTTTTGCCTTCCACCACAGTGAGGAGGTGCCTGGTGAACTCACTGTGGTGGATGTTAAATATGTGTTTATTGTGTGTTTTGTTTTAATTTATTACATGTTATGACTGCAAGGTAACAAATTTCGTTCAGACCGAAAGGTCTGAATGACAATAAAGGAATCTGAATCTGAATCTGAATCTGATGATCATCTGAAGAAGAACTCTGCCCCGAAACGTCACCTATACCTATCCTCCAGAGATGTTGCCTGACTCACTGACAGTATATTTTATTGTAAGTTAGCATCTACAGTTCCTTTTGTCCACAAGATGATTAGTTTGTTGTAATGCATTGAGGAGATTAAATTAAACTAAATCATTTTATAAGCTTCAATAATCGTATTCTAATTTATGATTTAGTTAGATGTAGAAACAAGGATCTGTAGATGCTGGTTTACAAAAGAAGACACAAAGTACTGGTAGCTCAGTGGATCAGTCAGCATCTCGTGAGAACATGGCTAGATGATGTTTCATGTTGGGGCCCTTCTTCAGACTCCGTTTGCGCAAAGTGTTGGATTGAGTGTAAGTACCTGGAATCCTGGTTGGGCCCGAACTGGGAAGCCTGGAAACAAAGCTAAAAGAATGGGAGTCTGATAAAGGGACCTGACCCGAAACATTACCTATCCATGGTCTCCAGAGATGCTGCCTGACCACTGAGTCAAACCAGCAATTTGTGTCTTTTTTTTGTAAACCAGCATCTGCAGTTCCTTGTATCTATTTTAGGACGTTATTGCTTTCATGAGATCATATGCTCATAAGAGTAGAATTAGGCCCTTCAGCCCATCGAGCCTACTCCACCATTCAATTATGGCTAATCTATCTCTCCCTCCTAACCCCATTCTCCTCCATTCTCCCCATAACCCCTGACACCAATACTAATCAAGAATCTACCTATTTCTGCCTTAAACATATCCATTGACTTGGCCTCCACAGATTTCTGTGGCAAATAATTCCACAGATTCACCACCCTCGGACTAAAGAAATTCCACATCAACTCCTTCGTAAAATAATTTCCTTTAATTCTGAGACTATGACCTCTAGTCCTAGACTCCTCCACTAGTGGAAACATCTTCTCCACACCGACTCTATCCAAACCTTTTACTATTCTGTACGTTTCATCACTCCACTTTGTAATTTTCACCTCAGGTCAGAATAAAAACAACCAACCATACTTACAATCTGATAAAAATTAATGTAAGCCACAGAAAAATAACTTACAGAATGTTGGTTTGAAAATCTTTGCAAATCCACCTGTATCACTGGAGCCCAAACACAGAGCTAGGAAGTGATTACTAAGCAATGCGTGCATTTATTTTTCGTAGGTTTGAGTCCATCTCAGTCTGGTGGCAAAACTATTAAATTTAGAAAAGCAAAAATGCTTCAGGGACTGATAGAATGAAATAGAACCATTGACCAGAAATGTTGTCCTTTTTTCTGCATGAATTGACAGTGACCTTGCCAGAAATTTCAGCATTTTCTGTTTGATTGGTGACTGAAGCAGAAAATACTGGAAATACTCAGCAGGACAGACAGCAATTGTGGAGGGAGAAGCAAAGCTAATATTTCAGATTAATAACCTTGCAATAGAATTGTTCCGATTAAAGATTTTGCTCTAGAATGCTGTTTCTCTCCCCACAGATCAGAAATACTTGGATTATCTATAATCAGAATTTACTGAACTGGGTTTAAACTAAATACCGGGGGGGGGGGAGGGATTGGCAAATTGCAAGTGTAAAGATGGAGTTGAAGGGGAAGTGAGTACAGGAAAAACTACAAAAGATTCTCGAATTAATAGGAAGGAAAGTTCGAGAAGGGATAAAAGATACGGAGGACAAAGTGTTGTATATGAATGCGCGAAGTATAAAAAATAAAGTGGACGAGCTTGAGGCTCAGTTAGAAATTGACAAATATGATGTTGTGTGAATTACAGAGACATGGCTGCAAGAGGGCCAGGGCTGGGAACTGAATATTCAAGGGTATACCTCCTATCGAAAAGACAGACAGGTGGGCAGAGGGGGTGGGGTAGCTCTGTTGGTGAGGAATGAAATTCAGTCCCTTGCAAGGGGTGACATTGAAACTGGAGATGTGGTGTCAGTATGGATAGAACTAAGGAATTGTAGGGGTAAAAATACCCTAATGGGACTTATCTACAGACCCCAATACAGTAGCCTGGACATTGGGTGCAAGTTGAATCAGGAGTTAAAATTGGCATGTAGCAAAGGTAACGCTGTGGTTGTTATGGGCGATTTCAACATGCACATAGACTGGGAAAATCTGGTTTGTACTGGACCCCAAGAAAGGGACTTTGTAGAGTGCCTTTGTGATGGATTCTGAGAGCAGCTTGTATTGGAGCCTACCAGGGTGAAGGCAATTCTGGATTTAGTGTTATGCAAAGAAACAGATTTGATAAAGGAACTTGAGGTTAATGAGCCATTAGGAGGTAGTGACCACAATATGGTCAGGTTTAATCTACAATTGGAAAGGGAGAAGGGTAGATCGGAGGTGTCAGTGTTACAGTTGAATAAAGGGGGCTATGGGGCCATGAGGGAGGAGCTGGCCAAAGTTGACTGGAAAAACAGCCTAGCAGGCACCACATTCAAATGCAGTTTCATACCATTTCAAGCACACAAAACACCACATAAATACCATATAAACACCACACACAGGTCAGTAGACATTCAGTGTGATCAGTTGATTCACAGCTCAGACAGAGTCATGACATCTCCCTCCCCCATCTTGCAGAGATTCAGCTAGACTTACTGGCACCATTCAGCAGCTTGTCTTATATCTGTAGAAACACAGACTTGACCAAATGTTGGTGCTATTCCTGCTCTGTTTTGCTCAGGATTTACACACCTGACAATAAACTAACTAACTAACTAACAAAACAACATTGACCACGTGAGTATTTCCAAAATGTTCTGTTTTTATTTCCAATCTGCAGTAGTCAGGGATTTGGTCTGAAAATGCCTGATCAATGCAGATGTGTGGAACTTTCTTATTGAACGGCAAGGTGCCGCACTGGCAACAGCTCTCTCTATGAAAAGCAAAAGTAGGAATGACAAAGATAAGATTGATCAAACCTGCGCTTCAGCCGAGACTGAATGTAACATAATCTGTCAGAAACCAGAGACAGTGAAGTTAGAGAGGTAGAAATGTATTCTAAAAAACTATTCCACCATTTAATCATGGCTGATCTTTATCACCCTCCCAACCCCATTCTACTGCCTTCTTCCCATAACCCCTGATACCCGTACTAATCAAGAATCTATCTCTGCTTTAAAAATATTAATTGACGGCCTCCTCCGCCTTCTGTGGCATATGGTATTGGTAGGAACATCGTCTTTTGACATTTTTCCTTATGAAGTTGATAATAATGGTGGTATATTCATTCAGGTCTGTTTTGAATCACAAATAAATCTGAAATAAAACAGAAAATATTTTAAAAAGTAGAGCTGAATTGTGTTAGCTGAACTCATGGCCACAGAAAGTATTACAAACAGAAAGTATTGAAAGAGAAGAGGCGGCCAAAGGTCAATCACACCACGCTGAGTGGATGGAGTTAAGATACAAATCAAACATTACTTCATTTTATGGCTCAACATGCCTACAGCTGTTCTTATATTCCTATTGAAAGAGGACTGTGGAGTTCATTGTGTCGTGCATTGACTAGTAGGTAGAGGATGATAAGATATGACAGTGTCAGAGATGCATTGTATATGATTGGTGATTGTGTGAATCGGGATGAATACATTTTCATTCAGGAGAGCAAACACTAGCTTTAGCTCTGAGCAGTGCTGCTGCATTAGGCATGCTCTATGTTTCATTGAAGATAAGTGAGTTCTATGGAAATGTGATTGAGAGGCTTTTGCAGTATTTTAGTTGTTAGCGCAACCATTTGATATCTTCTTTTTCAAGCAGCTTTGTTACAGCCTTGACCATAATCATTTTGCATGAAACTGAATGGGTAATTGCTGCAGTTAAATTATCTCTGCCATTGTGGAAATGCTTTTCTATATTGTTGTTCTATTGCCATTTAGAAGCCTAATAGGTCTGTCCCACTTAGGCGATTTTTTTGGGCGACTACAGACGACTGCCGCAAAATTTTCAACATGTTGAAACTTTTTCGGCGACAGTGGCACAACTTTTTGCTGTCGTAAGATGTCGTAGGTGCTATCGTAGGTTGTCGCCAGGTGTATTCCATTAAAATTAGTCCCTGGCAGTCGCCTAAAGAGTCGCCTAAGTGGGACAGGCCCATTGCCCATCTGCTACCGCTTTATATTAATTTTATCACATGGAAACTAACAGGCACCCAACTGCAGCCATTCTAAGCTTCGAGGCCAGACGCAGTATAGTAGTAAACTTTGTTAATAGAATTTCTATTAAAGAAATAACCCTAACAGCTTTCAACATGATGCAGACAAATGTATTTTACTGTCCTTGTCCCTGTTTTAAACAAGAATGCCAAGTTTCAAAACACCAATGACACACGTATTTTATTAGCAGCTAATAAAATGCACTAAAAATTAGCAGCAAGTACAATGGAACAATTCTATTTATATCACTAAGGTAAAATAAAATTCTGTCTTATATCTCACAAGACATTTGTTGAATCATTTTGGAAAAAGGCTGAAGTTAATGTGAGTTTTTAATGTTTATTTTGCATCTTCAGTTTTTTATATAGGCCAGTTTTAATTAGCACATTATAGCACAGGGTACAATAGTAATGTAGAAATAAACAGGCATCTCAAGGGTCGTCAGGTAGATACAAATACTAGAGAAACTCAGTGGGTGAGGCAGCATCTATGGAGTGAAGGAATAGGTGACATTTCGGGTCGAGACCCTTCTTCAGACTCTCAAGAGTATTTTATTCTCACATGTCTCTAAATGGAACAATGACATTCTTACTTGCAGCAGAACAGCAGGTAAGGCAGCACAGTGGTGTAGTAATAGAGCTGCTGCCTTACAGCACCTGAGACCCGAGTTCAATCCTGACCACGGGTGCTGTCTCTATGGAGTTTGGACATTCTCCTTGTGAGCGCATGGGTTTCCTCCGGGTGCTCCGATTTCCTCCCACACTCCAAAGATGTACGGGTTTTGTAAATTAATTGGCTTTAGTAAAAATTATAAATTGGCCCCAGTGTGTAGGATAATGCTAGTGTACTCGGCGATCACTGGTCTGTTTCCGCGTACTATCTCTAAAGTCTAACGTAAAGATATGTAAACATAGCACTCTGTAAAACTCATAATAAATAAGAAAAAAATAGTATATATAAAAAACTAAGAGACAAATATATGGACAATTGTCCAAAAGTCAGAAATAATATCCCCAAGCCCATTTAGTTTGGAGCCCATTTGGAGGCTATGTTTAATACCTTAATGGTTGTAAGGAAGAAGCTGCTCCTAAACCTGAATGTTACAGTTTTCTTCCCAATAGCAGAATTGAAATGAGAATGTGAAAAAAGTACAATATGGCACCTTAAGCCCCTGTCTCACGGTGCGAGTCGACCCACGAGTGACCCCGAGTGAAAGAAAAAATCAGACTCGTGGTTCTGTACGAGATTCCAAGTTTATGTTCCGAGTTCCCACGGGTATGACTAAGTTTGCCATTTATTACTAATTTCTGCGATGTTCCAAGTTCTTCTCCTGAGTTACCAAGTTTCTCTCCCGAGTTACTCTTGAGCCAACAACGACTACCGACGTGTGGAAAAATCATCACATGGTAAAAACGATGCCATGCAGTTTTTTTTTACACTATAAAAAGCCTTCCATGTTTAAATTTCTTAGGGTTACAGAATCAAGGGATATGGGGAAAAAGCAGAAACTGGGTACTGATTTTGGATGATCAGCCATGATCATATTTAATGGCAATGCTGGCTCGAAGGGCTGAATGTGATCACTTCCATTATGTAGAGAGTCTCAGAATGTTAATAAAGATTCCATTCCGTTTACATTGCGCTTTGTGCAGGGATCAAATCTTAGCCCAAAGTGTACATTAGGCTGCGAGGATTAATTTCAAAACTTCAAATTATTTCAAACAGTGTTTTATCCGAACAACGGATCAGGGCAGATGCCAGCCCCTTAAAACATCATGGACAGCTCAGTGTGAAGTGGTGCTGGAATTATACAGTATATGTGAAATAGTCTTGGGAATTTTATTATCGATCCTAAATGCTCTATTTAAATTATAGGTCATTTAGTTTGTTGTGAAGTGGCACCAGATTTAACACCGAACGAAAACATGCAATATGTTTCCAGGCAAATATCCAGTGGTTGAGAATTAAAGAGCAGTAATTTTAAACGGGCAGTTGTAGTCAATAATACGGTAACCAAATTATATTTATTCATTGCTAGAGAGGACAATGTAAACATAGTGAGGTTTGTGAGCAGCCTCTAACATTAACCGCTCCTCGTACTGTTCTTTTGTGTAGGAAGGAACTGCAGATGCTGGTTTACCTCGACGATAGACACCAAAAGCTGGAAAAGCTGGAAAAGCTGGAGGGTCAGACAGCATCTCTGGAGAGAAGGAATGGGTGACGTTTCTGATCGCGACTCTCCCGGTTGCTACCTGGATCTACCTGATCTCCCAGTTGCCAAACACCTCCCATTCCCACACTGACCTTTCTGTCCGATGTCTCCTCCAGTCAGAGTGAGGCTAAATGCAAATTGGAGGAACAGCATTTCATATTTCGCTTGGGCAGCTTACAGCCCAGTGGTATGAATATTGATTTATCTCACTTCAAGTAACCCCGGCATTCCCTCTGTCAATCCCTCCTCCACCCAAGTCGCACCAGCTGCTCCTTTCACCCAACGAACAGCAAGGAAAGGTCTGTTTCCTTTATCATCGTAACTTTTTTGCACTCATTGTTCTTTATGTCTCTACAATACATCATCATCTATATCTTTCGTTTCCCTTACCAGTCTGTCGAAGAGTCTCAACCCGAAATATCACCCATTCCTTCTCTCCAGAGATGCTGCCTGTCCCGCTGAGTTACTCCAGCTTTTTGTGTCTATCGTCGCCCTTCTTCAGATTGTTACGTTGCATTGACCGAAAACTAACGATGTGACAGTACTGGCGACTTAATGAATGAAATGGAGACACGCAGAATTAAATGGACTTGGAATAACTGGGGCTGTCGGGTTTTATCGAAAAGTGACTACATGAAATCGGTGGAAGGAAACAGGCAGGCGAGGTTTCAGGTCAGGGTCCTTCTTCAGACTCCATGACCCGCTGAGTTCTTTCAGCTGTCAAATGGAGACATGGGGGACCACAGATGCTGGCATGATGAGCGAAACACAAAGTGTTGGAGCAACTTGATGGGCCGAATGGCCTAATTCTGCTCCTCTGACCTGAACTCACAAAGTGTCGAAGTAAGCCAGCGGGTCAGGCAGCATCTGTGGAGGGAATGGATAGGCAACATTTCGGATTGGGTCCCTTATTTTTGAGCCGAATCAACGTCTGTCCTTTCCCTCCGCTGATGCTGCCTGTCCTGCTGAGTTACTCCAGCGCTGTGTGAGATCCTCCAACACTTTGTGTGTGTTTTATGATCATGATTCCAGCACCTGCAGTTTCTTGTCTCTACATAAACTAGGCCTCAGCAACACTGAGTGTATTAATCGGGAGATTATGTTGCTGCTGCCAAAACAACAGTCGGCAATGTATGCACGGTAGATGTCACATTGCGTGGGAAACGAGGTCTCCAGGGAGACAGACGCAAAGTGCTGGAGTAACTCCGCGGGACAGGCAGCATCTCTGGACATTTATAAAGCATTACATTTTGGAACACAAGGAACTACAGAAGCTGGTTTACGAAAAAATACAAAGTGCTGGAGTAACTCAACGTGTCAGGCAGTATCTGTGGAGAACATGGTCAGGTGACGTTTCAGGTGAAAGAAGGGTTAAAGTTTGAAGAAGGGTCCCGACCTGAAACGTCACCTATCCAAGTTCTCCGGAGATGACTAATCTTCAACATTTCACTTCTCAGGCGAAACCCATGGTAGACTCAAGAGTCACTACGGTAAACTCACGGGCCACTACATTCTTACAACGAGTTTAAATGTTTCAAATTTTAACTTCAAGAGTAAATTTGACTCATGGAAATCTTTAAACACGTTTAAAGTTTTTCAAGAGCTAACAAGTTTCCCGGATACCAGCCGTTAGCGCCACGAGTCGCTAAGTTGCGTCCACGAGTTCTGACGTTCCCGCTACGTTAATTGTACATGATTACCACGAGTTTAATTTGTTTTAAACTCGGGGTCACTCGTGGGTCGACTTGCACCGTGAGACAGGGGTTTAACTGTGGCAACACTGCAAGCAGCTGCTTAAGTAGTAAATTATCTTTAAAACTAGAAGATTTAAAGGTACATCTAGAAATGTATCCCTAGGTGTACATTGTATCAAACTGAAATGAATTTGTAAGCTAAAATATATTCAGTTCAGTTCAGCTTAGTTTATTGTCATGTTTATTGTCACCAAGGTACAGTGAAAAGCTTTTGTTAAAGCTATTCAAATTCAAATTACTTTTTCTTTTTTTATTCTGTTAGGTAACAGCATAAAAATAGTAGTATGAAAATACAAGAGCTCAAGAACACAAGAAGATAGGAGCAGGAGTTTGCTCAAGCCTGCCCCACAATTCAATATGATCAAGGCTGATCTGCTCCAGGGCTCAGTTCTTATGTGGCAGTTCCCCATAATACCAAGTTCTCTATTTAATATCAAACTTGTCTTTAAATTCCTCCAGTGACCTCCATCATTACAATCATCCAGGGTAGAGAAATTGTGAAGGAAGCAAAAGATATTTCAAGAGTTTTAAATTCCAAGGCATAAATATCACCAACAATTTGTCCTTGACCAACAACATTGGACCTCTGGCCAAGAAAGCACACCATTGCCTCTACTTCCTCAGAAGACTAAGAAAGTTTGGAATGTCTCTAATAACTCATACTAACTTTTACAATCTAAACAGTTATACTTAAATGGTGCTATCCACTCATTTACTAACCATGGATTTACATACTCATTGATAGACTCAAAATGCTGGAGTAACTCAGCGGGTCAGCCAGCATCTCTGGTGAAATAAAAGGTGACATTACAGGTCAGAACCCTTGAGGAGAAAAGATCCGACCCAAAACACCACCAATATATATATTTTTCAGAGATACTTCCTGACCCGCTGAGTTATTCCAGCATTTTGTGTTTTCAGTATGAACCTGCATCTGCAGTTCTTTCTATACATATTAATTGAATTGGTCCCAGATCCCGTCTTGGAATTTTAAAGAGGATTTGGCCCTAACCAGAGGAATTTGAAATGCCTCATTTGTTTTAATGCTTAATCATAAATGATCCTCTAAAGTCACTGTAATCTAGTTTCCAGATAGCATAAGAGACTATTTGCCATGTAAAATAACAGCTGCATTCCTAATAGCGCATTGCCTTTGTAACTTAACCATTGCTGTACAAACACATTCAATGCATGCATGTTTATTTGGAATTACATTGAGTACATAGAATGTATCCATGCCTTTGTTAAGCATGGATGCGTATAGCCCTATATCTTCCTGATAATGAAGACTGAGTGGCTCGATTGTAATCATGTATTGTCTTTCTACTGACTGGTTAGCACGCAACAAGAGCTTTGCACTGTACCTTGGTACACATGACAATAAACTGAACTGAAACGACTTTGTTTGATTTTTAGAATGCCGCTGGGTGCAGTTGACCTCTGGGAACATGGTCCAGAGCTAAGTAGAGACACATAGGGTCGTATTGGGTCTTTCTAAATCTATGTGTCAGATTACAGTCCCTTGTTTATTTTGAGATCTTGAGCCCCACTCCCAGGCAGCTGTCAGAGCTTTGTTTAAATTGTATACTTGCCATTGTCTGGAAACAATGAAACATGAGTGAAAAAGTAAAACAAAAACTGAAAGTGCTATTTAAAAAAATTAAAGTCCCTAAAAATACTGACATAAGCACAATTAAGTATATTTAGATGAACTGAATTAAATCAGATGCAAAGGAAATTATCTTCTACTTTCTCATTAGCTCCACAACCATTTTTTCCCATTGAAGTCAATGGGTCTGCTGGACCTGTGCCATGTTAAGTTGGCTCTGTTTCAGCTGGCTCGTGTCTCAGGTAAAGTGTTGGCAAATCTGAAGAAGTCTGAGCTCTGCCGATGTACTCCAACTAATGGAGTTCAGGTGTCTCGGATCAGCACTTAACTATGCTGGATTTCAATCTGTGCTGGGACGTACCCTGTTCTCTCTGTAAATGCTGACAGGTCCAAGTGGAACGCAAGGCCAATGTTTCCAAATTTGGCATCATTTTGCATATCCAACCAACATCAATTCCACCTTTACCATGACACCACTAAAGATAAGCTGTAAAATTGTGTTACTAATCCGTAACATGTACAAAAGCTGGCAAGGTATGTTTTTTTTAAATTATGGTCTGTTGGTTTCTACCTTTCATTTTAATAACAGATTTGGCGATACATTAATTATTGTAAGAAGGAATGTTGGTTCATTTGAAGGAAAAATGGTAAGTAAATAAATCTATAGAAATATGTTCTATTTTTAAAGTCTTATTTTTATCCTTCATTTTTCGGCTTTTATTATAAATCTGCAAAGGTTCAAAATACCTATATCTCTAAGTTGCTTAGAAAAAAAGGATCAGTAGCTAGCTCATTATGTAAATCCCAATATGCATTGAAGAGAAGGAATTTATGTGTATCATTTGAAATAATATCATTCATGTCAAATCATATACCAATGTGAGCTGCCTTTAAAATATAAAAGTTTTCTTCAGTGACACCCTTTATAAATATGCCACACATATAACATCAATTTAATTTTTGTGATGTTACTAATGAAATCATGTTACTCGGGGTTTCAGCCCAAACAATGGTTGCCTGAGGTTTTAATGATGCAGAAAATAATGTGGACCGGTGCTCTGAATAAGGTAATAAAGCAAATAATCCTTACACCTTGTTCTGCTTCTTATCCCAAACAACTGCTGGAGGTCACCAATAAATGTTAGACCTTCAATTTTCTGAACAACAGGAAATAATGTAGATGCAAATTTCTTCCCAAAGTCTTTTTAAATTGGTAACGGTAATGATTTGTTTGCTTCAAGTCACAGGAGAACTATCAGACAACATATTAAAAAATATTGATCCAGCAAGACTGAGCATGCATTTAAAATCTAAAAATAAATCCAAAATTACACCAGAAGATGTCACAAAACTGAATTAAAAATACATTTCTTGAGCATGCCTCATAAAATATGCAGGAAAAACGAATCTGTGTATATATTATAAACTGAAGAGTTTAGATTTGGATTTGTTGAATAACAACAACACGGAATATCACAAATGAAACCAGGTTAGCCCTAGGCCTCCAATATATCAGTCTAATGTTTGGCTGAGTAAATACAGAGGATGAAGGTACATTGTTTACCTGGGACAGGCCTAGTAGATTTTAAAATGGCTGATCGGTAGTATTGTTGTGAGCTAGAGTTACAAATAGAGAAACAAGGAACTGCAGATGCTGGTTTACAAAAAATAATACAATGTGCTGAAGTAACTCAGTGGGCCAGAGAGCATCAGTGGAGAACATGGGTAGGTGACGTTTTGGATAGGGACCCTTCTTCAGAGTAATTGTGCGGGGATGGGGGGGAAGAATGCTGGAAGAGAGGAGGGGCAGAACAAAGCCTGACAGAGGTGGATACAGGTGAGGGAGGGTTTAGATAGACAGATAGTTGGACAAAGCCCACAGATGAAAGAATAGAAGATGCGAGGCAAAATTATTGAAAAGTTAGGAATTGTGAGCTAGAGAAGGGAATGTAAGTGGGAGGAGATGGGGAGGGAATAAATAGATGGGGCACAGGGGAGAGAGGGTTGGAAAAAAGAGGGGGGTGGGGGAAGAAGAGGGAAGGGGATACCAGTTAACTAATAGAGGAGAACTTAATGTTCATACTGTTGATACTGTAAGATCCCCAAGTGGATTTTGAGATGCTGTTCCCCCAGTTTGCCTGTAGTCTCATTCTGGTAAAGGAGGAGGCCAGGACAAGAAACAAATAGCATGTTTTTAACTGTCAGTGAAGAAAAAAGGTATATTCTGGCCGTTGCTCACTGGCATTTAAGAAAGTCTTTCATTCCATGAGCTTTTTTAATTATTCTCTGTACCTGTCTGTGACACATTTAACTGAAGTACAAGTGTACATTATTGCATAATGAGTAAACTCCATGCTAAACCAAAGTGCTGTTGCAGCTTCTGTATATTTGGGTAGGGTTCAACAATCTTGGTGTATTTGCTTGAAAGTAAATGCTAGCCCATGAAAAACATATGAGAATATTGTAATTATGCTCCTAGAGCTAACCCCCCTCAGTCTAATTCAGTAAAACACTAAGTTAAGCACTGGACCACTAAATTTTATTTTTTGAACGAACAACGAATCCCCTATAAGATGCCTAAACCACCGCGGGTTCGATCCTTGTCTTTGCCTGGCCAAGCCCTTCAGCCTCGTGCAAGCAGACACTCCCAAAAGGTCACACAGTCCTAAGCACCCCTCCAGAACATCGACAACGGTCCTAGTGGGTTACCTTTATAGGTCAACGAACCCTGAGGTGCTGAACTACATAGGGGTGGCGCCCCTTACAAGCCAATCGCACATATTGATTACATTAAAGTATTATTGACAGTTCTCCAACCCAATTACAAAGAGTCCCAATACAATGTTTCTACAGAAGCTTCTGGAAGGAAGTCAACTAACTGAATAATGCAACATTTACCATGGCCATAATCCAGCCAGGGCTTCACACTTCACCCAATCATCAAACAGCAGTATAACTGACCTGCAACAATATTAACATTCTTTACGTTGCTCCAGATGCCAGATGATCTATATCGGTGAGACCAAGCGGAGGCTTGGCGATCGCTTCGCTGAACACCTCCGCTCGGTCCGCAATAACCAACCCGACCTCCCGGTGGCTCAGCACTTCAAATCCCCCTCCCATTCCACATCCGACCTCTCGGTCCTGGGCCTCCTCCACGGCCAGAGTGAGCAACACCGCAAGCTGGAGGAACAGCACCTCACCTTGGGGAGTCTGCATCCTTTGGGCTTGAATATTGAATTTTCTCAATTCTGTTAACCCTTGCTGTCTCCTCCCCTTCCCACCTCTCCCTCAGCCCTCGGGTCCTGGCATTCCCTCTATCTCTATCTCCCTCCCCCACCCCAGTCGCACCAGCTTCTCATTTTCACACCACAAACAGCTTACAATGGCTTGTTCCCTTTATCACCGATACATTTTTGCATATCTTTCACTCATTGTTCCTTATCTCTCCACATCACCGTCTATATCTCTCGTTTCCCTGATCCCTGACCAGTCTGAAGAAGGGTCTTGACCCGAAACGTCGCCTATCTCCTTCGCTCCTTAGATGCTGCTGCACCCGCTGAGTTTCTCCAGCTTTTTGTGTACCCTTAACATTCTTTACAATCCCTTTGCAGCAATCCAATCAAGACATTGCACCTACAACATCTTAAAGTTTCTCTGCAGAATCTTCATACATTTTATCAATTGGGAGGACATCTGGACTTCACCTTATCTGATGTATTGATCTGGGACCTAGACTTCCTGGCACCAGCTCGCAGCTTGTGACTTCTCACAGAAAAAGGCTAACAGGCCTTGTAGATGCATAAATCCGTTACTGTATTTGGCCAGGATTCCCCCCTTTTATCATATGATAACCTATCATCAATGATAATCAAAGTACAATAGTGACTGTTTCATTCTAACATATCTTAACAAAAAGATGCTGATGTATTTTCCCAGAATCTCATCAAGCTTCCCGAGTTTTCATGGGCATAGCTTCATGATTTCCGTCTGATGAGCCTTCACCTCCCGTGTTTTCATGGGCGCAAATCCCCTTCATCCATATTGATAATTCATTTGTACTTGATCCATAGTAGAGTATGAAGTTTCTAAAAGAACCTGGAATAAAGTAAGTTAGCAGTCCATACTTCCACTGATACTCTTACAGTGGTGGAGATGTGCCCACGCATTCTTCCCATCTACTCTTAACAGAAGTCCTCTCTCGGTATACTGCTTCTACTCAATAATATAATTCTTCCAACACTAGGATCAAAACTAGAATGTGATCGGTCATCTCTGCAGTCACATGATTAAAGTTGATAATTTCCATTGTACGTTTGATTATGGTATTCACAAGGGTTTCTCATAAGAATTTCAGCTGGGTTCAGTCTGGATTTCCCTATAGATGTGCTTTTCATATGAAATAACTATGGGGAATAATTTAATCCAGTAAAATTCAGTGTACGCCTTTAATTTAGTTAATTTTGTTTTCAGGGTCTGATCTGTTCTTTCTACAAATCCAGCAGCTTGTGGTCAATATTCACAATTCAATTACTGCTGGATTCCCAGCTGTTCCCATGATTTCCATTAATTTGTTCTAATATGATGTGGATCATTATTTAAACTAAGTCGAATAGGGATAATTTTCTTCAACTCCTTGATAATAGTAGCCACTTTATTATCAAGGGTTAGACAAGTTTGATCCACCGGCCGAATGCATCGACTCTGACACTAAGTACTCACTACTCTGGCACCTCCTCTGATTTGATGTATTTATTCTCATAGTGTATTGAACAGACTCATAGACAATAGGGGTTGTTTCTCATCATTAGTTTTCTCCTGCCAGTGAGTAACTTTCTGGATGGTTAGCATTGACCTCACCGAGGGGAACTTGTTATTTAAACTTTGAGTCTACCTCATCATTTATACCACCATCTTGCATTTCTTTCACTATCAAATCAACACGGCAATTCCTGATATTTGCTAGGGTCTGTCCTTTCCTTGATGATCACTAAACATTCCCGTCCCATGTCCGACTGTTTTCCTAGGGGTGAGATAAGACAAGATACTAGGTCAATAATTAAATTTTCAACTACTTTTGAAACAGATTCCATTCTATTCTGATAAGCCATCCCTAAATGCCAGATTTTAAAGTCATTCCAATTACACTACCATGGACATGAATCATGTCTTACGATTCAATAGTGAAGGTTTTTGTCAGTCTCCCTAATGGTCGAAAGTGGTTTCCGTTTTAAAAATCGGTAATTTTTTAGTCGAAGCCGGTTGAGTTGCTAGTTCAAGGTGGTTGCTGGAGGACAAAAACCTCCGGGAACTGCACGGAAACCTTGGGTGGGGCGCAAAGTCTCCAGAGGTTTCCGTTCAGGTTTCCTAAGAGGGATAGGGGCATAAGGAATCAAATTTACAATTGATGATAAATTATTATGCATGGTAGTTAGAGTTCAGGTGCAAAGTGGGTGTCCCCAAGCAAAAGAGTAATGTCCATTCCCATGTTTCTGTATTTAATTTGAGATCGACCATCCAGACAAAGTAGCATAGTACAATGGTTTCTTTAAGTTGGAGCTTGCCTCAGTGATCTTTAGAGGCTTCTTGTACTTTCTTAGTTCCAGGAGACTTAGTTCATCTTTTTCACTGGTATGTAATGTTGGGTTCTTAAGTTTCCTAAATTCTGATGTTTGCAGGGTTTGGCATTAGTGTATTAATGGTGGAGTGGATAAAGTCAAATAATCTGGTGCTCTAGTTGCTGCCAATGGTAGAGCAAGCTCTAACGTGGAATCTGCAGATGGTGTTATAGGTTCTGCAGTTCTGGATATTTATTGTGGGCACAAGTTATACAAGGTGTGAGTGAAACCTGGGGAACGCAAGAGGAACATGGTGGGAGCTGCAAACTTCTTTTAATTTTGACACTTGTCCAATCTTCCAAATATTCATCTTCATTCAAGGGTAAGGTGCTCCAGGGAACAATCAAACACAGTCAAACACGTTCCCGCAGCCCGTTTCCTAAACAGAGAGCAACCTTAATTCAGCCCGTTTCCTAAACCCAGAGCAACCTTAATTCAAACACATGAAAATGAGCTCCAAAGACACGAGCAAAATCGTACACAGACAAGAAATTATGCCACTTATTACTATCATACAAAATCACACTCCTATATAAACTACAAGCATTCATCTAATATCAGACATGAGAATTAAGGGACAGAAGTTTAGGGGTAGCGTGAGGGGGAACTTCTTTACTCAGAGGGTGGTGGCTGTGTGGAATGAGCTTCCAGCAGAGGTGGTGGAGGCAGGATCGATTTTAACATTTAAAAGTAAAGTGGATAGGTATATGGACGTGAAGGGAATGGAGGGGTATGGTCTGAGTGCAGGTAGATGGGACTAGGGGAAAACAAATGGTCAGCACAGACCGAGAGGGCCTGTCTCCGTGCTGTAATTGTTATATGGTTATATGGTTATATCGCATTCATTAACTGTACAGTTCCAAAAGGAAATCACAGTATATTTGAATCCCTCCTCGTGATGTGTTCAACCAACGGAATGGAACAATCCCTCCCCGACACAGCGATCGGTAGGATACGAACCACTGGTCAAACAATCACGAGTCAGACTCCAATTATAACAGCAAGTCTCAATCAAACTATGTTCTTTTACAGTTGATTTAAACCACTATTACAACAGTGTATCTAACACTCAAAATTTAAATCAAAAGCAATACACAGTATATACAATGCAACAACGGCAGCTTTAAATACACTTTAAACTACAACTTCAAAGTTTTATTATACACAGATTAATCTGGAAGAAAATATGTACACTTTAAATTGACCAGCACCTCAATACGAGATCCTGAATATTGGTAATTTGAATCGGAAAATATTCAACTCGTTATTCTCTATCTAATTATTTTTTAGTACGCAAGTTCAAATTTAAAATTGATAAGAAAACGTCTTTAGGGATATGAAATTCTCAGATTGATTAAAGTATATTCGGCCAATTTATACCCTAACCAATAAGTTCCCAGTATCTTTACGAGACTCCTCCCCCCACTTTTACAGGGTTCTAGATACTCTCGCACAGGCGGGGACTCAAACCCACCTAAGTTCACCAAAAAAAATCTATTTTTTGTTTATAATGTTATCTATGACTACTGTGTTTATAGACCAAGAATGCGGCAAGTAAGAATTTCATTGTTTTTGTTACATATGACAATAAACACCCTTGACTCTGACTGTATGGTGTTGCAATGTCTCCCTGTAATTATGCAGACTTCCTCAGGGTCCTTGGTTTCTTCCCACATCCCAAGGAGATCTATAAGGGAATATTCTTGTCTTGATAAGCGACAGAATTAGGGGGAATGTGGAAAGGAATGTGCGGATGTTCAAATTGGATTAATGTTATAAGGTCACTAGACTAAGTGGGACCCATTGGGTGCAATTCATCACGGTGGGTTTGTGGTGGAAGGGGGAGTGTGGGGTAGGAGGTGGGGTGTGTATGTAGCCGGCAGGGGTTTGCAAGGGTGGGAGGAGGGATGTGGGGGGATGTTGGGAACCTCCGCATGCCATCCAGAGCCTCCCATAGCTGCAGTAAAGATGCAATGGTGCAGGAAGGGGTGGACTGTCCTGCGGAGTGAGAGTAGAAGGGACCAATCTGTACGGTGCTGAATGGCAGGAGAGGCAATCGATCTGCGCACGCGTAGTTTTTAAGATTTTTAAACCTCAATGACTCTTACCAGCTTCCACCGATCGGAACAAAACTTGGTGCAATCGCAGTGCATGAGAACAACGAGTAAGCTGGCAAAAACCCATAGCGCTATTGCGTACCGTTTTTGCGCAAATAGAATGATCGCCAAACCAGAAGATAACAAGATCAGAGTTTTAATTATGTATAGATAGATAAATGATAGGAGTAGAATTAGACCATTTGGCTCATCAAGTCTACTCTGCCGTTCAATCATAGCTGATCTATTTCTCCTTCCTAACCCCATTCTCCTGCCTCTCCGACAAGTGCTCATCATAGGTTAACCTACTCATTCCTGGGATGTTAGACTAGGGCACATGATAATGGTTTGCATGTACTTTGGACCAAAGGGTCTATTTCCATGTGTTAAGACTCTATGACTCTATGAAATATAATCCAAGGTTGTGAGGAAAAGCTCTAATAGAATTTGGACTAGGTAGTAAATAAATTGAGCTTTAGACATCATATACATTTAGAGATCCTACAGATGGGAGTGGAGGCCAAGCCTATGAATATTTTTAAGGCAGAGATCGATGGATTCTTGATTAGTACGGGTATCAGGGATTATGGAGCGAAGGCAGGAGAATGGGGTTGAGAGGGAAAGATAGATCCGCCATGATTGTATGGCGGAGCAGACTTGATGGACCGAATGACCTAATTCTGCTCCAATCACTTACAAAATTTCATTGGGATTTGGCAACATCTTCCTTTCTGGGTCTGTTGGCATGATAAATGGATGCCTGTAATCAATGAATATAGTCAAACATACAGAATTGTGAGCAGTTTATTGTCCTATATCAGAGAAGGGATGTGGAAATGGTCCAGAGAAGGTTTACGAGAATGGTCCCGGGTATGATTGGGTTTACGCACGATGAGCGTTTGACGGCACTGGGCCTGTACTCGGTGGAGTTTAGAGGGACCTCATTGAAACTTACCGAATAGTGAAAGGCCTGGATAGAGTGGATGAGGAGAGGATGTTTCCATTATTGGCAGAGTCTAGGACCAGAGGACACAGCCTCAGAATAAAAGGATATACCTTTAGAAATGAAATGAGCAGGAATTTATTTCATCAGAGGGTGGTGAATCTATGGAATTCATTGCCTCAGATGGCTGTGGAAGCTGTCATTTGGGTATTTTTGAAGTAGAGATTAACATATTCTTGATTAGTGAGGGTATCAAAGTATATGAGGAGAAAGTGAGAGAATAGGGTTGAGAGGGAAAGATAGATCAGTCGTGATTAAGTACACCTGATGGGCTGAAAGGCCAAATTCTGCTCCCATGACTTACTAACATGAACAGTCATTTGGTAAAGTTATATTTACATAGAAAAAAGAAAAACATTCTGGTAGTCTAATCTGTTTATAGTGTATCCAAACATTTGTTGGTGCATTTCTGAGATGTTTCTGATGTTACATTGTTAACCACTCTTACAATACTGACATCACAGATTTCCTTCATTCATGAAAAAAAATAATAAACCATGCCCTCAGCAAAAGGGGTATAATTGTCATATGGTTATAGTGCTTGTAAGGCGCCTCTGTTGTTGTATCAAACAACATTTCCAAATTTCCAGCTATATTTAATTTGATATTATTTAAAGTCTGGCCTTGCTCAAATCCATGTTGTTGGGCATGGATTCCTAAACAAACTTCAGAATCAGTGTCACTTTGTAAAAAAGATTAATAGTTTCATAACATTTACACCAAAGCAGAATGCAGTATCTGAAAAACTTATTTTACAGCTTTATAAATTGAAGCTTCAATTAAGCAAATTATTCACTAGCCTGTACTCGCAGGAGTTTAGAAGAATGAGGGGGGACCTCATTGAAACATAACAAATAGTGAAAGGCCTGAATAAAATGGATGTTTAGAGGATGTTTGCACTAGTGGGAGAGTCTAAGACTAGAGGTCATAGCCTCAGAATTAAAGGATGTTCATTTAGGAAGATGAGGAGGAATTTATTTTGTCAGAGGGTGGTGAATCTGTGGAATACTTTACATAGAAGGTTGTGAAGGACAAGACAGATAGTTTTAAGGCTGAAATAGATAGATTATTGATTAGTATGGGTGTTAGAGATTATGGAGCGAGGTCAGGAGAATGGGGTCACGATGGAGAGATAGATCAGCCACGATTGAATGCTGGAGTAGACTAGATGAGCCAAATGGCCTAATTCTGCTCCTATCACTTGTGACCTTAAGATCGTATGCACTGCATATAAACCAGATCAATGGAACGGACATCTGAATTGCTACAACTTCACAGATACATTAAATGTCATACCAAATAAATAGAACAGAGAACGATACTGCATAGGAACAGGCCCTTTGGCACACGGTCTATGCTGAACATCATGCCTAGTTATACTAACCTCCTCTGCCTGCACATGATCATATCCCTCCATTCCCTACGTATCCAGATGTCTATGTTAAATGCCACTGTTGAATCTGCTTTCACACCTGTGCATTCAGGCAATCATCACCCTCTGTGTAAAGAACTTGCCCTGCACATCTCTTTTAATCTTTCCCCTCTGATCTTAAAACTCTGCCCTCCAGTTCCAGGGATATAATTCTGACCATCTTCTATGACTATGGCTCTTTTAATTTTATTTACTTCTCTCAGATTTCCACAACATTTGGTGCTCTAGAGAAAACTATCTAAGTTTTTCCAACCTCACTTAATAGCTAATACCCTCTAATACAGGCAGCATTCTGGTAAACCTCGTTGGCACCCTCCCCAAAGCTTCATGTGGCAATCAGAATTACACACAATTCTCCAATGGTACCCTCACCAAAGTCCTATAAAACTGCAGAATGATTTCCTGACTTACACTCAGTGCCCTGGCCTATAAAGGCAAGGACACCATACACTTTCTTTCCCACTCTATTTGTTTTGCCACTTTCAGGGATTGGGTTGCATCACAGCTGGGTTGGGGACGGCTCTGCTCAAGACAGCACAAAATTGCAGCGAGTTATGGATGTAGCCCAGTCCAACGCACTGACCAGTCTCCCCACCATTGACTCCATCTACACATCATATGTCTCAGAGAAGCAGCCAACATAATCAAAGACCTTTGCCATCCCAGCCATTCCTACTTCTCCCCACTCCTATCGGGCAGAAGATACAGAAGCTTGCAAACACGCAGCATCAGACTGAGGAACAGCTTCCTCCCCTCTGTTATCAGGCTTCTGAAAGATCTTTTTTATAAGCTAAGGTGCAGTTTTATTCCCCTCTACCTCATTCTGGACATTGACTTTGTCTCTGGAATTATTGTGCTCTGATGCTGAAAACTATATTCTGCATTTTGTATCTTTTCCTTCACACTACCTATTGTACTTCAGTTGAGCATGATTGTATTTATGTATCAATTTTACTGATTTGATAGAATAGTGTGCAAAACTACACTTTTCAATGTAGCTGGGTATTAATGACTATAATAAACCTAAACCTAAACCTATGGACATGGATCCTAAGATCCTGCAGTGCATCAATGCTGCAAAGCATCTTCCTCATTGGTAAGATTACAACGGGGTAAACTTCCCCTTACATTTAACCTCCCAAAGTGCAACAACTTACACTCGCATGGATTAAACTCCATCTGCCATTTCTCCACACATATCTGTAACTGATCTATGTCCTGTGTAATCTTTGGCAGCATTTCTCACTATTTGCAACTCCACCAAATTTGGTGATTTCTGTAAATTTTTGTAGATCAATCCATCTATATGTACACTCATGTCATTTACATAAATCACAAACAACAGAGGTCCCAGCACAAATCCCTGTGGAACTCCACTTGTCACAGACATCCAGCCAGAATAACACCCATCCACCACTACTCTCTGTCTTCTATGGATAAGTCGGTTCTGAATCCATTCAACCAAGTTGCTGTGGATCCCATGCATCTTATTATTCTAGATCAGCATACCATGGAGGACTTTATTAAATGCCTTACTAAAATCCACATAGACGCACCCACTGCCCTACTCTCATCAATTATCTTCATCACATCCTCATAAACAAAATCAAATAATAAGGCATGACGCGCCATGGATAAAGCCTCGCTGATTGTCCTTAATTATCAATTCTCTTCCAAATGCGAGTTAATCCTATCCCAAATAATCCATTCCATTAGTTTCCCTACTACGGGCGTAAAGCTCGCCAGTCTATTAATTCCTAGATTATCTCTACTCATCTTCTTAAGCAAAGGAACAACATTGGCTACCTCACCTGTGGCTAGAAAGGATACAAAGACCTTGCCTCTCTCTATAACCTGGATAGATCCCATCAATCTCTGGAGATTTATCCACTTTAATACTTTTCAAGAGACCTACCACTAACATCTTCTTGATTTAAAACTTTTCCTTGGTGAACGCAGATGCAAAATACACATTTAGTGCCTTGCCTACATCCTCTGACTCCAAGTATAAAATCCCACCTTTATTCTTGAGTGATCCTACCTTCTTCCTCGTTACCCTTTGCTTTTAATCTATATTACTAAAAGTCTGATCTGGACCACTGCCTGTTCTGTATATTGATTTTAGAAAAAATGCTGCCACTTACGGCTGTGATTTTGGCCATCTTACTCAGAGTCCCCCTCCGCTGTGCAGGACAAGAGGATGTTTCCCATCGATGAAAAATAAAAGAGTTATTAGTGTTTAAAAAATGTTGAGATTCTCTCTCCTGAAGGCCACGCCCTTTCCGGAGGGACTATAAAACCCGGAAGTGTTGAGTGCCTCAGACAGTCTCTGCAAGATGGGGGAGCGGGAGGGTCATGTCTCTCAGTCTGAGCTGTGAATAACACTGAACACATGTCTACAAAACTGTGAGTGCTTTTACTGACCTGTCAGTGCCCTTAATGTGGTTTGAAAATATAGTTTGGAAATGCTAAAGCTGTGTTGCCTTTAGTTTGGAAATGCTAAAGCTATGTTGCCTTTGGTTTGGAAATGCTAAAGCTGTGTTGCCTTTGGTTTGGAAATGCTAAAGCTGTGTTGCCTTTGGTTTGGAAATGCTAAAGCTGTGTTGCCTTTGGTTTGGAAATGCTAAAGCCGTGTTGCCTTTGGTTTGGAAATAATAAAGCTGTGTTGACTAATTAAATTTGCCTTGCCTAACTAAAGTTGCATTGCCTAACTAAAGTTGCCTTGCCTAACTAAAGTTGCATTGCCTAATTAAAGTTGCCTTGCCTAATTATTGCCTTGCCTAATTAAAGTTGCCTTGTCTAATTAAAGTTGCCGTACCTTCTATATAATTAAAAGTCTAATCTTGACCACCTCCTGTTTGAGCTTTATATTGATTTTAGAAGAAACGCTACCACGTACAGCTGTGATCAACAGGTTCCGAGGATTTTTCCCATCGATGAAAAACAAAAGAGTTATTAGTGTTTACAAAATGTTGAGATTCCGTCTACTGTCAATCACGCCATAAAGGCCACGCCCCTTCTGTTGAGAGGGGGGAGGGACTGCAAAACCCAGAAGTGTGGGCACGGCTCAGTCTTTGCCAGATGGATGAGGGAGAGGTCACGACTCGCTGTCTTTAGTGGCCTTGCACCCAGCTTGGTGGTAAGAAACTGCACTAGAATTTGGTGGCCTTGCACCCTGCTTGAAATGGAATTTCAAGGAATTGCCGTGCGTCAACTGCCAGCCCACCAGCCGTGAGTGAGTGAGCTGCCAGCACAGCAGGCTTGAGTGGCTGAGCCGCCAGTCCAAGAATCCATTCGGCCCACAATGTCCATACTAGCCCTCTGGAAACCAGTCCCTTCAGCCCACAACACCCATAGTAGCGCTCCAGATAACTCCTCCCCCACCCCCACTGACCACCAATATTGGAATTGGTGGAGAGGTGGAATATTGCGCTGGGTGACCAGCCCTCCCGTGTGATTGCTGGCTAGTGTATATATAAAATGCTTTAGGATTTTCTTTAATCCAACTTTAATCCAATTTAAATTGGCCCCTTATAATTTCCTAATTGTTTTATATTCCTGAAAGGCCCTGGTTGATTTTATTTTTCTAAATCTTACATCTGCTTTTTTTTTTTAACCAAGGTCATCATCCAAGGTTCCTTTATCTTGCCCGCATTACCCCTCCTCCTTATTGGAACATGCTGTTTGTGAACTCTCATCAGATGGTCCTTAAATGATGCCCACAAGTCTGACATGGATTTATCCTACAACAGCTGCTCCCAATTTATTCTCCCTCACTACAAACTAAAAAAAGTTGTAACCTGCTTTACCTCAATTAAGTATCTTTAAGACACCTCATCTACTGTATTCGGCACTGCCTAAGCCTTTTGCACAAAGAGTCCCAGTCATTACTAGGGACGTTTAAGTCACACACTACGACAACCTTGCTGCGTTTACATCTTTCCATAATCTGTGCACATAACAGTTGAAGATGAATAAAACAGTGTAACGTTAAATTTGGTCAAATTTATCTCAAATAATTATTTATTTCTTCCATCTTATGGAAGTAAATAATTTATGAGTTGCACGAGCTTATTGTCTTTTTGAAAAGAAGCAGTGTAATGGATGCAAGTGTACCATCAAGTGAATGTGCCACATGTTGCAACTTTTCATACAACTACAGATATTAAAACAGTATCTGCACCATATACTGTTATTAGTCAAGATTTTACTGCCTCCAATATGGGTATTTTGTTAATAGTTCAATTCCTGCTAGTTGCTTTCGTAATCAGTGTTATTGAACGTTCTACGCATACTACAAATATCATGAGGAATTTAATCAATGCCTTCTGAAATTCCTAATTTGCATTACCTGTTGTACAAATGTATGGTGTGATTGCATTCATACGTATGTGGTATGGTCTGCTTTCTGAGCACTCTTTTTCACTGTAGTTGTTTTACTGTGTTTTGATACGTTACTATAATAAGCCAAAACATAAATAACAATCCATGGACAATCCCCTGTACTCTACTTTAGTGACCACTTCAAAATATTCAGTCAGTTTCATCAGGCAAGATTGACCCTTTAAAGTCAATGCTGGTTCTCTCTAATTTCAATCTTAATTACAAATTTAGTTAATTTATTGACAAATTATCTAGGGTTCAGTAAACTTATTTCTTGGGTTCTTTCTCTCACCACCCCTCCTGCATATCCCATGCCAGTTTTTAGCCAGTGAAGTTAGCACAACTTACCATTTTAAAGGAATAGTTTCCAGTGATGGAAGTGGGGGGGTACGCAGGGGGACGGTGTTCCCCTACTTTTCAGTTTCAAGTCTCCATGAGATGGAGAGTATGGAGGAAAGTGGCGCTGTAAGGGCAGTCCACGTCTTTCACCAGCTCATTGGAACTTTACCCAATTCCATAATGACTGTCTAAGAACTTGGCCCTCATCATACCTGGCATCTCTCCGCCGTAAACGGAGTTCACCTCCTGGACGCTCAACTTGTAGACCACCCGCTCCTTCCTGAAGCGGATATCAAACAGCTGTAAACCGCAGGCAGGACTGTGGCAGAACGCGAACTCCCAGTCAAAGTAGCGAACTTGTTTACAACATGGTATCTTGGTCCATATGGCTCGAATTGGAGGGGGCAGTAGGTTTGAAACTTCTGGCGAAGTCTCAGCGTGGCGTAGTTGGGATTCAAATCCGTCCTTTGGATCTCTCTTGCTCTCTCACCCGCTCTCTAACCCTCTCGCCTCGGCATTCCCGGAATCATTTGCCGTTTTGCGAGGACCACTGCATCTGCGGTTCCTTCCTGTTGGGAGGGGAGGAGCCCTGGCCCGTGGCAGCTCCTGGTCCATTCCCTCTGCAGGTGCCGCCTGGCCCGCTGAGTTCCTCCAGCACTCTGTGTTTTTTGTTTGGCTCTGGAGTTGAAGGTGGACACGGGGGGGCTGGGGTGGCTCAGTGAGTGGGTGTCGTTTCAGGTCGAGACCCTTTGCAGACAATCACAAGTACTCTCACCGACGAGAGTTCAGTTCATTCTGATGAAGGGTCTACTCTCCAGAGTCGCTGCCTGTCCTGCTGAGTTACTCCAGCTCTACGTCTAACTTCAATTTCAAGAGTTAAATAAGAAACACAGAGTGCTGGAGGAACTCAGCGGGCTAGGTGGCATCTGTGGAGGGAATGGATTAGGCAGGGCCGGCCTTAATTTGGACCAATTGCTCCCAATTGGGCCCCGCGCTAGAGTAATCCTAAGAACCTAGAACCCAGCCCTGGGCCGGGGGATGGAGCAACGTTTACAAACCTCGGCCTCAGCTCACACCCGTCTGCCTGGACCCCGGCATCCACTCCTGCCGCCAGCCCCCTCCCTCCCTCCTCTCCTCCCCTTCCCTCCCTCCTCTTCTTCCCTCCCTCCTTTCTCTCTTTTCCCTTCTTCCCTCCCTCTCTTTCTCTCCTTCCTCTCTCTTTTCCCTTCTCCTGCCCTCCCTCCTTTCTCTACTTCCCTCTCTTCTCTTCCTCCCTCCCTCCCTTCTCTCCTTCCCTCCCACACACACACACATAACGCACTAACAACCTACGCACACATCACGCACAGACAACTAACATACACACAACTAAGACACACACATACAACTAAGTTAAGATGGAGTAGAAGTCCAAAGGGTAGGATGGGGCTGAATCCCAAAATTTAATGCCTGTACTGTTTTGTCACCAATAGTTATTGGATTCAGGATCTAGTTAATTATTTTTTTTGTTTTCATTTCACAGTCACTAAAACAAGTGGTATTGTAACTACGTACTTTTCAAAGGTGATCTACACATTTTGTTTGTTACTTGTAGGATTACATATATGCAATTTTATATTAAAATGCAACTTAGATCTGTTTGGTCCATTAACTCACAGGCATTTTTTAAGCGCACATTTGATTACTTTCCATTCTACCATAGAGATATAAAGTCTATAATAGACTTTATTTGTATTTCAATGATACTACAGATCTTGGCTGGGAACATGGGGCTCACCAAAATTGTTCCCAATTGGGCCCCGCACCTCCTAGGATTAGGAGTTGTTTCGGACCAGGGTTCTTCTTCAATAGGAAGGAACTGCAGATCATTGATTTCAGTTATTGCAGTTGTGACATATCTTCATCCTTGAATTTTTTTATACTTAATACCCTGAATGATGAGGACAAGCATGCAGTATAATGTTATAACCACCCTATCCATTATGTGCCCATTTTCAGGGAGATATGACTTGCACCCCAATATCTCTCCATGTATCAGATTATTTATTCATGTGTGTATATATTTATATAATGATATATGGACACGCTGATCTGTTTTATAGTCATGCCTACTATGTTCTGTTGTGCTGAAGCAAAGCAAGAATTTCATTGTACTATCAGGGACACATGACAATAAACTCTCTTGAATCTTGAATCTATCAATGCTCCTCAGGATCCTGCCATTTACTCTTTACTTTCTTCTTGTATTGACCTCCCAAAATACAACCTCGTGCATGTTCAGTTTAAACTCCATCTGCTATTTCTCCATCCATAGCTGTAGCTGATCCATATCCCTACTGTCTCTTTTGTTAACTTTTTATACTATTCACTACATTCACAAAATGTTGCAAACTATTTGATAAGGCACCCTGCATTTTCATCCAGATCACTTATACATATCGCACCAAAGAGTTCTGCTATAAATAAGGAAAAACTTCCTTGTGTCCAACTTTTCCTTGTTTTCATTAACACTTTTCTTACTTTTCAAAGGATTTGTATTGCTCTGATAATCCTCCTTTTAAAAAATATAATTATAACAATTTTGTTTTGGTTTTGACATATCATGCACATCTCTTTTAATATGCTGTTTAGTGTGGCTCCTAGTTTTTCTTTTTACATATTTTGGTGTTCCTTTGAGCCTCTTTTAGTTGCTAGTGTCTGTTCTACTTATTGATGTTTTTGAGCATTTTCTGTTAGCTTTATACTCTCCCTTTTGTGACTCTAGAAATGTTGCCTTTTGGGGGAAATAAACTGGCTCTATTTTATGTCTTAGCGGCTACCCTGCCATAAGCTTCAATTTGATTGAGTGCTTACAATTCATTCAATTTGTTCAAGTTTGTTCAACTTGCATTAGGGATTCTTATTTTGACAAACATATACTATTCTGTTCTCCTTTCATGATTTATGCATAATTTATAATATTTCTCTTTTGATTTAAACAATTTATATTAACTTTTTAAAATCTGCAGTAGCCTAACCATATTCCTTGAACATTTAGCCAGTCTACAGCCAGAGGCAATACATAATACTGATCTGGACAGTATCTAGGAAGGAATCACATTTCCTTTATTGCATCCATACATATGGGTGGCACAGTGGCGCAGCGGTAGTGTTGCTGCCTTACAGCACCAGAGATGCAGCTTAGATCCTGACTACGGGTGCTATCTGTATGGAGCTTGTACGTTCTCCCCATGATCTGTGTGAGTTTTTTCCAGGATCTCCGGTTTCCTCTCACACCCCAAAGATCTACAGGTTTGTAGGCTAATTGGCTTGGTATAATTGTAAACTGTCCCTTGTGTGTGTTGGATTCAGTTTAGTATATTGTCACATGTACCAAGGTGCAGTGAAAAGTTTTTTGTTGCGTGCTAACCAGTCAGCAGATGGTATTAGTGTGCGAGGATCGCTGGTCAGCGCAGACTCACATGGCCTGTTTCTGCGCTGTATCTCTATAGAAACATAGAAACATAGAAATTAGGTGCAGGAGCAGGCCATTCGGCCCTTCGAGCCTACACCGCCATTCAATATGATCATGGCTGATCATCCAACTCAGTATCCCGTACCTGCCTTCTCTCCATACCCCCTGATCCCTTCAGCCACAAGGGCCACATCCAACTCCCTCTTAAATATGGCCAACGAACTGGCCTCAACTACCTTCTGTGGCAGAGAATTCCACAGATTCACCACTCTCTGTGTGAAAAACGATTTTCTCATTTCGGTCCTAAAAGACTTCCCCCTTATCCTTAAACTGTGACCCCTTGTCCTGGATTTCCCCAACATCGGGAACAATCTTCCTGCATCTAGCCTGTCCAACCCTTTAAGAATTTTGTAAGTCTCTATGAGATCACCCCTCAATCTAAATTCCAGCGAGTACAAGCCAAGTCTATCCAGTCTTTCTTCATATGGAAGTCGTGCCATCCCAGGAATCAGTCTGGTGAACCTTCTCTGTACTCCCTCTATGGCAAGGATGTCTTTCCTCAGATTAGGAGACCAAAACTGTACGCAATACTCCAGGTGTGGCCTCACCAAGACCCTGTACAACTGCAGTAGAACCTCCCTGCTCTTGTACTCAAATCCTTTTGCTACGAATGCCAACATACCATTCGCTTTCTTCACAGCCTGCTGCAACTGCATGCCTACTTTCAATGACTGGTGTACCATGACACCCAGGTCTCGCTGCATCTCCCCTTTTCCTAGTCAGTCACCATTCAAATAATACCTTCCTGTTTTTGCCACCGAAGTGGATAACCTCACATTTATCCACATTATACTGCATCTGCCATGCATTTGCCCACTCACCCAGTCTATCCAAGTCAACCTGCAGCCTCCTAGCATCCTCCTCACAGCTAACACTGCCTCCCAGCTTCGTGTCATCCGCAAACTTCGAGATGTTGCATTTAATTCCCTCGTCCAAATCTTTAATGTAAAAAGTAAATAGCTGGGGTCCCAGCACTGAGCCTTGCGGCACTTCCCACTCTGAACAAGATATCTATTTATCCTCCAGCCTCTTCCACCAGAACCACTTTTACCACTGGAGGGACCCAGGAAGTTAAGCTGTTCCTAGCTTAGTCTTTCCCTATAATCTATACAAGGAGACAATTCACATTCCATCCCTTCCACCACTCTCTTGATCTGCCTGATTTTATCTACTGATGACCTCAGGGATACCTGGTTTCTGTAGGACACCATATTTCCTCTCAACACTCTGTTTTAGGTATATTGCTGCCAATCAGTTAATAAAACATGACCATTTTACTTTAGCTCCCTTGTGTGCAGTCATGCATCCCACCAGCTTTCTGTCGATTGCCACCCATGAAAACGACAGGTTCAAAAGCATTCCCTATTACTTGTAGTGAACACCGGAATGAAATATTTATTGCCATAAAATGAGATTATGGATTACTGCTAAGGAGCAAATCAGTTAATTTTTATGAAGGGGAAAACTCAACGGGCAAGTAACAAACCACCAAGAATAAACAGACCCGATGAATACATGGGAATAATTTTTGGAGCATTATCTTCTGGAGCATAAGGGATCCTGTCTAATACTGTACAAATTTACCCACCAAGCAATAGACTTTTGACAGCAGAAACTCTAATTTCCTGCATGATTGAGCAGATCCTCCCTGCCAGCCAGTGTCCAGTGGAGTGTGCAACCAAACTATCTGCTCCATGGGTAGATCAACAAATTATGCTCATTTGACATTTAATCTAAGCGTTAGCCGAACAGAAGTAACTGCCTACATCTTGTATCCGAGCCCCTTGTAGAAATGATTCACTGATTGATATCACAGTATGGACAAATACCATGAAAATTCCTGCTTACTTGCATTTCCACAATTAATGATGCACAGAAAGAAAAAAAAAACAATGTGCATAACTTGCTATTGGTAGCCTGCTTATGATTCTCTTTACCAGCACTTGCTCTCTCTTTCATTTTGAACGTTGCTGAGAAGTATCATTAACACTTCAAAAACTGTATTAAAAAGCGTGTTAACTCATAGTTCACTGCACAGTTTTAAACATCTTACTGTTGGAAGTATGAAGGTCTGGTTTGAATGATAGATCTCTAATGACAGTATTTATGAGCAATAGGTACTAAGGCTTTTGTAGTTCACAAACTTGTAATTATGATGTTTATGAAATAATTACTATTAATTTTAATTTTTCCCATATGATATTACAATTCAAGGGAGGATGTTCAATTGTTAAGTACCTGCAATTAAAACGCTGGACTAAATAGTATATAATTATGGCAAGTTGGAATGGGTTTCAAAGTGATTAAGGGTCGTGATAACTCACTATTATAATGAATAACTTCTTCAGTAGCTTTTGCAGTTTGGGATTTGACCTTTCTCCTACATTTTGTCATTCATCTTCACTGTAGAAATCACTGTGAAGAAAATAATTCAAAATAAAATTCAAGTCTTATGAGAACTCAATGTTAGTCTGCAGAAAGATAAAATTATGTGGATGAATTAACCATACCACAATGATACCAGAGATAATACTAGTGGCATGTAAAGCAAATGAAAGTGAGATATTGTAGCTGTACTTTATGCACCTCAGCCTATTTTCCAATTTTTTAAGTCAATTCAGTAAAAACTAATGCTGCTAAAGTTATGCTGCTGCACCCGCTGAGTTTCTCCAGCATTTTGTGTACCCATAGTAAAAACGAAAGTAGGTTGTTCAAGTGGGTCCACAAAATGCAGCTTATGCTGGAATTTGGAGCAGAAAACAAACTGTGAGAGGAACTCAATGGGGCGGGCAGCATCTGTGGAGGGAAATGGACAGATGGCGTTTTGGGATGAGACCTTTCCGCTGGACAAAGGAAGAGTTTTGACTCAAAATGTCAACTGTCCATTTATCTCTGCAAATACTGGGTACCTCAAGACCAAAAATAACAACCAATGAAGCTCTGATTGGTCTCACATTTAATTTTGCCAAAATTTCAGACATTGCTTAGATTCAGATTTAGTTAAGCTTGTGGTAACGTATCCAACTGTTGTTCTGCTCACATGCAAAGTTCAAGTTCAAGTGAGTTTATTGTCATGTGTCCCTGATAGGACAATGAAACTCTTGATTTGCATCAGCACACAGAACATAGAAGGCATTTACTACAAAACAGATCAGTGTGTCCATATACCATATATAAATATATACACACATGAATAAATAAACTAATAAAGTGCAAATAACAGATAATGGGTTATTAGTTATCAGAGTTTTGTCCGAGCCAGGTTTAATAGCCTGATGGCTGTGGGAAAGTAGCTATTCCTGAACCTGGTTATTGCAGTCTTCAGGCTCCTGTACCTTCTACCTGAAGGTAGCAGGGAAATGAGTGTGTGGCCAGGATGGTGTGGGTCTTCGATGATACTGCCAGCTTTTCTGTGGCAGCGACTGCGGTAAATCTCCTCGATGGAAGGAAGGTCAGAGCCAATGATGGACTGGGCAGTGCTTACTACTTTTTGTAGTCTTCTCCTCTCCAGGGCGTTCAAGTTGCCGAACCAAGCAACGATGCAACCGGTCAGCAAGCTCTCTACTGTGCACCTGTAGAAGTTCGGGAGAGTCCTTCTTGACAACTGACATTCTGTAATCTTCTCAGGAAGTAGGCCTCTACTTCCTGAGAAGATTACGGGAAAGTCAGTTTGTCAAGGAGAGCTGGTGAGCTTTCTTGATAATTGCATCAGTGTTCAGGACACAGGACTCAGGACAGCAAGAATCAGGACCAAGACAAAGCCAGCAAGCGGAAATTTGGAAATAGGGTATGTTTGCAGGGCACCAAGAGAAGGGTTTGAAACATGATCTCCAATCCTGACGTGATAGGAAAGGGGAATTCCTCCCAAAGCTTTAAATGGTTCGATGGTTCAATAGTGCTTTATTATCATGTGTGCACTGCACGGGGAAATTATTTTTGCAGAGATCACACATGTATGCGTCACCATACTTTGGTATCATTTACAAAAAGTCCATAAGTAAAATGCATTGATAATAGTGCATTACCTAATACGCAGTGCAGTTTCAAAATGAGTTCAAGAGGAGTAGCTTTGTCAGTAGCTGAAAATGCCACAAATTTTCTTGGGAGTCCTGTTCCTGAATTGACATTTCTGCATTTGACCTTTAGCATTGCAATTGGAGCAGTTTGACAAATAATTGTAAGATTAAATGAGAACTTACCAGTTTGAAGTTTGATCTTATTTGAAGTTTTATGAGGAGTTACGTTGGTGATTACGTGAAGAAGCTCCGCCAGTCCGCATCCGCGTCAATCTTCAAAGCAGCGGTATGAAATCACAGGTAACAGTAATCGAAGTAACATAGTAAGATCAGCAACTTGTGAACTACCAGATGACCTTTGTGAGAGAGTGGAGTGGAGGGCACGTAATCACCAACGTAACTCCTCATAAAATAAAGATCAAACTTCAAACTGGTAAGTTTTCATTTAATCTTACTATTTTACTTCGGAGTCACGTGAGTCATGCCGTGAAGAGTTCAGAGCTCTGTGATTTCATGCCGCAGATTCTAATCCCGGTGCCTCACTGCATCGATTGACTCAGGATGAGTGAATAATCAACAATGCATTAACCATGACAGTGATTCAAATGTATTAATGGTTTACGTTAATAAAGAAAATCAATAGCAACTCCAATAGAACCTGCTTCAGCCACCTTGAAATAGTCTGAACCAACCTTTTCTTGTGTGGTTGTTTGTCGCTAATAAACAATGCTGATTCCACACTTCTTAGGATTCTGGTGGCCTTGATATAATATAGCAAGCCTGCCCTCACACATAGACATGAGTCCGTGGGGTATGCAAAAATATGATCTTAAATCCTGCCACCCCTGGTCTGCTCTGCTTGTGTAGATCAGAAATGTAAAACGTAATGGCATCGGCAGCCATTTCCATCCTATTTCCGCAGCTTTTGCAATGTCTCCCTCGTTGTGCTGATACTAGTGTCACGACTAAGGATGTAGCTGGAGCCCCCTGGTGAAGTATTGTTAATGTTCAATACTGCATATACTTGTAGTGGGAGAACTTGTGTTAAAGATATCTTTTACAAACTCAATATCACACAGAGTGGGTCCCGTTTGCTGCAGCTAATATGATGGGAAGGCACGTTGGGCACATTAGTGGCCCTATAACTGAATTATTGTCAAAGACCATTTAAGAATGAACTGGAAGATGTCAGTAATCTGTACCATATTAAATGAAACATTAACATTAAACAAACCGGTTCCGATCTCCTCAATAGGAAATGTACTTTTTTGGTGCTATCCCTGCAATCTGCAGTGAGCACATCCATGGATTGATGTGACAACCTGAGCCTTAAAGCAGTCCATTCAGAATGTGTAAGCCAATAATTGTTTTATTATGCAGTGGCTGGTTTCCTGAACCACAGTTTGAACCAGCAAAGTTTTCGTTTTTTAGAATTACCGTTATACGGTTGTATTATTATGTCTGATGGAAGCAGGAAGCACGGTTGCATAGCCATTCAGACAGTACGAAAACTAAAGCGAGATCTTGTTGACTTTATTTCAAGACCCGACTGATGAGGCAAAATGGAGGAAGACATAAAAGAACATTCCTCCTTGCATCTCTCCCCACTGTTATGCCACATATTTTTGCAATCAGTGAATAAGCATGAAACCAACATGTCAATATTTGGTGTTCCATTGAACCATACTTTCATAATACTTTGTGATCCAATACCTATTCTGTGTTGTCATCGATCTGAACTTGATGATACACCAGTGGCACAGGAGATTAGGTAAATTATTACAGGATGCTTTTATTTGATTGCCATGTGACTAACATATGCCACCGCCGTAGTGTATCAACTTGAAGTTGACCATGTAGATTATGTATATTCGCTCAATGGCCCTTTACCCATGGGGTGCATTTAGTGTATATTGTTAGTTGATACCAAGAACTGAAGAATTGGTAACTCATGCAAATCTCCTCCACCTCCAAATTAGAGAAGATATTCGCAATTTCTCACCTTAGAGCACTTAGCATCAGTTTGTAAATAACTGAAATTCGACTGACCAAACTACTGGAGCAATGCTGAATACTGTTTGTTCATCATTGTGACTTGGGTAGCTTCAGCTGTTAATAGCATAAGGCCTATTCTTCGCTCCTTAGATGCTGCTGCACCCGCTGAGTTTCTCCAGCATTTTGTGTAACCCCCAATAGCATAAGCTTGTTAACAATGATCTACATTTCATTTGAGAGGTCGCTACTTTGCACAATGTCAGTTCCCCGACTTGCACAGCTGAATCACAGCCACTATATTGCCAATTACTCTTGATGAATAGAAGTCAACTTTATAACAGGTTTCTATTAACTCCAATCTATTGCCACAGGGCGGAGTCATTGGCTAAGTAATAGTTAAAAGTACATCCAAATGACCAACAATTTAACTGGATGGATGAGCCCAATTTCCCAAATATAGTTTGAGGCTGAAACAGATGATTTTAACAGATACAGCATTAGAATATCATCCAGACAAGACATAACAGTTTTTTTTAAATTCTGAGTCCAAACACCGATGTTATTAATTAGTTAAATAACCTGGGTAAATAGTTTATCCCATTTAGCAATGTTTTACTGTTATTAGTACAGTTATCATTGCCTTTTGATAATTTCCAATGTCTCCGATAATCTCTGTAATGGGAACTGCATAGAATGGATCTTTGAGACCCTTATGAATCCGTTGTTAGTCAGTAAAAAAGTTTCCTACTCGGAAAATTCATATGCGAGTTAACCAACATTCTCCATTTTTCATAATGAACAGGTCACTCCTGCCATTATTCCCTGGGTACTTTGCACGATAACTCTGGCCCGATTTCCGAGCCTGTCCTAAAAGACAATCCTGACCATAATCCCAAACTTGCTTGGAATGCTAGTATTGTGCAATTTTACATGGTTAAATGCCTCTATGCAGATGCTTTTATCATTTGTGTGTTGTACAAACAAGTGTCAATATTACCAACTTGTGAGTGGTCCACTTGCGGAAGTGCCAGCTTGTGAGTGGTCCACTTTCGGAAGTGCCAGACCCACCTTGTTGAGTAGGACTGGTAGGGTGTGTGGAACGTCTGCACAGCTGTCATGCTGCCACTAGCTTGAGTGAACCACTTACTGCCGATGAGCGCCTGGGGTGCATTCTGAAAATGATTAACCTTTGCTCGCCATTGGCCTTGATTGATCCGACAGCCATGTTTTTCTTGTTGAACAGGCCTTACCTGAATAGAAGATTCGGCGGCTGTCTCTCATATCCCCCTGTTAGCGCTGTTCACTGCTGGCATGCATGTGCTCCAGTATGTTCCACTGACATCTTTAGAATCTGGAGTCAGATACACTTTCGCACTCTCCTCCTCAGAGGGGGCGATTCATAGGCAACTCTAAACAGGTACTGCCGCAGGTCCCTGAGGATACCTGCGCTAATACGGCCCCCAATGGACCTATACCAGGATGGAACATTCTGTTTGGATGGCAAACTTTGTTGTCAGGAATGGTACCTCTGACACATGCCCTTCTTCCCTTGGGTTATGCTCCACAGCTATACCCTCAGATTCGGTGTCAGAATTACACTGACCCGGCATGCTCTCCTACTCCAAGAGGGAGACATGAAGCAGCCCTGTCCCAGGTGCTGCTGGCGCGGGGTCTCCTACAAGCCGGTGCTGTCACACATTAAGTAGCCCTGTCAACAGGTGCTGCTGGCGCGGGCTCTCCCGTAGGCCGGCGCTGTGACAGATTCGGTATCATCTAGTTCTCCTTGTAATTCTCCAATCCTGCGAATATCCTTTGCACAAAATATGTACTTCCGCATCACTCCATGCCTGGGACCACCGTGTCTGTGAGCCGCTGACCGCACTGTCAGCGACTCTGGTGGTGATACCGCGTTCCTGCTTGATTTGCCCCTCCACGGGCATCACAGCCGGCTGGAAGCCACTGACCGCCTTGTCAGTGGCTGGAATCGCTAACCCGACATCTACCGACTATCCACTTCTGTGGTCGGAACCGGGGTCTCCCCACAGCCCATAGCTGGTTCACTCACCGGCCTTCACCATAAATCTAGCAGGAAACCTCTGTGAAGAGAGGTTCCTGCTCGAACAGCAAACCCTGGTAAGTAATGCAAAACTTACCTGGGTTTAAACTTACCGCCGGCAGGAGCAATGCCCTGCCAATCCAGTGCTTCGCCATGCGAACGACAATATGAAGCGCATGCGGACTGACGGGCTTCTTCATGGAATCACTCACGTGACTCAGAAGTAAAGTCAATATTAGAGGTACTTGGTGAGTTAGTATCTGGAAGGATGTTTTGAAAATACATCAATGTTTGTACGAATGAATAGGAATAGAATACTTTCAAATATAAGAGATGCTAGAAATTTGAAATGAAAATAAATAATGTTGGAAACATTCAGTAGATTAGGCCATGTCTATGGAATGAGAAATAGAATTAAAGTTCACAGTCAATGATTCTTCATTGGAACTAGTAAAGAGAGAGAGAAAAAAGAAACACTCAGTAAATCAGCCACTCATTGGTGCTACCTCCTGCACCCATGCAGAACTCACTGACTTCATCCATTGCACCACTAACTTCCATCCGGCACTCAAATTCACCTGGATCATGTCTGACATCTCCCTACCGTTTCTTGACCTCACTATCTCCATCGCAGGTAACAGACAACTGACCGAAATCTACTACAAACCTACTGACTCCCATGGCTATCTGGATTACACTTCTTCCCACCCTGCTTCCTGTAAGGACTCTATCCCCTACTCCCAATTCCTACGTCTACGCTGTTATCTGCACCCAGGATGAGGACCAAGGTATCGGAGATGTCCTCATTCTTTAGGGAAAGGGCTCCCCTCTTCTACTATAGATGAGGCTCTCACCAGGGTCTCCTCTATATCCTTTAGCTCTGCTCTCACTCCCCATTCGTAACAAGGACAGTCCCCCTAGTCCCCACCTTTCACCCTACCAGCCGTCACATACAACAGATAATCCTCCGACAATTTCGTCACCTCCAACGTGATCCCACCACTGGCCAAACTTCCCATCTCCTCCCCTTTCGGTGTTCCGCAGAGACCGCTCCCTCCGTAACTCCATGGTCAATTTGCCCCTTCCCACTCGAACCACCCCCTCCCCTGGTACTTTCCCTTGCAACCTCAGGAAATGCTACACTTGTCGGTTTACCCACCCCCCCCCCCCCCCCCCCCCCCCCCCGACGCCATCCAAGAACCTAAGCAGTCTTTCCAGGTGCAGCAGAGGTTCAACCTGCACCTCCTCCAACCTCATCTATTGCATCCACTGTTCCAGGTGTCAACTGCTCTACTTTGGCAAAACCAAGCGCAGGCTTACCGATCGATTCGCCCAACACCTTCGCTCAGTTCGCAATAACCAACCTGATCTCCCAGTGGCTCAGCACTTCAACTGCCCCTCCCATTCCAAATCCGACTTTTCTGTCCTGGGCCTCCTCTATGGGCAGAGTGAATCCCATCGCAAATTAGCGGAGCAGTACCTCATATTTCGCTTGGGTATTTTATGCCCTGTGGTAAGAACATGGGCTTCTCCAATTTCAGGTAGTCCTTGCTTTCTCCCTCTTTCCCCTCCCCTTCCCAGCTCTCCCACAGCCCATTGTCTCCGCCTCTTCCTTTCTTCTTCCCGCCCCCCCCCCCCCCCCAACCCCACATCAATCTGAAGAAAGGACTCGACCCGAAATGTTACCTATTCCTTCGCTTCATGCTGCCTCACCCGCTGAGTTTTTCCAACATTTTTATCGACCTCAGTCAGTCCTGGTCTGTGGTCTTTAAGGTGAAACATTAACTTGGTTTCTCTTTCTGGAACTCTCTGCCACAGAGGGTAGTTGAGGCCAGTTCATTGGCTATATTTAAGAGTGAGTTGGATGTGGCCCTTGTGGCTAAGGGGATCAGAGGGTATGGAGAGAAGGCAGGTACGGGATAACTGAGTTGGATGATCAGCCATGATCATATTGAATGGCGGTGCAGGCTCGAAGGGCTGAATGGCCTACTCCTGCACCTAATTTCTATGTTTCTATGTTTCTAAAGATGCTGCCTGACCTACCGAATGAATATTTTGGGTTGTTTTCAAAACATTAATATTTACATAGTACCTTACCTAGTTCCAGGTAGTCATCCCGGCACACTTTACAGCTCATGAGACAACAAAGAGAAGCTGGAGAAAACACTGATCAGCTCTAGCCTGAGTGGGAGGAGAGTTAGAAGTGTCAGAGGGGGAAAACAGTTTAAAACGGAGGAATTTGGTTTTAAATTGGTAAATTAGGCAGTTTATCAGTCAATATAAGCAAGACGGCTCTTAGGGAGCAGCCTTGTGAGGGAAGGGCCCTGTGAGAAAAGTGTGAGTCTTTGGCTCGAGGGTCTTCGGCGAGGAGGCTGAGGAGAGGAGGCTACACAAAATGCTGGAGAGGGAGAGACGAAAGAAGGAGATGATACAGTGTGATGCTTGCAGTATGTGGGAGGTCAAGGACACTGCAGGTGCCTCTGGCTGCTACAAATGTCAGAAGTGCATCCAGGTACAGCTCCTGAAGGACCATGTTGGGGAACTGGAGAAGCAAATGGATGACCTCAGGTTCGTCCGAGAAACTGAGTCGTTCCTCGACAAGTCCTACAGTAAGGTTGTAGGAAGGGAGGGAAACTTGGAATGCAAAGGTCCCCGGGTGTTGTACCTCTTGTGAACAGGTTCACCCACTTAGAAGCTGTCGGGACAGAAGACGTTATCACACTGAGCGGCAGACTGGCTTGAGAAGTAAAATGGGCTGTTGAGCCAAAACCAAAGAGGCCAGCATCAGGCGATGCCATTGTAGTTGGAGACTCCATTGTGAGAAGTACGGACAGGGGTTTCTGCGGCAACAGACAGGATTCAAGGATGGTGTGCTGCCTTCCTGGTGCCAGGATCCAGGATGTCACGGACCTAGTGCAGAAAATCCTCAAGGGCGAAGGTGAACAGCCGGAAGTGGTAGTGCATGTTGGCAGTAGGGAGGCAGCCATTCTTGGCACCTCAAGCCGCTGAGAGGGTTCGCCCGACGCCAGGGTACCATCACCTGGCGAGAAGGGCTGGGAACATCGTGCCTCCGTTGTGGCAACTGTGGAGGACTCAATAGGCCCGACTATGGGTGGACTTGGGGATGGGGACTGGACTTTGTGCCTTCCCCCACAGTGGGAACCATTGTGGGTGGATGTTTTTATGTTTTAATGTTAAACTTCTTCTTTAATGCTATGTTGTATTTTTATTAGTGTGCTGCAAGGACAGCTGAATTTCCCCTGAAAAAGGGGATTAATAAAATATTTTTTATTATTATCATTATTTACTGTCCCTCAAATAGTAGCCCGATGTAGGGCGTAAGTTGCAGCAGGAGTTAAAACTGGCATGTAACAAATGTAATGCTACTGTGGTGATGGGGGATTTCAATCTGCAGGTAGACTGGGAAAATCAGATTGGTTCAGGAACCCAAGAAAGAGAGTTTGTAGAATGCCTCCGAGATGGATTCTTAGAGCAGCTTGTAATGGAACCGACCAGAGAAAAGGCAATTCTGGAATGAACCAGATATGATAAGAGAACTTGAGGTAAAGGAACAGCTTGGAGGTTGTGATCATAATATGATTAGTTTTAATCTGCAATTTGAGAAGGAGAACGTTAACTTGGAAGTGGCAGTGATGCAGTTGAACAAAGGGGACTATGAAGGCATGAGAGTGGAGATGGCCAAAGTAGACTGGAAAGGGATCCTAGCAGGAATGATGGTGGAACAGCAATGGCAGGAATTTCTGGGCATAATCCGGAAGACGCAGGATAATTTCATTCCAAAAAGGAAGAAAGATTCTAACGGGAGTAGGAGGTAACCATGGCTGACAAGGGAAGTTAGGGATAGAATAAAACTAAAAGAGAAGATGTATAACACAGCATAGAGTAGCCGGAGGCCAGAGGTTTGGGAAACTTTCATAGGACAACAGAAGGAAATAACATGGGCAATACGGGCTGAAAAGATGAAGTATGAAGGGAAGCTGGCAAGGAATATAAAGAAGGACAGTAAAAGCGTCTTTAGATATATTAAAGGAAAAACGAGTAGCAAATTCAAATGTTGGTCCCTTGAAGGCAGACACGGGTGAAATTATTATGGGCAACAAGGAAAATGGCAGAAGAGTTTGAATAGGTACTTCGGATCTGTCTGCACTAAGGAAGACACAAACAATCTCCCAGATGTACTGGAGGACAGAGGATCTAAGGGGGCAGAGGAACCGAAAGAAATTTTCATTAGGCGAGAAATAGTATTGGGTAGGCTAATGGGGACTGAAGGATGATTTCTTGAACATTGAACAATTTCTTTTCTTCGGTATTCACCAAGGAGAAGGATATTGAACTCGGTGAGTTAAGGGGAAAAAGTAGAGTAGCTATGGAAACTATGAGATTCAAAGAGGAGGAAGTACTGACACTTTTGAAAAATATAAAAGTGGATAAGTCTCCAGGTCCTGACAGGATATTCCCTAGGACATTGAGGGAAGTTAGTGTAGAAATAGCAGGAGCTAATGACAGAAAATATTTCAAATGTCATTAGAAACGGGAATAGTGTCGGAGGATTGGCGTACTGCGCATGTTGTTCCATTGTTTAAAAAGGGTTCAAAGAATAAACCTAGCAATTATAGACCTATTAGTTTGACGTCAGTGGTGGGAAAATTGATGGAAAGGATACTTAGAGATAATATATATAAGCATCTGGATAAACAGGGTCTGATCAGGAACAGTCAACATGGATTTGTGCCTGGAAGGTCATGTTTGACAAACCTTCTTGAATTTTTTGAAGAGGTAACTAGGGAAATTGATGAGGGTAAAGCAGTGGATGTTGTCTATATGGATTTCAGTAAGGCCTTTGACAAGGTTCCCCATGGAAGGTTGGTTAAGAAGGTTTCAATCTTTGGGTGTTAATGGCGGAGTAGCAAGATGGATTCAACAGTGGCTGAATGGGAGATGTCAGAGAGTAATGGTGGATGGCTGTTTGTCAGGTTGGAAGCCGATGACCAGTGGGGTGCCTCAGGGATCTGTGTTGGGTCCACTGTTGTTTGTCATGTACATCAATGATCTGGATGATGGGGTGGAAAATTGGATAAGTAAGTATGCAGATAATACTAAGATAGGTGGTGTTGTGGATAATGAAGTAGATTTTCAGTCTACAGAGAGATTTGGGCCATTTGGAAAAGTGGGCTGAAAGATGGCAGATGGAGTTTAATGCTGATAAGTGTGAAGTGCTACATCTTGGCAGGACAAATCAAAATAGGACGTACATGGTAAATGGTAGGGAATTGAGGAATGCTGTGGAACAGAGGGATCTAGGAATAACTGTGCATAGTTCCCTTAAGGTGCAATCGCATGTAGATAGGGTGGTAAAGAAAGCCTTTGGTGTGCTGGCCTTTATAAATCAGAGCATTGAATATAGGAGTAGGGAAGTAATGTTAAAATTGTACAAGGCATTGGTAAGACCAATTCTGGAGTATGGTGTACAATTTTGGTCGCCTAGTTATAGGAAGGATGTCAACAAAATATAGAGAGTACAGAGGAGATTTACTAGAATGTTGCCAGGGTTTCCAGCAACTATGTTACAGAGAAAGGTTGAACAAGTTAGGTCTTTATTCTTTGGAGCGCAGAAGGTTAAGGGGGGACTTGATTGAGGTCTTTAAAATGATGAAGGGGATAGACAGAGTTGACGTGGATACGTTTTTCCCATTGAGGGTAGGGAAGCTTCAAACAAGAGGGCATGACATGAGAATTAAGGGACAGAGGTTTCGGGGTAACGTGAGGGGGAACTTCTTTACTCAGAGGGTGGTGGCTGTGTGGAATCAGCTTCCAGCAGAAGTGGTGGAGGCAGGATCGATTTTAACATTTAAGAGTAAAGTGGATATGGACGTGAAGGGAATGGAGGGGTATGGTCTGAGTGCAGGTAGATGGGACTAGGGGAAAACAAATGGTCGGCACGGACTGGAAGGGCCGAGAGGGCCTGTTTCCGTGCTGTAATTGTTATATGGTTATATGGTTATATGATAAAACCCCTGGGCCTGATGGTCTGCATCCCAGGGTCCTCAGGGAGGTGGCTCTAGAAATAGTGGATGCATTGGTGATCATTTTCCAATGTTGAATAGATTCAGGATCAGTTCCTGTAGATTGGAGGATAGCTAATGGTATCCCACTTTTCAAGAAAGGATCGAGAAAGAAAACGGGGAATTACAGACCAGTTAGCCTTACTTCGGTAATGGGAAAGATGCTGGAGTCAATTATTAAAGAGGTAATAATGGGGCATTTGGATAGCAGTAAAAGGATTAGTCCAAGTCAACATGGATTCATGGAAGGGAAATCTTTTGGGATTAGCTTGACTAATCATTTGGAATTTTTTGTGGTGTGACAAGTAAAATGGATGAAGGAGTGCCAGTGGATGTAGTATATCTAGACTTTCAGAAAGCCTTTGATAAGATCCCGCACGGGAGACTGGTGACTAAAATTAGAGCACATGTAATTGGGGATAGGGTGTTCACATGGATAGAAAATTGGTTGGCAGACCGGAGGCAAAGTGTAGGAGTGAACGGGTCCTTTTCAGAATGGCAGGTAGTGGTGAGTGGAGTGCCGCAAGGCTCGGTGTTTGGGCCGCAACTGTTTACCACATATATTAATGATTTGGAAAAGGGAATTAGGAACAACACTAGCAAGTTTGCGGATGACACAAAGCTGGGTGGCAGTGTGAACTGTGAAGGGGATGTTAGGAGGTTGCAGGGTGACGTGGACAGGTTGAATGAGTGGGCAGATGCGTGGCAGATGCAGTATAATATAGATAAATGTGAGGTTATCCACTTTGGCGGCAAAAACAAGGGGGCAGATTATTATCTCAATGGGGTTAGGTTAGGTAAGGGGGAGGTGCAGCGAGACCTGGGTGTCCTTGTGCACCGGTCACTGAAAGTTGGCGTGCAGGTACAGCAGGCAGTGAAGAAAGCTAATGGAATGTTGGCCTTCATTACAAGAGGATTTCAATATAGGAGTAAAGAGGTTCTTCTGCAGTTGTATAGGGCTCTGGTGAGACCACATCTGGAGTATTGTGTACAGTTTTGGTCTCCTAATTTTGAGGAAGGACATCCTTGTGATTGAGGCAGTGCAGCGTAGATTCATGACATTGATCCCTGGGATGGTGGGACTGTCATATGAGGAAAGATTTAAAAGACTAGCTTGTATTCAGTTTAGAAGGATGAGGCGGGATCTTATACAAAAACATATACAATTATAAAAGAACTGGACGAGCAAGATGCAGGTAAAATGTTCCCAATGTTGGGCGAGTCCAGAAGCAGGGGCCACAGTCTTGGAATAAAGGGGAGGTCATTTAAGACTGAGGTGAGAAAAAACCTTTTCACCCAGAGAGTTATGAATTTATGGAATTCCCTGCCACAGAGGGCAGTGGGGGCCACAAATCAACTGGATGGATTTAAGAGAGAGTTAGATAGAGCTCTAGGGGCTAGTGGAATCAAGGGATATGGGGAGAAGGCAGGTACGGGTTATTGATAGGGGACGATCAGCCATGATCACAATGAATGACGGTGCTGGCTCGAAAAGTCGAATGGCCTCCTCCTGCATCTATTTTCTATGTTTCCATGAAGCAAAACACAAAGTGCTGGAAGAACTCAGTGGGTCAAGCAGCATCTGTGGAAGGAATGGATAAGCAACATTTTGGGTCGGGATCCTTGGTATTTTAGGTCTTTATTGAAGTATTGTTGAAGAATCATTGTAATCCCGACCACGGAGGAAAATGGAGGAGGACTGGCCAAATTTTGTGCCTTCCACAACAATGATGAATTCTGTGGTGGATGTTTTGTTAATTTTTTATTGTGTGTTGTGTGTTCTTTTTTTATTGTACCGCTGCTGGCTGAATTTCCCTGAGAAAGGGATTAATAAAGTATTTATCTATCTATCTATCTAGTGTAGGAAATAATGTTAGTGACTACATCAATATTTGTTGTCGACAATGTAGAAAGAGTCCCAATGATCTTTGAAACTCCGTATAGTATACATGCACCAGCATACTTGAGATGTTGATTGATTGTTTGACAAATTAATGCCCAAACTCAAATTATATGTAAACCTTCAATTGCCTGAAATTTGCATTAAAAAGCAGGTATTGCAACATCTCCATCAGACTCTCCAGTGACACAGAAATATGAAGGTTTTGAATGTAGACAATTCATCAGACTATAAAACTACTACACAGTGGGTGAAGCTACACCTGCGGAGATTATTTATTACATTAAATATTTGGTGCACTACTTTGTTATCTGTCAGCCAAGGGGATAAACAACGATAATAAATAACAGTAAAAGAGTAAGCAATGCTGGTTGTGTAAAATATGATAACTGAAACAATTAAGTCTATAATGATAAACAATCTGTATATTGTTCTTGTTCTTAAACATTATGAATCCTATTCTACTCGCAGAATACATAATTACATTCTAATTTCTCTACTTTTATTAGATGCATTCTAATAAATAACTGTTATTTAAGAGATTAAGAGATGAATGTTTTATGCCACTAAAAAAGTACTAGGACTGTTTTGTAAAACACCTTGGCTCACAGATAATCATTCAGCCAGACATAAAGGGCCTGTCCCGTACGAGGTAATTAAGAGCACTCCCGAGTTAAAAAAAAAAATCAAACTCGTGGTAAGCACGTAGAATGTACGTAGCGGGTACGTCGGGGCTCGGGACATCTCTTAGCGGCTCGTAACGCTAACGGCAGGTACTCGCGGAACGCGGTAAGCTCGTGAAGACGCGTGAAGATTTTGCACGTTGAAAATGTCTACGAGAGCCCCGAGTACCTACGAGCGGCTAGTACCATAATTCTCCGAGTTTGAATCGGGGAAACTCAGGAGAACTCTTGAATTACCTTGTACAGTGGGACAGGCCCTTATGGGAATGAAAATTCCATTACCTCTGTTAACAATTCACTAAAAGCTAAAAGCTCACAAATATGGCAGTCATCACAACCAAACTAGAGTGGTTTTCATTACATCCTGTTAGATCATTTCAAATGCCTTGGTGCATTCTGCTGCATTTGGATGATATTCCATTGCGATTAATCTGTGCACCATTCCACAATGAGCATCCAAATAGGATTATTTATCTACATTATTATCACCTGAATAATTGAGGCAGCAAAATTTGAAGGTTTTGCAGATTTCATAAAGTGGATTGTGACCTGCTGTGAACATGGTATGGGTGGGAGGTGGGGTTTGGGTAGAGGATGTCAACAAGATTCAATATTTATTAAAATACCTGAACTGCAGGGGTATGTTTAATTTAGTTTAGAGATACAGCATGGAAACAGGCCCTACTGCCCACCGAGACCGCAGCAACCAATGATCACCCGTAGATTAATTCTATTCTACACACTAGGGACAATTCACAAAGCTAATTAACCTAAAAATCTGTATGTCTTTGGAATGTGGGAGGAAACCGGAGCACGGGTCTCTAACACTGTTAAACAGCAACTCTATCGCTGCGCCACTGTGCCGCACAATGTCAGTAGCCTTTCGTACACGAAGTAAAATGGGGGCATGAATTGGCCTTTTGAGTCTCCTCCACTTTTCAGTATGGCTGATCTGATCTCAGCCTCAACTAATATATCCACCTAACCCCCAATTCACTGATCTTTCTGAAATTTCTCTATAACATATTAAAATACCAGTAATGATCTCCTTGCCACAAGAATTACAAAGATTTATCAAATTCAGTGAGAAGAAATGCTTAGGCTCCCCCATTTTATCGTATGTTCGCATATCTTTGACTATGTCACAGTGGTTAAGACTCCCCTACTAATGGACACAGCTCAATATCTATCCTGTCATGTTCCATTAAAATGAAGGGTCATCAGGCTAGGTGTGCTAACTGTGCTAAAGAGTCATAGTGATGTACAGCACAGATGTGTGCTGCAGAGAGCATACTTACAACACCAGAGACCTGGGTTAGATCTTGAGTACGGGTGCTGTCTGTATGGAGTATGTATGTTCTCCCTGTGACCATGTAGGGTTTCTCCAGGTGCTCCGGTTTCCCCCCACATCCCATAAACATACAGGTTTGTAGGTTAATTGGCTGATAAAATTGTAAATTGTCCTTATTGTTTAGGATAGTGCTAGTGTACAGGACCATTGCTGGTTGGCACAGACTCGATAGACAATGGACAATAGTAGCGATGTTACAAAACATCAGTGGCACAGCAGTTCTGCCACTGGCCATGTGCGTGACTTTGGCGCCTTTGAGGGGGGCGGGATTAAAATGCCGTTTTCTCCTGCCTGTCGGAGGCGGACTTCCCCGGGCTGCCAGCTGCTGATGAAAAATCGACCGGACTTCCGTTCTCGATAAGTTTTTTTTTAAATCGCTGGACAATTTAATCGTTGGATTAAAATAAAAAGCTACTTCTAACGCCATCAACGCCTACAACGAGACCCATCTCAAGTACGGGACAAAACACGGGGTAAGTCGTTTATTTTACATATAAACTTGCTTCTTGGGATGACTTTCATCAAATTTTACGTTGCGAAAATGTGATTTGGTCCCTTTCAGCGTTTTTCCTGCCGATATGGGGTTCAAATTCCCATACGTTCCAATCGATCGTGTTCCACAAAAACCCACTCACAAGATGATTTAAATGCCCATTAATTTACGGGAATTAAACATTAAATTCCTTCAATTTGGCCTATAAATTCATGACAATGAGATTTAAAAATCATGTTATATTGTGAATTCCTGTGTGAATGTTATTTGGACACTTAGGCTATTTAAAAATGTTAACTTTTTCTTGAAACGGATAGATGTTTAGATCTAGTAATTGAATTTAGATAAAACTGATGAATATGAATTTCTTGTTGGGTATTCACTACAATTAACCGCTACTTGTTTTAGCGTTTAACTTAATAATTTCTACCTTTTTTTTCTAAAACTGCAAATAATAACTTGTTTCTGTTAATGCTGTTCAGTGTTTCTTAAATTTACATTATAAACAGATGTCTCTGAAGAAGAAATGCAATGTACGTGTTAGCAGCTGATCTTCTCCATAAAGACTTGGTCTGTTGCTAGAAATTGTAAATGATTTACCTATCTATAATGGACTTACAGCATATAATACAATAATATTGTGATCTATAAGTTCTGATCTTGAGAATATAACATTTTTGAATTTTCAAAGCAGTCTGGGTGTTTATTACTATTTCCGTCACAACGGTCAATTTTGTAATTAGCTACAATTAGGTAACTAACTAATTATATGCTTTAATTTCAGGTCATCCAAGTAAGGTTGTTTCATATTTGTTTCAATCTATAATAACTGAAAATTTCATTCAGCTCTTAATTTTTAAGAAAGTCATGGGCTTTTGACTGTCTTCGATCACAGCTTTTGAGTTAAGTCAATGGAAAAGCAGTAGGGAACAAGATGCTAATTTCCGAGTATGAAAATGGTCATAACTAAGAATATGAATTTTTGGTTGGTAAATTTAGATCATGAACCAAGCTGGCTAAAGATGGAAAAGGAAGACTGTTTGCCTTTTGATGTAGGTTCGATTCTTTTTGCACCAAGGGAAGTACAAAACAAAATGTATGGTGATAACCCTATAATTTATAGCAATGGACGTATTTGGAAACAAATAGTTAAGACCCTACATATGGATAATTTGTCACTTTGTTTGCCAATTATGAATAATCCCTTGTTTAGGCCCTCTGTATTGGACAAGGGGTTTAAACAGTGGAATGATTTAGGAATTAAAAGGATAGAACACCTTTACAAGAAAGGAACATTTCTTTCATTTCAAGAGTTACAGGATATTTATGGATTGCAGTCAAATAACATATTTAGGTATTTACAAATTAGAAACTATATTAAGTCAAATACGCAAGACTATAAAAATAGAAAACCAGGATTATTAGATGAATTGTTTAATAAACACCCAAATACAGATAAATTAATAGCGTATATATACAATACTATTTTGGATAGGGAAATCCCAACTTAGGAAATATATCGACAAACATGGGAAAATGAAATAGGTTTATCTATAACAAAGAAAATTTGGGAAGAAAGCCTACAACGTAGATATCGTTGCTCATTAAATGCTAGACATATATTGATACAATTTAAGATATTACTCAGATTACATTATTCAAAAACAAAATTAAATAGAATTTATCCTAACATTTCTCCTATTTGTGATAAATGTCAGAACTTGGAAGCTAATTTAACGCATAGTTTTGTAATGTATAAAACTCAATTATTATTGGACAGAAATCTTTAGAGTTATCTCTGAAGTTCTTAAAATTAAACTGGACCCAGATCCAAAATTAATAATATTAGGAGTTCCGGATTCAAATTTAATATTAACAGTAAACCAAAGAAATTTCTTGGATTACTGTTTGATAATAGGGAAAAAATTAATATTGAAATTTTGGAAGGGAACATTATCCCCCACAATTAAAATGTGGACAGTGGAAATGTTGGAGACGGTGCATTTGGAAAGAATCAAATTTGTCCTAATGGACAAATACGAACTCTTTGAACAGATATGGTCTCCGTATACAGAATATTTGAAGGGGTAGCTGTTCTTGGCATCACAACTCAATGGGTACCCGGCAGGATTAGATGAAAATAACTCTCTGTTTTTCTTTTTGATTTGTATACATGTCTCTATTGATATCGCTATTTGAAATTGTGTTATTCACTATTAAGATGTATACTATAAACTTTTTTTTAAATATACTTTGTTTTAATTCAATACATATAACAAGAATATATACATATATTTTTTTCTCTCTCTCTTCTCTTTCTCTTTCTATATAATCAAAATTATTATTTAATCACTATTCTTATTGATTAAAATCTATTATTTTCTTTTTCTATTTTCTAAAAAAATAGAAGTTTATAAGAATTGTTCGTTACATTCGTATACTTATTGAAATAAGTTGGTTGTGTATTTGAAAAGTTGTTATACCGTTTTTATGATGGATTACTTCTAATAAAAATATTATTACAAGAAAATGGCCATACCTTTTTAAATACTGAAGATATGAAAGTGAATTAGGTGTCAAATTAAACTATTTATGCTTTATCTGACGGGATAAATTGCAGACTTGATTTTTAAAATCTCAAAATTTTGTAACATTGCTACAATAGGTGCAGGAGTAGGCCATTCATCACTTTGAGCCAGCACCGTCATTCACTGTGATCATGGCTGATTGTCCACAATCAGTACCCTGTTCCTGCCTTCTCCCCACACCCCTTGACACTGCTATCTTTAAGAGCCAGACTCTCTCTTGAAAGCATCCAGAAAATCGTCCGCCACTGCCTTTTGAGGTAGAGAACTCCACAGATTCACAACTTCGGGGTGAAAACGTTTTTCCTCATCTCTGTTCTAAAAGATGTACCCCTAAACAGCCTGTCCCATGTAGGAGACCTCCACCACGACCTCTGGCGACCTTAAGTGACTTAGAAAAAAAATCACGGTAAATTACGACCTTCCACAACTATGTGTACAACCTCCTACGACTATGTTGAAGACCTCCCTCAACTATGAAGAAAACCTTCTTCGAATATGTTGAAGACTGGCTTCGACCATATACGTTTTACTCGAGGATAGTCTCTGGCAAATTGGTCCGTGAATGAGCACGACCCCCTTCCACCTCAGAGGACCACACCGAAAACCAACAACGACCAGTGATGAATGTCTACAGCTCCAATGATCACCTGATAAAATGATGTCATGTCTGCATTTTTTTCTCACTAAAAAATGCCTCCCATGATTTCTTTTAATCATTCTGAACCATGCAAGCAGGGAAGGAACTAGTTTGGAGGATGTTAGTAAAAATACAACTACAGTTGTTTGCAGTTGCCCTTTTGCTTCAGCAGCCTTTTAAGAAAGGTAGAAGGGGAAGAGCAAGGGTGAAGAGGAAGCACACGAAGATGTCTCAATGGGTGAATGAAGATGATGTGATGGACTGTCCCAGTACACCAGATGACTGGAAGAGAGTGGCGCTGGGCTTTGACAAAAGATGAACACACGTGGGGCAGTGGATGACAAGCATGCCATTCTTGTCCCTGCCTCTGTACCGCTCATTTTCCTTATCGTACTGGATGGCATTCTGCTGAAATAATTCCTCAAGATCACCCCCTGCTGCCTAGTGAAGGTGTAGGGCATAACCTTCCTCCAGCCCCCCCTCACCACCAATGGGATATCTGCTTCTGATGCTGTGTCAGACACAAGAGAAAGGGCTGCTTTGCTGCCTTCAAATAAGGCAGTGAAGGATGGGGTGGTGGTGTGGACATATACTACCACCCTGGTCTCCTCCTCCAGGAGTCACTCATGCAGGGCTACCTCCTCCTGCACTATCACCTCCTGTGGCATCACCTCCTGCCACTCCTCCTCCTGGGTGGGCAACATCTGCATGGCAGGTTTTTTTTTAGGGTTGTGCCCTCCACCTACGCTGCTGTCTTTTTGGTGCCATCTCTAAAACACAAGTTTCCAAAAAACTCTCCAGCTATGACTGAACATGCCTTGGAGTGAAAGAGGTGACGTTCTGCAGTTTAAATGACCTTTTTTTTCTACTGACCTTTTTTTCACCCCGGAGATATTACCTTCAACTACCTTCAACCACCTTTGAGTACCTACGACTTGCATCACGACCTACTACGACCAGCTTCAACTAGACCTACGACTAAAAAAAATATCGATTTTTCCCACGGCGACCGAGCTGAAACCTTGACCACTCTCGACCATGAAGGAGAGTAACAAAGACTTCCTATGACCTCGTGGTGACCTTGCCACGACTATGGTTTGCGGGCAAACTCGCCAGAAGTCGCGGTGGAGGTCGCCCAAGTGGGACAGGGGCTTAATTCTTAAACTGTGGCCCCTGGTTCTGGAATCCCCGAACATCGGGAACATGTTTCCTGCCTCTAGCTTGTGCAATACCTTAATAATCTTATAAGTTTCAATAAAATCCCCTCTCATCCTTCTAAATTCCAGTGTATACAAGTCCAGTCGCTTCATTCTTTCAACATATGACAGTCCAGCCATCCCGGGAATTAACCTCGTGAACCTACACTGCACTCCCTCAATAGCAAGACTGTCCTTCCTCAAATTTGGAGACCAAAACTGCACACAATATTCCAGGTGTGGTCTCACCAGGACCCTGTACCACTGCAGAAGGACCTCTTTGCTTCTATACTCATCTTATTTTGAAGGCCAACATGCTATTAGCTTTCTTCATTGCCTGCTGTATCTGCATGCTTACTTTCAGTGACTGATGAACAAGGAGACCCAGATCTTGTTGTACTTCCCCTTTTCTAACTTGACACAATTCAGTTAATAATTAGCCTTCCCATTCTTGCCACCAAAGTGGATAACCTCACATTTATCCACATTAAACTGCAGCTGCCATCAATCTGCCAACTCCCCCAACCTGTCCAAGTCACCTTGCATTCTCATAGCATCCTTCTCACAGTTTACAGTGCCACCCAGCTTTGTGTCATCTGCAAATTTGCTAATGTTACTTTTAATCCCTTCATCTAAATCATTAATGTATATATTATAAATAGCTGCGGTCCCAGCACCGAGCCTTGCAATACCCCATCAGTTACTGCCTGCTATTCTGAAAAGGACCCGTTAATCCCTACTCCTTCCTGTCTGCCAACCAATTTTCTACCCATGTCAGTACCCTACCCCTAATACCATAGGTCCTAATTTTGCCCATTGGTCTCCTATGTGGGACCTCATCAAAGGCTTTCTGAAAGTCCAGGTACACTACATCCACTGTCTCAAACATGTGTCTCGCTATAGTGCACCATATTGCAGGTATTTTTTTATTCCCTCAAACATCAAAACTTTGTGTTGGTTGATATGTTTATAAAATGGGTTACGATCTGAATAGAAAGCAGTTAACTCATTAATCAATGAACATATCAGTATGCTAGACAATTAGATTCAAATACCATGCTCCTGCCCCTCGGTTGCACTTGAACCCGAGGGGAACCAATATCCTGGCGAGGAGATTTGCAAAGGCTACTGGGGAGACTTTAAACTAGATCTGTTGGGGGGAGGGACTCAAATAGAGATGGCAAGTAGTCCGTTTGTGAGGCAGGAGGCAGAGAAGAGAAGCAGTCAGACGCAACACGTAGGGAGGAAAGAAGAAAAAAATAATAAACGGAGAATAAGAAGTGGAGGGTTTCTTAAATGTGTGAGCAGAGAGACAGAGGGGTGTAAAATGAGGATAGGAGCAATAGGTAGCAAGGTGAAAAGTGGCAGGAAAACAAATCCAGGGCAAAAATCTAAAAAGGCCACTTTTCAACATAATTGTAAAAGGTCCAAGAGTGTTGTAAAAACAAGCCTGAAGGCTTTGTGTCTCAATGCGAGGAGCATTCGTAATAAGGTGGATGAGTTGAATGTGCAGATAGCTATTAATAATTATGATATAGTTGGGATCATGGAGACATGGCTCCAGGGTGACCAAGGCTGGGAGCTGAACATCCAGGGATATTCAATATCCAGGAAGGATAGACAGAGAGGAAAAGGAGGTGGGGGTAGCGTTGCTGGTTAGAGCAGAGATTAACGCAATAGAAAGGAATGACATTAGCTTGGAGGATGTGGAATCAATATGTGTGGAGCTGCGAAACACTAAGGGGCAGAAAACGCTAGTGGGTGTTGTGTACAGGCAACCTAACAGTACTAGTGGAGTTGGGGATGGCATCAAACAGGAAATTAGAAATGCGTGCAACGAAGGTAAAACCGTTATAATGGGTGACTTCAATCTACATATAGATTGGGTGAATCAAATTGGCAGGGGTGCTGAGGAAGAGGATTTCTTGGAATATATGCGGGATAGTTTTCTAAACCAACATGTGGAGGAACCAACGAGAGAGCAGGCTATTCTAGACTGGATATTGAGTAATGAGGAAGGGTTAGTTAGCAGCCTTGTTGTACGTGGCCCCTTGGGCAAGAGTGACCATAATATGGTTGAGTTCTTCATTAGGATGGAGAGTGACATTGTTAATTCAGAAACACGGGTCCTGAACTTAAAGAAAGGTAACTTTGAGGGTATGAGACGTGAATTGGCCAAGATCGACTGGCAATTGATTCTTGAAGGGTTGACGGTGGATATGCAATGGAAGGCACTTAAAGGCTGCATGGATGAACTACAACAATTGTTCATCCCAGTATAGCAAAAGAATAAATCAGGGAAGGTGGCGCATCCGTGGATAACGAGGGAAATCAGGGATAGTATCAAAGAAAAAGATGAAGCATACAAATTAGCCAGAAAAAGCAGCCTACCAGAGGACTGGGAGAAATTCAGACCAACAGAGGAGGACAAAGGGCTTAATTAGGAAAGGGAAAATGGAGTATGAAAGAAAACTGTCAGGAAACATAAAAACTGACTGCAAAAGCTTTTATCGATATGTGAAGCGCAAAAGATTAGTTAAAACAAATGTAGGTCCCTTGCAGTCAGAAACGGGTGAATTGATCATGGGGAACAAGGACATGGCAACCAATTGAATAACTACTTTGGTTCTGTCTTCACTAAGGAAGACATAAATAATTTGCCGGAAATAGCAGGGGATCGCGGGTCAAATGAGATGGAAGAAATGAGTGAAATGAGTGAAATCTCTGGATGGAGAAAAAATGATTCATAAGATTAGATCAGAAAAGGGAAAAACACTAGCACTCCCCAAAAGATATTAATGACAGATTTTTACAATACTATCAAGATCTTTATTCAACTAAAGTGACACAACAATCAATAGGAATGGAAGCATTTTTACAGAAATGCAACCTTAAAGGCTTAGATCTGCAAGAACAGGAATTATTAGGAGCTGAAAATAACGACCAAAGATATTGAAGAGTCAATTAGATCTTTAAAAAATGGAAAGGCCGCTGGCCCTGATGGCCTAAGCTCTGAATTCTATAAAAAAAATTTATGATCTGATTTCTCCACGCTTACAAACACTGTATAAACATGTTTTATACTCAACAGCAACTCCCGGAAACTTTAAATGAATCTACAATAATACTGATACCTAAAATTGATAAGGATCTAGAAGACCCGGCCTCATATAGAGCAATAGCTCTATTAAATATTGATCAGAAAATATTAAACTAAGATCCTTTCTAATAGATTGAGCTTAGTAATTAACAAATTAATACATCCTGATCAAACAGGTTTTATCCCTAAACGTCACTCATTTTATAACCTTAGACGATTGTTTAATATTATATATTCAAACAGAATTGCTAATGAAGATCTAGCAATTATATCGCTAGATGCTGAAAAAGCCTTTGATCAAGTAGGATGGCCATATTTATTTTCAGTGATGGAAAAATTTCAATTGGGAGAGAAGTACTGCGCATGGGTTAAATTGTTATATTCTAACCCAACAGCTAGAATACTAACAAATCAAATGTTATCAACTAAATTTAATCTTTCCAGAGGTTGTAGACAAGGATGTTCGTTATCTCCATTATTATTCGCTTTAGCAATTGAACCGCTTGCAGAAAATGTCAGATCTAATCCAGAAATACATGGGTACAATACTAAAGATACAACGAATAAAATTTCTCTATATGCAGATGATGTACTAAATATATATTACAAAGCCGGAAATTAGCATTCCAAATTTATTAAATCTAATAACTCAATTCGGTCATTTCTCAGGATATAGAATTAATTGGAATAAAAGCGAAATCATGTAAATAACGGATCATAATATACATATACTACAACAATTACCTTTTAAAATAGTTGACGAAAAATTTAAATATTTAGGTATTTATGTAACTAAGGGGTATAGCTCTTTATTTAAATCAAATTTTCCACCTTTAATGAATAAACTAAATAAGAATATTCAATACTGGAAAACACTTCCTATCTCAATGTTCGGTAGAATTAATGCTATAAAAATGATTTTTCTACCGCAATTATTGTACCTATTTCAATCCATCCCGATATATATTCCAAAATCTTTTTTTTTAAAAGTAGACTCCACTGTTACAAGTTTCATCTGGGACTACAAGAATCATAGAATAAATAAAAAACATTTATGTAAATCAAAGATTAATGGAGGTTTAGCTCTACCAAACTTTTTGTTCTATTTCTGGGCAGTTTATATTAAAAACATGATTTTTTTGGCTGGAAGAAATGGATCAACAACCAGAATGGTTAAGGATGGAAAAGGAGGACTGTCTACCTTTTGAAATCGGTTCGATTATATTTGCACCGACAAAATTGCACAAAAAAACTTATGGGGAAAACCCTATAATATATAGTGGTATACGAATCTGGAAACAACTTAAAAAGGCTCTAAAACTGGACAATATACCACTCTACCTCCCTATTGTAAATAATCCCTTATTCAAACCTTCCATACTAGATAAAGGCTTTATACAATGGAAAAACTATGGAATCAAAAGGGTGGAACACCTTTATAAAAAAGGCACTTATCTCTCATTTCAAGAACTGCAACAGATTTATGGGTTACACTCAAATAATTTTTATCGATACTTACAACTCAGAGATTATGTTATGTCAAATACACAAGATTATAGGAATAGGGAACCAGAAATCTTAGATGAATGTCTGAATAAACATCCTAATACAGAAAAATTAATAACTTATATTTACAACACCCTTTTAGATAGTGAGATACCATCAACTGAATCATATAGACACACATGGGAAAATGAAATAAATCAATCTATAACGAAAGATTTATGGGATAAAAGTTTACAATACATACATCAATGCTCGCTAAATTCCAGACATGCTCTAATACAATTTAAAGTTTTACATAGATTACATTATTCCAAAGTTAAACTAAATAGAATCTTCCCACAAATATCGTCTACCTGCGATAAATGTCAACATCTAGAGGCTAATTTAACACATACTTTTGCAAATTGTATAAAAATTAAGAATTTCTGGACTGAGATTTTAAAAATAACTTCTGAAGTTATTAATACTAAACTGGATCCGGACCCAAAATTAATAATACTTGGAACATCAGAACAAAGTTTAACTCTTACAACAAGCCAAAGACATTTCCTAGACTACAGTATAATAATTGGGAAGAAATTTATATTAAAATTTTGGAAAGGCCCTATATCCCCCACAATTAAAATGTGGATTATGGAAATGTCGGCGACCCCTACACCTGGAAAGAATCAGATTTGCCTTATTGGACAAACAAGAAGTTTTTGTTAGAACATGGTCTTCTTTCATTGATTACTTAAAAGGGTAGAATGGTTCGGCAGGGAACCCTAACTGAAACTTGGATTTAGGAATAGATGAAAAGTTATATCTTATATTCCTTGATCTTATCTCCTATGATGTATTAATAGTAAATTATTCCTTTCTTTATGATTTTCTTCTTTGATATAGATTATTATTCTATTTTTCTTACTGTTCTCCTCTATAAAAAAAAACTATTAGAGTCAAAATGATACAACTGATAATATTAATAATGTATGCTTGTTGAACATGAAATATTTCTATCATAATATATGTTTGCTAATCCACTGTCTAAACACTCTAATAAAAAAATATATATTCAGAAAAAAAAAAAAAAAAAAAGAAATAGTGAAATCCAGGTTAGCTGGAAAGTGGTGTTAGGTAAATTGAATGGATTAAAGGCCGATAAATCCCCAGGGCCAGATAGGCTGCATCCCAGGGTACTTAAGGAAGTAGCCCAAGAAATAGCAGATGCCTTAGTGATAATTTGTCAAAACTCTTTAGATTCTGGAGTAGTTCCTGAGGATTGGAGGGTAGCTAATGTAACCCCACTTTTTAAAAAGGGAGTGAGAGAGAAAACGGGGAATTACAGACCAGTTAGTCTAACATCGAGTCAATTATTAAAGATGGGATAGCAGCACATTTGGAAAGTGGTGAAATCATTGGACAAAGTCAGCATGGATTTACGAAGGGTAAATCATGTCTGATGAATCTTACTGAATTTTTTGAGGATGTACCTAGTAGAGTGGATAAGGGAGAAGCAGTGGATGTGTTGTATCTGGACTTTCAGAAGGCTTTCCACAAGGTTCCACACAAGAGATTGGTATACAACTTAAAGCACACGGTATTGGTGGTTCAGTATTGATGTGGATAGAGAACTGGCTGGAAGACAGGAAGCAAAGAGTAGGAGTGAACGGGTCCTTTTCAGGATCGCAGAAGTGACTAGTGACTAGTGGGGTGCCGCAAGGCTCAGTGCTGGGACCCCAGCTATTTACAATATACATTAATGATTTGGACGAGGGAATTAAATGCAACATCTCGAAGTTTGCGGATGACACGAAGCTGGGGGGCAGTGTTAGCTGTGAGGAGGATGCTAGGAGGCTGCAGGATGACTTGGATAGACCGGGTGAGTGGGCAAATGCATGGCAGATGCAGTATAATGTGGATAAATGTGAGGTTATCCACTTTGGTGGCAAAAACAGGAAGGTAGACTATTATTTGAATGATGACCGATTACTAAAAGGGGAGATGCAGCGAGACCTGGGTGTCATGGTACACCAGTCATTGAAAGTAGGCATGCAGGTGCAGCAGGCTGTGAAGAAAGCAAATGGTATGTTGGCATTCATTACAAAAGGATTTGAGTACGAGCAGGGAGATTCTACTGCAGTTGTACAGGGTCTTGGTGACGCCACACCTGGAGTATTGCGTACAGTTTTGGTCTCCTAACGTGAGGAAAGACATTCTTGCCATAGAGGGAATACAGAGAAGGTTCAGCAGACTGATTCCTGGGATGGCACGACTTCCATATGAAGAAAGACTGGATAGACTCGGCTTGTACTCGCTGGAATTTAGAAGATTAAGGGGTGATCTCATAGAGACTTACAAAATTCTTAAGGAGTTGGACAGGCTAGATGCAAGAAGATTGTTCCCGATGTTGGGGAAGTCCAGGACAAGGGGTCACAGTTTAAGGATAAGGGGGAAGTCTTTTAGTACCAAGATGAGAAAATCGTTTTTCACACAGAGAGTGGTGAATCTGTGGAATTCTCTGCCACAGAAGGTAGTTGAGGCCAGTTTGTTGGCCATATTTAAGAGGGAGTTGGATGTGGCCCTTGTGGCTGAAGGGATCAGGGGGTATGGAGAGAAGGCAGGTACAGGATACTGAGTTGGATGATCAGCCATGATCATATTGAATGGCGGTGCAGGCTCGAAGGGCCGAATGGCCTGCTCCTGCACCTAATTGCTATGTTTCTATGTTTCTAAATGAAGAGATGAAGTTGAAACTATCAGAAATGCAGTCTGACACTATGTCCATTGAGGCTTTTCATCACCATTACTTCTGTTTAGTCACTAAACATTTTGGTTATTATACATACAATATCACCTAATATGACAATTTAAAATAGAGAGCAATTTATTTAAAATTAAGTGAATGTCATTACCTGGGGTATAGCAAAGAATATCAATCAGCCAGAAAGATGTTAAAGAGAAACATACACATAAAACGCCCAGAAGTGGTCTGTAATTACAATGTTTGCATCCAAATCCTCCATCGTGATGTACCTTCACTGCGAATGCAAAGCTCTCAGAAAAATAATCTTCAAAGTTGAATTTTATGGATTGCAATATTATTCAGGTCATTAATCAAGAAATTCTACAAGGTGGTAACGCTTGCAACTTGCTGACTTAGTAATGAAAGAGAAGTGAAGCTGTCTAGAATGGACCCTACCATTGGAAAAGACTTACAATTGTAAGGAATAGCACATGGCACGATATACATCAGCGGGAGTACTAATAATCCATCACAGCAATGAGCAAAGTAATCTGGCAATTTGCCAATATGCCACTTTACAGGAAATGTATGCTTACATATTATCTGTTGAAACAGTGTTACGTTGCAGCACCATGGCATTTAATAGTTGGCTGATGAGTTACAAATGGGCGTAATGTCATTACTGATTCCTTTATCTGATCCAAGTGATAGAGTAATCCATTGTTTCATGATTTTAAATGGATGCTCACCAACCTGAAATTTTAACTCCCTCTGCTGCAGATGATGTAATGATAAGAAATAATTTAGCAGATTAAAAACTGAAGATAAACTGAAGAGTGAAGATAAACACTCCCATACCATTAGGCAAAAGTTACAGAAGTGTGAAAACACACACCTTCAGTTTCAGAGACAGAGGATCTCGATACGAAATGTCACCTATTCCTTTTCTCCAGAGATGCTGTCTGACCCACTGAGCTACTCCAGCTATTTGTGTCTATCTTTGGTTTAAACCAGCATCTGCAGTTCCTTCCTATGCTGTAATCATTCTTCCCTGCTGTAATCAGGCAGCTGAATCATCCTACCACAACCAGAAATCGGTCCTCAACTACGAACTACCTCATTGGTGCTGTGAATTTGTTGAATTCATTGGTGCTGTGAATTTGTGCCACAGAAGGCAGTGGAGGCCAATTCGCTGGATGTTTTCAAGAGGGTGTTAGATTTAGCTCTTAGGGCTAAAGGAATCAAGGAATATAATATGTTATAATATGGGGAAAAATGAGGTACTGATTTTAGATAATCAGCCATGATCATATTGAATGGTGGTGCTGGCTCAAAGGGCCAAATGGCCTACTCCTGCATCTATTTTTCTATGTTTCTATGGTGACCCTCGGACTATCTTTGATCAGACTTTACTGGCCTTACATTGCACTAAACGTTATTCCATTATCATGTATCTATACACTGTAAATGGCTCTATTGTAATCATGTATTGTCTTTCTGTTGACTGGTTAGCACGCAACAAAAGCTTTTCACTATACCTCGGTACACATGACAGTAAACTAAACTGAACTGATGGTAAATTGGTGTAACTTGAGCCGAAAATCAAAGATCCCTTTCACTTTCCCCTCATCGCCACTTCCTGGACTTTATATTGGAACTTACTATGCATATAATATCTCTTCCATATGTGGTTGTGACTATTATAATGATAGGAATATGACACAACAAGTATGCACTATCATTTTTGCCTGAATAATACTTGCCATTTGAATACGAGAGTTTCTCATATCTAGGTTGACTACAAATAGGCATGTTACTGTTAAGCTGCCATCTATAGAAACATAGGTAGAAACATAGAAATTAGGTGTAGGAGTAGGCCATTCGGCCCATCGAGCCTGCACCGCCATTCAATATGGGGGGAGGGTGGGGGGAGGGGAGAGGGGGGGGGGGGAGGAGGGGAGAGGGGGAGAGGGGGGAGGGGGGAGGGAGAGGGGAGAGGGGAGAGGGGAGAGGGGAGAGGGGAGAGGGGAGAGCGAGAGAGAGCTAACACACTAATCTGTATCCTCCCTCTTTAAGAAGGTGGGCTTACAAACACGACCTGCACACGTATGGTGCAGTCCTGCATCTCCTCCCGTCACTGGGGACATGATCAGTGGTGAAGTAGGTGTTGGAGATTGAAACGGCATTCCCGGTCATGAAACAGGAGACTTTGGCACAGGTGGAGGCGGCGTGGCCATAGGCGAAGTAACCGGATCAGAAACAGGTTGTCGTGCTGATGTAGTTGGGCCAATGCCGCTGGATGTGGATGGAAGTACACTTGTGCAGTCAGGATAGTATGACTGGCTCATTCACAGGCAGGATATGTTGCCTATTACGCCTGTAGGTGCCGCCATCGGCATTGACCATGTATGAATGTGGCTCGGAGGCAGTTCCAGAAATTACACCGAGGCGGTGGTGACCTTTGTCAGTTTGCAGATGCACCACCTGCCCCTCGGCTAGCGGTGGAAGTGGTCTGCTCGTTTTGTCATACCATCCATTCTGAACGTCGCGCTTTTGTTGTAGTCTGAACTGGACTTCTGATGGTGGGAACACATGCGGTACCAATGCCTGTTTCGCCACAAGCAATGTGGCTCGGGTCTGCCTTGACCAGACGCAGAGTGGGTGAACCCAATATGGCGCGCAAGTTAAGCAGGTCCAGGTACACACCTGATTTTGCTTCAGGAGAGGACGATGGCTGAGCCACAGACCAGACAAGTGGCACAGGAGAGGAGGATGGCCGAGCAGGACCCAGGAGATCTAAGGAGAAGGATGTAGTGTTTTTACCAACAGCAGGGGTTCATCAGCCCACCAATGCCGTCAGCCATGTTTGTTTCCGGGAAACGGCAACGCCGGCCGCTGATAGTCACCGCGGTGGCCAGCAGGATCCATCGACTGTATGTCCGGGACCGGAGCACGGGGCTCAGGTTCTTGGTGGACACCGATCCGGACTCAACCTTCGTGCTGGTAAGAAGGGCCCCTGCTGCGTATGGCAGTTCAATCCACAGATATGGCGTCCGCACGGTTCCTGTCATTTTCGGCGCGTGCCATTTCACCTGGCCTTTCATCATCGCGGACATGACCCAGCCACTGCTGGGTGCAGATTTCTTGCTTGCGCAGTCGCTCCTCATGGAGATGTCTCGTCCACGCGTCAACTTTTGAGAAGATCTCCTTCCGCTCTACTGCGCCCACCACGCCGTTCAGCAACCCCGTAGCGACGGTGGACAATATCTACGCCCAGGTACTGGCTGAGTTTCCGGACATCGTCACCCCCAAGTTCGACTCAGCCAGCCTGAAGCATGGTGTCATGCACCATATTCTGACATCTGGTCCACCTCTCCATGCCCGTGCCTGTAGGATCGCTCCTGACAAGCTCCTTATAGCAAAGGTGGAGTTTTGGAATATGGAGGCCATGGGCATCATTCGACGCTCCAACAGCCCATGGGCCTCCCTGCTGCACATGGTGCCGAAGGTGTCCAGTGGCTGGAGGCCGCGTGGGGACTACCACCGCCTTAACGAGGCCAGGACGTCTGACCGTAACCCTATTCCCCACATACAGGACTTCTCAGCACATCTGGTCGGGGCTAGGGTTCTTCTCCAAGATCGATCTAGTCCAGGGGTGCGACCGGAGGATGTCCCCAAGGTGCCAATTATCACCTCGTTCGGGTTGTTCGAGTTCCTGCAGATGCCCTTCGGCCTCAAGAACGCCGCAGAGGCCTTTCAGCTCCTGATGGACACCATGGTGCACGGACTCGACTTCCTGTTTGTCTACTTGGACGACGTCCTCGTGGCAAATCGCTTGCGAGAGGAACACTGCGCCCACCTGCGTCTACTCTTCCAGTGCCTCAGAGACCATGGCCTCATGATTAACTCCAGCAAGTGCCAATTCAGCCTTCGGGCCATCAACATCCTGGGACATCGGGTGATACGGCAGTGCCTCTGCGGGACAGGGTTGAGACAATCCGACAGTTCTCACGGCCTGCTACTGTACGTGGCCTCCGGGAGTTCATAGGGATGGTCACATTTTCCCACCGGTTCATTCCGGCAGCTGCCAAACTTTTGCGGCCGCTTTTCCAGTTGCTGACGGGCAAGCAATGGGAGATACATGGGGACGCAGCTCCACCACTCCACCACTCCACAGCGTACCATCCAGTCAAATGGGTTTGTGGAGCGGTTCCACCGCTGTCTGAAGGCTGCCCTGAAGGCTCGTCTCACGGGCCCTGGGTGGATGGGCGAGTTGCCATGTGTCCTGTTGGGGATTTTGGACGGCCCCCAAGGAGGATCAGTCATCGTCCACCGCAGAGTTGGTGTATGGTGCTCTGTTCACCATCCCCGGGGAGTTTGGCCCTGCCGCTGATGGGTCCCAGCAACCCCTGTCATCGGTGCTGATCCACTTGCGGGAGAGGGTTGGCGTCCTCTCTCCCATCCTAACATTGCATCATGGAGTGGCCCCTTCCCATGTGCCACTGCAACTGATGGGCTGCCCTTACATTTTTTCTTCGTCGTGACTCCCACAGGTCACTCTTGCACCGCCCGTATGAAGGTCCCTTTCGCATGCTGCGTCACGGGCCTACTACATGTGATTTGGACATGGGAGACCGGAGTGAAACAGTGTCTGTGGCTTGATTGAAACCGACCCACTTGGACCTGAGTGAACCAGTCCATGTGGCTCAACTGCCCCGTCGTGGCCGTCCGCCGTCCCGGCCTCCCGGAGATTCTTCCAAACCGAGCAAGCCCCCGGGGCGTGGGATTGTATCTACGTGTTCGGGCCGCCTCATTCGACGTCCGGTTCGGTGCCTCTGGTTCTGAGGGGGTCATGTGGCGGCACCTGGTGGCAACCCAAGGACACAACGAACCATCGGCTCTAGAGGACGGCATCGTGTTGTGGGAGGCGCTAGTCACGGGGTCGGTACCTGAGTTGGTATTTAAGGCCGGGCAACGCCCATGACCTGGAGGGAGTAGGGAACTGTATTGGAGAGACTAAACACAACTCGTGTCCGACAAGTTTTTGGCTGGACTCCTGCGAGCCCCAGCTACTATCTATCTGTATATATATATATATATATCTCTATAGGATGGGTCATTCAAATTACTCCACCCTCAACAATCTAATTTGGTGTTTGAGAGAGGAATTAGATTTTTACTTAACAATGCCCAGCAAGATGGCAAAAAGGAAAATGTGGACCAGCCTTCCTTCCACCACCAATTTGCATTGTGGTGTTATGTGTTAATATATGAAAGTCCATGGGTATAGCACTATTTCCAGTGCTAAACTGTAGCTGGAATATAAGCTTGCAGGGCTCTGAAATGTTACAGCTGTAAAGTTGCATGAGACTGTAATATACAGTAGGTAGCAATAAACGGATTACTGGTCTACAGGAAATGACATGTGACATTCTTATTTCTGTCTTACAGATTTGTTTGTGGAATGTACCTGGCAAGTGGCCCTGTTGGATACATCTGACAGATTGACAAACTGCCCTGAAAAAAATAAGACAGAAGCTAGTTGTGCAGAGAAAAAATATAGTTAACATTTCAGATTGATTATGCCTGTTTTTCTCTCCAGAAATGCATTGTGAACGTTGATAAATTCCAGCACTTTTTTCTTCCTTTTCCAAGAAGCATATAAAACGGGAACCTGCAAATCTGGGCATGATAGAAACATAAAAACATAAAATTCGGTGCAGGAGTAGGCCATTCAGCCCTTCGAGCCTGCACCGCCATTCAATATGAATCATGGCCTGATCATCCAACTCAGTACTCCCCCCCGTAACCTGCCTTCTCTCCATACCCCTGATCCCCTTAGCCACAAGGGCCACATCCAACTCACTCTTAAATATAGCCAATGAACTGGCCTCAACTACCCACTGTGGCAGAGAGTTCCAGAGACTCAACCACTCTCTGTGTGAAAAAAGTCTTTCTCATCTCGGTCCTTAAAGGATTCCCCCTTATCCTTAAGCTGTGACCCTTGTCCTGGACTTCCCCAACATCGGGAACAATCTTCCTGCATCTAGCCTGTCCAACCCCTTAAGAATTTTGTAAGTTTCTATAAGATCCCCTCTCAATCTCCTAAATTCCAGAGAGTATAAACGAGTCTATCAGTCTTTCTTCATGACCATCCTGACATCCCAGAATCAGTCTGGGTGAACCTTCTCTGCACTCCCTCTATGGCAATAATGTCCTTCCTCAGATGGTTGGAGACAAAACTGTACGCAATTTACTCCAGATGTGGGTCTCACCAAGACCCTGTACAACTGAAGTAGAACCTCCCTGCTCCTGTACTCAAATCCTTTTGCGTATGAAAGGCTAACATACCATTCGCTTTTTTCACTGCCTGCTGCACCTGCATGCCTACTTTCAATGACTGGTGATACCAATGACACCCAGGTCTCGCTGCATCTCCCCTTTTCCTAATCGGCACCATTTAAATAATAGTCTGCTTTCCTGTTTTTGCCACCAAGAGTGGATAACCTCACATTTATCCACATTATACTGCATCTGCCAAACATTTGCCCACTCACCCAGCCTATCCAAGTCACCTTGCAGTCTCCTAGCATCCTCCTCACATGCGAACACTGCCCCCCAGCTTAGTGTACATCCGCAAACTTGGAGATATTGCCTTCAATTCCCTCATCCAGATCATTAATATATATTTGTAAACAGCTGGGGTCCCAGCACTGAGCCCTGCGGTACCCCACTAGTACTGCCTGCCATTGTGAAAAGGACCCGTTTACTCCTACTCTTTGCTTCCTGTTTGCCAGCCAGTTCTCTATCCACATCAATACTGAACCCCTAATACCATATGCATTAAGTTTGTATACTAATCTCTTATGTGGGTACCTTGTCGAAAGCTTCTGGAAGTCCAATACCACATCCACTGGTTCTCCCTTATCCACGCTACTGTTACATCCTCGAAAAATTCCACAAGAATTCGTCAGACATGATTTACCTTTTGTAAATCCATTGCTGACTTTGTCCAATGATTTCAACCACTTCCAAATGTGCTGCTATCCCATCTTTAATAACTGACTCTAGCAGTTTCCCCACTACCGATGTTAGACTAACTGAGTCTGTAATTCCCCGTTTTCTCTCTCCCTCCCTTCTTAAAAAGAGGGGTTACATTTGCTACCCGCCAATCCTCAGGAACTACTCAGAATCTAAAGAGTTTTGAAAGATTATCACTAATGCATCCACTATTTCCTGAGGCTACTTCCTTTTAAGTACTCTGGGATGCAGCCCCTATCTGGCCCCTGGGGATTTATCGGCCTTTAATCTATTCAATTTACCCAACACCACTTCCCGACTGACCTGGATTTCACTCAATTCCTCTTTGACCCACAGTCCCCTGCTATTTCCGGCAGATTATTTATGTCTTCCTTAGTGAGACGGAACCAAAGTAGTTATTCAATTGGTCCGCCATATCCTTGTTCCCCATGATCACCTGTTTCTGACTGCAAGGGACCTACATTTGTTTTAACTAACCTCTTTCTCTTCACATATCTATAAAAACTTTTGCAGTCAGTTTTTATGTTCCCTGCCAGTTTTTCTTTCATAATCTATTTTTCCTTTCCTAATTAAGCCCTTTGTCCTCCTCTCTGCTGGTCTCTGAATTTCTCCCAGTCCTCTGGTATGCTGCTTTTTTCTGGCTACTTTGTACGCATCATCCTTTGCTTTGATACTATCCCTGATTTCCTTGTTATCCACGGATGCACTACCTTCCCCGATTTATTCTTTTGCCAAACTGGATGAACAATTTTTTGTAGTTCATCCATGCAGTCTTTAAATGTCTTCCATTGTATATCCACCGTCAACCCCTTTTAGAATTAATTGCCAGTCAATCTTGGCCATTCTCGTCTCATACCCTCAAAAGTTACCTTTCTTTAAGTTCAGAACCATTGTTTCTGACTTAACAATGTCGCTCTCCATTCCTAATGAAGAACTCAACCATATTATGGTCACTCTTGCCCAAGGGGCACGTACAACAAGACGGCTAATTACCCCTTCCTCATTACTCAAAACCCAGTCTAAAATAGGCCTGCTCTCTCGTTGGTTCCTCTACATGTTGATTTAGATAACTATCCCGCATACATTCCAAAAATCCTCTCCTCAGCACCCCTGCCAATTTGATTAACCGCAATCTATATGTAGCTTGAAGTCACCCATTATAACTGTTTTGCCTTTGTCGCACGCAATTCTAATTTGCCTGTTTGATTACCAATCCCCAACATCTCTGCCTACTGTTAGGTGGCCTGTACCAACACCACCAGCGTTTTCTGCCCCTTAGTGTTTTGTTAGCTCTACCCATACCGAATTCCACATCCTCCAAGCTAATGTCCTTCCTTTCCATTGCTTAATCTCCTCTCTAACCAGCAACGTACCCCACCCCCATTTCCTTTCATCTCTATCCCCTCCTGAATATTGAATATCCCTGGATGTTCAGCTCCCAGCCTACGTCACCCTGGAGCCATTGTCTCCGTGATCCCAACTATATATAATCATTAATATCTATCTGCAACGTTCAACTCGTCCACCTTATTACGAATACTCCTTGCATTGAGAACAAAGCCTTCAGGCTTTGTCTTTACAACGCATTTACCCCTTATACAATTTTGCTGAAAAGTGGCCCTTTTTGATTTTTGCCCTGGTTTTGTCTGCCTGCCACTTTTACCTAATACTTCTACCCTCATTTTACACCCTCCTGCCTCTCTGCTCTTGTACCCATCCCCCTGCCACATTAGTTTAAATCCTCCCCGACAGCACTAAGCAAACACTCCCCAAGAACATTGGTTCCATTCCATTCCAGGTGCAAACCGTCCTGTTTTTACCGGGTCCCACCTCCCAAAACTGGTCCCAGTGCCCTAAATTTGAATCCCTCCCCCTTGCACCACTTTTCAAGCCACGTATTCATTTGCATTATCCTCCTATTTCTACTCTGACTGGCCGTGGTTACTGGTAGTAATCCGGAGATTCTACCTTTGAGTCCTACTTTTTAAGTTTATCTCCTAGCTCCCTAAATTCACCTTGTATGGGACCTCATCCCATTTTTTTACCTATATCGTTGGTGCCAACATTGCACCACGACAACTGGCTGTTCACCCCCCCCTCCAGAATGTTCTGCAGCCGTAGGCAGCTATCATAAGATCCATCCTACAAGATCCCAGCATCCCCCTCAATATTCAACCCTTCCAGGAATTTGGTATAAAGGCCACAAAATGCTTACTAAGTACACCACAGGGCTAACTGATGAAGTTCTGGTTACATTAAAAAAAGCTTTAAATTGTTTTTAAAATACTTAAGATGCTTCATAAGACTCTTGTCCAATTCCACAGATTATATTCTATCAAAGTGACTAACATTTGGGTAGAGTTGCTGCCTTACAGTGCCAGAGACCCGGGTTTGATCTTGACTACAGGTACTGTCTGTATGAAGTTTGTATGTTCTCCCCGTGACCTGCGTGGGTTTTCTCCGAGATCTTCGGTTTCCTCCCACACTTCAAAGACGTACAGGTTTGTAGGTTACTTGGCTTGGTATAAATGTAAACTGTCCCTAGTGTGGGTAGGATAGTATTAATGTGTGGGGCTCACTGGTCGGTGTGGACTTGATGGGCCAAAGGACCTGTTTCCACTCTCTAAAGTAGGCTAAACAAAAAAACTACATGGCATTGCTGTGTCAATGTTCCTTTAAATTTCTCTCTACTTTTCTCCAAGGTTGCCAATCATCCTATATACTTCCTTTGACCATGGCATTTTGCTGGTGTAAAGTGAGCCAAGCATCCAGAACAACCTACAGTGGATCAAACAGCACACAACATACATTTCAAAATGACACTGACTGAGTGACTGTGTTATTATTCATCAATGCTTTCCTGGTGAATGAGCTCAATCCTTTGCTTAGTTCTCTCCTTCTCCAGCTGTTTTTTATTTCACTCCATGCATTCATCTGATTTTATGTTGCAGAATCAGCAGCCTGTTGTGTATGGAGGTAAATTGAAGCAATCAAGTCACAAGTAGTCATAGAATTTGATTCAATATTCTCTGTGCTTTTAAAACAAACCTGCAATACTGGAATTTATTTTAATAAGGATATGAACCGCAAATGCGAAAATCAGCAAAGCTATTTAAATCAATTTATTCTTATTTTTTTTTTAATTTCCATTTTGAAGTATATAGCATAAACATACTATACCATATAACAAATACAGCACGAAACAGGCCCACTCGGCCCTTCCAGTCGTGCCGACCATGTTGTTCCCCCCTATCCATCTACCAGCCACTCAGACCATACCCCCCCCTTCACGTCCATATACCTATCCATCTTTACTCTAAATGTTAAAATCGTATCCTGCCTCCACCAACTTCTGCTGGACGCTCATTCACACAGCACCTACCCTCTGAGGTAAAGAATTCCCCACACTTCCCCCAAAACTCTGTCCCTTAATTCTCAGTCATGCCCTCTTGTTTGAATCTTTCCTACCCACAATGGAAAACCGTATCCACGTCAACTCTGTCCTATCCCATTCATCATTTTAAAGACCACAATCAAGTCCCCCCCTTTAACCTTCTGCGCTACAAAGAATAAAGACTAACTTGTTCAACCTTACAGCATCATAGATAATATTTTATCCACACGTCCCACCTGCCTGAATATTTGGTCATATCCTCTATACCTGAACGCATCCATGAACTTGTTCAATGCTTACAAACATTGAGGTAGTAGCTGCCCTATATTTATTTTCATGTACGGGTTTTAAATCAGGCAATTAAAGCATAGATAACAAGAGACGTACAGCGTGGAATTAACCCTTCATCCCAAATTGCCCCACACCAATTTATCAAATTATGCCCATCTGCACTAGTCCCAGCTTCCTGCATTTGGCCCCATCCCTCCTAAAACTTTCCAATCCATGTCCTGTCTAAATGTTACTTATACATTCTGAAAATACATGCCTCACACACCACCTCCGGTAGCTTGTCCCTATACCTACCACCCATCAATATAATTAAAAGTCTCATCTTGACCCTTCCTGTTTTTCACTGCATATTGATTTTTAGACAAAACGCTACCACATTACAGCTGTTATTTTTGGCCATCTTACCGCCAGAGCCCCCCACCGCACTGCAGGACAAGAGGATTAATCCCATCGATGAAAAATTCAACTTATAACGTTTACAACAAGGTTGATATTGTCCTCCTGTCACGAATGGAGCCACGCCCATTCTGTTGGGCGGGTAGGAGCTAAAAGACCCAGAAGTGTGGGGTGGCTCATCTCTGCAAGATGGGGGGAAAAGTGGTCATGACTCTCAGTCTGAGAAGGAAATCTACAGAATACTGAGAATACTGACCTGTGAGTGCCCTTTATGTGTTTTTAAACTGTACGTTTTGCAACTGTGTGGCTATTGAAATGTATGCCTTTTGCAACCGTGTGCCTTTTGCCACTGTGTACCTTTTGCAACAATAAAAAAACATGAAAATGTCTAAAATTGATTTCCACCCTCTCCGTCTTCTCTCTCACAGTCTCTCACCTGTTTTCGGCAAAATTTGTGGCAGTTTCTGAACTGCTAGCCTGCCAGGCTTGAGTTACTGAGCTGCCAGGCCTGAGTGACTCTGCCAGCCCAAGAATCCATTTGGCCCACAATGTCCATACTAGCCCTCTGGAAACCAGTACCTCCAGCCCACAACACCCATGCTAGCACTCCAGAAAGCCCCCCCCCCCCCCCCCCCCACTGGCCAACAATCTTAGAATTGGTGGAGAGGTGGAATATTGCGTTGGGGGACCAGCCCTCCCATAGAAGCTGGGACCCAACGGGACCCACTTAGTCTAGTTGTATATAAAAGTTGCGGCCTCGGGTTCCAATTAAATCTTTCCTCCCTCACCCTAAATCTATGTCCTTTGACTCTCTCTTCCCCAACTCTGGCCTAAGAGACAATCACTGTTCATTACCCTTATATATTTCTCACTCAAAATCTTATACACCTCTGTAAAATCAACCCTCATCCTCTTAAACCAGCTAATTAGGTAAAGAACACTATCTAACCAGATATGGAACATTATGTAACAGAATTTCTAGGTCTGAAAGTAAATGGAAGTCACATGGACCAATTCAGTTTATTTCTCATATGCTATCAATATATGGGGGCAATTCCATTATCAAGCAAATACCTGGAGGTAGCATTATTCATATTAGGACATCACTAACACAAAATCAACATGTTATTGGCTGTATCCCATCACATCCAGTATTGAGTAAAGTGCCACTTAAAGGAACATTCCATCTGCTTGGTGGTGAACAGTGAATGTGATGAGCCAGGAGACCTGTCATTTTATGATAATTGAATTTGCTGATGCATTATCATTCCTTGTTATTAAAAATTCTTAATAATCACATATCCTGTCATCACCTTGCAAATTGCCGCACTGAAAAATAGCTGGGAGTCTGGATTAGATGAATTGAATCAGCTGGATACGAAACAAAATGTCACAGTAAGAAATGGAAAATGCTCCAGTTTAGGTTAATGTGTATGAACGCCCAGCATCGACTATAATGGTGATAAAAGCATTTATATTTCAGGTGTCAGAAGTGTGCATCTTGTAGAGCTGCAGCCTCATAGTCGCAAGGTTCAATCTGGACTTCCGTTGTTATCTGGATAGAGCACGTCCTCCCTCCACGGGTTCCCTCCACGACTGCATGGGTTTCCTCCGGGTTCTCCGGCTTCCTCCCATATCCCAAAGTCATGCAGGATAGTATGTTAATTGGCCACTGTGAAATGTTTAGTTGAGTGGTAGAATCTGAGGGAAGTCAAGGGTGATTTGGGGAGAATAAAATAGCACCACTGTGCATTTAGTATTGATGGATGCATGATGATTGGCACAGACATAGTGGGCCAAGGGATATCTTTCAAAGCTGTCTCATTCTATGACCCTATGCTGGTCTTATATAGTTAAATATTTGCAATGCCAACTTACAGAACAATAATGCTAAGAACAACATTATTTTATTCAAATAATGAAATTGCTGGACACATTCAGCCTGTCAGGGTGTATCTGTAAAGTGAAATCTTCTTACGTCATTCCTTGCTATTAAGGATAACTTGCTTCTCCTCCTGTTCTTTGGGTCCTGATGTAGTTGCTGACACTAATATTGTTTTTTGTGTCTTGGTCACTATCAGACTCTGATGCCGATGCTACATGAACACCTCTACTTCCTTAGAAGATTGCGGAAATTTGGCATTTTCCAATAACCCTTACGAATTTGCACAATAGAAAGTTTACTATCTGCCCACGAATGCAAGAAATTGCAGATAATTGTGGATGCAGCCAAGTCCATCATACAAACCAGCCTCCCCCATCAACTGCAACTGTTCTTTACGCTGCCTCATAATCAAGTGCAGCTCACAATGCGGTCATTCTCTTTTGCTCCCTCTTCCACGGGACAGAAGATGCAGAGACTTATTACAGTTTAGTTTAATGTCACGTGTACTGAGGTACAGTGAAAAACTAGTGAAAGCAGTGAAAATCAGTGAAAAGCTTGAAAGCACATACCACCAGTTCCAAGACCAGCTTCTTGATGTTCTAATCTACCTCAGTGCTCTCCCAGCAATTCTTTTATCTGCACCTTTTTGTAGTTGTAACACTATATTTCACATTCTGTTTATTCGCTTTTGCACTACTAGATCATGTATGGTATGATCTGCCTGGATAGTTTTCACTGTATCTCTGTACAGGTGACAACAATAAACCTAAATAATTACAATTGCAGGAGGTGCCTGACTAGGCAGGTGGGTGAGTTGTTTGGGTAAAGGTGAATTGGACAATATCCTCATGCATGGAAGGACTGTTCAGAAGTCTGATAACTGAAGGGAAGAAGATGTTCCTGAGTGGTGGTGCATGATGTCAAGCATCCATATTTCTCTGCCTGACAGGAGTGGGAAGAAGAAGAAAGGACTGGGTTAAGGTAAGTCAAGGAATGACCAGCAATATATATCCAAGCAAGAAATCTGGAAAATACGGCAGAGGCCGAAAATCTGAAACAAAAACAGACAATGTTGGAAAAACTCAGCAGGTCGGCAGCATTTCTATAAAGAAAAATAATTAACATTTCAGGTCTGAGACCCTTCATCAGAAAAGAGATAAACAAGTTAGTCTAGGGAGCAGAGAAGATGGAGGAAGTCAATGAGGAGAACACAATTAATTTATTTGATAGGGTGAAATAATTAGGCTGCTAAGAAACAGTTAACTTCATTGATTCTGAAGAAAGTTCGAACTTGAAACATCACCTATCCATTCCCCCATAGATGCTGCCTGACCCATTGAGTTACGGTCACAGATCTTTGTGTTTTGCTCAAGATTCCAGCATCAGCAGTTCCTTGTGTCTCCAGTTAAGCTCCTTTGTCTGTGTAACCTAACTCTAATGTTGTAACAAACTTTATTTATGTCAATGGAACAGTCTTACTTGTAGATCTTAGAGTGGAGGGAAAAGCAGGATGTGGGGAACAATAGAGGGTATGGACCCAGTTACTCCAGTGGAAATGCGAATACCTGAAAAATAATTGTGTTGTGTTCTGTGTTAAGGTCATGGTTCAGAGGGGAGTGAGCGGGAAGTAAGATCATAATACCATAAGACATAGGAGCGGAATTAACCCATTAAGCCTACTCTGCCTTTCGATCATGGCTGATTTATTTTTCCTTCTGTATCCCATTCTCCTGTCTTCTCCCTGTAACCTGTGACATCCTTAAGGGCATGTCCCACTTTCACAACCTAATTCACAATCTCTGCCGAGTTTGCCCTTGACTCATACTCGCAGCATGGTTGTCATGAGGTCGTAGGTAGGTCGCGATACTAGTCGTAGGTACTCGTGGCATCGTAGGTCGGAGCGTTTTTCTAGCCTGATGAAAAATGTCCACGTAAAAAAGGTCGTGAATTAGGTCGTGAAAGTGGGACAGGCCCTTTACAAATTTAGAAACACCATTATTAGTCAAGGAAACATTATAGGAGCTATTCAGTACACGTCAAATGTTCCCAAACTAAAAAGTTATTTTAGTTTCTCTCATAAAATGACCGACCTGCTGGGTATGTTGAACATTTTCCCTTTTTATTTCAGATTTCCAACATTTGCAGTATTTCTTTTATCCTGGACAAAATGGATTTACAAAATTAAGCTACATCATCAGGTCAGAGAGCATACATCACACATAGATTGATCATCACCTTATTATATTTAAAACCTACAGTTCTTCCATTCACTTCTTTGACAGGAATTATTTGTGTTCAGAGAATTTGCTATAGATTTAGAGATAAAAGAAACTAGCTGAATGCAGTTTAATTTATCTGTCATCACAAGCAATGGGTTGTAGTAATAAATGTTTATAGCATCAACTAAGGTCCCATCAGATAAATGATAGCACAATTATTTTCTTTCCCCTTGCTGAGCATGGGAAATCATTTGACTAGGCTAGAAAGGGAAAAAAAACACAATTGACAAGTGACAGGCAAACTACGAACTGAAGCCCAGACTTTCAGAGATATGCTACCATTAACTCCTTTAGGTTATACACATTATTGGGACATATTCAGCAATTATAAGATTACATTTAGGTTAAGGGTTAGGTTTATTATAGTCATTATTGTTGAGGTGTAGTGAAAAGCTTGGTTTTCCATGTTATCCAATCGGATAATACTATTCATCAATACAATCATCAACCTTGAAGATAATATGTAGAGCAAAGGGGAAGATACAGAGTGCAGAATATAGTTCTTAGCATTGTAGTGCACCAGGTACATAGACAATGTCCCATGTCCGCAAAGGGTTAAAGGTGAATCAGTACCGTAATGTGGAAGAGTCGTTCAGAAGTCTTATAACAGAAGAAGCTGATAACAGAGGGGGATTTTTCCTGAGTCTGGCAATTTCAAGATTTACAATTTCAAGCTTCTACATCTCCTGAGTGACTGGAACAGGGAGAAGAAGGAATGACTAGGGTAGGAGAAATATTTGATTTTACTTCAGAGTCACGTGAGTGACTACATGAAGAAGTCCCGCCTGGCGCATGATTGGCATTACGTCGACGCTGTCGGTAGGCAAAGAGCTGCAGAGCGCAGCTCCACCAGCAGTAAGGAACAGGCCCGCAGGTAAGTGGATTGAATTATTTTACAGGGCATGTTCAAACTCCGTGGTGCTGGCGTGCAGAGCCAGCAGGAGTTGAAAGGAAAAGAGGAAATACTCCGGAGGAAAAACAGAGGTTAAAATGCGTCCCGGGTAGAATCTCAGCGATCGGGACGGCAGATTAGTGCGGAGCCGGTTCCGATACCGGTGGCGATTAAAATTAACCATAGGGAGCATTTAGCCGCTCCACAAACAAAAGTCACGGGAAGAACCTCCAGTGGGAAGGAAAATAAAGAAGTCTGAGAGGCCGTGGTTTTTAAATGGTTTTAAATGATTTTAATAAGGAAAGACCTCCAGACAAGAAAGCCTTATGGCTCAGAATAAATTAAATGGAGAAATACTCCAAATTATTTTCAACCAAGTGTCTAAAAAACCCAGAAATAGTCCCCAGGCAGGCCCTGAGGGGTTTCCATATACAAGTATATGGTGCTTTTTACCACTGTGGGAATATGAACCACAGATTGGGCTGGAGGTAGTCTCCTTGAGCAAGTCTCAGGAGTACCAGGCAGTAAAGAAACTGACCCTAAAAGTGTGTTTTTGGTCATAAGTAACCCACCACAGCACAAGTATAAAAATCCAGGTGTACTTAATGGGTACAAAGTACAATACCAGAAGGAAGCGATGAGGCCATGGAAAGGTAAACCATGGTGGCCAACATCAATTGGTTTCTCACCAGCTTCAGCAGGCTGTTATGGTTGAAACAGCAGACTTATATGAAAACAGTTGTGCTTTACTAGGGTGCCAACGGTGAATCCGATTAAGGCACCCATGTCTTTAATAGTGTGGAGGCACAGGGAATACGATTCCAAAGAATTTCAAGTTGCGGGTGGCATCACTGCTTATGGGAAGCAAGTGAAAGATTGTGCAATGGAAGAAATTTAAAAAGGACAAGTGGCATTGTTTTATAGCTCATATGTTGAGCTCAATGGTATGAGAGTAAAATTGCCATTCGGACCATTTTGCACTTTAGATCTGCAGATCAATACAGATCAAGCTGTGTTCAAACTCTTGGTTATTACGGAGTAAACCTGCCTAAAAAAAAATCAAAGACATTGATAAAGAGGCAAAGGTATCAGCCTCATTACACTTTTGCAAAATTGGCTGATCCAATGTGAAGGGGATTTGATATATGGATCAAATAGAGGCAGGAATATGGTGAGTAAGTATTTTTATCCAGCACAGCCTTATGTTAACCCATATTGTTGGGAGAGGTACAAAAACTTTATTCTATCACAGGAAGCTTTTGTTGAACCTCCGATTGGTGGTAGATTACAGGTGTGTTATGATATCTTGGAACTTGGAAAACTTTATTGTCATTCAGACCTTGCGGTCTGAACAAAATTTCGTTGCCTGCAGTCATAGTAAACACAATAAACACATATTTAACATCCACCACAATGAGTTCACCAGACACCTCCTCACTGTGGTGGAAGCCGTCAGCTCCGCGATAGGATAATGATATTGCATAACAGCTGAACGGTTTATATTAGATACTGTGTAAGGATCTACAATAAAATTTGTAGAATGAGTTGATCCACCTGTACAGAATTAATCTAATCCTAGTTTATGTTTCCACACCTGAAAAATCTCAAATAAAGTAAAGGTAAGAAATTATTTATGGAAAGTGTAATGGGGAAAAAACGGAATAAACATCCACAACAAGTTGTATCAAATAATTTCCCCAGGCAGAAGAAGATGGTGGTGAAGAGTCATTCTAGACATCACACACTTTAATACATTTGTCCAGTATAAAACATTTCAAAATGGACACCTTCAACACTGAAAGACAGCTGTTATCAACAAATTGTAATTGGTTACTATAGTCTTAAAGGATGCATATGATTTAGTACCAAATTATCATCATGTTCACAGGTACTTGAAAATTAATTAAATGGGTCAGCTATGGCAATTTAAGGCATTATCTAATGGATTAAGCTCAGCTTCTAGGCTGTTCACACAATGGTTGAAACCAGCACTTGCACTGATAAGGACACATGGTCATGGTTATCTTGATGACATTTGAATTGGCAATGGTGATCAGGAGTCAGGTGGAAAACTAGTGCAGCAATCACAAGCCTGTTGAAAGACTAGGGTTCTGATCCATCCAACAAAATCTAAGCTTCAGCCATCCCCAACAATTACTATTTGGGGTTTGTGAGTGATTCAGTACCATATTCGGTAAATTTACCAACCAACAAAGTGTTAATATTACAAATGTGTGTCATTGCCTTGTTGACAAGCCTTATCCCTCCATCCGAGAAGGAGCTTAGGTAAATTAGTAACACTATTTCTGCAGTAGACTTGGTCCACTGCATTACCAAAAAAGCGAAAAAGGACAAAAACACAAGCACTAGAAGAGTGTGCAGGCCATTTCGACAGGCCTATGCAATTGCCAAAGGAAGCTTTATCAGAGTTACAGTGGTGGATTGAGAATGTTCCACAAGCTGCTTAAAAACATATTAGCTCAGCAGCCAGCAGACATTGCAAACTGAAGCAAGTATTCTCGGATGGTGGATAGCTTCTCGGTTTTTGGGCTAGATAAGTGTAATATCTGTTCTTATCAGGTTAATATCTGATACGTCCCTTATCTAGGGGGCTACGGACAATTACACCAGGTGGTGACAGATGGATTGTCCATAAAACGTATTTCTCCAAACATTTGGTAGTAATTATTTGGAGTTGTTAGGAGCTTTTATGGATTAAAAGCTTATTGTTCAGAGACTAACTTCTTCCTGGCTAGAAAAGGGATTCTAGTCAAAGGGAGGTAATACCTTTGTAACATAATTCCTCCCACTCGTGTTGTTAGAGGTTATTTCTGGGTGTCAGTGGCTTGGTGGTGGACAAAACACTGCTTCACAATGAGGGGTGGCAGGGCATTGCTTGACAACCAAACAGCGGGTTGTACTCAGCCATCTACGGCTTTGCCCTCATCAACCTCTTTAGTTGCTTCCTTAATAAAAATAGGCCCATCAAGACTACTCCGCCAATCAATCATGGCTGATCTATCTCTCTCTCCTAACCCCATTCTCCTGCCTTCTCCCCATAACCTCTGACACCTGTATGAATCAAGAATCTATCTATCTCTGCCTTAAATATATCCAATGACTTTGCCTCCAAAGACTTATGCGGCAAATAATTCCACAGATTCACCAGCCTAATCTCTTTCCTAAAAGAACGTCCTTTAATTCTGAGGCTATGCCCTCCAGTCGTAGACTCTCCCACTAGTGGAAACATCCTCTCCACATCCACTCTATCTAAGTTTTAACTGTTTCTAAATTTTGGATGCATGGACACATATAAAGTGGGCCATAGTTGTCAAAGTCCATCAGGGCTCAGCATAGGGGACCTGGGTGTCACTTGTGTCTCACTTCCACCTCGTGGGATGACTGCTGAGGACTGTTTGTTGAGCTCTGAGTTTGAATTTGGGGTGGCACAGTGGCACAGCAGTAGAGATGGTGCCTTAAAGCGCAGAGACCTGGGTTCGATCCTGACTATGAGTGCTGTCTGCACAGAATTTGTACGTTTTCCCCATGACTGCATAGGCTTTCTCTGGGTGCTACGGTTTCCTCCCACACTCCAAAGGCATAGAGGTTTGTCAGTCAATTTACTTCGGTGAAAATTGTAAATTGTCCCACGTGTGTAGGATAGTGCTAGTGTACAGGGATTGCTGGTTGGTGTGGACGAAGGGCTTGTTTCCAATCTGTATCGACTAAACTAAACTAAGCTGGGTATGGCCACGAAAGGATAATGCTGGAACCATATGTGAGCACAGATGGCAGGTCAGAGTGAACGCATCCCACACATCACGGGATATCGCGGATGATTTGCAGTTGCTCTCAGCAACCTGGTCATTTCCTGGGGCTTCTATTGGTTTGCAAATCATTGGGGATTTGGTGGAAGCATGGGAGAACCTTTCAACATATTCATGGTCTGTAGGATGAGCAAATCCTACTGTGTGGCAGGGAATTCCATAAATTCACAACTCTCTGGGTGAAAAAGTTTTTTCTCACCTCAGTCTTAAATGATCTCCCCTTTATTCTAAGACTCTGGCCCCTGGTTCTGGACTCGCCCAACATTGGGAAAAAATTTCATGCATCTAGCTTGCCCAGTCCTTTTATAATTGTATATGTTTCTATAAGATGTCCCCTCATCCTTCTAAACTCCAGTGAATACAAGCCTAGTCTTTTCAATCTTTCCTCATATGACAGTTCCGCCATACCAGGGATCAATCTCATGAACCTACGCTGCACTGCCTCAATCACAAGGATCTCCTTCCTCAAATTAGGAGACAAAAACTGTACACAATACTCCAGATGTGGTCTCACCAGAGCCCTATACAACTGCAGAAGAACCTCTTTACTCCTATACTGAAATCCTCTTGTTATGAAGACCAACATTCCATTAGCTGTCTTCACTACCTGCTGTACCTGTAAGCCAACTTTCAGTGACCGGTGTACAAGGACGCCCAGGTCACGCTGTACCTCCCCCTTACCTAACCTAACCCCATTGAGATAATAATCAGCCCCCTTGTTTTTGCCGCCAAAGTGGATAACCTCACATTTATCTATATTATACTGCATCTACCACGCATCTGCCCACTCACTCAACCAGTCCAGGTCACCCTGCAACCTCCTAACATCCTTTTCACAGTTCACACTGCCACCCAGCTTTGTGTCATTCGCAAACTTGCTAGTGTTGCTCCTAATTCCCTCTTCCAATTCATTAATATATATGGTAAACAGTTGTGGCCCCAACACCGAGCCTTGCGGCGCTCCACTCGCCACTGCCTGCCATTCTGAAAAGGATTCGTTCACTCCTACTCTTTGCTTCCAGTCTGCCAACCAATTTTCTATCCATGTCAACACCTTGCCCTCAATACCATGAGCTCTAATTTTAGTCACCAGTCTCCCGTGTGGGCTTTCTGAAAGTCTAGATACACTACACCACTGGCACCCCTTCATCCATTTTACTTGTCACATACTCAAAAAATTCCAGAAGATTAGCCAAGCATAATTTTCCTTTCATAAATACATGTTGACTTGGACTAATCCTTTTACTGCTATCCAAATGCCCCTTTTTTACCTCTTTAATAATTGACTCCAGCATCTTTCCCACCACCGGTCAGGCTAACTGGACTGTAATTCCCCATTTTCTTTCTTGCTCCTTTTTTGAAAAGTAGGATAATCTATCTATTCTATTCTATTTTCTATCTATATCTATCTATCCATCCATCCATCTATCTATCTATCCTTAACTAAAACTCTCATTTTGTCCTCATCCGGTTTGTGTTGTTTTTACATTTGCACATAAATGGTACCCAATAACACTATGATTTTAGTCACTTTACTCACCGTTCTCCTGTGCTGCAAGTGCTCCTAGTTTTATTCTGATCGGTGGAATATTACTAAAGTTATGATGGTTTAAAATTCGTAAGATCAGCAGATTGGTCTTCTCTCCTGTAAGTCGCCGGGACGGCAAAGCCCCTTCTGGCACCCACTGTCAAACGCCGTGATGAGGAGGCCGCTCTGAGTCCGTGAGCACCAAAGCTGCCCCGAAGCCTCCCAAAGCTACCCCAAAGCCTCCCAAAGCTGCCCGAAGCCGTCCCAAGTCCCCGAAGCCGCCCCGAAGTCGCCCCGAAGCCGTCCCAAGTCCCCAAAGCCGTCATGAGTCCATGAGCCTCGAAGCCATCCCAAGTCTGTGATCCCCATAGCCACCCCAAGTCCATGAGCCCCAAAGCCGCCCCGAGTCCATGAGCACTCCCCTCCCCCCCGACAGGCCCCTTCTGTAGCCGTCCCCACCCCCAGCTGCAGGACGCTCCCCCCCCCCCCCAACCCCCCCGCACCCCCCCCCCCCCCGCACCAGCCCCTACCTGAAGCCATCCCTGTCCCTAGATGTAGGATGTTCCCCACTGGTCCCCGCGTGAAGCCGTTGGGAGTGGCAGTGGTAGCCCCCGCCTGAAGCCGTACCCTTCCGCTGGCTATGGGATGCTCCACCCCACCCCCACCGGCCCTCGACAGCCCCCACCTGAAGTCGTCCCCCTCCCCCAGCTGCAGGACGCTCTGCCCCCCCCATCAGCCCCCGATAGCCCCACCTCTGAAGCCATCCTCCCCCCCCCCCGGCTGTAGGACGCTCCCCCCCAGCCCCCGACATCCACTTCAAAACCTCAACATTTAATCTTTAATAAATCTCTTTTCCACTTGCCATGCCCGTCAGCTGCACCTACGCAGTAATACCTGCGTGTTCTACATCACAATGGGAACCCAATGGGCGGGAATGGCTGCGCCACCGAAGAGCCGCTATGAGTGGTTGGGAGGGGTTGAGGGGGGATGGAGTGAGTGCGTGGGGGGGAAGGGCAAGGAGCTTAGTGGGGGGGTGAGGGTAGGAGGGGGGATCAGGGGCGTCACAACGGGAACCCGTCAACTGCTCCTGCGCAGTTGGGGGCTGTGCGTGAGTGGTGGAATATTGCGATGGGGGACCAAGCATCCCGTGAGACAATAGGACCCAATGGGTCCCACTTAGTCCAGTATAGATTAAAGATAAAATTCAACTGGCAGCCTGCACAAACCTTGCTATGAAACTTTCTACTCTACCCTAACTTTAATTACCACAAATTAATGTTGTGAAACTGTCGTCCGGTGGATAATATTTCAGAAGCACTTTGACAGCAGGTTGCTTGGGTTTTCTTCACTGAAAGCAATAAAATGGAATGATTGGCAAGGTCCCTGTGACAAGCAAAAAGGAAAAGTTCCACACTGCCAGCACGGAGACAGAAATGTACCCATCCGAATGCATTATATACTGTAGCCCTGTTAATGTCATTTGATTGTCATGGTTGCAACTGTTCAAATAAGGTTCATTGTTGACATTCAGGTTGCTCAGAGAAAAGAGAATGCCAGTTGCCTTGGAGAAACATAGAAACATAGAAACCGAATAAATATGATTAATGGTGGCAGGCTCCAGGCTTGGTGATTAGTCCACTTGATTTACAGTGTTCCCAATTTTCCAGCAATCCACAATAATTACAAACAAATTAAGAACATTGGGTTTGGTGAACTCTGTTCCAGACTTTCTGATTCGAATTCTGAGAGCAAGATTATACAAAGGAGAATCAGTAACCCAGAATTTACCCCTTCAGTTCTGTTCAAATGTGGAATAAATTAGTTGTGTGTGAATTGTTTAATGAATGTAGTCATTCAAAGAAATATCCAAACTCAAAGTGTAATTATTTAGGTTAAACTGGCCTTATTCTTATTTGTCAATTTTTTTCATGGAAATTGAAAACATTAGTACTTTCCTGACTATCAAAAAGTAGGCCTGCATATTGACATCTGTGATTCACTCCACTATATCTGATATTGTGCACAAATGATTTTGCAGTTATGTACTGCACGTAGCCAACACTATTTAAGGCTATTGGGTGTCAGCATCGTGGAAAGTCTAAAAAAAATCTTAAAGTATATCGCACAAAGATTAACAAGACATGATGAAAGAGCATCTTACTTCGAAGTCTTATACTCAATATCTAGAAGCCTCGAGGTTCAGGGGCTTTAGTCTTATGATTAGACGTTTCATCACTGATTGAAAGCATTTTATACCTATTACTAATACCCTCTAATCCAGGCAATGTTCTGGTGAACCTCTTCTGTGCCATCTCCTTCTTGCAATGGGGCAACAAGAACTGCACACAATACTCCAAATAGCACCGGCACCAATTCCTGAAGCACACCACTCATCACAGAACTCCAGTCCAAAAAGCACCCTTATACATCGGCTAGACCAAATGTCAATTGTTTTCGCCGAACACTTTCGTTCAGTTCGCCTGTTGTAGGACCTCTAGTCTAGGAGGTCATAGCCTCAGAATATGATTTTACTTCTTTTAAAAACTCAATAACATTCTTTAGACACATTCTCCCATGTACAAAACCATGTTGACTTTCCCTAATAAGCCTCTGTCTATCCAAATGCATATAAATCTTATCCCTCAGAATCCTTCCAGTAGTTACCTACACAGATGTTAGGCCTACTGGTCTAAAGTTCCCAGACTTTCTTAAATAGGAGTAAAACATTATCCACCCTCCAGTCACCTGGCACCTCATCACACAACAAATTTTGTCACTTTCAGAAAAATATAGACTTGGACCCCAAGATCACTTTGTTCATCAATAATGTTAAAGGCCTTGTCATTATAACCATATAACCATATAACAATTACAGCACAAAATGCCGACCATTTGTTTTCCCATCTACCTGCACTCAGACCGATTCCCTTCACGTCCATATACCTATCCACTTTACTTTTAAATGTTAAAATCGATCCTGCCTCCACCACCTCTGCTGGAAGCTCATTCCACACAGCCACCACCCTCTGAGTAAAGAAGTTCCCCTCACGTTACCCCTAAACTTCTGTCCCTCAATTCTCATGTCATGCCCTCTTGTTTGAATCTTCCCTACCCTCAATAAAGCTTATCCACGTCAACTCTGTCTATCCCTTTCATCATTTTAAAGACCTCAATCAAGTCCCCCCTTAACCTTCTGCGCTCCAAAGAATAAAGACCTAACTTGTTCAACCTTTCTCTGTAACATAGTTGCACCCTGCAACATTCTAGTAAATCTCCTCTGTACTCTCTCTATTTTGTTGACATCCTTCCTATAACTAGGCAACCAAAATTGCACACCATACTCCAGAATTGGTCTTACCAATGCCTTGTACAATTTTAACATTACTTCCCTACTCCTATATTCAATGCTCTGATTTATAAAGGCCAGCACACCAAAGGCTTTCTTTACCACCCTATCTACATGCGATTCCACCTTCAGGGAACTATGCACAGTTATTCCTAGATCCCTCTGTTCCACAGCATTCCTCAATTCCCTACCATTTACCATGTACGTCCATATTTGATTTGTCCTGCCAAGATGTAGCACTTCACACTTATCAGCATTAAACTCCATCTGCCATCTTTCAACAATGGCCCAAATAAAGAATCTACTTCATTAACCACAATACCACCTATCTTAGTATCATCTGCAGATCATTGATGTACATGACAAACAACAGTGGACCCAACACAGATCCCTGAGGCACCCCAGTGATTACATTATCTGTGTACTTTCCATTTAATTTCAACTTCCCAAAGTGCAACATCTCATACTTGCTTGGATTACACTCCATTTGCACTTCTCCACCCACTTCTGAAGCTAATCTATATCCTGCTGTATATTTTGAAGACCTTCCTCACTGTACGCAACTCCAACTCCAACTTAATAACCAACACATCTTCATTTAGACAATATTTTCTATGGTGGTGGTGGTAACTGGATAGATGGCTTGCAATGGACTAAAGGAGAATCATGCTAAGAATAAAGGCAAGGATCTGGAGTTATTGGCAGTAGTGCTTCCAGCAATTGACAGCTGCCTCTCTATCCTTAATAAGATCACTTCCATTCTTAACTCCCAATGAGGTGCAACCATGGTAGTTCGGGCCATAGATGGAAACAGGCCCTTTGGCCCACTGAGTCCATGCTAACCCATTGATCACCCATTCATATCAATTCAACGTTATCACCAGATAGCACCAATTCAACTTTTGCATTCACTCCCTACATGCTATGGCAATTTACAGAGGTCAATTAACCTACAAACCCACACTTCTTTGGGATGTGGGAGGAAACTGGAGCACCCAGAGGAAAGCCACGCGGTCACAGGGAGAATGTGCAAACTCCACACAGGCAGCACCCGAGGTCAGGAAAGAATTCCACGCAGGCAGCACCCGAGATCCAGGTCCTTGGTGCTATGATGCATCAGCTGTGCTACTGTGACATCCCAGTCTTGTCAGCACTAAATTATCAGTGCATGACACGGTTCTTAGTGCGCTGCTGGATCTCACTGTCCGTTCTTTAGGTTTCATGTTTTCTGTTGGACCTCAGCCTGAAGCACTGATCCTGTACCCTTAGGTGTAATGGAGTTGCCAATCCAAAAATACCTTGTGTTTGCAACTACTTAGGTCCATGATGTCTTGGTAATTCTCAACAAACTATTTCCTGAACTTCAACTCGCCGGCAGCGCAGTCCAGCCCAACTATCTTGAACACTGATTTATTGCAGATTTTTATAATCAACGAAATGGTAATTTATTTCAGTGTTAATAAATACATGATAGATTCTGTCAGCATTGACCATTTGGGCCTTGTATTGCATCTCATCATAACTTGGCCATGTCAGTGTGATTGATGAAAATATTGAGGTAAAAAGACAGTCACTGATATCTTCACCATTACGAGTTCTGCAAGAAACCGACATGCATTTAAATGAACTGTACAAAATGATCGATCAATGCTTTTGAGCTGAAACAACCAGAGTATCATTTCAATCAATTTAAATATTGGATATGAATAAAAAAGCCAATGAAGAATTATTTCTTAAAATACCAGATCATTTATATTTGTACAGTGGTGAAGCTTGTAGAGTTAGTCCCTCATGGTATCAGGGTTCAATCCCAACCTCAGTTGCTGTCACTGTGGAGTCTCTTATGATTGCATGAACTTCCTCTATGTGCTCCGGTTTCCTCCAACATCCCAAAGACATGTGGGTTGATATGTTAACTGGCCTTTGTAATTGTCTACAGTATGTAGGTGTAGGAGAATCTGACGACCATGCATGAGAATGTGGGAAAAATACACAATACAGGCTCTGGGCCTGTACTCGCTGGAGTTTTGAAGGATGAGGGGAGATCTCACTGAACTTACAAAATATTGAAAGGCCTGGATAGAGTGGATGTGGAAAGGATGTCCCCTTGTGAAAGAGTCTAGGACCAGAGGGCGAGGCCACGGAATAAAAGGACATACATTTAGAAAAGAGATGAAGGTGAATTTCTTTGCTCAGAGGGTGGTGAAACTGTGGAATTCATTGGGAGAAGGCATGAGAATGAGGCTGAGAGGGAAAGATAGATCAGCCATGATTGAATGGAGGAGTAGACTTGTTGGGTTGAATGGTCTAATTCTGCTCCTATGACATATGAAAAATGGATTACTGTGATATCAGCGGGTGGCACCGCAAGCGGCAGCCTCGCCAGCAGCCCAATTGTCCTTTCGACTTTTCTTTGTTATTTTGAATGCGTCTAAATGTATGTTTTAATGTTTCCCGGTGTGTCTTATGTGGGGGGTCGTGGGGGGAATAGAGGGAAACCATTTTCAGTCATTTACCTCGACGGAGATGCAAATTTTCTCCTTGCATATCTTCGCTCCCCTTGCAGCCTAACAACTAGTTTGGTGTGGCCTTTCCAGACAGGAGACCGGTCCAGAGCTTCAGCAGCAGGCGAGGCGTGGATTTACACCGTGGAGGCCTGGGATCCTTTGCCGAGGGTCGCCAGTGTTGGAGCTCCGACCGCAGGGGCCTGCTGACTGCAGCGATCTTCGGAGCTTCTAGCCGCAGGCGCGGATTTACAATCGCGGAGCCTGGGATCGCCAGAAGAAGTGTTCCAACCATTGGCCCATGGTCTTTAACATCGTAAAGCCGCGGTCTCCGGTAAGAAGCAGCCGATTCGGGAACTCCAAGCCACAGTGTGTGTTCTGATCCAACCCGACATCGGTGTTTCGATCATCCCAACTAGAGGGCTTGTACATCGGGCCGCCCGTAGTGGTAACTGCGGAAGGTTCAAGGCCCTGACCACGGGTGAACAAAAGGAGGAAGATTGACTGAACTTTATCGCCTTCCATCTCAGTGAGGAATGTTGATTCCACTGTGTTAAACTCCATCACGTATTGTGCTATTTTTACTTGTGTGGTTCTATGGTAACTCAAATATCACTGTACCTTAATTGGTGCATGTGACAATAAATGTGAACTTGAACTATGTAAGTTGGAGGTTTGTGATCAGTGAAGACTAGATGGGCTTATGGGCCTGTTCCTTGTTATTCTCTCCATGAGCCCGGGACATTCCTTTATATCTATTCTCTCCCGAAGTGTTTCAAAATTGGCGAAAAAGCTCTTGAATTTGTTCGTTTTCCATCGGCAAATCTGATTCCCAATTTCTGCACGGCACGGTTCCAGTAACATCAGTGAAATACATTTGCTTTGAAAACTAGAACACAGAACTGTGTAGCACAGGAGCAGGCCCCTCGATTCACAATATCAGTGTCAAATGTGATGCCAAGATAAACTAATCTCATCTGCCTTCCATTTCCCTGCATATCCATGTGTTTATCTAAAAGCAACTTAAACACCACTGAATATCTGTCTCCACCATCACCACTGGCAGTGAGTTCCAGGCACCCACCACCCTCTCTGTAAAAGACTTGCCCTGCATATCCATTTTAAACTTTGCCCCTCTCACCTTAAAACTATGCCCTCTATTCTTTGACATTTCCACCCTGGGAAAAAAAGGTTTCGACTTTAGAGATTAAGCGTGACAACAGGCCCTTGAGACCCACTGAGTCCATGCAGACCAGCGATCACCCCGTACACTAACACTATCCTACACAAGTGGTACAATTTATAATTTTTACTGAAGCCAATGAATATACAAACTTGTATGTCTTTGGAGTGTGGGAGGAAAAAAAAGCACTAGGAGAAAACACACGCAGTCACAGGAAGAACATACAAGCTCCGTACAGATAGCACTAATAGTCAGGTGATCAAACACAAGCCTTTGGCACTGTAAGCAGCAACACTACCACTCACCACTGTGCCGCCCTCGTGCCTATCTGACTATCTAACCTGTTTATTACTCTTATAATTTTATATACTTCCACCATTTCTCCTCTCAACCTCTGGTAGGTACATTAAGTACAGGTGTCAGAGGTTATGGGGAGAAGGCGGGAGAATAGGTTTAGGAGGGAGAGATAGATCAGCCATGATTGAATGGCAGAGTAGACGTGATGGGCCGAATTAACTAATTCTACACCTATCGCTTTTGACCTTATGATTCCAGTGAAAACAATTTCAAGTTTGTTTAACCTTGTCTTAAAACTACTGCCCCCAAATCCACACAGCATTCTGATAAAGCTCTTCTGTATCCTCTCCAAACCCACATCCTTCATGTAATGGGGCAACCAGAACTGTACGCATACTCCAAATGCAGCCTAACCAAGATCTTATAGAATTGCATCATGACTTCCTGACTTTTATACTCAAAGCCCGACTAATGAAAGCGAGCATACCATACACCATCTTTACCACTCTATCAACTTGTGTTTACTGCTTTTGATATTATTTGGTGACAGGAGTACTCTTCATCTTCTTTGACTAATCCACTAGATCTTTTATGCTTGCTGAAATTCTCTATGTTATGTTTGTTCGAAGTTTTGCCTTTACATTAATGTACAACATTAATTTGTGGCTTTTTTTAAAACAATTTGTGCCATTTTTGTAGAGAAAGCATGAATCTATTTATTTACAGTTGGTTTAAATCTTTGCAAAGATAGCACTGAGAGGATTGTCATAGCAATATGTATATTAATGTCTTAAGCAAAATTTCTTGCATTTAACATCATTAATCATGCTGTTAACTGCAGCAATTAATCGAACAGATGTACATAAGAGGGTAGGAGCTCCACAGGGTGGTTTCCAATTTTCTGCAATAGATTCAGTAAAAGATTGTTAAAAGTGCACAAGAATTAATGCAAAGTTTTGTGCTAATTTTATAGTAAAACTAAATTTATGACAGAAATTGAGAGAAACATAGAAACATAGAAAATAGGTGCAGGAGTAGGCCAATTGGCCCTCCGAGCCTGCACCGCCACAAGGGCCACATCTAACTCCCTCTTAAATATAGCCAATGAACTGGCCTCAACTACCTTCTGTGGCAGAGAATTCCAGAGACTCACCACTCTCTGTGTGAAAAATGTTTTTTTCATCTTGGTCCTAAAAGACTTCCCCCTTATCCTTAAACTGTGACCCCTTGTTCTGGACTTCCCCAACATCGGGAACAATCTTCCAGCATCTAGCCTGTCCAACCCCTTAAGAATTTTGTAAGTTTCTATAAGATCCCCCTCAATCTTCTAAATTCTAGCGAGTACAAGCCGAGTCTATTCAGTCTTTCCTCATATGAAAGTCCTGACATCCTAGGAATCAGTCTGGTGAACCTTCTCTGTACTCCCTCTATGGCAAGAATGTCTTTCCTCAGATTAGGAGACCAAAACTGAGAATATCCAGAAAAATTATACTCCAAGATATTCTCGCCAAAGCAGCTAAAAACATGACTAAATGTGGAAAATCATATCATATTTTCAAATGTTCAAGGGTTCAAAGGTATTTTATTGTCATATGTACCAATTAAGGTACAGTGATATTCGATTTACCATGCTGCAACGTCTGTTGTCATATTCCATGCAACAAGATTTGATTGAAGATGTTTCTGGTCCTGCCGCATTTGGCATTCTTGATGTAAATTGTTCAAAAACTGTGCCAGATTCTTCAATCAAATTTTTGCTCACACTCACTTATCTATCACTAAATGTCAAATCTTCCCTAACACAGCCCAATTTCTAAATAGAGACACAGGTAACTGCGGATGCTGGTTTACAAAAAAATAAATAAAGTGCTGGTGTCAGGCATCATCTCTGGAGAATATGGATCAGGACCTTTGGGTCAGGATCTTCTTCAGTCGGATAATGAACCATTGAACCATTCTTCAAAATTTCAAAATGTATTTGCCTATCGTTGCACATATTGCACTCAATACACCCAAAGAAAATCTAATCTCAGTATGAAAAGGTAGGTTCTCAGTAGTAGACTCCTACAAGCAGATATTTGCTCAGGCTGTCCTTGAAGTAACATTTACAGGAGTTATTAAGATCATGAGTGTGTTACACCCTGAATTGGCTTCTATTACATGCAACAAACCCTAAAATAGCATGCATTGCATGCTGCAGAATGCTACTGTGCATATCCCACTGCAAATTTAGTTTAGTTTAGTTTAGTTTAGAGACACAGCTTGGAAACAGGCCCTTTGGCCCATCGAGTCCATGCTGACCAACGATCCCCGTACATTAACACTATCCTACGCACACTAGGGACAATTTGCAATTTTACCAAGCCAATTAACCTACAAACCTGTACATCTTTGGAATGTGGAAGGTCATGACCAGAGAGGTCATGACCAGAGAGGTCATGACCAGAAAACCCATGCAGGTCACAGGGAGAACGTGCAAACTCCATACAGACAGCACTGTAGTCAGGATCGAACCCAGGTCTCTGGCGCTGTAGAGCAGCAACTGCGCCGCCCATCTGACCAGTTTTCATAGTCAGCAATTATTATTTCTGTCTGTAGGTTCACTTGGCATAGTTCAGCAATATGGTGGGCCCAAAAGTTCAATCTAGGGAAAATTAATGTGGAGTGGCAGTGTTGAGGAAACGACAGAAGGTTAGCAGCACAATGTTAGATATTTGCAGTTTTACAATGGTCTATCCTGAGAAAATAGATTGTAAGCATTCACTTTATCTTTTCCCCTCATAGATCTTGTTCACTTCAATATGCCATGCATCAGCCACCCCAATTTAAGAATTCTCTTGAACTGATTGACTTGTTTGATGTCAGATGGCATTCATGTGGGTCTGAAGCACATTTAGGCCACACTAACTAAGGATGGCATGTTTTCTTTCCTAAATTATATCAATGAATCAGATGGGTTTTCACAACAGACTTGTAAATATCATTATGAGTGATAGTTTTTTTGTTAGATTCCAGATCATTGATCTGAATTTAAGGTCCATAGCAGCTATGACAGAGTTTAAACTCAGGTCTCTACATTGTTAAGCCCCTGTCCCACTTACGTGTCCTTGGCACACTAATTACGCGACCTCGTGGTCGCGTTGAAGCGCGACGGTCCTGTGATTTCATGCGCCCGCACAGCCGTCTGGAGTGCGTGACGTCATTTGAAGAGGGACACAAAATGCTGGAGTAACTCAGCGGGACTGGCAGCATCTCTGGAGATAAGCAATGGGTGATGTTTCGTGTCGAGACTCTTCTTCTCGAGATGCTGCCGATCCCGCTGAGTTACTCCAGCATTTTGTGTTTATCTTCAATTTTCTTGGCCCCGTAGAAGTGGGGGCAGATCCAGACCGCAACAGCCGTGAGCCCCAGGTCGAGCTGGGCGATTGTTTGCCTGCTTCTGCTGCTGTTGGAGGTGAAACGTTGTGTCGCACCAGGGTCTTGGGCCTGTCCCACTTTGGCCGTCAGTTACGCGACGGGCCATTGGCGCGCAATGATTTTGTTCACTACAAAATTTCGGAGCGCCGCGCGATATCGCGCACAACTCGATACCCCTCCACGCTTCTCAGCGGGACCGGCTCCGCGCGGCCACACAGTTCAACGCGATGACGAGATCGTGTAATTTGCGTGCCAAGGACATGTAAGTGGGACAGGGCCTTTAGTCATAGTCAGAGAGTCATACAGCATTTGATCTGCATCCCTCTAAACATTTCATAACCATGTCCCTGTCTAATATAATGTTACCACTGCACCACCACATTACCCCAATTTGCCAACATGTGTGTACGTGCATACACACACACCCAAAGTCACACACAGGGACACACATGCACACAAACGCACCACAAACACAAACGCCTGCATACACATATGCGCACAATCTCACACACATAAACATGAACCCACGCACAAACGCACACAAACACATGCGCACACATACACGCACGGACATGCGCACACACAATCACAAGCATTCACACACACGGACATGCGCACATACAATCACGTGCATGCACACATACGCATAGACATGCGCATGCACACACTCACTCACCACACACACACACACACCAACCATATGCACACACACAACAACCACGCACACACGCACGCACACACATACACAAGATTTGGCAGTTTTGGTTTCGCTTACATATATTCTATGGCATTTTGCTTTTCATCTTCCTGAAAAAATAAAGAGTGGAATTTCAGACATGAGCCATCTGCTAATATCCCACAGTGCAGTTGCAAGGATACAAATGATTATCGACACCAAAGCATATTCTCTGAAAGCAAATGATTGCAATGCAGCTCTATTTAGATAAATTAGTGCTGTACTCTGGTTTTATTTTTCTCTAACCGCACAGAAAATACACAGGTAATACTTATGGGTGTATGGGACAAATGTCTCAAGCTGTCACACTGCACGCTGCATAGTGTGTAATCATTTATATAAAGGCATAAATTCCTAGTCTGCACAGTATGGAGTGGTGCTTGCAATCTCTCTGTCTAAACATAACAAAGGGAATAATCCGCCAATTATTTTCTCAGCAGGAGATTCTTATGCACAATATTCATGTCAGTGTGCAATAGGAATGATTTGTTGTGTTGGTAAAGAATATCACCTTACACATACCACCTTATCACCTTACACATACCACCTTACACATACCTTACACATGGCAGCTGACTTCAAAAGTCAAAAGAGTTTATTGTCATGTGTCCCTGACAGGACAATGAAATTATTCCTTTACTTAGCACAACAGAACATAGTAGGCATTGACTATAAAACAGATCAGTGTGAACATATACCATTATATACGTAAATACACACATGAATGAATAAATTGAAAACGTGCAAATAACAGATAGAGGGGTATTAATGTTCAGAGTTTTTTCCGAGCCAAGTTTAACAGCCTGATGGCTGTGGGAAAGTAGCTATTCCTGAACCTGGTCGTTGCACTCCTCAGGCTCCTGTACCTTCTACCCGAAGGTAGCAGGGAGATGAGTGTGTGGCCAGGATGGTGTGGGTCCTTGATTATGCTGCCAGCCTTTTTGAGGCAGCGACTGTGATAGATCCCCTCGATGGAAGGAAGGTCAGAGCCGATGATGGACTGGGCAGTGCTTACTACATTTTGTAGTCTTTTCCTCTCCAGGGCGCTCAAGTTACCGAACCAAGCCACAATGCAATCGGTCAGCAAGCTCTCTACTGTGTACCTGTAGAAGTTAGAGAGAGTCCTCCTTGACAGACCGACTCTCCGTAATCTTCTCAGGAAGTAGAGGCGCTGATGAGCTTTCTTAATAATTGCATCTGTGTTCTCGGACCAGGAAAGATCTTCAGATATGTGCACACCCAGGAATTTGAAGCTCTTGACCCTTTCAACCGTTGATATAAACAGGACTGTGGGTCCCCATCCTACTCCTTACAAAGTCCACAATCAGTTCCTTGATTTTGCTGGTGTTGAGGGCCAGGTTATTGTGCTGGCACCATATGGACAGTCGCTCGATCTCTCTTCTATACTCTGACTCATCCCCATCAGTGATACGTCCCACAACAGTGATGTCGTCAGCGAACTTAATGCTGGAGTTCGCACAACGCAGTCATGAGTATAGAGTGAGTACAGCAGGGGGTTGAACACGCAGCCTTGAAGTGCTCCCATGCTGATTGTTATCGAGTCTGACACATTTCCACCAATACGAACAGACTGTGGTCTGTGAATGAGGAAGTGGAGGATCCAATTGCAGAGGGATGCACAGAGACCCAGTTCTGCGAGTTTGTTAACCAGCTTGGAGGGCATGATTGTGTTAAATGCCGAGCTGTAATCAATGAATAACAGCCTGACATATGAGCTTTTGTTGTCCAAGTGGTCCAGAGTGGAGTGGAGAGCCAGCGAGATCGCATCCACCGTTGATCTGTTGTGGCAGTTAGCGAACTGCAGTGGGTCCAGGTTTTTGTCGAGGTAGGAGTTAATTTTCGCCATGATCAACCTCTCAAAGCACTTCATCACCACAGGCGTTAGTGCCACTGATCGATAGTCATTGAGGCATGTCACCTTGCTCTTCTTGGGCACCGGTATTATTGATGCTCTTTTGAAGCAGGTGGGAACTTCAGACAGGTTGAAAATGTCCGTAAAAACTACAGACAGTTGGTCCGCACAGGTTTTTAGAACACGACCAGGTATACCATCAGGTCCTGATGCTTTTCAAGGGTTCACCCCTCTGAAGGATTTCCTAACGTCGGCCTCTGTGACTGAGACTGAAATACCATCACAGCCAATGGGGGCTCGGGAAGGCACATCGGTGTTCTCCCTATCAAAGCGTGCGTAAAACGCATTGAGCTCATCAGGGAGTGATGTATCGCCGACATCCGAGCTGCCTCCTGGATTTTGCCTTGTAGGAGGTGATTGCATTCAGTCCCTGCCACAGCTGCCGAACATCTGTCCCATCCTCCAACTTGGAGCCCTTTTGGCCTTTTTGATGGCCTTACCAAGGTCGTATCTGGACTTTGTGTAGACCACTGTATCATCGGACATGAATTCCCGGTGTCTGGTCTTCAGAAGAGTGCGGATCTCACAGTTCATCCAAGGTTTCTGATTGGGAAACACTCGGAAGGTTTTGGTGGGGATGCAGTCATCCACACATTTCTTAATGAAGTCTCTAACGACTGGCGTATTTGTTCAAGTCCGTTGCCAAGTCCTTGAGCATTGCCCAGTCTACAGACTCCAAACTGTCCTGTAGTTGTTCCTCTGTTGTACTTGTTCTGAACTGTACGTGTTTTCTTTAGTCCAAACCCACTAGGTGAATCTCAACAGAAAACGTGTTAGACCTGGAATTTCAAACATCCCAATTCATGAAGGTTCAGAAAGTTCAGGAAAGCACCAGGGATGTGGGTGGCCTGAAATTGGGAAATTCGATATTCGTTCCATTCGGTTGTAAGCTACCCAAGAGGTACATGAAATGCTGTTCTTCCTGTTTCTGCTTGGGCTCTCTGTAGCATTGGAGAAGGCCGACAACAGACAGGTTGGCGTGGGACTGGAAAGGAGAGTTAAAAATACGTGTACATTTAAAAGTCCATGTAACTGGAAACGTGTTTGCAAAATGGTCAAATGGTAACAAACAAGTGCTTGTTCAGACAAGTGCTGTCTGACCCGATGAGTTACTCCAGCTCTTTGCATTTATCTTTAGTATCAGGTGAGGTGAAGGACTCTATAGACAAATGATGGTGAGAGCGTGCATTGGCTGGTTACAGAAATGTGGCATGTCCAAGAATATGGAATCTAGGTAGTTCCCCAAGTCCACATCGACCATCAAGCACCCATTCACATTGATCTTATACAAATACCATTTTATTCTTCCCACATTCTCATCAACTTCCTCCAGATTCTACTGCTAACCTACACACTATGTGTGATTTGCAGTGCCCAATTAACTTGCCAGCCATTCATCTTTAGGGATTGAGAGGAAACCAGATGATCTTGGGGAATCCCACGTGAAGAACATACCAATTCCATACATACATCGCAGAATCAGGATTGATTCGAGATACATGGCATTGAAAATGTGAACTTCTCCTGATGGCCAAGTGTAACATGTACATCAGGATGTTCATAGAACACTCCAGGTTCATATGCGGGTCCTGGAGTGATGCACAAGAACAGTCTATCGTTTCCTGAAGGCCTGGAAAATCTGGAATTCTGGAAAATCCAAATGTCCCATATAACCATATGTTCTACATGGACTCGGAAGGCCTGTTCCTATGCTGTATCCTAGGCCAGATGTGTGTAAGTTGGTTGTATCAACATTTTACCTACAATTTGCTTTTATCTTAACCCTTTCATGACTATTAGCAAGGTTTCTATTATTTTGTTACATCAACAGTTAAACCATGTACATGGATAGGAGCGGTATAGAGGGATATGGGCTAAACACGGCCAGGTGAGTCTAACCAAGGGGCACCTTGGTTGTCATGGGCAATTTGTACTGAAGGGCCTGTTTCTGTGCTGTGGGACTCTATGACTAAGTCCAAATATGGAGAAAGGAATCAGAATTATAATATATTTTTTTTAATAAGCTGATATTTTCATAACACAATATTTTTTTGTGTTGGTGAAATGAAAGAAGTAGAAGTCTTGGTTTTATTATAGCATTCCAAATGTTTCTCATTACTATAACTGTTATTCCACTAAGTGAAACTCCTAATTATAAGACTCCCTATGATGAAGTGTCATTCAGCATTGGTTTGTTTTTGCACAAATGTCTTCCTTTCGTTGCAGAAAGTTACAAATTAATATGTAATGGTATAGATCCAATTATTTTTGCTCTTTAAGAATGTGATTACTTCATATTAAAATCTGCTGGCACAGTAAAGTTTGGTTTCAGCTGAAAAGTTTTGAGGTTACTTTTTTAGTTAACATTCTGATAAAATGACATAAAAACACTTTTGAGCTTAATTTAGCATTTGAAAGCTAATGTACATTGGGAAAATCTCTTCCATCTCTGCCATAGATCTATTATTCAAATGAAATGAAAATCAGCACATCGTAGTTGTTTTGATATCACTCATTTTATACTGTTACCCAAGATCAAAATTATTCTTCCAACTAATATGTTTAAATCAATTTGTAAAAGTCTGCAACAGTCTGACTAAAAATATATATAAATGCATAAGGCATCTGTCTATGTTTTCTGCCATTGACATTGAAATTAAGCCGTCATCTGCTGTAACATTAGCTGTGACTGTTAAGACCATTATGCTAGCTTGAGATGAGAGAGCATTTGAAGTGAAATCTTTGCATTCACGAGCATTGAATGTAGCACTAAAAACAGTGGGTGAGTAAAGGGCCACTGAAGGTTCAGCATTTAAGAAAAATGCTCAAATATATGAGCAAAAAAGCTAGAGAAAGGAATAGGCTGCGGTTCTTTGATAATTCCTTTCAATAAGGGCATACCTGATAGTATTGTGTTGTCAGCTCCACATTTCTGCTTAGTCGTTGGAAGCTTTTATTCACACACACAGTGAGGCCCACACAAATTAAAGGAAAAGCACCTCATATTTTGCTTGGGCAGTTTACAACCCAGTAGTATGAACATTGATTTCTCTATCCTCAAGAAACCGGCATTTCTTTATTTATTTTCCCGCCCCCTCTCTCCTTCCTTCTCCCCCCATCCCCCCACCTCACCCCATCTTCCGCCCACCATAGTTGTCCTACTAGTTCCACTGTTCGCATCCTGCCGTTTGCACATCTTACCCAGCCAAAAATGGGCCATCGTGGACTCCATCTTTCCTGAGGTAAACTATTACCAGCCCCGTTTTGTCCTGGCCTTCTCTATCTTTCATTCTGAAGAAGGGTTCCGACCCGAAACATTACCTATTCCTCTCCTCCAGAGATGCTGCCTGACCTGCTGAGTTACTCCAGCATTTTGTGCCTATTTTTGGTATAAACCAGCATCTGCAGTTCCTTCCTATACAGCTTGTATCCACCTGTTTATTAAGAATTAATCTACCTTAGCCTTAAAATGATTCAAATCCTCATCTTCCACCATTCTTTGAGGAAAAGAGCTCCATAGATTCACAACACGTTGAGAGAAAAAAACCCCACCTTACTCTGTCAAAACGTGAAACTATTATTATTAGACCTATTATTATTAGACTGTGACCACTGGTTCTAGATTCTTCCACCAAAGAAAACATCTCCACCATGTACAGCTAGCCAGGTTCATTCAGATTGAATACTTCAATCATCCTCTCTCTGAAATAAATTTCAGCTTATTCAAGGCACCGGTCAAGTAAACTTTTTCTGGACTGCTTCCAGTGCATTAAGCACTGTCCTAAAATGAGAAAACTACTGCTGTACTTAAATGCCTTCTAGAAATCCACCAATTCCCTTTTATTCACAGCATGTTACTTCTTCAAAGACGTCTAACTAATTGGGGAAGCATCCTCTATGTTGGCTTAATTGGGGAATTTTACTTCGGAGTCACGTGAGTGATTCCGTGAAGAACCCCGCCAGTGCACATGCACGTCAGTACGTCAGCCGCATTGCGCATGGAGGCTGTGAGGAACAGAGCTCCTCCAGCGGTAAGTATCAGACTCCAGGTAAGTGCAAAACTTCACTGGAGTATAAAGTCCGTGCTGTGGTGCTGTTATCTGCCGATTGCTAGCATCATGGACAAAACGGGAAAGGGGAAGCGGCGAGTCGCAGCCAACTGCGGAATTACGGGTTTGGAACCACTGCCACTTACCCCTGTTCAGTCGCCGGGTAAAAATTTAGTGACTGCAGACTTAGTGCTGCACAGCACAGAGCCTGCGCCAGCCAGGCGTAAGGCAACTCAAAAGTCTGCTAGTCCCACAGAGTCGGGGGATGATTCCTCACCGGGGCTGGATAGAGTGTTCACACGCCTATCCCAAGTGGAGGAACTGTTACAGACAGTACTCCAGTAAGGCACACTCCATCAGGAGGAGTGTCAGTGCCACTCAGAACTAGAGGCGCCAGCAGCAACAGGGCTGCTAGATAACACCTTCATTTTTGATGAGGGGAGAGCAATGGGTCAGTTTACTTCGGACCCCAAATCTGATGGGGAGGTTGAGCCAGGAGAAAATCCGGATTTACCAGGTGTCCCACCTTTGGCAGCACCAATTGCTGTCCCATCAGGTTCAGGAGAGCCGCTGGGAGAAGAGGTGGCCTCTACAATTAATTACATGGTTTCTCATCAGCTCCAGGAGCTCACCGTGCATGAGACAGCAAGAAACATGAGCCTCCAAAGAACTGTGAGCTATCACAAGTGCCAACAGTTAACAAAGTCATATGGGCCCAGATGGGACCCGGCATGCGTAACCAAGAAATTAAAATGCAAAGGGTTCTAAAGCTTATGGGCTCTGGAATTACGGCATTCGCTAGGACAATGGATGGAGGGCATGTGTCAAGAACACATCAAGAGGCACTGGGTTTGCTATGCAGTGCACACTTCGAAATAAACTGTGTCAGGAAAAGGGCTGTTAGGCCCACCATAAACCCAAGGTTCGCCGCGCTTTGCAAACCATCCAATATCCAGCCTCCAAACCTACTTTTTGGTGAAGATCTCATGGAATTAGTTAAGGACATGAATGAGGAGGCTAAAACAATGGGCCTGATGAGAACAACGATGACCGGCAAACCGCTTAAAAGGAAATATCCTTATAGGAGCACTACAGCTTCCGGGGCTACACCAGGAACAAGCCTTCGACCCAGGGGCGCAGTTGGCGCCCTACATTTGGATCACGAGCAACCATGGGGGCTCCTGCCAGGAACTGGGATCACCAGGTCACACCAGTCACCAGGGAGGTAGGTGGGCCCTGTTTCATGGAAACATATTAAGTGTTACAGAGCCAAAAATTGGGGGTAGATTACATCTATTCTATGAAGAATGGAAGCAGATTACTTCAGATCTGTTTATTAGGAGTGTTATTCAAGGGTTTTGGATTGAGTTTGATCCAAACGGCAAGTTGCCTCTCCAACATGTTCCTAACAGAACACTCTATTTTTCACAAACAGAAGTAATGGAGGTACAGGCGGAACTTGAAAATTTGTGTAACAAAGGGGTAATTGAGAGGACGGTTCATTAAGTCCATCAATTTGTGTCAAATATTTTTCCCCGTCCTAAAAAGGACGGAGGATGTAGAATTATTTTGGATCTAACTAATTTAAATCCATTTGTACTCTATAGACACTTCAAAATGCCAAACAACTGATTTCCAGAGGTTGTTATATGGCAACCATAGATCTGAAAGATGCGTACTACTCAGTGCCTGTTCATTTCGAGCATAGAAAGTATTTTAAATTTTCTTGGATGAATGATGGCAATTCAAGGCACTGCCTAATGGGTTAACTTCAGCTCCTGGAGTACTCACTAAATTGTTAAAACAAGTTCTGGGGCTACTTAGAGCCCAGGGCCATGTGATTATGGCCTATCTGGATGATATCTTAATTATCGGACAAACAAGTGAGTTAGCTGAAACATCTGTGGCAGTTGTTAAATTCACACTTAAAAAATTAGGGTTTGTCATTCATTTAGGGAAGTCTAAATTGACACCACTGACCACAATTGATTATTTGGGATTCATAATTGATTCACTCAAAATGGTAGTTATTCTGCCCAGGGGAAAAAGGGTGGAGCTCATTGATGGTTGCAATAAACTTTTAAACGAGCAACAACCTTCAATCAGACAAGTGGGCAGGCTGCTCGGGAAATTAGTGGCAGCGTTCCCAGCAGTTCAATTTGGGCCTTTGCATTACCAGCAATTACAGAGGGCGAAGGAACAGGCACTCAGGATACATTCAGGCCATTATGATAGGCCCATGCAATTGTCAGCAGACGCAGTTACTGATCTCCAGTGGTGGATTCAACATGTCTCCAATAGTTTCAGCACAGTGATGCTTGAACAACCGTCCATGGTCTTACAGACTGATGTCAGTGCACTCGGGTGGGGTGCCACAGATACGAGCTCAAGCTGTGGAGGCAGATGGAGTATGGAAGAAGTTTCACTTCTGCATTCATGGGGAATTAACCATTTAGAGCTTTTAGGGGCATTTTATGGGCTCAAGGCTTATTGCTCTAACATGAGTAGGCTGCATGTTCAGCTCCAAATTGATAACACTATGGCAGTAACATATGTCAATCACATGGGTGGTATCAAGTCGCTATCTTGTGACAAACTGACACAAGTACTGACACTTTTGAAAAATATAAAAGTGGATAAGTCTCCAGGTCCTGACAGGATATTCCCTAGGACATTGAGGGAAGTCAGTGTAGAAATAGCAGGAGCTATGACAGAAATATTTCAAATGTCATTAGAAACGGGAATAGTGCCGGAGGATTGGCGTACTGCGCATGTTGTTCCATTGTTTAAAAAGGGTTCAAAGAATAAACCTAGCAATTATAGACCTATTAGTTTGACGTCAGTGGTGGGCAAATTAATGGAAAGGATACTTAGAGATAATATATATAAGCATCTGGATAAACAGGGTCTGATCAGGAACAGTCAACATGGATTTGTGCCTGGAAGGTCATGTTTGACAAACCTTCTTGAATTTTTTGAAGCGGTAACTAGGGAAATTGATGAGGGTAAAGCAGTGGATGTTGTCTATATAGATTTCAGTAAGGCCTTTGACAAGGTTCCCCATGGAAGGTTGGTTAAGAAGGTTCAATCTTTGGGTGTTAATGGCGGAGTAGCAAGATGGATTCAACAGTGGCTGAATGGGAGATATCAGAGAGTAATGGTGGATGGCTGTTTGTCAGGTTGGAAGCCAGTGACCAGTGGGGTGCCTCAGGGATCTGTGTTGGGTCCACTGTTGTTTATCATGTACATCAAATGATCTGGATGATGGGGTGGAAAATTGGATAAGCAAGTATGCAGATGATACTAAGATAGGTGGTGTTGTGGATAATGAAGTAGATTTTCAAAGTCTACAGAGAGATTTGGGCCATTTGGAAAAGTGGGCTGAAAGATGGCAGATGGAGTTTAATGCTGAGTTTAAGTGTGAAGTTCTACATCTTGGCAGGACAAATCAAAATAGGACGCACATGGTAAATGGTAGGGAATTGAGGAATGCTGTGGAACAGAGGGATCTAGGAATAACTGTGCATAGTTCCCTGAAGGTGGAATCGCATGTAGATAGGGTGGTAAAGAAAGCCTTTGGTGTGCTGGCCTTTATAAATCAGAGCATTGAATATAGGAGTAGGGAAGTAATGTTAAAATTGTACAAGGCATTGGTAAGACCAATTCTGGAGTATGGTGTACAATTTTGGTCGCCTAGTTATAGGAAGGATGTCAACAAAATAGAGAGAGTACAGAGGAGATTTACTAGAATGTTGCCAGGGTTCCAGCAACTATGTTACAGAGAAAGGTTGAACAAGTTAGGTCTTTATTCTTTGGAGCGCAGAAGGTTAAGGGGGGACTTGATTGAGGTCTTTAAAATGATGAAAGGGATAGACAGAGTTGACGTGGATACGTTTTTCCCATTGAGGGTAGGGAAGATTCAAACAAGAGGGCATGACATGATAATTAAGGGACAGAGGTTTCAGGGTAACGTGAGGGGGAACTTCTTTACTCAGAGGGTGGTGGCTGTGTGGAATCAGCTTCCAGCAGAAGTGGTGGAGGCAGGATCGATTTTAACATTTAAGAGTAAAGTGGATAGGTATATGGACGTGAAGGGAATGGAGGGGTATGGTCTGAGTGCAGGTAGATGGGACTAGGGGAAAACAAATGGTCGGCACGTACTGGAAGGGCCGAGAGGGCCTGTTTCCGTGCTGTAATTGTTATATGGTTATATGGTTATAAACTGGCTAACCAAATCTGGACCTGGTGTATTGACAAGAACATTTGGGTCTCAGCTATTTATCTACCAGGTAGATTCAATATAGTAGCAGACACCAGGTCATGGAACTTCCATGACAACATGGAACAATGAGTAGATGTTGAATCGGGAAGTATTCAATGATATCATTATCAAATATGGAAGGCCAGATGTCGACTTGTTCAGATCCAGACTAAACCACCAGCTACCCAAATATGTCTCATGGGAACAGGATCCTGGCGCAGTAGCAATTGACGCTTTCTCGTTGCATTGGGGTGGTATGTTTGTCTATGCATTTCCACCATTTTGTCTCATAAGTCGATGTCTGCTTAAAATCAAGCAGGATGATGCTTCAGGGGTGCTGGTGATACCCAACTGGCCTACCCAGAAATGGTACCCTTTGATATTGCAGTTGATGACACAACCCCAGATGGCTGTTCCCAAACGAAGGGATTTACTGGTGCATCCGGTAACTGGCGAATGCCATCCGTTATATGACCGTATTGATTTGTTAATTTACAGATTTTAAGAAGGCCGTATCTGCAGCGCAGATTGTCTGGTCGAACTGTGGACATGCTCACTGCAGCTTGGAGAATGAGTACTCAAAAGCAGTATATGTCTTATGTAAGAAAAATGGGAAGTTTACTGTGTACAAAATGATATTGAATATTGTACAGCAGGTATCTCGCATGTTCTAGAGTTCCTGTCAACTCTCTACTATGATGAAGGGCTGAGTTATAGTGCAATCAATACAGCTAGAAGTGCTTTGTCATCGTATTTAGTAATGAGGTCAGACAAACATCCTATTGGGTCTCACCCTCTCGTTGTTCGATTAATGAAAGGGATTTTTAATTCCAGACCCCCTAAACCTAGATATATGGCAATTTGGGATGTGAGCATGGTCCTCAGACTAGTGGTTGAGTGGGTCCCTGTCTCGTCCCTGCCATTGGTCAAAATAACCAGGAAGGTGGCCATGCTCATGGCATTGGTATCAGCACAGCGAGTACAGACATTACAAAAACTACAGCTAGATAGAATGGAAGTGGTTGCAGACAATGTTACCTTCCACATTTATGACCTCCTCAAACAAAGCAGGGCAGGTGAGACAGGGTTCAAAATAGTGTTTTCAGCATATCCCACGGATCCATCCTTATGTGTAAAAACACATTTGATGCAATACATTGCAGCTATAGAGGCCTTACGTAACATGGAGACAGGATTGCTTATCAGTTACAAAAAGCCACATAAGAGTGTCAGTTCATACTATTTTGAGGTGGTTGAAACAAGTCTTGATTGATGGAGGTATTAACACAGATGTGTTCACATCTCATTCTACTAGGGCAGCAGCTACATCGGCGGCCAAGGCGAAGGACGTGCCCATCGACCATATTTTGGCGGCCGCCGGGTGGGCAAATGAGCTGATGTTTCGAACTTTCTACCATCGGCCGATTGCCGATCCAGGGCTGTTTGCCAACGCTGTTTGCCAATGCTGTTTTAAGTTCTGTTTAAAGTTCCCCATGGGATAGAGGGGGACTGTTTGTTTTTGGTTATTTCAAATAAAACTTTGTTATTGCATTTAAATGCAATGTCAACACTAATGCATTATTTCTCATCCGAGTCAATCAATGCAGTGAGAAGCCGGGATTTGAAATCTGCGGCATGAAATCACAAAGCTTTGAACCCTTCACGGAATCACTCACATGACTCTGAAGTAAAAGAGTAAGATTAAATGAGAACTTACCAGTTTGAAGTTTGATCTTGATTTTATGAGGATTTTATTTTAGTGATTACGTGCCATCCAAGCCCAACCCTCTCTCATAAAGGTCATCTGGTAGTTCTCGAGTCACTCATCTTACCATGTCACTTCGGTATTTGGTTATTTGTGATTTCATACCGCTGCTTTGAAGATTGACGTGCATGCGCACTGGCGGGGTTCGTCATGTAATCACCAACGTAATGCCTCATAAAATCAAGATCAAACTTCAAACTGGTAAGTTCTCATTTAATCTTACTAATATACATAGATACATAGCCAATAGGTGCAGGAGTAGGCCATTCGGCCCTTCGAGCCAGCACCACCATTCAATGTGATAATGGCTGATCATCCCCAATCAGTACCCCATTCCTGCCTTCTCCCCATATCCTTTGATTCCACGAGTCCTAAGAGCTCAATCTAAATCTCTTTTCAATGCATCCAGTGAATCGGCCTCTGGTGAATATTGAAAATGTAAAATAAATGCACTAATTCACAATACTTCTTTTAAGACCTTCGGATCAAATCCATTAAGACACAGGAACCCGTCAGCCCACAGCTCAGTACCACTTCTTTGGTGATTGGAAATAATTACCTAGAGTTCCCTTCTTCCTTAGGGGCAAGGCAGTCCTTTTTCTCAGAGGTTATCAACAAAAATAATAATTCCCGCACCTTATTTGCCGTTGTCGATAGACTGACAAACCCCTCGTCATCAGTCCCTCCTGAGCTCCTGTCCAGCAAGTCGTGCAATGACTTTGCAGATTTCTTCACTGATAAAATTCTGAAGATAAGACAAACAATGTGTAGCTCCACCTCAGGGAACATGGCTTTGTCACTTATGCCTCCAGATTCACTAATGAATCTACAACATTTTGAACTTTTAGATTGTGCATCTCTGACTGAAACTGTTCAACAGCTAAAGTCCACTACCTGCTGTCTTGATCTGCTGCCCACAAGCTTCTTTAAAAATATTTTTAACAGTGTTGCACCAGAAGTGCTGAACATAGTAAACACTTCCCTTGAATTGGGGCATTTTCCCAAAGCCTTAAAAACTGGAGTGATCAAGCCCCTATTGAAGAAGCCTAATCTGGATGCCTCAGCTATGAGCAGCTACAGGCCCATAACTAATTTAGCATTTCTGGCAAAGATCATTGAAAGGGTAGTTTACCAACAAATTTACTGCTTTATGATCCAAAACAATATTTTTAATGTTTTCCAGTCGGGATTTCGGCCACATCACAGCACTGAGACTGCACTTACTAAGGTCCTAAACGACATACATCTAAACAGTGATGCATCAAAAGCTTCAGTTTTGGTACTTCTAGATCTCAGTGCTGCTTTTGATACAGTGGACCTTAACATACTGCTTGACAGACTGGATAAGTGGGTAGGACTCTCTGGTTCTGTGCTGGACTGGTTCAAATCCTACTTGAAAGATCGGGATTATTTTGTTTCCCTTGGTAATTATGAATCAGAACGTACAAAACTCACATGCGGTGATCTCAGGGCTCCATTCTTGGACCCATTTTGTTCAATATTTACATGCTCCCCCTAGCTCAGATCATAGAGTATTTTAACATATCCTACCATACTTATGCCGATGACACACAACTTTATATCGCAGTGTCACCACATGACCATAGTCGCCTACACTCACTGAGTCAGTGTGTCAAACAAATCAATGAGTTGATGAACCAGAACTTCCTCCAGCTCAATGCAAATAAGACATAAATTATTGTCTTTGGTCCCAAAAATACAAGGCTAGAGATGAGTGCTCAACTTGACTCAATCGCATTGAAAACCACAGACAAAGCCAGAAACTTTGGTGTAGTTATGGACTTGGATTTGAATTTTAACAGCCATATAAAGACCATTGCCAAATCTGCCTATTACCATCTAAAAAACATTGCAAGAATCAAGGGATTTCTGTCCAAAGAAGACACTGAAAAACTTGTTCATGCATATATCTTCAGTAGGTTAAATTACTCTAATTGTATCTTTACAGGTCTCAGTAAAAAATCAATTGAACAACTGCAGCTTATCCACAATGCCGCTGCCAGTCTTGACCAACACCAAGAAAATGGACCACATTACACCTGTCCTTAAATCTTTGCACTGGCTCCCTGTGTGTAAAAGGATAGATTTTAAAATTCTGTTACTGGCCTACAAGGCACTGAATGGTCTGGGTCCAAAATACATCTCTGACCTTCTTGTTGTATATGAAGCACCTACTCCTCAGGTCTTCAGGGACAGGTTTACTCTGTGTTCCCAGGGTCAGAACTAAAAAGGCTGAAGCAGCATTCAGTTTTTATGCTCCACACCTGTGGAACAAGCTCCCTGGACACCTGAGGTGTGTACAGACGCTAAGCCCATTTAAATCAGGCCTAAAAACACTGTTGTTTACTGTAGCTTTTCCATAACCCAACATGCAGGTAATCTTAACCTTCTAATCTTATCCCTTTTGTGTGCTTTTAAAATCGTTTTATTGTTTTAGTGACTTTGTTTTACTATTCATGCATTTGTCTTATTGCTTGTTTTATAATTTTTGATTATTGGCTATTTTGTTGTCCTGTGTTGTAGGACAAGAAACATAGAAATTAGGTGCAGGAGCAGGCCATTCGGCCCTTCGAGCCTGCACCGCCATTCAATATGATCGTGGCTGATCATCCAACTCAATATCCTGTACCTGCCTTCTCTCCATAACCCCTGATCCCTTCAGCCACAAGGGCCACATCCAACTCCCTCTTAAATATGGCCAACGACCAGGCCTCAACTACCTTCTGTGGCAGAGAATTCCACAGATTCACCACTCTCTGTGTGAAAAACGATTTTCTTATCTCGGTCCTAAAAGACTTCCCCCTTATCCTTAAACTGTGACCCCTTGTCCTGGACTTCCCCAACATCGGGAACAATCTTCCTGCATCTAGCCTGTCCAACCCCTTAAGAATTTTGGAAGTCTCTATGAGATCACCCCTCAATCTTCTAAATTCCAGCGAGTACAAGCCGAGTCTATCCAGTCTTTCTTCATATGGAAGTCGTGCCATCCCAGGAATCAGTCTGGTGAACCTTCTCTGTACTCCCTCTATGGCAAGAATGTCTTTCCTCAGATTAGGAGACCAAAACTGTACGCAATACTCCAGGTGTGGCCTCACCAAGACCCTGTACAACTGCAGTAGAACCTCCCTGCTCTTGTACTCAAATCCTTTTGCTATGAATGCCAACATACCATTTGCTTTCTTCACAGCCTGCTGTACCTGCATGCCTACTTTCAATGACTGGTGTACCATGACACCCAGGTCTCGCTGCATCTCCCCTTTTCCTAATCGATCACCATTCAAATAATAGTCTACCTTCCTGTTTTTGCTACCAAAGTGGATAACCTCACATTTATCCACATTATACTGCATCTGCCATGCATTTGCCCATTCACCCAGTCTATCCAAGTCATCCTGCAGCCTCCTAGCATCCTCTTCACAGCTAACACCGCCCCCCAGCTTCGTGTCATCCGCAAACTTCGAGATGTTGCATTTAATTCCCTCGTCCAAATCATTAATGTATATTGTAAATAGCTGGGGTCCCAGCACTGAGCCTTGCGGCACCCCACTAGTCACTGTCTGCCATCCTGAAAAGGACCCGTTCACTCCTACTCTTTGCTTCCTGTCTGCCAGCCAGTTCTCTATCCACATCAATACTGAACCACCAATACCGTGTGCTTTAGGTTTGTATACCAATCTCTTGTGTGGGACCTTGTGGAAAGCCTTCTGAAAGTCCAGATACAACACATCCACTGCTTCTCCCTTATCCACTCTACTAGTTACATCCTCAAAAAATTCAATAAGATTCGTCAGACATGATTTACCCTTCGTAAATCCATGCTGACTTTGTCCAATGATTTCACCACTTTCCAAATGCGCTGCTATCCCATCTTTAATAATTGACTCTAGCAGTTTCCCCACTACCGATGTTAGACTAACTGGTCTGTAATTCCCCGTTTTCTCTCTCCCTCCCTTTTTAAAAAGTGGGGTTACATTAGCTACCCTCCAATCCTCAGGAACTACTCCAGAATCTAAAGAGTTTTGAAATATTATCACTAAGGCATCTGCTATTTCTGGTGCTACTTCCTTAAGTACCCTGGGATACAGCCTATCTGGCCCTGGGGATTTATCGGCCTTTAATCCATTCAATTTACCTAACACCACTTTCCGGCTAACCTGGATTTCACTCATTTCCTCCATCTCATTTGACCCGCGATCCCCTGCTATTTCCGGCAAATTATTTATGTCTTCCTTAGTGAAGACAGAACCAAAGTAGTTATTCAATTGGTCTGCCATGTCCTTGTTCCCCATGATCAATTCACCCATTTCTGACTGCAAGGGACCTACATTTGTTTTTAACTAATCTTTTGCGCTTCACATATCGATAAAAACTTTTGCAGTCAGTTTTTATGTTTCCTGCCAGTTTTCTTTCATACTCCATTTTCCCTTTCCTAATTAAGCCCTTTGTCCTCCTCTGTTGGTCTCTGAATTTCTCCCAGTCCTCTGGTAGGCTGCTTTTTCTGGCTAATTTGTACGCTTCATCTTTTTCTTTGATACTATCCCTGATTTACCTCGATATCCACGGATGCGCCACCTTCCCAGATTTATTCTTTTGCCATACTGGGATGAACAATTGTTGTAGTTCATCCATGCAGTCTTTAAATGCCTTCCATTGCATATCCTTTATTGCATATTAGTTATAATAAATCATTGAGGCAGTACGTTTCCACTGGCATCTTGTACCCTTCAAGTTCCCAGTTCTTAAAAATATAAAGATTTATCTTGGCCTCAATGAACCATTTTCCTGGCAGCAGCACTGCGTCAATGTTGCAAGGGTCGGCCTGTCCTGGTGATGCTGCCGATATCCTCATCGGTTGCTCCGTCACTCCATGCCGACTGCAGGCCGTGTCTGATCGATATGCTCATGCAATCTCTGTAGGCCCTCCAGCCGCACCCAATCCACACAATTCCCGGTTGCTACAATGTCTCCAGCAGCCCATTCTACCCACATCTCTACTCATGATCTCACCATCACTTTGCCTCCCACAGCTGCCATTCCACTCCAAGTATTGGAGTGCCTCCCATTAATACTCTTCCATTTCCAAAAAAATCAACAGAAATTTTCAATTGCTGTTTTTAAATTTCTAACTAACGTCATCTTGAATCAAAATTTTCCTTTCTCTTGGAGCTTTGACAGATAGAGACAACTCAGCTTTGAGGAATTACTAGGTTCTGGCAAATTTGAACGAGACACGAAACACGCAGTATTATTGAAGTATGCGAATCAGGGAAATTACACACAAATTGTGCCCAGTCCAAATCGTGTTGATCCCTTCTCACCAATTAACCCATAGTCCTACAGCTAGATCCATACTTACTGCATGTTTGAAAGTTTGGTCAACCTCTAGAAAAATGAAAATCTCCTACTACCTAACCTAATTCTATATTTATAACTATGTATTCTAGTTCTCTCAACTGTCCCAAATAATTAATTAACATGAATACATTGTTTTAGAGATCCCAGTCAAACTGCCTTGATGTATTTTATGTGGAATAACGTTCAGACGGTTTGCTCCATAGAGTAGATCATTTATTTTATTGTGCCTGAAAGTCATGGAAGTGTCACTCAGATTGCAAGGAGTTACAGATTTGAGATCATTATTACTTCTCTCTTTTGGCATCATCTGAAAATACAATGATACTATTCATTAGTACACGACAAGTTCCATCCCGCCAACAATTCCCTTAACTTATCCACTCTCTCTGCGTTCTCACACAGTATTTCGAATGTCAAGATCTGGAAATGCAGAAATGTTCTCCAATTAATTATCAGCAGGGTGCTTAATGCAGTCCTGGGCCAATGAATAGTAAACATGAGTTCTCTGCAATAGAGTTGGCGCATAGTCCTGGATTGCAATGAGCTTTGTTCATCAAATTCCATCTTTTCAAAGTTTTCAAAGCCTATGAATAATGAGCAATGAAAAAGCAATAATGCAAGCAAAAGTTAGCAGAAAGTTCATATGTTCATATTCATAGATTTATGGAGCACAATTAGGCCATTTGGCTCATCAAGTCTACTCCGCCATTCAATCACGGCAGAACTATCCTTCCCTGTAAACTCCATTCTCCTGCCCTCTCCCCATAATCCCTGACACCCTTACTGATCAATAGTCTGTCAGAGATCAAGAATCTCTGCAGATTTGATAAATAAGAGAGAAAAGTCAAGGCAGCATTTTATCTGTAGCAATCGGTAGTACAGAAGGCAAATACAAATGCATTTATATCAAAAACAGATATAATTCTGAGGCTCTATAAGGCGCTGATCATGCTGTATTTGGAGTATTGTGAGCAATTTTGGGCACCATATCTGAGGAAGGATGTGTTGGCTCTGGAGATGGTCCAGAGGAGGTTTACAAGAATCATTCCAGGAAAGCTGAATAGCGACTTGAAGGATAGAACTTGCAGGGTTACGTGGAAAAGGCAGTGAATAAGAATGGCTGGGTCTCTCTTGTAATGTGCCACTTTGGATTGAATGACCAAAACTCCTCTTTCTCTACTGTTCTCATTCTGTGATGGTGTTTCTGTAATCGAACTGGATCTGGGTTGAAGAGGAATCTGATGATTAAGGATTTTAGACAAAAAGAGCAAGAGTACTTGCTGAGAAATCTCGGGGATGACATGAAGAGGGGAAAATGTAATGTGAGACATGCAGAAGGTCCCACTAGGTAGTTATATCATACTGTTAACTCTGTGGATAGATTATTTTTTGCTCCACAAAAATGAACTCACAGATGTGGAATTTTACATTTTAAATTATTTCCCCCACTCAATGAAATTGATTTTAAACTTTAGCCTTATTCAATTTAAGAATTTTGATCTAATTGTAATTATTTTTGTAACTAACCTAATAGAATGCAATGGGGAAGATATGAGATATTTTACTCAAGGTAGATCAGCCCACACATTGGTCACAAATTGTTTTATATGGCTTTTCATCACGTTTCATGTAAATGTTATAATTACCTTTAAATTAATTTTCATCCACTTGCTGGATTTGCTTTAACAGTTCATGACCAGAACTATTTCTCATATTCCTTTGAACAGTTCTTTAGCAAGCAACTGTTGATGAAATCGAAACAGAAAAATGCTCAGCTGGTCAGATAGCATCTATGAAAAGAAAATTAGAGTTAACAAGGACTTCTCAAAACAGCTGCATGGCCGTCCGAAGGGGGGATGCGATGGGTGTGGTCGCACCCCCCTTCGGACGGGGGGTAGGGGGAGTGGTGGAAGTGGGAGAGGGAGGGGGAGGAGGGTAGGGGGGAAATGTGGAAGAGGGAGTGAGGGGTAGGGAAAACGGGGTGGGGGGAGAGAGGGGAGGGAGGGGGGAAGGGAGGGGGAAGAGAGAGGGTTGGGGGAGGGAGAGGGGTGGGGGAAGGGGGAGGGAGAGAAGTGGAAGAGTGGGTAGGGAGGTGGAGAGGGGTAGGGGAGTGGTGGAAGAGGGACAGAGGGTAGGTGGGAGGGGGCAGGGGGGAGAGAGGTAAGGGGGGTGGGGAGAGAGGGAAGTGGGTGGGGAGAGATGGATGGGGTGCGAGGAGGAGGGGGAGAGGGATGAGGAGAGGGAGGTGGAGAGGGGGGAGGGGGGAGGAGAGAGGGGTGGGGAAGGGGAGGAGAGGGGAGGGGGAGAGAGGTGTGGGGGATGGAGGGGAGGAGGGAGATGGGGTAGGGAAGAGAGGGGGAAGAGTGTGGAGGGAGGGGGAAGAGTGGGGAGGAGGAGGGGGAAGAGATGGGGGGGGAGAGAGGGAAGGAGGGTGGGGGAGAGGGAAGGGGGTAGGGGGGAGAAAGGGATGGGGTGGGAGGAGTAGGGGAAGGAGAGGGAAAGGGGTGAGGAGAGGGAGATAGAGGGGGAGGGGAGAGGGCTGGGGAGGAGAGAGGGATGGGAAGGGGGAGAGAGGTGGGGTGAGGGAGGGGTGAGGGATGGGAAGAGAGCGGAGTGGATGGGGTAGGGGAGGGAGGGGGAAGAGTGTGGAGAGGGGAGAGGGGTGGGGGAATGAGGGGGAAGAGTAGGGAGGCACAGAGAGAGTAGGAGGGGTAGGGAAATTCCATCTATTCCCCATTCCCTATCACCCCCAATCCTCTTTCTCTATTCCCACACATGCGATCACGCGCTTTGATGCAGGCTGCGGGGGGGGGGGGGGGGGGGGGGGGGAGGCTGGGGCTGGTGCTGTAAATGAGATCCATTCTGATTGGCCACCTGTGAGGGATGGTATTGTGACATCACACAATGGAACATGCTGCAACATCAGGTAGGGGTGGGGGGGGGGGGCTGGTGCAAAGGCATATGCAAATGAGTCCATTCCGATTGGACATCTGTGAGCATTGAGCATTGTGACATCACACAATGGATCGTTCACCGACATTCTATGGGTGAGAGCAGTTTGATTTTTTTAACATTTTGAAATATTGGGGGGGGGGGGAGGATTTTATTAATAATTGTGTACATAAAAATGTCTAAATGTAATGAGGAGTGCATTTGTGAATGTAAAAGCGTAATGTCTAGCAAAATGGATAAAATCGTGGTGTTTGAGCTTCTGGTTATGGCGGACCATGGAATCATAGGGCAAAAATGTTATCTGAAAAAAAATTGAATGTGACATACACCCAGAAGACACACACACGGCCGGTGCACACACACACACACACAGAGTTTTAAAAGTATACTGGACCAAGTGCAGACCCGTTGGGTCTGTTTCCCCAACATGCGGTTGCGGGAGGGGGCAGCATGTCGCGTCACACACACTAACTACCACACCGCACACATCCCCTTGATATTATATTAGTATTATTAATTTGCTCCCCGGTGGGCGGCGCGACTCTCTTCGCAGTGGCCTCTGCAGTCCGTCTGTCTTTTATTTTTGTCTCGTTTGAATGTAGTTAGTGTTTTTTTTTAGCTGGATACGTGTTGGAGGGTGGGGGGGGCGTGGTGGGGGAAACTTTTAAAATCTTTTCCCTGTATGGAGGACCCGACCTTTCCTCTCTCGGTTGCCGTTGGGGCCTAGCACCATGAAGCGGCCTCCAACCATACCTGGGTCCCCAGTCGCGGAGCCTGCGGACTACTCACCATCGTGGAGCTGGCCAAGTTAGGAACGGGCGGAGCTGTGGTGGCGCGCTGCTGCTGCCCGACCCCGGAGATTTGGAGGCTCCAGCTGCAGGCTGGTGGACGCTAACACTGGGAGACCGCTTTTCGGATCTCCCGTGGCGGCAACTTCTCCCGCCCGAGTTGTGGGGTTGAAAATGACCTGGAGCGGGCCTTACATCGACCGGCGCGGCTTTAATGGCCGCGGGACTTGCTAGTGCCTGCAGGTGGCTCTAACATCAAGACCCGGAGCGCGGCCTTGCATCGCCCAGCGCGGCCTGAATGGCTGCGGGACTTATTTACCATCGCCCGCCGGGGGCTTTGTCTCTGACATTGGGAGGAGAATGGGGAGTGCAGGGGAGAGATAAGACTTTGCCTTCCATACAGTGAGAAGGAGATTCACTGTGATGGATGTTTGTGTAAATTGTGTTGTGTCTGGGTTCTTTTCTTGTTTGTATGACTGCAGAAAGGAGATGGGGGTGAAGAGGGGTGGGGGAGGTGGTAGTGAGGGGGTGGGAGGGGAGGAGGGCGAGGGGTGAGGAGAGAGGGAGATGGAGAGGAGGGAGGGGGGGAAGGGGAAGAAGAGTGGGGGGTGGGGGAGGGGGTGAGAGAGGGTGCGGGGAGGGGGTGAGAGAGGGGTGGGGGAGAGGGGTGGGGGAAGTGGAGAGAGCGAGGAGGGGGGGAGGGGAGGGGAGGGAGGAGGGAGAGGGGGAAAGGAGAGTAGAGGGGAAGAGTGTGGAGGGAGGGGGAGAGGGGTAGGGAGAGGGGTAGGTGGAGGAGAGAGAGGGAAGAGTGTGGAGAGAGGGGGAGAGTGGTAGGGGGAGGGGGAAGAGTGGGGAGGGAGGGGAGAACGGAGAGAGGGGGAAGAGTGGGGAGGTAGAGGGAAGGGAGGGGGGAGAGAGAGGGGTGGGGCAGGGAGATGGGAAGCAGTGGGGGATGGGGGAGAGAGAAGTGGAAGAGTGGGGAGGGAGGGGGAGAGGTGTAGGGGGTAGTGGTGGAAGTGGGAGAAAGGGAGGGGTAGGGGGAGTGGTGGAAGAGTGAAAGGGGTGGGGGTGATAGGGAGGGAGGGGAGAGAGGAGGATGGGGGAGAGAGAGAGGTGGGGAGGGAGAGGGGTGCGGGAAGGGGGGAGAGAAGTGGAAGAGTGGGGAGGGAGAGGGATACGGGTAGTGGTGGAAGTGGGAGAGAGGGAGGGGGAGGGGGGAGGGGGAGTGGTGGAAGAGGGAGGGGTAGGGAAAAAGGGGTGGGGGAGGAGAGGGAGAGGGGTGAGGAGAGGGAGATGGAGCGGGGAAAGGAGAGAGGGGTGGGAGGGGAGAGCGTGGAGGGGGAGAGAGGTGTGGGGGGAGGAGAGGAGGGAGATGGGGTAGGGGAGAGAGGGGGGGAAGAGTGTGGAGGGAGGGAGGGGGGGAGAGTGGGGGGTTGGGGGTGGGGGGGAGAGAGAGAAGGGGGTGGGGGAGAGGGAAGGGGGTGGGGGAGAGATGGATGGGGTGGAGGAGGAGGAGGGGGAGGAGGGAGAGGGGTGAGGAGAGGGGTGGGGGGGGAGGAGAGAGGGATGGGGAAGGTGGAGAGAGGTGTGGGAGAGGGGAACGGTGGGGGAAGGGAGGGGAGGAGGGAGATGGGGTAGGGAGGGGGAAGAGTTTTGTTTAAGGGAGGGGGAGAGGGGTGGGGGGAGAGAGGGAAATGAGTGGGGAGATAGAGTGGGAAGGGTAGGGGCAGTCCATCTATTCCCCACTCCCTATCACCCCCAATCCTCTTTCTCTATTCCCACACACGTGATTACGCGCTTCGACACAGGCTGCAGGGGAGGGGGGGTGGGGGCTGGGGCAAAGGCATATGTAAATGAGATCCATTCCGATTGGACATCTGTGATGGCATTGTGTCACCACACAATGGAACGTTCACCAACATTGTATGGGTGAGAGCAATATGATTTTTTGAAATATTGAGGGGGGGGGGGAAGGATTATATTAAAAATTGTGTACATAAAAATGTCTAAATGTAATGAGGAGTGCATTAGTGAATGTAAAAGCGTAATGTCTAGCAAAATGGAAAAAATGGCGGCATTTGAGCTTCTGGTTTTGGCGGACCATGGAATCAAAGGGCAAAAATGTTATCTGAAAAAAAGATGGAATGTGACATACACCCACAAAGCCGACACACACAAACACACACACAGAGTTTTAATATATAGATAGACTAGTCCAAGTGGGACCCGTAGGGTCCCGCCCCCTTGACGCATGGTTGCGGGTGGGGGGGGGGGCCTGAGGCGTCACCAACACACTAAGGTAGAGGGGGCGGGGGGGCGGGAGAGAGGGGGAGATAGAGAGAGAGGGGGGAGAGAGGGAGGAAGGGGGGGAGGGAGGGGGAAGAGACGAAACCCAAGCCGAGGTGCGAGCAGGGGGAGAGACGAAAGCCGAGGTGCGAGCATGCGTCGACCACAGCTCTCAGAAGTTCTTGGGAAATCTGAACCGAGGCTCGAGCGTGCGTCGACCAAAGCTCTCGGGTACAGGGCCCAAGCCGAGCCAGTGGCACGAGCGGGTGAAAGTCTTCAGTTACCAGGGCGGCTTTTGAACAACAGGGGGGAGGAGGGAGGGCTGGGAGGTGACGTCAGTCGCATTGCGAGCAGAAAGCAGGCAGATCCATTGTCACGTCATCTGCGGGAAAAATAGGGCATTTTGAATTCAAAGTTGGATCGGATTTGTAAACAATTTTATTAATCTCAAGAAATAAGGCACACCATTTTCAGGTTAGCCAATTTTTTACTCCGGGGGGGGGGGGGGGGGGGGGGGGGTAAATATCTACCAGAATATGTAATAAATGTCCCGTTTCTTCGAGTGGATGTGAGCACACAAACAAATAAACACACACACACACACACACACACACACACACACACACATTCATGTCAGCTACCAGCTGCTAGCTATTTCTTCAGGACTTATTTTCATCTATCTCTCATTTTTCCCTTGTCACATTTTCACTTTTCCTTACATGAACCTTCTGTTTCTTTCCACATACAGTACTTTCATCAACTTATTTCCATTTTATTGCTCTCCATTACCTTCACTAAAGATTTATAATTTAGCCAACAAGTTTAAAAATCATTCAAGACCTTCATTTTCTCTGTAATTGTGTAGTCTTTAATTAGTTTCGATCTCTTGTCTCTTTTGTTTGAACATTATTTTGTTCTTGGTTGAGAATGTACAAGGCATGGTTCGTAAGTTTACAAATGAACTGAATAGGTAATCTCATACACAGTGAAGAAGATTATCGGGAATTATAGCAGGATCTTACTCAGCTGGGCAAGCGGGCCAAAGAGTGGCTAATTCAGATATGCTATATGTTTTGGAAAGTCAAACCAAGGAAGGACAGTGAATTGGGTGAGGAGGGTCTCGACCCGAAACGTCGCCTATCTCCTTCGCTCCTTAGATGCTGCTGCACCCGCTGAGTTTCTCCAGCTTTTTGTGTACCCTCGAAGGACAGTGAATAGTGGGGCACTGGGGAGTGTTGTGGAACAGAGGGACCTAGGAGCACAAGTATATAGTTCCCGGAAAGTGATATCAAAGATGGACAAGGTATTACAGATGGACTTTGGCAAGCTGACCTCCATCAATATTCAGGGCACTGAATATTGGAGTCAGGACATTATGTTGAAAGTTGTAGAAGAGATTGGGTCTGTGCTGTACTATGTTCTATGTTTTATACCCTAAATGCAATGACATTGTCCCATGTCCCTCTAAACCTACGTTATCCATGTGTCTGTCTAAATGTTTCTTAAACATTGTGATTATACCTGCCTTAACTACCTCCTTTGGCAGTTCATTCCATATACACTACCCATCGCCCATTGTGTCAAAAAAGATACCCCTCATGTTCCTATTAAATCTTTCCCTCCTCACCTTAAAGCTATGTCCTCTGGTTCTTGATTCCCCTACTCTGGGCAAGGTCACCACTCCTCCTCCTGCATTCCAAGGAATAGAGTCCTAGCCTGCTCAAAATCTCCCTATTGTTTAGGCCCTAATCCTTGAATATTTTAAAGGCAGCATTGAATAGATTCATGGTAAAGATGAGGGAGTGGTTTGTATTGGTAGTTGGGAATGCAGAGTTGAGTTGACAAACAAATCAGACATTATCTTATCAAATGATCATTTGCTGGATGGGCTTAGTCCTGCTTCTAATTTACTTGGTCAAATGAATGTATATATTTAACTTTTAAGAAGTTCGGTCTTTGGTTAGACCGCATTTGGAATATCATGTGCAGTTCTGGTCGCCTCATTGTGGGAAGGATGTGGAGACTTTGGAGAGGGTGGAGAGGATGTGCAACAGAATTATGCCTGGATGAGAGGGCATTAGCTATGAGAGTGATCTGATAGAAGTATATAAAATTACAAGAGGCATAGATACAGAAGACTGTCAGAATCTTTTTCCCAGGGTGGAAATGTCAAAGACTAGAGGGCATAGCTTTGTTGGGAGGGGCATGGTTTAAATAAAATATGAGGTGGGGGGTCAATTATTTTACACAAAGTGGTGGGTACCTGCAACGCATTGCCAGGTCGACTGATGGAGGCAGATTGATGGTGGCATTTAAGAGGCTTTTAGATATGCACATGGATATGCAGCGAATGGAGGGATAAAGATCATGTGCAGGCAGAGGAGATCAGTTTAACTTGGCATTGTGTTCAGCATGGATATTGTGGGCCGAAGGGCCTGTCCCTGTGCTGTATTGTTCTCTGTTCTATGTTTGAAAAAAGAAAAAGAAGGAGCTTTTGTGCTTCTCCTCCTTGGAAGCACTTCCCTCTGCAAAGCAACTCCGGACTGTCAAAGCTGCCATAGCCAGACATAAAAATAGCTTTCTTCCTCAAACCGTAGCACCACTCAACAGCCAAAAGTCTGTAGCCTCCTTTTGCTCTGGTATTTTATTTCATTCTTCGCATGTTTAAATTCTAATGTTTTATTTTTAATTGTTTACTGTATGTCGTGTTGTTACTTGCGAACAAAGCACCAAGGCAAATTCCTTGTATTTAAACATACGTGGCTAATGAAAATGTATTCAATTAATACAGTTCCGTTTTCATTCAAGTGACTGATTCTAAACGCCATGTAGGATTCAGTTTTTTTCATGTAAACATTGCTCAATGGAGATTGAAAACAATTCTCCCCAATTTCTCATTGTAAATGTGTTCCACTTCCCTGAGAAATGAAACACTCACACTTCCCATCTGGCCTCCCCATCTGCCACTTCACAATGGGGGAGAAACACATTGCCCACGCAGCCCCACTATTTCCTACACTGGCCCATTCACTTCCTGGAAAAATCATTTTCCAGGGTATTCCATGCCATTTCACCTACTTCATGCCAAGACAAAACATATGCACAATCACAGTTTTCTCTACCTCCCACTACAAAATGTTCAATTCCCATCACATTTAAAAATCCTACCTATATCTTGACGAATGTTAATTAGTTTAGTTACAGTGCAGAAACAGACCCTTCTGCTCACTGGGTCCACACCGACTAGCGATCCTGGCATGCTAACGCGATCCTCCACACACTAGGGGCAATTTTTATATTTATACCAAGCCAATTAACTTAGAAACCTGTACGTCATTGGAGTATGGGAGCAAAACAAACATCTCGGAGAAAACCCATGCAGGTAATGGGGAGAATGTACGAACTCCGTTCAGACAGCATCTGTTGTCAGGATCGAACCCGGGTCGCAGGCACTGTAAAACAGCAATTCTACAGCTGCGCCACCGCGCCGCATTTACTGATCCAATAAATCATGGAATCATGGTTAAATTACAGTACAATTTTACGGCAAAGATAGAAGTTGTTTTAATGGATACACAGACACAAGACACTGCAGATGCTAGAATCTAAACAAAAAATAAACTGCTGGAAGAACTCAGCGGGTCAGATAGCATCTGTCGAGAGAAATGTTTTGGGTCTGAAGATAGGTCCTGACCCAAACTCTTTATTCGTTTCTCCCCAGAGATGCTGGCTGACCCTCTGAGTTCCTGCAGCAGTTTTTTTTTAATATTAATCGATAATTTGGTCCCAAAGTCTTATGTTACAAAATGATGGCTAAGTTGCCCTTAAGAATCTAAAATTCACGGTTGGTTTGCTAGATGCTTTGTCTGATTGAAATAGATAGCTCAGCCTTCCAGGGATTAGGAGCTAAAGCAAAGTAATGAATATCAAATGACATGAAGAAGATTTTCACTGTCAGGGGTAGTGTCAGTGCTGAAAATAAATGAGTGCATTTGTGGATCAGCTCAAAGAATGTTTACTTTAAAACAGCATTTTGAGACCACAATGCATTAACACCGCAATCAGCAGAAAAGTATAAGGACACACAAATACAGCTTGAGTTATTAAGGTTATTCAGCACCATCCAGCTGCATGAGCAGGAGCTTGACTGATTCTGTAACAAAATCATCTGGAAAGTATTTGGGGTGTAATGGATTAACTTCATGGAAGATGTAATGTACTATCGATATTGACCATGGCGATTTAGTAACACTCATAGTTGTATAGTTGTACTCATGAACTAAATGTGATATTAACTGAAATAATAACAGGAATATGCTGAAAATGCTCAGCAGTTCGATGGTTCAATGGGGCTTTTATTGTCACATGTGCGAACTGAGAAATAATTTTCTTGTCCAAATCCAGTGGAGTATTGCAATACTCAAGCAAATCCTTGATTAGCAAGTCCAGAAATACTGATGCCACATGCGAGGCGTTATGTTTTGGCACCATTTTCAAAGTCCAGTCCGCTATTTATTATGAGCATTGCCCGTTCCAGGCAAGTCCCAGACAGTTGCAGACCTCCAGCCATCAGTCTATTTGGACGTCTGGATCAAACAGCGAACCATTGTCCATCGTCCATCTCCTCGCCATCCACCTGTCTCTGACAGACAACCATGAGGAGATGATAGGCCAGACCCTGGTTTCCTCTCCTCTCCCACAGGCCTGCTTCAGGCAATGAACTGCTGGATGCCACGGATAAATAGCTCTAAAGCAAGCCAGAGATAACGGGTCAGGGAAAGGTCATAAGGAAAGGAGTGTGATAGGGTGAAAGATGGGAATAAAAGGACAGAAGCCTCACAGCTTTAGAGACCTGGGTTCGATCCTGACCTTGGGAGCTCTCTGTGTGGAGTTTGCGCATTCTCTCTGTGACTGCGTGGGTTTCTTCTGTGTGCTCCGGTTTTCTCCCATGTCCAAATGACCTGCAAGTTTGTACGTTAATTGGCCTTCTTAAATTGACCCTAGTCTGTAAGGAGTGAATGGGATATTGGAATAACATTGAAATAGTTTTAGCGGGTGATCAATGGTTGGCATGGACTTGGTGGGCGTTTCCATGCTGCATTACTAAAACTAAAACTAAAGGATATAGGTGTAAGACATAGGAAAACAAAAATAAGAACAACTTGCATTTATAATCCTTTTTTATTAACCTAAATATTTCAAAGTACTTTTTAAACATTGAAGCAATTTTGTAAACATGCAGCCAGCTCTCACAGGGGACAACACAATAATGATCTGATAACCTGTAATTTTATTGATGTCTATCAAGAAACTGACAATCTCCACTTTAAAAAATACCCAATGACTTATCTCCATTGTCTGTGACAATGAATATTGGCCTGAGATCTGAAGACAACTGCATTTCTTTAAAAATAGCCATGGGATTTTGTTAAAGAAGGAACTGCAGATGCTGAAAAATTGAAGGTAGACAAAAATGCTGGAGAAACCCAGCGGGTGAGGCAGCATCTATGGAGCGAAGGAAATAGGCGACGTTTTGGGTCTGAAGAAGGGTCTCAAACCGAAACATTGCTTATTTCCTTCGCTCCATAGATGCTGCCTCACCCGATGAGTTTCTCTGGCATTTATGTTTACCGTGGGATTTTGTTATGTCTACTGAAGAGGATAAACCAGTCCCTAGTGCAACACCTACATGGATAGGACAGGTTTGGAGGGATATGGATCAAGCACAGACAAGTGGGACTAGTGTAGCTGGGACATTGTTGGCTGGTGTGGGCAGGTTGGGCCGAAAGGCCTGTTTCCACACTGTATCACTCTATGACTCTACCTCGTCTGAGAGACAATACTGAGATTCATATGGCCAGTGGTCCAAAAGAAAACTGAACAGTAGCTGAGATAAGTTTAGTTTAGAGATACAGCGTGGAAATTGGCCCTTTGACCCACCGGGTCCACGCCGACCAGCGATCCCCACACACTTACACTCTCCTACACACACGAGAGACAATTTACAATTATACCAAGCCAGTTAGCCCATGAACCTGCACGTCTTTGGAGTGTGGGAGGAAACCGGAGAATATCCACGCAGGTCAAGGGGAGAATGTACAAACTCCGTACAGGCAAGCACCCATGGTCAGGGTCAAGCCCGAGTCTCTGGCGCTGTAGTACAGCAACTCTACCGTTGCGCCATTGTGCCGCCACAAGACATAAAGTTGTTAAACAAAATTCCAAGGTCAGAATGACATAGTGACCAACAGAAAGATGAGATGCTATTTCTACATTTTGCATTAAGCTTCATGGGATTAGGAAAGATGGACAAGGGCAGAGAGGGCAGAGCAGGTGGGAAGCTTCCAGGAGTTGAGTGCAAGAAATTCAAATTGAATGTTTGTATTCAGGAAGGTGATCGGTTGGTTTGATCTCTGTGGTGGCAGAATCATTAGCCAAAGATTGATGATATTAAATGGAAAGTTATATCCTTTAAGTTATATTTTAAATTTTTTTTGAGGATTTTTCATTTTTAATATATATTTATTTTTACACATAATGATAAAGGGCTTTTTCTTAAATGTTTTTCATCTCATAGCAACATGAGAATAGAGAACAGTGAAGGATGAAATGCCCAGAATTTATTTTCCCCCAATAGAAAATGGACAATAGACAATAGGTGCAGGAGTAGGCCATTCGGCCCTTCAAGCCAGCACCGCCATTCAATGTGATCATGGCTGATCATCCCCAATCAGTATCCCATTCCTGCCTTCTCCCCATATCCCCTGACTCCGATATTTTTAAGAGCCCTATCTAACTCGCTCTTGAAAGCATCCAGAGAACCTATCTCCACCGCCCTCTGCGGCAGAGAATTCCACAGACTCACCACTCCCTGTGAGAAAAAGTGTTTCCTTGTCTCTGGCTTACTCCTTATTCTTTAAACTGTGGCCCCTGGTCTAAACTCCCCCAACATCGGGAACATGTTTTCTGCCTCTAGCATGTCCAAACCCTTAACAATCTTATTCACTTATTCCTTCAAATATCCATTCAGTTCTTCCTTAAATTATTTCCCACAATCTGCATGACCTTACTGTGGACTATTTTACACATTCATCACATTCTGCATGGTGGGGGAGTGTAGTCATAGCCTCAGAATTAAAGGGTGTTCCTTTAGGAAAGAGATGGGGAGGAAATTCTTCAGTCAGAAGGTGGTGAATCTGTGGAATCCATTGCCATGGCTGCGGAGGCCAAGTTAATGGATATTTTTAAGGCAGAGATAGATAGATTCTTGACTAGTATGGATGTCACGGGTTCTGGGGAGAAGGCAGGAGAATGGGGTTAGGAGGGAGCGATAGATCAGCCATGATAGAATAGCATAGCATATTGATGGTCTACTTCTGCTCCTATCACATATAAGCTTATGAACATAAAGATGACCTTCTTACAAAGATCATTAAAAAATCATGGTACAGGAAAGGACCCTCCAGAGATGCTGCCTGTTCCACTGAGTTACTCCAGCATTTTGTGTCTACCACAGGAAAAGGACATTTGGCCCACAATGGCCGGACATGATGCCAAGATAACTAATCTCGTCTACCTGCATATAATCCATATCTCTCCATTCCCTACATATCCATGGGCCTATTTAAAAGCTTGAAACTGTGGCTAAGAACTCCACAGTTTGCTTCACATGAAAGATCATCAAGGAAAGTTAACATGCAGTCTGCCAAAGAACATATATGATAACTGTAGATTAACCCTTATTAATTCATGCCATGTATAACCTTCACCACACATATGTGAATGCCACTCTTTAAATGGTATTACAGTACTACACAAAGACTCTCTCTCTCACTCTCTCTCACTCGGGCACACTAGTCAGTAAAGCCAGATGCAAGCAGCTGGTTGGTAAAATGTTCCTGTGTATTTAATGGAATATGGTTGGATTTCACCATGAGTGTGTTTTTCTTATTGGGTCGCCGATTACCATGGTGTCAGAGTCTTGAATCACATCTCCAACTATTTTGCCTGAATTTATATTAGTTTATTTTTTTACATTGAATAATGGATAGTTCCTTATGCAGACCAGATCCTTTGATGTTCGACAGTGAGCTTGCTGAACGGTGGTGCATCATCGAGGTGGAATTCGGGATTTTCATTGATGCTGCCCACCCTGAAGCTGCACCCCACACTCTTGCATCAATTTTCCTCAACGTGACGGGCACAGAGGCTGCCCTGTGGGCACAGGATTTCCACTACATCCCAGAACATACCGATCCGGTAACACATGTTGTGACCCCAGCAGAATCCATCAGAGACCCTGTCTGCCTCCTCCGAAAGTTCAGAGACCTGTGCCAACTTCGCACCAATGTTATCATGGAGCACCACAAGTTTTTATCCCTCAGCCAAGAAGAGGGCGAAACGGCTGAATTCTACATAGGTGCCCTTAAAAGCATTGCATCCAGATGCCACGTCCAAGACCGCAATGTGGTCATCCGCGGCAGACTTGAATGATAAGGTGAGAAATAAATTGCTCCGGGATGAGGGGCTTACGCTTGATACAGTTGAATGTGCCTGCCGGGTTGCAGAATACACTGATACCCATACCAAAGCCTTGGGACCGGGGCCACACTCTGCCTATGACCATGCTTTCTATGGGTCCCCACGACAAGCATTAACCCCTCAACAATTGCCTAAACCCCTAGGGATGGGAAACTAATCATCTAGTCAATAACTGTGGATAAATGCGGTGGCTCACACCACAATTACCGTAAGCAATGCTCCGCTTATGGCACAAATCTTGTCTCTATTGTAAAAAGAAAGGCAACTTTATCCGATGCTGCGACGCCCATGCCAACAGAGCCCAGTAACAACAATCTCTCTATGCACTTGGACCCACCCTCTCCCACAAGGCACTGAGTGAAACAGCAGAACCACAACCACAGCACCTGCAAGAAGTCAGCCAAAACATACATTCAAGTATTCCCGATTCTGTGGCTACAGACAATGATCCCATGACTCCGCTCAGAATCAACAACACCAAGGTTGCCTCTAAGATAGACACGGGGGGCAAGGTGTAACGTGATCTCGCTGGCAAATTTCCAAATAATTCACAACAACAGAACTGTTCTGAAAACAAACTCGAAGTTACACCCATTTGGTGGGGGGTATTGCAACCAGTTGGTACGGTTACACTACAATGCCATCTGACGTCTCAAGTTTACAACTTTTTATCGTAAAAGGGGAAGTGCCGATGCATGCCGTAATATGAACCTAGTTTTCTTCGGCAAAATTGTGTATCAGCTGTCGACCTCTCAAAGTCCTACCCAACAACTACTCGAACAATACAAAGACCTTTTTGACAATCAGCTGGGCAAGCTTCCCTCAGAATACAGCATTGTAACGGACAAGGAAGTCATACCTGTCATTCGTTCTCCTCACAAAATCCCATATGCAATGAAGGACCACGTCAAAGCTGAATTAGACAGAATGGAATCAGTGGGTGTAATATCCCCTGTCAATGTATAGCCAATGAACTAGCCTCTGTGGCAGAGAATTCCACAGATTCACCACTCTCACAATTGCAATACATATTACACATATTATACTACAAATATATACATATTACATATATTATATATATTGCAATTCCATCCCCGAAGCAATTGAGAGGCGATTTCTTCGGGCCATGTAATTTAACATGTGTCTTTGCTTTTAAAAGGGAAGCAGTTTAATAGTTTACGCTGCGCCGTGTTTCGTGTTGGGGAGAGTGCTGCTGTTACAATGCTTTCGATTCTTTTCTGCCCTCCCCCTTCCACAGAAAAATGCCTACATTTGTCTTTGCACCCACGCTCCAGGGAGCAATCCAAACCAGGGGAACAATGAACCCTCAGAGGCTTCGTGTTCCTTGCTCCTATATATGGACCTCGCTCGCTCGCAACTGTATGAACGCTCGATCAACCAGGCATCGGCCAACACGGAGGCCTGATTACTGAAAACAAAGTAAACTTGTACCAGACCTCATCATCTTCCTTCCGCCCACCCGTAACCATGGCACCACACTTTCAACATAAACCTTAATATATAAAGAATATATTATGGGACATTGGATTGTCTGAAGAAGGGTCCCGAGCAGAAACGCCACATGTGTATGTATCTGTGTGTGTGTGTGTGTGTGTGTGTGTGTGTGTGTGTGTGTGTGTGTGTGTGTGTGTGTGTGTGTGTGTGTGTGTGTGTGTGTGTGTGTGTGTGTGTGTGTGTGTGTGTGTGTGTGTGTGTGTGTGTGTGTATCTGCTGTCGGGTCCTGGTGGCCGCTCAAAGTCAGTCACCCGAGCTGCTTCCTTCCTCTGAAGTGGCGTCCAGTTCTGCTGTCCGTGCCCGGAGCGCTGCGGCAGCCACCCAAGCTAATTCACTCCCTGGCCACAATAAAACCATACAGCAATTACAGCACGGAAACAGGCCATCTCGGCCCTTTTACTCCATGCCGAACACTTACTGTCACCTAGTCCCATTACCTGCACTCAGACCGGAGCATGGCAAGTGGGTTACTGACCCCAATCCCCTCCTTCACAACGCCAGACTCCCCAAATACTGTGAACTGAGCTCTCCCCCCACCCCGGGAAATACAGTATTTAAAAACATAAAGCACCAAGAAATGCACTTACCACTTTATTGGTTAATGGAGGGTGTGCATTTTCCCTTTGTAGGTCATATCAATAGATATGACCGCGCTGTAACTCAAAGCCACAGGATGGAGATGTCTTCTTTAACATTGTTGCTTTATTAAAACATACCTTCATTCACGGTTGGCTCAAGAGTAACGTAGAGGAACTTGGTAACTCGGGAGAGGAAGTTGGAACATCGCAGCAATGACATACCCGTGGGAACTCGGTTAAACACTTGGTCATAAACTTGAAGTCTCGTACACAACCACGAGTCTTTCACTCGGGGTACCTCATGGGTCAACTCGCACCGTGAGACAGGGCCATTAGACTCACCAAAGCAGCCTTGAGCAATAGGCTCGCTGCAGGGTTTAAATCCCCACCTTTGTACATACAGCCTCCCACACAAGAATCACCATTATCACTTATTTATGGATAAACATTGAAACTCTGGCAGGAACAATAAGGCCCTGAAGCACAAATACAAATTGATTTGCCAGGAAATAAACATCATAAGAATTTCATGAAATTAAGTTTTTAATGAAAAATGTTCAATTCGTGCTGAAATATTTTGTTTTATAATATTTATAGCAATCTGTCATTTGCATCTAGTAAGAATAAATCCAGAATATTTTGAAGAATTGCATACTTCTATTTTGCTACAGTTATATTTATTGCACACTTAGTTCCGTGACTAATATTTCCAAAAACCAACATTAGGTCACTTCCACTTTATAATTTACTAATCATATACATAAAACCGATTCGTTAAATCAATTACCCAATCCGGTAATGGAATTAAAACTCTGCAATTAGATTCATGCTACCTGAAAACTTAAGCTTTGTGCAAATGTGCAAATTTACATCAGCATCAATGGCCTAATGATATGAAAGTAACAGAGGTGGATTTGAAGCTATCAAAATGATAAACCTTTCAATTTACTAATGCTACATAAGGGAGAGCAAAAGATTTAAATTAACAAGGATGGGATGCAGAGAGGTTGGTTGAGAACCTATATGTTTGCCAATGTCCGCTAAAGGTTTTGATCCTGGAAGGATTACACAGCCCCTTTAAAATCAATTCTTTTTAAGATAATTGGGCCTGGTATAGGAAGAGCCCTTCCTCAGAGTCCCAGATGTTGGCTGTGAAGAAAGATGGAAGCTGAGGATATGAAACAGTCTCCAGAACAAGGGGTCACAGTCTATCCAGAACAAGGGGTCACAGTCTAAGGATAAGGGAGAATTCCTTTAGGACCGAGATGAGGAAAACATTTTTCACACAGAGAGTGGTGACTCTCTGGAATTATCTGCCGCAGAAGGTAGTTGAGGCCAGTTCATTGGCTATATTTAAGAGGGAGTTAGATGTGGCCCTTGTGGCTAAAGGGATCAGGGGGTATGGAGAGAAGGCAGGTACAGGATACTGAGTTGGATGATCAGCCATGATCATTTTGAATGGCGGTGCAGGCTCGAAGGGCCGAATGGCCTACTCCTGCACCTATTTTTTATGTTTCTATGTTTCTATGAAAGATGGATTAGTGGTCTTGCATTATGTTATATGTATTTAATCGTCCAAGGCTGACTCCTTGTATGGCTAGGGAAGTCCAACGTGGTAAAATTCTGTAAAAGTAGCCATCCCATGTTAGAGTCATAGAGTCATAGAGGCATGCAGAGGGTGGAAGATTGCAACCTTCACGTGGTCCGCCCTGTTTCGACTAACGCAATCAACTCGATGTGCACAAATGGAACATCAAATAGAACAACTTGTCCAACAACTTTAGGCTGTGCACGCCACACCAAAGAAGAAGAAGAGGCATACAGCATGGAAACACAGCCTTCACCCCAGACAGTCAGAACCTTATTTCCCAGGGTGGAAATGTCACAAGAGTGCATAGCTATAAATTGAGAGGGGGAAAGTTTAATGGAGATGTGCGGAGTAAGTATTATACACAGAAAGTAGCGGGGGCCTGGAACACATTGCTAGTGGTGGTGGTAGAGGCTTACACAATAGTGGCATTTAAGAGGCTTTTAGATAGACACATGGAAGTACAAGGAATAGAGGGATATGGGTTATGTATAGGCAGATAAGAACCGGTTAACTTGGCATCATGTTTGGCACAAAATTGTGGGGCAAAGGGCCCATTCTTGTGCTGTACATTCTCAACGATCTATGTTCACCTAACTCATCCATGTTGATCAAGATGTACCATCTATGCTAGTCCCATTTGCCCATGTTTGGCCCATATCACTCAAACCTTTCAAAAGCTGTTATTGTACCTGCCTCAACTACCTTCTCTGGCACTTCGTTCCATATAGCCACCTCCCTCTGATAGAAATATTTCCCATCTCAGATTCCTATTAAATCTTGCCCCTCTCACCTTAAACCTATGTTCTCTGGTTCTTGATTTCTGTGTCCTGGGTAAAAGACTCTGTGTATTCACACTATCGATTCCCCTCATGATTTTATACACCACTGTAACATCACCCCTCAGTCTCCAGTGCACTAAGGAATAAAGTCCGAGCTCACCAAACCTTTCCTACAGTTCAGGCCCTCGATACCTGGTTACATCCTCATAAACCAATATTATTTTACAATAATGAAGAACAAATCAGTGCTAGCTGCAAAAGAAGATTAAAACTTTCTTGGTGAATGTGCACATGATCTAGATATCAAACCATTTCATTTACCACCTGCAGGAACAATAAAATACATTGTGGCTCTGATTATTTGCTTTATATTCTGTACTTTAATCCTGTGAATGTCCTGTTGAAATCAGATTTATTTTTTATTTTCGACATTAAGTACGGTAACATTTTTGAAAACTGCACATTTTGCAGTCAGGTCATAGTCAGTGAGTTGTACAGCGCTGAAACAGACCCTTAGCCCACCAACCCACCATGTCCCTGCTGAAATTTTACCCACTCTATTTTCTTACATTAGATCCATATCATGTTCTGCCTTATCTATTTAAGTGTCTATCTAAATATCTCTTCATCAGATTAATAATATCAGATTCCATCACCTCCTCTGATATTAACCACCCAAATTCCCTTTATGGCTGCTTTCTCTTGCCTTATGCCTTCTTGTTGTTGATACTTTTACCAAAAATGATACTGACACTCTATCCTTTCGCTCCTGCGAAAAAAAGCACAGTCTATCCAATTTCTCCCCATAAATAAAGTCCTACAATCCAGGGAACTTCATGCTAAATCTCCTCTGTATTCTCTCCAGCTTTCTGTGGTATGGCAACCAAAACTGCACACGATAAAGGGCTGTCCCACTGCGGCGACTTAATCCGCGAGGTCAGAAGAGTGTCTTCGACCTTCAAGCTCGAGAGCACTTGGCTGGAAAACGTCCAGCTGGATCGACCGTCAGCGATGAAACCTCGAGCTGGATCGACTGACCCACACACAGACACACACACACACACACACACACACACACACACACACACACACACACACACACACACACACACACACACACACACACACACACACACACACACACACACACACACCGCAAAGGCGGGGGCCAGGGAAAGTGGGGGAGCGCTGTCTGAAATTCACACCCATGATGAAGAGGAAGGTAAAAGACGGCTACACAGTGTACGGTAAGTCCTTTAGAGAGCGCGGGGGGGGAGGGGGAGAAGGGGAGAGAAGGGCGGAGAAGGGGAGGAGAAGGGGAGGAGAAGGGGAGGAGAAGGGAAGGAGAAGGGGAGGATAAGGGGAGGAGAAGGAGTGGAGACACATTTAAGAAGTCAGACAACGTTTAATATAGTTCAGCGGGCATTTTACTTACGGTTTTCCTTGGTCCTGAAAACTCCAATGAGCCAATTAAAATGCCCGGTCAGCGAAGGAGATTGCCTACGGCTGCCCTCGACTGCCTGGAACTAAATAGTTACCCCACTCCACTGCACTATGAGTTAAAAAGAACCATGCCGACCAATTTTTATTTGCGGAAAATTTTTCAACATACTGAAAAGTTTTCCGTGACCTAGCTGAGGCCGCGAGTATGCAGGAACTTCCCTCGAGCATGAAGGAGAGTTCCAGGGACCTCATAGGACTTCCTATGACCTTCTGTCGACCATGCTGAGAGTTTAAGTCGAGGGCAAACTCTCCTAAACTCGCAGATTAGGTCACCGCAGTGGGACAGCCCCTTTTCTCCAAATGTAAACTAACTAGTCTTTTGTAAAGTTGCAACATAACATCAGAAATTTTATAAATAAAAGGAAATGCAGAAGTTGGTTTACAATTAAAATGGCACTAATTGCAGTAGTAACTCAACAGTTCAGGCAACATCGCTGAAGAAAATGGGTAAATGAACCATTGAACCATTGATTGACCTGTAGTTATCCCTGCTGTTCTACTTAAATACAGGAACCGCATTGCTATCCACTGATTTTCTGACAATCATCGGTGGCTAATGAAGGTGCACAAATATCTATCAAGGCTCCAGCCATCTCCACGATTGCTGTCCTCACCAACCTATCTGTTTCTAATTTGATTTAATCTGTGAACAGCAGAGATGATTGTAGTTTAAATTTGCTGCACAGCATTTTACACCTCAAAATTTTCTTCAAGTTTATTACAGATTGGGTCTTCCTAAAATTCTAAGACTGCCAGTTTTTGAGTGAGGCTGCTGCACCCTTTGCCTACATCTTCTTGTAAGGAATGGTCACGTGAGACAAGAGTTCTGCAACACCCTCTTTCGCTACTCCCCCTTTGTGATTCCTCCTGGTCCCCCCAGCTCTAGACCACATTTTAAACCAGACTCGCTACCGCAGCCTCATATGTTTTAACATTCTACATTTCCCTTTTCATCATCTCCTTTGATCTGCCAGTTTCACACCTTATTCTTCCAAATCTCTAGCTTCCCTCTCCTCTGACTCTCAGTCTGAAGAAGGGACTTGACCCGAAACATCACCCATTCCTTCTCTCCAGAGTTGCTGCCTGTTCCGCTGAGTTACTCCAGCTTTTTCTTTGTATGTGAATACTTGGTCAATAAGCTGACTTACTTAATGACTTACTTACTTTTTGTGTCTATCTTGATGTATTTTCATTTACGCGTTGAAACGAGGCTTCCTGGGGAAAGTAGTGAGTTCATACAGAGTCATGGAGTGTGGAAACAGGCCCTTCAGGGCCTTGCCCACACCGACCATTGTCTCCAATCCGTACTAGTCCCACCTGCCTGCATTTGGCCCTTATCCCTCTAAACCTGTCCTATCCATGTACCTAAATGTTTCTTAAACATTGCGATAGAACCTGCCTCAATTACCTCCTCGGGCTGCTTGTTCCATACACCCACCACCCTTTGTGTGAAAAAGTTACACCTCGGGTTCCTACTATTGGAGATGGAGGCAGTTGTTGCAGATCAACAGTGAAGAAAGGCCGCAGCTGGTAAAAGCCCTGTCCCACGGTACGAGTTCATTCCAAGATCTCTCCCGAGTTTGCCCTGATTCGAACTCAGAGATTTACGGTAATGGCCACTCATCAGTACTCGGGGCTCTCATGGACATTTTTCAACATGTTGAAAATCTTCACGAGTCTTCCCGTGCTTACCTGCCATTAGCGAGTCTTCCCGAGTACCTGCCGTTAGCGCTATGAGCTGCTAAGAGACGTCCCCGAGCTCTGATGTACCCACTACATTCATTCTCCATACTGACCACGAGTTTGATTTTTTTTAAACTCGGGAGAGCTCTTGGAATGAACTCGTACCGTGGGACAGGGCTATAAGTCTTTCATTTAGTGGTATGGTGAGCAGAGAGCTGCTGTTCCATGAATATAGTTTATCAAACCTTCTCTAACATTTCTCTTGTGTCTCCTCTGATAACTTTTTAAGATAAGAGACCAGCCATTAGACTTTAGTTAGGAAAGACATTGAAATCCAGGCTGTCCCTCAGTTATGGAAGATAGTCACAAATTGCTGGAGTAACTCGGGTCAGGCAGCATCTCTGGAGAAAAGGAATAAGTGATGTTTCGGGACGGAACACTTCTTCAGAGTCCAGCTACAGTTCCTTCCTACACACGTTTCCTTCATTATATTTAGTTAACCTGCTCACCACATGAGAGGAATTTAGGGTGTTGAAGAGGGAGGGCAATTTCTCCTGACAGCATCGTTTCGAGAAATACTGAATTGAAGGAAAACAAATAAATTAGCGTTAAATATCTTACTGCTTCCGACAACTCCAGATCTGCCGAGAGTTGCTGACAGGATCAAAATAACCTATGGCTCACTCTCCGACATGTCGCTGAACCCTTCCCATGTTGTTTACTTTTGTCTATTCGTGTTAGTTCCTGAAGAAGGGCACAATACAGAATATAATTCTCAGTCCTGTTCAGGATCTACTCCCACCCAACTATTCCTGATGAAGAAAGAGGGTATCTCAGATCCAAAGTTGGAAAGCCTCATCTTGGCACCAGATGTGGTGGTGACTGAGAAATTGAGAGTAAACAATGGTTTCCTTGCAAGAGGCAGGATGGGAGGAGGGGCAGGCATGCTAGCTGTGAGAATCAGTGGGTTCACTTGGACTTTCTCTGATACCCTCTCTCTCTACGATCCATTAAATTACTCGAGAAGTAATCCAAAGGCCTGGACTGAAATCCTGAATCCTCCAATCAAATGTAATCACATCTACTTTGGAATTTAAATTTGGTCCATTTTCTGGAATTAAATAAGAATCAGTCATTAGGAACAAATTAGGGTCACAAAAATTCGGAATTAACCCATATTGTTCATTAATGTCCAACAGAAGATGAACTTACTACCCCTATCTTGACCGGCTAATAAATAAGAAAACCAGGAATTGCAGATGCTAGTTTACAAAAAAAGACACAAAGAGCTGGGGTAACTCAGTGGGCCAGGCAGTATCTCTGGAAATGTTTTGGTTTGGCACCCTTCGTCAGATTGATTGTGGGGTGAGAGGGAGTTGTGGGGGGGGGGGGGGGGGGGGGGGGGGGGGGGGGGGGGGGGGGGGGGGGGGGGGGGGGGGGGGGGGGGGTGGGGGGGGGGGGGGGGGGGGGGGGGGGGGGGAGTGGAGAAAGCTGGAAGAGAGGAGGGGCAGGACAAAGCCTGGCAGGTGGAGGGGGGTGAGTGTGATCGGCAAATGGATGGACAAAGCAGAGATGCAAAGACAGAAGGTGTGAGACAAATGATTGAAGATTTGTGAATTGTGAAGCCAGATGATGTAGAAATTAGGTGGGAGGGATTGGTGGGGGCGGGGGGGGGGGGGGGGGGAGAAATAGGTATAAGTCCAGGTGGAGCACAGGGGAGAGGGGGAAAGGGGGGAAAGTTAGCGGGAAGAAGGGAAGAGGGGGGTTTATAGTCACATAAGTTACATAAGTCTCTGGACTCACTGATGCAGTTGACCCAGAAATGGCCTAGTAAGCCACTGATTTCAAGAGTAATGAGGGTTGCCAATCAATGCTGGTCTTGCCAGTAGTACCACAATCCTAAAAAAAAATAATTAGAAACACTACGATGCTATGGTTTCTGATTTAGTCAGTAAAATAGCCTGGTGTGCTGTAAAGAAAGTACTCCCAGAGGAAAAAAATTCAATGTGTATCAAAGAAAATGTAAAGTTTCCTAGTTGGCCACACCTATTTGCATTACTCTGAATTCCTACTTTGAAAATATCCTTAAAAGAACAATGGAGAACCAAGGAATAATTGGATACAATGAAGAAAGCATGGCAAATTTGGCCACTTCTGCTTTGAATTTCTGCTTTTGCACTATGCAGTTACTGTTGCATAATGTACAATGACCGTGGAAAGTTTTATTTATCACAAGATTTACTGTTTTACTGAGTTGCTTTATGCACTAATGCACATAATTCTGCTCTGTAGTGCATATTTCTGAAATCATTATTTTAAAGGTCAAAGACTGGATTAAAAAAAAAGATGTAGCATTTAAAATCAGTAATAGCAATCGTTTCTGCAACACTGTTGATGTGTAGAGATATATTTTTAAAAAAGCTACAGGGCAAATGGTAGAAGCCAAAACCACAAGGTGAAAACAAAATGGTGGGATTGGAATTATATTTAGAAACATAGAAACATAGAAAATAGGTGCAGGAGGAGGCCATTCAGCCCTTCGAGCCAGCACTGCCATTCATTGTGTTCATGACTCATCATCTCCAATCAATAACCCGTGCCTGCGTTCTCCCCATATCCACTAGCCCCTAGAGCTCTAACTAACTCTCTCTTAAATCCATCCAGTGATTTGGCCTCCACTGCCCTCTGTGGCAATGAATTCCACAAATTCACAACTCTCTGGGTGAAAAAGTTTTTTCTCACCTCAGTCTTAATTGGCCGCCCCTTTATTCTAAGACTGTGGCCCCTGGTTCTGGACTCGCCCAACATTGGGAACATTTTTCCTGCATCGAGCTTGTCCAGTCCTTTTATAATTTTATTGATTGGCAGTGTTTGGGCATTACCAGCATGTCCCTGAGCTTTATAGTTTAGTTAAGAGATACAATGCGGAAACAGGCCCTCTGGCCCACTAAATCCACGCTGACCAATGATCCCCACACATTTACGCTATCCCACACTCACTAGGGATAATTTACCATTATACCAAGCCAATTGACCTACAAACCTGTACATATTAGGAGTGTTGGAGGAAACCCACGCAGGTCACGGGGAGAACATACAAACTCCGTATAGACAGCACCTGTAGTCAGGATTAAACCATTAGATTGCCTTGGCTGTTGTTAAAGAAGGAACTGCAGATGCTGGAGAAGCGAGGGTTACACAAAAAGCTGGAGAAACTCAGCGGGTGCAGCAGCATCTAAGGAGCGAAGGAGATAGGCAACGTTTCGGGTCGAGACCCTTCTTCAGACTGGTCAGGGATCAGGGAAACGAGAGATATAGGCGGTGATGTGGGAGAGATAAAGAACAATGAATGAAAGATATGCAAAAAAGTATCGATGATAAAGGGGACAAGCCATTGTAAGCTGTTTGTGGTGTGAATATAACCTGGAGCAGCAGCTCGATGACCTCCGTCTGGTCAGGGAGAGTGAGGAGGTCATAGAGAGGAGCTACAGGGAGATAGTCACTCCCAAACCACAGGAGGCAGACAAGTGGGTCACAGTTAGGAAGGGCAAGGGGCAGAGGCAGGGGCTAGAGAGTACCCCTGTGACCGTACACCTGGAAAATAGGTACTCGGGTTTGAGTACGATTGGAGGGGACAGCCTAGCTGGGGGCAGCAACAGCGGCCGTGCCTCCGGCCCTGATGCTCAGAAGGGTAACAAAAAGAGGAGGGCAATTGTAATAGGGGACTCTATAGTTAGGGGGTCGGATAGGCGATTCTGTGGACGCAGTCGGGAGACCCGGATGGTAGTTTGCCTCCCTGGTGCCAGGGTCTCGCATGTGTCAGAACGTGTCCAAAAGAGTCTGATAAGGGAGGGAGAGGAGCCTGATGTTGTGGTACACATAGGTACCAATGACATAGGCAGAAAAAGTGACGAGGTCCTGAAGGGAGAATTTAGGGAGTTGGGGGGAAAGTTAAGGAGAAGGACCAAAAGGGTAACAATTTCAGGATTACTCCCTGTGATAGTAGGAATGAAATGAGGTGGAGGATAAATGCGTGGCTGAGGGAACTGGTGCAGTGGCAGGGATTCAAGTTTCTTGATCCCTGGGACCTCTTTTGGGAAGGCATGATCTGTACACAAAGGACGGGTTGCACTTGAGCCGAGGGGGACCAATTATCCTGGCAGGGAGATTTGCAAAGGCTACTGGGGAGACTTTAAACTAGAAGGCTGGGGGGAGGGACTCGGGTAGAGGGGGCTAGGGGACAGGGTGTGGGGCAAGAGGCAGAGAAGGGAAGCACTCGGATCCAAAATGTAGGCGAGAAAGATGAAAAAGATAATAGACAGAGAATAAGGGATGGTGGGTTTCTAAAATGTGTATATTTTAATGCTAGGAGCATTGTAAGTAAGGTGGACGAACTTAGAGCCTGGATTGACACCTGGAAATATGATGTTGTGGCAATCAGTGAAATGTGGTTGCAGGAGGGCTGGGATTGGAAACTAAATATTCCAGGATTTCGTTGCTTCAGGTGTGATAGAATTGGAGGGACCAGAGGGGGAGGTATTGCATTGCTTGTGAGAGAAGATATTACAGCAGTGCTTTGGCAGGATAGATTAGAGGGCTCGTCCACGGAGGCTATTTGGGTGGAACTGAGAAGTGGGAATGGTGTAGCAACACTTTTAGGGGTGTATTATAGACCGCCAAATAGGGAGCGTGAATTGGAAGAGCAAATATGTAAGGAGATAGCAGATATTAGTAGTAAGCACAAGGTAGTGATTGTGGGAGATTTCAATTTTCCAAAAATAGACTGGGAAACACATTCTGTAAATGGGCTGGATGGTTTGGAGTTTGTAAAATGTGTGCAGGATAGTTTTTTGCAGCAGTACATAGAGGTATTGACCAGAGAAGGGGCAGTGCTGGACCTCCTGTTAGGAAATGAGGCAGGTCAGGTGACAGAGGTATGCGTTGGTGAGCACTTCGGAACCAGTGATCACAATACCATTAGTTTCAATATAATTATGGAGAGAGTCAGAACTGGACCTAGGGTGGAGATTTTTGATTGGAGAAAGGCTAACTTTGAGGGAATGCGTAAGGATTTTAAAGGAGTGAATTGGGACACTTTGTTTCATGGGAAGGATGTAGAAGAGAAATGGAGGACATTTAAAGGGGAAATTGTAAGAGTACAGAATCTTTATGTCCCTGTTAGGTTGAAAGGAAATAGTGGGGCTCATGTTGTCGACCTCCCCGTGGTGAGCCCTGTCAACTGACTTCAGTCAGGCGAACGACAACAAACGGAGACAGCAGCAGCGCCGTAGCTTGGCGCCAACCCGAAGCATGCGCCCTTTTTAGGGCGGGCACCTACGGATGTCGAACCGGATGGCATCACCCTGCTGCGGACTTCTGTTGCCTCAAACACAAGAAGAAGAAGAAAGGAAATAGTAAAAATTGGAAAGAGCCATGGTTTTCAAGGGAAATTGGACACTTGTTTCGAAAAAAGAGAGATATCTACAATAATTATAGGAGACATGGAGTAAATGAGGTGCTAGAGGAGTATAAAGAATGTAAAAAGAATCTTAAGAAAGAAATTAGGAAGGCTAAAAGAAGATATGAGGTTGCTTTGCCAAGAAAGGTGAAAATAAACCCAAAGGGTTTCTACAGCTATATTAATAGCAAAAGGATAACGAGGGATAAAATTGGACCATTAGAGAACCAGAATGGACAGCTATCTGCGGAGCCAAAAGAGATGGGGGAGATATTGAACAATTTCTTTTCTTCGGTATTCACAAGGAGAAGGATATTGAACTCGGTGAGTTAAGGGGAAAAAGTAGAGTAGCTATGACATAGATTCAAAGAGGAGGAAGTACTGACACTTTTGAAAAATATAAAAGTGGATAAGTCTCCAGGTCCTGACAGGATATTCCCTAGGACATTGAGGGAAAGTTAGTGTAGAAATAGCAGGAGCTATGACAGAAATATTTCAAATGTCATTAGAAACGGGAATAGTGCCGGAGGATTGGTGTACTGCGCATGTTGTTCCATTGTTTAAAAAGGGTTCAAAGAATAAACCTAGCAATTATAGACCTATTAGTTTGACGTCAGTGGTGGGCAAATTAATGGAAAGGATACTTAGAGATAATATATATAAGCATCTGGATAAACAGGGTCTGATCAGGAAACAGTCAACATGGATTTGTGCCTGGAAGGTCATGTTTGACAAACCTTCTTGAATTTTTTGAAGCGGTAACTAGGGAAATTGATGAGGGTATTAAAGCAGTGGATGTTGTCTATATGGATTTCAGTAAGGCCTTTGACAAGGTTCCCCATGGAAGGTTGGTTAAGAAGGTTCAATTTTGGGTGTTAATGGCAGAGTAGCAAGATGGATTCAACAGTGGCTGAATGGGAGATGTCAGAGAGTAATGGTGGATGGCTGTTTGTCAGGTTGGAAGCCGGTGACCAGTGGGGTGCCTCAAGGATCTGTGTTGGGTCCACTGTTGTTTGTCATGTACATCAATGATCTGGATGATGGGGTGGAAAATTGGATAAGTAAGTATGCAGATGATACTAAGATAGGTGGTGTTGTGGATAATGAAGTAGATTTTCAAAGTCTACAGAGAGATTTGGGCCATTTGGAAAAGTGGGCTGAAAGATGGCAGATGGAGTTTAATGCTGTTAAGTGTGAAGTGCTACTTCTTGGCAGGACAAATCAAAATAGGACGTACATGGTAAATGGTAGGGAATTGAGGAATGCTGTGGAGCCTTTGGTGTGCTGGCCTTTATAATCAGAGCATTTGAATATAGGAGTAGGGAAGTAATGTTAAAATTGTACAAGGCATTGGTAAGACCAATTCTGGAGTATGGTGTACAATTTTGGTCGCCTAGTTATAGGAAGGATGTCAACAAAATAGAGAGAGTACAGAGGAGATTTACTAGAATGTTGCCAGGGTTTTCAGCAACTATGTTACAGAGAAAGTTGATCAAGTTAGGTCTTTATTCTTTGGAGCGCAGAAGGTTAAGGGGGGACGATTGAGGTCTTTAAAATGATGAAAGGGATAGACAGAGTTAACGTGGATATGTTTGTCCCATTGAGGGTAGGGAAGATTCAAAAACAAGAGGGCATGACATGAGAATTAAGGGACAAAGGTTTCGGTGTAACGTGAGGGGGAAAACTTCTTTACTCAGAGGGTGGTGGCTGTGTGGAATGAGCTTCCAGCAGAAGTGGTGGAGGCAGGATCGATTTTAACATTTAAGAGTAAAGTGGATAGGTATATGGACGTGAAAGGATGGAGGGGCATGGTTCTGAGTGCAGGTAGATGGGACTAGGGGAAAACAAATGGTCGGCACGGACTGGAAGGGCCGAGAGGGCCTGTTTCCGTGCTGTAATTGTTATATGGTTATATGGTTATAAAATAGTAAGATTAAACAAGAACTTACCAGTTCGAAGTTTGATCGTTATTTTATGAGGAGTTACGATGAGGGATTACGTGAAGAACCCGCCTCACGCTGGCAACGGCATACTTCAAAGCAGCGGCATGCCAAAAAACACAGAACACCAAAAGCCGGAGTAACATAGTAAGGCTCATAAAAGACTTAGAACTACCATTTGATCATTTATTTTATGAGGGTGGGAGCGGAGGGCACGTAATCCCTCATCGTAACTCCTCATAAAATAACGATCAAACTTCGAACTGGTAAGTTCTTGTTTAATCTTACTATTTTACTTCGGAGTCACGTGAGTGACTACGTGAAGATTTTAAAGCTTTCTGTGTTTTTTATGTCGTAGAATCAATCCGTACGACAGTCCGGCTAAGTAAAAACACATACATGAGAAACCAGACTAATGTTAGATCATTTCACAATTAACTTTTTAATGGTTTAAAGACCATATAATAACCCTCCTTATATCTGAGGAAAATGTTTACAAGTGATAAAGATAGAAGTGACTACACCATTGATTATAGCAATTAATAGTAAACAAGCAGGTGATTATAGTGCTCCCAACCACCGCGTGTCCAAAGCTTGTCATAGTGTGAACAGGTTTATTGTAGAACTTTGAAAAAGTTTCTTCTTTACTCCACCCTGCGACTTTTAAAATATTGCTCGAGAGGTACGTCCCGCCCCTTCGCCGCGGACGTAGCTGCCGCCCTGGTGGAGTGAGATTTGAACACATCAGTGTCTGCTCCCGCTAAAACCAACACCTGTTTCAACCATTTTGAGATAGTTTGAACTGACGCTTTTGTGTGTGGTTTTTTGTGCGTAACCATTAACGCTTTTTCATTTCCTCTAAGGGTGTCAGTAACTTTAATATATTCGTTCAAATGTTTAACCACACACAAAGTAGGATCAATATGATAAGCTTGAAAGGTTACCTTTGTTCCAGATCTCCCTGGTCTGCTTTGTTTGATCAACTCGTAAACATAGAACACAACATTATCTGTAGTCACATGCATACAGTCTAAACGCAACATTTGTAAAGTTTGCACTCTTTGAGCTGAGACCAGTGACATTAACATGACTAATTTCAATGTCAATCTTTCCAATGTCAACCCTTCAATTGGAGTCCATTGTCTAAGTAGCGTAAGTACAATGCTCACATCCCAAATCTCTGTGCTATCTTGGTTTGGGTGGATTAATATTAAAGATTCCTTTCATGAATCTAGATATTAATGGATGCGACCCAATTGATCTCTGATCAGTCATAAGCCCTAAATAGGACGACAAGGCACTGCGTGCAGTGTTAATGGCACTGTAACTTAAATGTTGCTGAAAATGCAAATTGGCAAGGAATTCCAAAACATTTGCAATATTTACAGTATCATAAGAAATATTTGACTGTGTGCAAAATTGGTCCGACAATCCCAGCTCCTGTAGTGGTCTGGTCAAAACCTGCAGATTAACAAATTCATATGTGCATACAATGGGTAGAATCTCTTTAGTTACCGGATTAGTCCAGATATCACTACAGTTAGGAATCGACATATATGGTTCTTTAATCATATTCAGCATTACTGGGAACCAAGGTTGAGTTGGCCAATTTGGAACTACCAACAATCCAGAAGCAGAATCTTGTTCTATCTTCTTCAGGCATCTCTGAATCAAAGCAAATGGTGGAAAAGCATAAAAGAACATCTTTCCCCAGTGTAATGAAAAAGCATCTACTGCTACTGCATCTGGATCGTGTTCCCAAGACACATAAGTAGGCAAACTGATGATTAAGCCTAGATGCAAACAAATCTATTTCTGGCAACCCAAATTGGTTTACAATATTCTTAAATATTGCTGGCTTAAGCATCCATTCCGTATTATCTTTAAAAATCCTGGACCTTTCATCTGCTACCACATTGTTCCTTACCCGGAATGTAGCTTGCTGAAATCCATATTTGGCGACCAATACACATTGCCATATCTCATTGGCCAGACAATCACATGATACTGACCTAACTCCCCCCATGTGATTAATGTATGCAACAGCCGTTTTATTGTCTAACTGTATTAACGCATGTAGACCTTGTTTAGCACAACAATATGCTTTAAGTCCATAAAAAGCACCCAATAACTCCAAATAGTTAATACCATAAACTTGAAGAAACGCTTCTTCTTGAGCTTTCCATCTACCTCCACAACTGGAGGACGAATCTGTAGCCCCCCCCATCCGAGAGCACTAGCATCCGTTTGTAAAACCATTTCAGGTTGTTTAATCATGATATTCTTAGCAGCTTCTGGGACATTTTCAACCCACCATGTAATTCCAACACGGCTTCTTTTGTTAATTGCATAGGCCTGTCAAAGTGACCTGCCTTCTCTTTAAGAGCCTTATTTTGTCCCTTTGAAGATTTTGATAATGTAATGGACCAAATTCCACTGCCGGAAATGCTGCTACCAGTTTCCAATGGTTTTCGCCACTTCTCGGATGGAGGGATAAGGTTTGTGAATGAGGTAATTACAAGTCATCATGATGTCATTGGCCTTCTCTGTTGGCAAAGTAACTAACATAGTCACTGAGTTAATTACAAACCCCAAAAAGTTAATTGATTGTGCTGGCTGCAGCTGGGACTTAATTGGATGAATCAAAAACCCTAGCTTTTCAAACAAAGCTTTAGTAACTGAAACTGAGTGCTCAGCTGACTCTTGAGTATCACTAATGATCAGAATATCATCCAGATAAGCCATAACAATGTGTTTCTGTGCTCTTAATTGGGCTAAAACTGGTTTCAACAGTTTTGTAAAGAGTCTAGGAGCCGAACTCAATCCATTTGGTAAAGCTTTAAACTGCCATAATTGTCCCAGCCAATTAAATTTTAAATACCTCCTGAAGCATTGATGAATTGCTACAGAATAATAGGCATCCTTCAAATCAATCTTAGCCATATAACACCCTGCTGAGATAAGATATTTTGCAGTACTGAATGTCTCCATCTTAAAATGTTTGTATTCTACAAACTTATTCAGATCTGTAAGGTCCAGAATAATTCTGACAACCACCATCTTTTTTTATCTCTTCGAAATATATTAGAGACAAATTGATGCTTATGTTCATAGTCTTTTCAATTACGCTTTTCCAGATAATTTGTCCAATTTCCACATTAATCTCCATTCTTTCCTCTGCAGAAAACACATAAGCATAGCAGGTCTATTCTGTACAGGAGGATTAACCCCTTCTTTAAAAATAATAATGGCTCCCGAAATTGCTTGTAATACATATCGATCAGAAGTAATGTTAAGCCAGGCATTATAAAATTTTTGCAATCTCCCTCCAACTGGAGAGTCATCCACAGTTTCTTTAAGTATATAAGTCTTTAATACCTCTCCGTATGAGCGTGGTGGTCTCCTTTTTTCCGAATACAGGGAAAGCACTTGCCTGCACAGCACGATAGTATTTTCGTGACAAACTTCTGCTTCTATAACGGAAATCGAAACCCCTTCGGGTCGAAAAACCCCTTCTTTGTCCAAAAACAAAAGGTTTAACATTGCTAAAATATTTAGCTTCTTCATCCAACTCTTTCAGCTGTTTCGGCAGATTTTCTCCAAACAAATACCCAGGAGCTTGAACTCAACTTTCTTGACACAGGCTTGCAAATCTAGGGTGAAATATGGGCCGAATCGCCATTTTCCTCATGCAATTAATTTCATAGAATGAATTACATAATAAGCCCAAGTATCCTTTTGAATCTTTTCCATTTCCAGATTCTCCATTTGCCTGCCATAGGCCGTAATGGCAGCAGAAATTAATTTGAGCACCTTTTGAAACTTCACTTCTAGGGCTCTCATACTTGGAGTCATAGACGTCCATATCATCGGATTCACCGTAGGTACTTCAATGAGGCACAATTTCTTGGAGCTTTATATAATTCTGATGTTTCATTCATCACAGAATTTGTGAAGTTGGTGAGATACCATATAATTTATGTTTGCAGCTAGGATTTCTTCCATAGCCTCACCACTTCCTTCAGGTATAGCAAAATCTGATTGAGCTATCCCAGGCACATTAGGCCTTTTCTTTTTACTTTGTGGTGTGCTTTCAAAAGCCATATAGCCACCAGCAGGGTCTGCCTTCTGCAGCCCTAAATCAATTGGGATATTCATCCCATGAGACTTCTTCCAGCCCAAATCCTGGGTCCGGAGTATCATATCCCAACTTGGCCCACAGCCATATTCATCATATTCAAACCCCTCAGGGATTTTTTGGGATTCATCTGGGTACTCTGACCCTTGTCTCATTATTGTTTGGAGAACTTTCTCCATATGCTCCATTTTTAGCCACATAGTTTTTATTGTCTGGAGGTCTTTCAATAATCAGAGTCATCAGAAACCACGGGCCTCTCAGATTTCTTTTTGCATTTTTTTAGGAACATTTTCCTCCGTGGTTATTATTTCTGGAGAATCTGGAAACTCACTATCGGGTAAATCGGCGGCCAACGGTATCGGAACCGGGTCCGCACTAACTTCGCGTCCCGTATTTTTACTTTCACCCCGGGAACATCTTTTTGCCCGCGAAAACTTCTTTCCCGATTTCTCCATTTTTCTTTAATAATCAGTGCTCAATCAGCACGTTAACGTGGCTCTAAATTTTACTTTTGGTTTCGTTTGCTGGAGCCACCCAGCGTAACCTAAAAAACGCCCCGGTCTAACTGCACTTACCTGCGGGCCGTTCCGACCGCTGCCGAGGAGCTGCTCCTTACTGCAGCTCCTCCTCGCGCCCGTCAGCGTTGACGTCATGCCGTTGCCAGCGTGAGGCGGGTTCTTCACGTAGTCACTCACGTGACTCCGAAGTAAAATGAGGAGCTACTGCGACTAGGGTGGGGGAGGGAGATAGAGATGGAGGGAATGCCAGGGCCCGAGGGCTGAGGGAGAGTTGGGAAGGGGAGGAGACAGCAAGGGTTAACAGAATTGAGAAAATTCAATGTTCAAGCCCAAAGGATGCAGACTCCCCAAGCGGAATATGAGGTGCTGTTCCTCCAACTTGCGGTGTTGCTCACTCTGACGTGGAGGAGGCCCAGGACCGAGAGGTCGGATACGGAATGGGAGGGGGAGTTGAAGTGCTGAGCCACCGGGAGGTCCGGTTGGTTTTTGCGGACCGAGCGGAGGTGTTCGGCGAAACGATCGCCAAGCCTCCGCTTGGTCTCATCGATATAGATCATCTGGCATCTGGAGCAGCGGATGCAGTAGATGAGGTTGGAGGAGGTGCAGGTGAACCTCTGTCGGACCTGGAAGGACTGCTTGGGTCCCTGAAAGGAGTGGAGGGGGGAGGTGAAGGGTCAAGTGTTGCATTTCTTGCGGTTGCAAGGGAAAGTGCCCGGGGAAGGGGTAGAGCAGGAGGGGAGAGAAGAATTGACAAGGGAGTTGCGGAGGGAGCGGTCTTTGCGGAAGGCAGACAGGGGGGGAGATGGGAAGATGTGGCGGGTGGAGGGGTCACGTTGGAGGTGGCGAAACTGGCGGAGGACTATGTGTTGTATTTGCCGGCTGGTTGGGGTGAAAGGTGAGGACCAGGGGGACTCTGCCCTGTTTGCGAGTGGGGGAATGGGGAGAGAGGCAGTGTTGCGGGGTATGGATCGGTTTCGGGGAGACCTGGTGCGAGCCTCATCAATAGTGGGGGAGGGGAATCCCCGTTCTCTGAAGAATGAGGCCATTTGTGATGGACCTGGTGTGGAACACCTCATCCTGGGAGCAGATGCGGCGTAATGGAGAGAATTGGGAATAGGGGATGAGTCCTTACAGGAAGCAGGGTGGGAGGAAGAGTAGTCCAGGTAGCTGTGGGAGTCAGTTGGTTTGTAGTGGATGTCGGTCAGGAGTGTATCACCTGCAATAGGAGATGGTGAGGTCAAGGAATGGTAGGGAAATGTCGGAAATGGTCCAAGTGTATTTGAGTGCCGGATGGAAGTTGGTGGTGAAATGAATGAAGTCAGTCAGTTGTGTGTGGGTGCAGGAGTTGACACCAAAGCAGTCGTCGATGTAACGGAGGTAGAGGTCGGGGATGGGGCCCTGGTACGCCGAGAACAAGGATTGTTCGACGTACCCAACAAAGAGGCAAGCGTAGCTGGGGCCATGCGTGTGCCCATAGCTACGCCTTGTGTTTGGAGGAAATGGGAGGAATCGAAAAAGTTATTGAGGGTAAGGACCAACTCCGCTAGGCGGAGGAGGGTGTCAGTGGACGGGTATGGGTTGCTCCTCTGGTCGAGGAAGAACCGGAGGGCTTTGAGACCGTCCTGGTGGGGGATGGAGGTGTAGAGTGACTGGACGTCCATGGTAAAGATGAGAGGATGGGGCCTGGAGAATGGAATGCACGGAGCCGACGGAGAGTGTCTGAGGTGTCTTGAACATAGGTGGGGAGGGATTTAACAAAGGGGGATAGGATGGCGTCAAGGTATGTGGAAATGTGTTCGGTGGGGCATGAACAGGCAGAGACAATGGGTCTGCCAGGGCAGTCGGGTTTGTGGATTTTGGGGAGAAGGTAAAATCGGGCCGTGCGGGGCTGGGAAACAATGAGGTCGGAGGCTCGGGGGGGTAGGGAGCCGGAGCTGATGAAGTCGGTTATGGTGCTCGAGATGGTGGCCTGGTGTTCGTCAGTGGGGTCATGGTCCAAGGGTAAGTAGGAGGAGGTGTCCGAGAGTTGGCGCGCGGCCTCCGTTGCCTTGGCTGCTGTCTTTAACACAGCAGGACACACCGTACTCTATTCAAGTAGAGAAACATCTCATTTGAACACATTGTGTCTGACGATCAAATCTGCTCCTCAACTAGATCCCACAGGACTTTCATTTTGTCCACACCATCACTGCTGGACTTATTTAATATGCAAATAAATTTGTAGAGCTGCTGCTGGAAGTCCAAGCCCAGCATCTACACTGATGACCAATAGCACTCTTGGGCAGCTGTAAATGAAAGTCTGAGCTCAAAATTTGGCATTGTCTGTTACAGCACCAACATCAATGTTGGGCATAAAGATGGCCCTTGAAGCGACACTTTGCATGGCTGGTCAGTTCTACATTTCTGACTCTTTTCAGTCTTTTCCATTGATGTTCATAGTAAATTGTACTTGTGAAAGGTGACCCTTACAATCCCCATGCCATGAGGTGTCATAGTTGATAGAATAGCATAGTGGTTCTGTTATTAGACTAGATATTAAGAAGCTCCAATCAAGTTTTAAGATACTAATTCATATTCCACCATTTCAGGTGTGGAACTTTGAATTCAATTAAATACATTTTGAATTAATAAATTGGTATCACCAATCATTAATGAAACCAGGGAAGAATATATTTTATCCTTACTGGGTCTGTTCTGTAGACAACCCAGATCTTCAATGTGCTAACAAGCCACCCAGTTGTGTCCAAACTATTAGTGATCTGTGAGCTTCTTCACACATGAATTGTAATGAGCCTAAGAGGCTGTACAGCAAATATAATCAATGGGATTTAGGGATAAACATTAAATGCCGGCCTGCCAATGATGCTCACCTACCTTAAATGTATAACGGAATAGTCAGACATAATTAATGGTTACTCTATAACCAAGTTACTTCACACTGAAGGGGAAAAATAAACCTGCAGCATGATTAATGATTACTTTATTACCATGTTATTTCATCCAGTAAATTACACAAGCTGCCCACTGCATTCCTGTCTTTATGAAAAGGTGGAATACATTATGCTGACAGACTGCAGAGAACAGACAGAAATTAATGATTTTTAATTTACTTTCACGGAAGCAAAAGTAACAAAGCAGATAATCAACAGTATTTTGCTGTGCTCACTTAAAATGCTCAAGACCTGGACATCTCAGAATAGTTTGACCAAGCAACTCACGATTTTTAATAAATTAATGATTTTATGTAGACAAGATATCAAAGATAATATCAAAGATAATATGAAACATGGATTGAAGATAGACACAAAATGCTGGAGTAACTAAGGCAGCATCTCTGGAGAGAAGGTATGGGTGATGTTTCGGATCGAGGCCCTTCTTCAGACTATCTTTTGTGCCTATATTTTATGCCTATCTTCGATATAAACCAGCATCTGCAGTTCTTTCCTACACATTGAACATGGTTTGATCAATTTGAACTTTGAAATCTCTGCAGGTAAATATGATGTGGAGTTAAGCGTAGCGTTAGAAAAGTGTTGGCCCAAGAGTTTTCAAATTTTGCAAAATAAATATCACCATAGCTGTCTTCTCCACCTCAAACACATTTTTTTACACTTATTTTCAAGGAGGACAATGCTGCTGTGTTTTCAAAATTAAATGTTAAATAGAGATAATGATGTTGTTTGCTGTATTTTAAGCTAATTTTCTGGATGCAAGTTTCTGCAGATGCTGGAGTAACTCAGCGGGTGTGGCAGCATGTCGGAAAACATGTATAGGTGACATTTCAGGTTGGGTCCCTTCTGCAGGACCCGATATGAAACATCACCTTTCCGCGTTCTTGGATTACTCCAGCACTTCTTGTCTTTTTTTTCTGGATCATTTGTTGGGTCAGTTGATTCCACCCGAGCAGTTACAAGTTATAATGGATTCAATGTTGTACAATTCCCTTGAAATATCTGCTGCGGACATGGGAATGAAGTATATTATGTCTGTCATTTTGGGAATAATTTGCTGCTGTGCATAGCTTCCATCATCTGCCTTTGTGAATGAATAATCGGAACATTTGATTGTTGATTTATCCGTAAGCTCACAGCAATTACTGTTTTTTGCAGGTTTACAGTTTAGAATAAGGTTTTTATACAAAGATTGCAGTTGAAACAAAAATTGAAATCAGCAATTGTGTTCTTGATATTTTTTGACTAGAAACCTAGGAATTTGTGTTAAATTCTGTTTTATGCAATGTTTGGCAGGAGGTAGGGTACTCTGTATGTGAGTATGAGCCATACTCAAATAAGTATTGGAACTGTTGGCTCTAGATGTGAAACAAAGAACATGATTGATGAGAGGGGGTAATTGGAATAAGGATGTTCTTTAATGTGTATATGGCAGGTCATTCTCAGATAGATGATGCCAATGCTCAGGAAACAATGTTGTTTGAGTTTGTCTAGGAAGGAACTGCAAATGCTGGTTTAAACTGAAGATAGACATAAAATGCTGGAGTAACTCAGCGGGACAGGCAGGATGTCTCGATAGAAGGGATGGGTGACGTTTCGAGTCAAGACCCTTCTTCAGACGGGTCTCGACCCGAAGTGCCATCCATTCCTTCTATCCCCAGATGCTGCCTGTCCCGCTGTTACTTCAGCCTTTTGTGTCCACCTGTTGTCTTGAGTTTGCTTATTTTGAACCCATATGTCTGTGTAGATCAAAGAACCAATTACTTAATTATTTAACCATCGCATATTTTTCCTTTATTTATCCTATAGTTTTTTTTTTTAATATAATAAAGCAGTGTGCTTTTGAAAACAAGCCACTTCTGTTCTATTTATTGAAGACTAAATTTTTCATTAAAACTATTTTTCTACTTAACTCAAATGAGGTGTGTTATGCAGTCACAGTCATACAGTATAGAAATAGGCCATTTGGCCAAACTCGTCCATGCAAGCCAAGATGCCCGATCCAAGGTAGTTTCAATTGTCAGCATCTGGCCCATGTCCCTGTAAACCTTTCCTATCCATGTACCTGTCTAAATGCCTTTTAAATGTTATAAAAATCTGACTCAACTACCTCCTTTGGCAGCTCACTCCATATTGTCATTACCCTCTGCGTAAAAAGGTTGTCCCTCAAGTATGTATTAAATCTGTCCCCTCCAACCTTAAAACTGGGCCCCCGGTTCTTAAATTCCTTACGCTGGAAAAAAGACTCTGCATTTCACCCTATCTGTTCCTACATGATTGTAAACATTTCTACAAGGTCAGGAGAAGACTGTCAGGGGACCTATGCAAGGATTTTATTAGTTGATTTTAGCTATGCATTCAACACCATTGTGCCAGAGCTACTACACTCCAAACTCTCCAAGTTGACTGTGCCTGAACCCCTCTGTCAGTAGATCACCAACATCCTGACAGTCAGGAAGCAGCATGAAAGGCTGGGAAAGCATATCTCGGATCCGCAGACCCTCAGCATAGGAGCACCGCAAGGATGCGTACTCTCCCCTCTCCTTTACTCTCTCTACAGACTCTTCTGTCAAGCTTCTCAAATTTGTGGATGACACAACCCTGATCCAGGATGGGGAGGAATCTGCCTACAGACATGAAGTGACATGATTGGTGTCCTGGTGCCTTTGTAACAACCTGGAGCTCAATGTTCTTAAGACAGTGGAATTGATAGTAGACTTTAGGACAGCTCCCCCTCCCCTCCCCCCATTCACCATTAACAACACCACAGTCACATTTGTGGAGTATTTTACGTTCCTTGGAACCATCATCTGCAAGGACCTGAAATGGGGGGCCACCATCGACTGCACAGTCAACAGAGGATAATCTTCCTGCAGCATCTAAAGAAACACAATTTGCCATTGGCAATGATGGTCCAATTATATACTGCCATCGTAGAGTCTGTCCTCACCTTCTCCATCATGGTTTGGTTTGGCTCAGCCACCAAGCACGACATCCGGAGGCTGCAACAAATCGTCCGATCAGCTGAGAAGGTTATTGGCTGCGACCTTCCCCCATTGACGAACTGTACACTGCAAGGGCCAGAAAGTGAGTGGGTAAGATCGTCTCGGACCCCTCTCAACCTGGCTATACACTCTTTGAATCACTTCCCTCTGGAAGGCGACTCCAGACTGTCAAAGCTGCCACAGCCAGACATAAAAGCAGCTTTTTTCCATGAGTGGTAGCTCTACTCAATAACCAAAAGTCAGTAGCCTCCTTTTGCTCTGGTATATTATTTCATTCACATGTTTAAACTATAATGTTTTATTATTAATGTTAATGTTTCATGTCATTAAAGCCAAGTGTACATACTTGGCCAATAAACTTATGAATTCATTCAAAAATGTATTAATTCATTAATTTGTTCAAAGAGATAGCCTGCCCAATCTCTTCCTATAGCTTAGTTCCCCGAGTCCTGACAACATCCTTGAATATCTTCGCTGCACCCCTTCCAGCTTAATGGCATCTGTCATTAGCAACTGGGCAACAGAACACAATACTCCAACCTCAGCAATGTCATGTACTACTGTATAACGTCCATCTTATATACTGAATTCCATGACTGATGAAGGTCAGCAAACTAAAAGCCTTCTCCACCCCCTTATGTACATGTGATGCCACTTTCAGGGAACTATGTACTTATACTCCACGATCCATCTGCTCAAAAACACACCTTTGACCAAGAGGACCTTGCCCATCTCCTGCAGCTCCATGCATACATTTGGTTTTGGAAGAGCCTTATTCTGTCCCTAGTTACCTTTTTCCATTAATATATTTATGATATATTTTTGGATTCTTCTTGATCTTATCTGCCAGATCTCTCTCAAACGCTACTTTTGTCCTCATGATTTCAAGCTTAAATATACTCCTCAATCCTTTATACTGCTTCAGGAATATATTTGATCCCAGCTGCCTATACCTCACCGATGCCTCCTTTTTGTTCCTGACCAAAGCCTCAATTTCTCTCATCATCCAAGATTCCTTCCTCCTACCGTTTTTGCTCTTTATTCTAACAGAAACATGTATGCCTTAAACTCTTACTGACTGACACATTTTTGAAAGCATCCCGTAAAGAACCTACCCCAATCAACTTGCTCAGGCTCCTATTAGCATCAAAGTAAGCCTTGCCCAAATGTATAACTTTAACTTGTGGACCATGTTTATGAGCTAGTGGGAGCTTTTACTACCTTTACTGCCGAAAGAAAATCACATCATTTAAAACAGTATCAAATCTTAGAAATTACCGGTTTGGACTACAGAATCAATGTTCAGGTTGAGATTGTGATTTATAGGAGCTTGCTGTTAGTGCTTGGTCAGCAAGTGTAAAGTCGGGATTGGTTGTTAATTAGATTGTGCTGTTATTACGCTCTATGGTTTGTGAACTTCCTCCTGAGTAAAATCGGCTGATGAGGACCAATTGCTCACTTTATTGCGATAAATATTCTAGTGAACCTTGATTTATTGCACAGCCAATTTCTGAGATAAAGAATTAATTGTACTGACTATATCAAAACAAAATAAATAAGGCAATTATCTCTCTAGGAAATTAATTCTAATTTGTTATATTTAATTGTTAGAGAAAAGGGAACAATATTTCAGTGATTAGATTGAAAGTACATTGTGAAGGTTGTATGCCAATAGAAACTTGGCCTAGATAAGGATGATTGATTTGGATCATTCTTTACATCTTGTAAAGCAATCAGGATGCTTTATATTTCACAGTGATTATCCTGGTAGTTTAGAATAAACTCATTCACCTGCTTGTGCATGACAAACCTGTATGGCACATCATTGGCAGAGATCCAGAAAGCATTGCGAGTGAAGTTCCAATCTAACGCTTTGTTGCATTCCTTATATGTTGCATTTATGGGAAAATATAGACCTGAGCCAAACAAAAGTGGCGTAACAGTAGAGTTGTTGCCTCATAGTGCCAGAGGCCCGGGTTCATTCCCGGGTATGGAGTCTGGGAGGAAACCAGAACACCCGGTAAAAACCCACGTGGTCACATGGGAGAGCATACAAACTTCATACAGGCAGCATGCGTAGTCAGGATCAAACTTGGGTTTCTGGCGCTGTAAGGCAGCAAATCTACCACTGCGCAACCATGCCACCCTCCCCCCACTACTTCTCCTACTTTGGTTGTGAGAAAGTGTGTTTGAACTGAAGCTTTAACTCTGCTACTCTCTCCATAGATGTTGTCAGACCTCATCGCTTCTAGCATTTCAATGCTTCTACGGTTCGATGATCCTTTATTGTCATATGTACCTATGTACAGTGAAATTCTTTGTTTCTGTTTCTGTTTTTGATTTCTAACATCTGCAGTGTGATGCGCTAAGTACAGGTTTGGAACACGGTTCTGCATTTGGTCAACCGTTACTCACAAATCTGAGATTGGTGATTTATGCTGGCTAAAATTATCCTGGAGAATAAGACGGACAGATGGAATTAACATTGGTAATGGAAATTGATTAGTACAGGCATCAGAGGTTATGAGGAGAAGGCAGGTGAATGGGGTCAGGAGGGAGAGATAGTTCCGCCATGATTGAATGGTGTAGACTTGATGGGCCGAATGGCCTAATTCTACTCCTATCACTTATGACCTTTTGACATGAATTAAGCTACATGTCAGCCATGGTCTCGATGCTTAGGAGAAGTGGTTGGTGTAGACTGAATGAGTAAAGCGCCTCATTGTATTTCTAAAGTACTTCAACTGGCCTTTTGATTGCAACATTTGCCACATTGATTCCTACATTTGTCCAATTCCTGCAATGGTCATTTGTCCTCCCAATGCACAAGCATTTTAATTGAAGGTTTTCATTCCCTTCTGTATCTTCTGCCTTAATATTTCTAACAAGCTCCCGGATATATGATAGTCAATTTCTCAAATCATTTTGGGCAGCAGTGAGTTTTCCATGATCACTGTTCACCTACCGACTCACCTGGAGTGGGTCCTCTCCTGGTAACCTCCTCAATAAATCCAGCACCTAGTGTGGTGTAAACAGTTAACCTGCCAAAAACAAATGCTTCGCATTAATTAATCTAAATGGAAACTATATAAATTGTTGTGCATAACAGGAGCCAGATGTCTTTTGAATTTATACAGTCCAATTACCAGATCAGTAGTTCAGGCATTTTTTTTGTATACATCAGTTTTACACAGAGTATTTAACACCCTTTAAATTCATTGGCTCATTTGCAGTAAATCTGGTTGAAAAATCTGCAGCATTTTGATATAATTTATATTCATGCATGCAGTTCTCCCATGGTATTACTCATGGTGAGTTAGAGGTTATAAAATTTCAAGCCTCAGCTGAATAGTATGAGCAGGCTGAGATGGAGCATTAAGAAGTGAGCACTGAATGTTCTGTCAGGGCAATCAGTGAGAGGGAGTCCTAAGTCTGGGAATAGACTCCCAAAGTCATAGAATCATATTGCTTGGAAACAAGATTTATAACCCACCAATTCTTGCCAATCATCAATCACCCACCCACTTTAATCCTACACTAATCCTGTTTTATTTTCTCCACATTCACATCAACTCCCTTCCAGTTCAATCACTCATCTGTGCACTCTGGGCCATTTATAGCAGCCAATTCACACATCAAGTCTCATATCTTTGGAATGTGAGAGCAAACCCGAGCACCCTGGAATAACCCACACAGTCACAGGGAGAATGCAGAAACACCACAAACTCCAGGAAGATGAGGATGAAGTAAGATGAAGAGGAAGTAAGAACTTAGGTCAGCAGAATATTCAAAATACAGAGTATTCCGAATAAGCATCTGGCTTTATTGATATCGAAAAAGTAGGATCTAGCTGCTTCCAGACTGTCACACACCACAAACCTACAATTTCTTACCTGGCTACTAACCATTGTTCAATGGTTAATGGTTCCTTGTTGTCACATATGCACAGCACAGTGAAATTCCTTTGCACAGTTCTTTTCTGGAGCTTGAAAATCACCACCTTCTCCCTAGCCTGGTTGACTAAACCAAGATTTTCCGGATCTCCAGCAAGGAATGCTCTGAGGCTATTGAAATACTTATTTCCATAAGATCCTTTGTTGAGTGAGTGATGTTCAACCAGAAGTTGAACTATTAAGAAATTCACTCTTGTGGACTAACTGGCTGTGATATATCTCTTCACCAGTAATGTAAAATGTGACTGCTAAGCCTTTGTAGCTTTAATTCCACAGAATCACTGCTCAAGCAGATATAACCAATGTTATATAACCAAGCGGGGGTACACAAAAAGCTGGAGAAACTCAGCGGGTGCAGCAGCATCTAAGGAGCGAAGAAGATAGGCGACGTTTCGGGTCGAGACCCTTCTTCAGACTCTGACACACTACATTTATAAAAAAAATATCTCCTTATATAACCAAGCTATGTTTTAATGTTATAATTACCATCCCTGAGATAGTTGGCATGTTCAGAACTATAAGAAATATTAGAGAGGAAATCGGCATGATGTTCATAAATGGCAAATATAGCGACATAGCATGGAACATGGAACAGTTCACCAGCCCTTCAGCCCACAACGCCTCTGCCAAACACATTGCCAAGACCAACGCTTATCTATCAGAAGAAAATCCATATCCCTCCATTCTCTGAATCACCGAATGCCTATTCAAAAGCTTCTTAAATGCAACTATCGTATCTCACTTCACTGCCACCCCCAGCAGCAAGATCCAGGCACTCAGTGACCTCTGTATAAAAAACTTTTCCCACACGTCTCCTTTAAACTTTGCTGCATCCACAACTCTCTGCAATGTATTGCAGTCTTGAGCTTGAGCCATGCAGTTGTCAAACCAAGTTGTGATGCATCCTATTAGGATGCCTTCTACAGTGCATCTGAAGAAATTGATTGGAGTCATTGGAGACATGCTGAATTTTCTTCGCCTTCTGAGGAAGTAAAATTGTTGGTGTGATTTCTTAGCCATGACATTAATGAGTTTGGGCCTGGGCAAATTATTGGTGATATTTACACCCAGGAACTTGAAAGGCCTATCTACCTCCACTTCATCACCATTGATGTGCACCATCCAGTTTTGTGAAGTCAATGACCAGCTCCTTTGGCTTGCGGACATAGTGGGTGAGGTTGTTGCCTTGATGTCACGTTACTGAGCTCTCTATCTCTTTCCTGTGCTAAGACCGAAGAAGTCTGAAGAAAGGTCCCGACCTAATCCATCATCTGTCCATTCCCTCCGCCAGATCTCTTGAGTTCCTCAGCACTTTTTTTTTGCCAGATATTAAGTAACTTGTCTTATACTGTCTAGAATTTAGAGAACCGAGAGGCGAACTCAATGAAACATTGAAAAATTCTTCCAGAACGTGATATGATAAATGGAAGAATAGCTAGGTATATAGACCTGGGAGTCACAACCTCAAAATAAGGAACAACCATTCAAGACTGAGATAAGAAGAGATTATTTCACCCAGAGGGTGGTGAACTTTGGAGTTGTCTATCCCATATATAAAAAAACATTTGTTTAATGCACTTTTATTAATTGGGTTTAAGTAATACAGCACAGGCACTTTGGTGCACAATGTTTGTACGACTTTAACAACAAGGTAATCTCATCTGCCTTCACATGATGGTTCAATCAACAAGTGTTTTCAAGATAGAGATGAGTTGAATTTTGGATTTTAAAAGGAATTAAGAAAATTAAGGGAAATTAGAAGTAAAATAAATTATCAGCCATGAACATATTGAGAATTAGAGCAGACGGAAGGAATGAAATAATTTAAGGAAGATTTTGTTCGATCAACAAGAAGAATGAATTGAATATTATCAAGAGAGATTATGGGGTTTAAGATGATAATAACAAAACAAATATAAGGCAATAAAAATATATTTTATTGTGCAATGCATTCAGTGGGAAACAATTTGAAAATTACCGTCCTGTGTCCCAAATATTAAAAAAACCATTTGTGTTTAGACTCAACCATTTACTTTTATGGTTGTGTTTAAATAATACAGTACCGGCCCTTTGGTGCACAAAGTTTGTACGAATGTAACACCAAGATAATCTCATCTGCCTTCACATGATCCATATCCCTCCACTCCCTACATATCCATGTGCCTATCTAAAAGCCTCCTGAATGCCACTATTATATCTGCCTCATCACCACTCCCCACTGTATACTCCAGGAACTCACCACTCTCCTAAAAACCTGCCTGCTCATCTCCTTTCTACTTTCCCTGTCTCACCCTAAAGCTATTTCTCAAGTGTCTTCTTCCCGCCCCCCCCCCCCCCCCCCCCCCCCCCCCCCCCCCCCCCCCCCCCCCCCCCCCCCCCCCCCCCCACTACATCAGTCTGAAGAAGGGTTTTGGCCCGAAACGTTGCCTATTTCCTTCCCTCCATAGATGCTGCCACACCCAGAGTTTCTCCAGCACTTTGTCAACCTTCTCAAGTGTTAGACATTTCCATCCTGGAAAAAAGTATCTAACTGTCTAACCTATCTATGCCTTTCATAATTTTATATACTTCTAGCAGGTCTCCCCCCAAGCACTCTCAATGGAGGTTGATGGAAGCCTACCAATCCATTTCTTTTCAACTTTCCTGAATAACATGCCTACCATGTTCCCATTTTTGCACCTGATTATTCCAAAAGCAGTCAGAATCCTGATTTCACCCTTTTCCTTTGTTCTCAATCAAATGTTGATCACTCTTTGTGCAGATCAATCCTTGTGTAATTCCAAGGCTGTTTGTTCAATATTTCTCCCCATCTCCATTCTAAAATATGTCATAATTTCTTACTTTGCTGACAAACTGTACATCTTGTCTTGATCTGTCACGAGTCATAATGAAACTGATCTACTTTTTTCAACATCTGTTATTCAGTGCACAACAACAAGACTGGAGGCGGTAGATGAGGAGAAGAAGAGGAAAAGGGAGGGGGGTGAGGAGAAGGAGGAATGGAAGAGGAAGTGGAAGAAGAGGAAGTGGAAGAAGAGGAAGAGAAGAAGTAAAGCATAAGAAGAGAAAGAGGAAGAGGAGGATGAGAAGAAGTTAGAGCAACAAGACCAGGAGTAGGAATGGAGAAAGCAACCTAAGTCGACCACTACACAGGGATGGGCAATAGCCAACCTTGTCCTCTTTTGGAGATGGATTGCCAGGCTGATGTGAGTCATTAAAGCCATTTGCTGCTTTACTCAATGGTTCTCCTGAAGTAGATACAGAGTAGCGTCTGCTTATGATGCTGTAATAAGGGTCATCTGATATTACAGTATACTGTATGTAGCTTATATTGGCTGTGTTCTTCGTAGGGATTGTAGCATGTGATCAACTGTTCTCCAAATGTATTGCGAAACATATTGGGAGAAGTTGCCATTGAGTATCTATCTCAGTGGAGAAGTTGCCTGCTGGTCTCAGTATAGCAGAAAGGACACAGGAATCTTTGCCATGCTTGTTTCACTTACAAGCTATTCTCCAACATCTTAGAGAATTAAGTAGATATACAGGGGTTTATTCAGTTTGCTTTGAATTACATTCTATTATTTTTTAATTATCACTGTCAAACAAGTGTGTAAATAATTGTCAATCAAGTGGCATCCCAATGCAGTAACAGTAAATACTGTGGACATAAATCAAATATCATTTGCATATTATCAGCATGAATATTAATCATCTAAAAATTCATCTTGTTACACACCATGCTGTACATACAATATATTCCCTCTGCTATCAATTCATATGTAACAAGCTAGAAATTATTGTTGCTAAAATGCGAACAGTGGTTCCTGCAACTTTACACAGTACACTAAAGGTTGTGACCTACTTCCTTTAAGTTAATTAATAGGATGGATTGCACTGGAACCAGCTCATACATTTATTTGGCACCTGTACCAGCTCTATGGCCATATTAACCTTTTGCAGCCACAGGTTTGCAGAATTCTGTTGCTGTTGCTGTTGTACTCATTCCAAGAGGTAGGGTAGATCACGGGTCTAAAGATAGAGATGAGTCTGCATTCAATAGAAAGAAAGGCGCCTAACCATAGTAATGGCCATCTGGCAACTTGTGTATTTTTACTATTTCCAGACAAATAAATATTTTTAATATAAAAATAAAATAAACATATTTATTTTACACATCTTGAACTGACATAAATAAAATAAGAACATTAATATTGATTAAAATAATCTGAAAAGAAAAAAAACACTTCCGATTTCTTTCAGCTGAGGGTCTGTGCTGGAAGTACCAACAATGGCTGATGTTAATTGAGCGGCCGGCCGGCAGTAAAGTGTATCCAACCCCTCAGCTGAATGTGTTATAAGATGTCACTGGATTTAGTGCAAAGGTCAGGAATGATGTGCTGGCTTCTGACCTCCAATACAATATATTGGCCGATGCTGCCGGTGAAGTCTGGAGTTTCCTGATGCACACAATGCAGCTCCCGGGCCAATCTCGAGACGAGGAGGAATTTCTTTAGCCAGAGGCTGGTTGTCACAGAAGACTGTGGAGGCCACGGCAATGGATATTTTTAAGGTGGAGATTGATAGATTGTTGATTAGTAAAGGTGTCGGGGGTTATGTAAAAAAAGCGTAAGAATGGGGTTGGGAGGGAAAGCTTGAACTGACATGATTGAATGGCAGAATAGACTTGATGGGCTGAATTGCCTGTCTGCACCTAGAACTCATGAATCTCAACAGAACGACTGACTAGATATCTGCTCAATCCAATTGGATATCTCAGGTAACATTGCAATAGAAGGTTGCCATAGAAATGATCTTTGCTAACGTTACATGTTTGTTTCACACAAGTCTATGAGGCTTTGATTCCTGTTAATGAAAAGTATGTACTTACCTATTTCAACCAAAGGACAGATCAGGAGAAGAGGAAAGAACATCATATGTCCAAATTATATTAAAATAATTGCATTCCTGAATGGCAAGATGCTACATCAAGACTTCAATTAATTGATGTCCCTAATTCCATACTTTCTTCTAAAAATATAATGTAATCATATTATTTTATATTGGTTTTATCAGATATTTGTGGTTATAGTTGAAAAGAAATGTTAATTAAAAATGATGGTCTCATTATTTTTACATTAAAAACAAGCAAGTCAATTGACCTCATTCTGCCATCAGACCTAAGAGAGATTCTTTCATTCACTTCAAACTTCTGAAAGGAGCAGGGGTCATTAATGAAGTTTCCCTCCTTCTGTTTATTCTTTGATTCACACTCGCTTGGAGTCTGTCTAATCTTCCTTTATACTTGATGCCCACACAAATTGCATAGAAAAAATACATAGCACAATGGTATACATTTGCCTCCTTGATTTGAGATGATTACAGTTCAAGAAGGGAGATTTTTAAGAAAAATCTTAACTCTAAGCATCTGACAGTAACACAGGATATTTGATGCAATTTTAGTGCAATTGTTTTTCTTTCTTCGCCAGAATGATATCTGGCTTGTGAAGTTGGCACCAGGTGCCAGCAGCAAGTCCAACTGAAAGAGTTAACGTGTCAATGCGATCAGAGTAGGCTAGCAGTAATATAATAACAGATGCCAGGATGATTTTTAATTTCATTTTTAGATCAATCATCTTTCCATCATTTAGAATGGAAATAATTTAGCTATAAAGTCAATTACATAGAAACATAGAAAATAGGTGCAGGAGTAGGCCAATCGGCCCTTCGAGCCTACACTGCCATTCAATATGATCATGGCTGAACATCCAACTCAGTATCCTGTACCTGCCTTCTCTCCATACCCCCTGATCCCTTTAGCCACAAGGGCCACATCTAACTCCCTCTTAAATATAGCCAATGAACTGGCCTCAACTACCTTCTGTGGCAGAGAATTCCAGAGATTCACCACTCTCGTGTGTGAAAAATGTCGTATTTAGAAAGGGTCCTTGGCATTTTGAAGTCAGTCGTGGAAACAGTTCAATGAAACTGATTGATAAAAATACATCTATTGATGGTCCTGAACATCATCAATGATGTAACCTTGGGTCATTGGATGTTTCGGGTCTTTCAACATTAGACACCCTTGCCCAGGCAGACCAGGCGACCCAGCCGTGGTTGATCAGACCACGACTTGTGTTCAGGTGGCATTCGCTTCTCCCCACGGACCTCCTCTTCTGATCCAGAACCATCTATAGAATTTCTCTGCTGCCTCTGTGGTGTTCTTGATGGCTCGTCTCCTCTCCATTCCGTTGATGCCCAGTGCACTCAAGGCTTTGTAGAGCGATTGCCCTGCAAAACCTCTGCAGCCAACCTCGATGGGCATACACCTTGCCTTCCAGCCCTGCTTATGGCAGTCTAGGACCAGCTCTTTGTAATTGGTCTTCTTCCTCTCGTGGGCCTCCTCCAGACGGTCCTCCCACAGCACTGTCAGTTCCAACAAGGCAAAGTTTTTGGTGGCCTTTGAGACCAGGAGGATGCCTGGCCTCATGGTGGTCATGGCAATGTGCCGTGGGAACTTCAGTTGCTTCACTAGGTCTACAGATAGCTGCCAGTCCTGTGCAGTCGCCAGGATTCCTGATGGATTCCTGGCTGCTGTAGCTCTTGGCAGCTGCACTTCGGCCTTCACGAAGGTGATCATCTGGGTGCTGGGGCGTGCTCCTGATTCCCATGCTGATGGCTTCTGCAATGGGTTCGTGACGCCAGGTGTACTGGCCCTACCCAAGAGCCTTTGGGCAGCAGCTGACGATGTGTTCCAACATCCCGTTGCCTGAGCATTGCGGGCCATCCAGAGATTCCGCTTTGCCCCGGATGAAGAGGTTCGATGGCCTGGGCAGGGCTTCATACACTGCCCGAACCAGGAACTTGATACGTTGTGGTTCATCTTGCCAGAGCTCAGACCATGTGACTTTTCACTCCCACCTTGTCCAGGCCCCCTGCTGCCTCAAGCCAACCGCTCTGGTAGACCTCTCCTCCTCCACCACTGCCCTCACTTCCTCCTGGACCAGCCTGCGCTTCTCCTTCCCCTTGGCCTTGTCAAACTGGGAAGCTGCGAAGATTCCCAGACCATCAAAATAATTTAATATATATTTTGAGTATGTCATGAGCAAAGCTCTGCTCTTCATGAAAACTTGAAACGTAATTACAAACCATTCACACTGCCTTAAAAGGTGCACCATTTGTCCTTAACATCAAAATATCAAATTGTACTTTTTTATCTTCCTTTGGATCTCGTCAGTTTGACTGCTGAATCTTCTTGTAAGGCAATTTAAAACAAGTCAAAATGAATCTACATTTAATTATTAGAAACTTGCTGTACATCAGAAACATTTGTAACTGTTACGACAGTGCAAATATTATTCACTTTAATTCTAAATCACATAAATTCTTGATCAGTGAGGCTCTCCTAGTGTATTGGAGGAGTGATGCAGGTCTGTATGGATTTATATACTTGTATTATACAGGCATTGAGTTCAGAATATTAGTTCTTTCCTCGGCCAATATATTGTACGAACAATGTTGATGATGTCCTATTAGAATTTTGGAATTTACACATCTGTTAGTTTAATTGGAGTCCTGCCTGAGAATAATTGATTGAGGTTTGACCTTTGCCATATGAGTTTTAGCTAATGATACTTGGACTACGAAGAATCATATAGTGTCAAACAGCATGGAAATCGGCCCTTTGGCCCAACGTATCCATGCTAAACAAGATGCGATTGCAGGTCCTTTAATTTGGAAGTGAAATTTGATAATGTAGTTCAGTGTACATGTACGTGAAAATAACAAGTAAGAAAAGACTGAATGCTTCAACATGCCTGTACCACAATGATGATACCTGGAGCAGAATCACTAGACACATGCTCACATAGTTTGCCTTCCTTCCCTATTGCAATTTATAAGCAGCAATTTAATCTTCTGGGACATCCCAAATATGCAAGGCTAGTCTGAAAAACTATATCTGGAAATCTGGTCTGCAACAGTGTTGCGAATTACAGCTTATTTTAATAATTAGCCTTAAATACCTCATACCAATGTAAATGGTATGACTGGATTTTATTCAGCATGTGTGTATCTGGAGAATCTGCAGTCTTCAAGCAGGTAGCTTAGATGCCAACTCCTTTGTGGAAATGGTTCAATTATCTCATGGACATTTAACTAACGACAATAAATATGAGCCTTAATATTACCTCACCATGGTTCATAGGAGAAGGTTACAGGTTAAAGATTATATATTGGATTTGTGTCCCGATATATATTAATACATTGCTCTTCAATAACCGGGACTCATTAATATTCTTTGCTGCTTCACAGGTTTCCAAAAGGTCGGCAAAGCTGGTTGTTAGAGGAAGGAGAAAACTACAAGATTCTGTGGAGGACTAAGAGTGGTTTGCACTTTCCACTCAAATCAGCTCCCCTGTCAAATGCAGTGCCTTTCACTCCCAACCCCTGCAAAGTGTCTGCTGACCTCTACTTTCAGACCCTAACAGGACAAAGGAGACCACAGCACCGAACTTCCAATGATATGTGAAAGAAAGTACTATCACAAGCTCAAAAATCAAAACCATTTATTTATTCACATATACTGTAATATTCTTCCTTGACAAATTCAACCTATCACTTTAAGAATGACTAAGAATGAAACACTTGCCAGCAGTTCAGCCATCAAGTGTCAGTGTTAAAATTTGGCAAGTTAAGACTTTATCTCTTGGAGTGCAAGAAGCTGTGGGATTTTCTTATAGATATGTATAAAGTAATACGGGGAATAAATAGGGTGAATGTACAGGGTGTTTCCGGTGGGGGGGGGGGGGGGGGGGGGGGTGAAACTAGAGGGCATTGAATTAAGGTGAGGGGAAAGAGTTAATAGGGACCTGAAAGGTAGCGCTTTCACACAGAGGGTGATGAGTATATGGAATGTGCAACCAGAGGGGTAGTTGAGGCAGACACAACAACAGTTGGAAGACACTTGGACAAGTGCATGGATAGGAAAGGTTTGGAGGGATATAGGCCAAACATGTGTTAATGGGCAAGTTTAGGTGGGGCATCTTGTTCAGCATGGACGAGTTGGGCTGAAGGGCCTGTTTCCTTGCTGGATTACAATGGCTCTGTAACTTAAAATTATAGTCCAAAACTATGTGAGCATTAGCCCAACAATCTAATCAGATAAACATGCAGGCTACTGCTGACCCCTGTATGGGTCATGCCCTCTTCTCACTGCTACTATTGGGCAGGATGTATAGAAGCCTAAAGTCCCACACCACCATATTTATGAACAGCTACACTCTAACCCACATGCCACATTAGTGAGGACAGATGATAACACATCCTCCACAATAATACTAAATACTGGTGTCCAGCAAGGTTATGATATCAGTGCCTTACTATATACCCTAATGACTGTATGGCTGTATGGCTAAATCTGGCTCTAAATCCATCTACAAGTTTGCAAATTATACCAGTATGGTGGGCCAGATCAAAAACAACGAGGAGATGGGGTACCAGAGGAAGATAGATATATTCATAACAATTATGTCAGGACAACAACCTCTCTCTCAATGTCAGCAATAGGAAGATGTTATCAGCTTCAGGAAGGTGGAGTACATGCTTCAATCAGCATCAATGGTGTCAAACTGAAAATGGTTGAGAGTTTCAAGTTCCTTGGTGTTAATATTACCAACAATCTGTTGTTGGCCAACAACACTGACACGACAGCCAAGGAGGCACACTAACACGTCTACTTCACTGGCGGACTAAAGAAATTTGGCATGTCTCTAATTACTCTTATAAACCTCTACAGATGCACCATGGAATGCATACTGCTGGGTTGCATTCTTGCTTGATTTGTGAACAGCTCTACCCAAGACTGCAAGAAATTGCAGAATTGTAGGTATCGATTCCATCTATACTTCACAACCTCAGAAAAGCAGCCAACATAATCCCAATTTGCCCCAGACCCAGTAAATCTTTTTTCTCCTTGCTGCCATCTGGCAGAAGGCACAGAAGCTTGAACGCCTACTCAGGAACAGCTTCTAACCTTCTGTTATCAGGCTTCTGAACGGCCCTTCCATAAACTAGGATACTGTCCGATTCACCTCTATTCCAATGAGAACATTGGACCGTGCCTATGGAACTGAGACAATAATGCTGAGAACTATATACCAAATATCCTATAGCGGAGCAAGATAGATCACTCGACGAAAAAGCCGTAGTAGGGTCATGGGTAATCTTCAGCACCATTTCAGTAACCGGCTTCCGTCTCCGCTCTGGTATCTTTGCTGTGGTCATGGCGTCTTCATACACAAATCATCTTTTTGTTTCTCAGCTGCAGGTGATCATTTTGATATTCCTGCCTAGTCCTCCTTATTAACTTTGAACATACAAAATATTGCCATTAGGAAGGAGCTCCAGAAAACCCTGCACCAACTCATCCATCCTCCCTCCGTTCCCTCTGACATGGAAACAGAGCGATCGCCGGCCCCCTTTTTTTTGTTAAACATCTATTTAGAAACATAGAAACATAGAAAATAGGTGCAGGAGGAGGCCATTCGGCCCTTCGAGCCAGCACCGCCATTCATTGTGATCATGGCTGTTCATCCACAATCAATAACCCGTGCCTGCCTTCTCCCCATATCCCTTGATTCCACTAGCCCTTAGAGCTCTATCTAATTCCTTCAGGTGTTTTTTTTTAATTTCCCCCTTACCATTTCCGTACTTTTTCGATAGCTCCCCTGACCTGTTTGATGTAATCCTTAGCCCTGCTCCTGGTCTCAGCCTGCACCGATCTACCAGACATGCTGCGTGTCTGTGTCTGTGTCTGTGTCTGTGTCTGTGTCTGTGTCTGTGTCTGTGTCTGTGTCTGTGTCTGTGTCTGTGTCTGTGTCTGTGTCTGTGTTTGTGTTTGGCGGAGTCTGAGGGGAGAAGCGCTGGCACCAAGAGCGAGCAAATGCACGGACAAAGCAACGATCATAGAGCGGAATAGGTGACATTTCGGGTCGACACCCTCGGTCAGACTGACAGTCAAGGGAAAGGAAAACGGGAGATATAGGCATATCTTCCATTCATTTGTCCTTTGTACCATCTATATCTCTTGTTCCTCATTCTCCTGACTCAGTCTGAAGAAGGATCTCGATCGGGAATGTCATCTAATCCGTTCTATGATAGTTGCTTTCGTCCATCTGTCTGCTTGTTCGCTTGCCCTTGGATTAAGTAGTGCAGGATAAAGCTGCAAATTCACACACAGGATGTGTTTGCGAGAGAGAGAGAGAGAGAGAGAGAGAGAGATATCTCCTGACACTTGCACATCTCCGTTTATTCCCCCTTCACAGGAATGTTGCATTTATTTTGTAGGTCAAACACAGTTTTCTAAAAATGAAGTGACTGAAGAAGGGTCTCGACCTGAAACGCCACCCATTCCTTCTCTCCTGCCTGTCCCATTGAGTTACTCCAGCATTTGGTGTCTACCTTCTTTCTAAAAACAAACCCTGCTCCCACAATGTTTTAAAACACACAAAAATAAATAAGTTTTTTGCCGCCTCCGGGGAAATGAAAGTGTTTATTATTTTTGTAGTAAAGGAGGGAGGAGGGTGAAATCACTCAGTAATAGGTCATGGCCGCTATCGAAAACGTCGACCAGAAATATCACCTATTCCTTCTCTCCAGAGATGCTGCCTGATCCGCTGAGTTACTTCAGCCTTTTGTGTCTGTCTTCGATTTAAACCAGGATCTGCAGTTCCTCCCTGTACAAGGTAAGTGCCGTTTTAACTGAACACATAACTGAAGTTGGGTTAGGTCAAAGATAGGGTCGGGGTTACTGAAATGGCGGAAGTTACGCTCCGTTGCGTACTAAACATCAGACCATTGGGTTTAGCAGGAGCGGTCTATCTTGCTCCGCTATATTATCTTTGCTATATTCTGCACTCTGTATCTTCCCAATTGCTCTAGCTATTGTACCTGATTGGTTTTATGTATACTATTATCTGATCTGTTTGGAAAACATGCAAAATAAAAATCTTCAATATTCCTTAGTATATGTGACAATAATAAACCTAACCCTAAACATAAACCTAAATATAAACAATTATCCGGTTCTTGAACTAACCCACGCAACTATAATCATTGGACACTACCATGTTTTTTTTTTTCTTTAATTGATGCTCTGCATTAATGTATTCTGATATTTCCGTTCCGGAAATATTACAGTTCCGGAAGTGGCGGCGCTGCCTGGCAGCTGCGGCTCGCCTGCAGTCCGTCTGTTGTTTTCTTTTTGTTGTTGTTTTAGTTAAATTTAATTTATTAGGCTGTGTATGTGTGTGTGTGAGGGGGGGGGGGGGGGGGGGGGGGGGGGGGGGGGGGGGGGGGGGGGGGGGGGGGGGGGGGGGGGGTGGGAGAAACAAGGTTTTTAGTCTCTCCCTTCGCGGGGATGCGACCTTTTCTTGTCATGTCCCCCGTCACCGTTTCCGTCGGTGCTGAGGCCTAATGGTGGAGCTGGCGGCCTCGGAACAGCGGCAGTGTTCTAGCATTCCAACATCAGCCCGGCTTCAGAGCTGTGGTGTTCCAGCAGTGGACCCGGCTTCAGAGCTGTGGCAGCATTCCAGCGGCGGACCCAGCTTCAGAGCTGTGGTGTTCCAGCATTCCAGCGGCGGACCCGGCTTCAGAGCTGTGGCGGCGTTCCACGGTTCCAATGTTCCAGCGGCGGACCCGGCTTCAGAGCTGTGGTGTTCCAGCGTTCTGGCAGCGGACCCGACTTCAGAGCTGTGGCGGTGTTTCAGTGTTCTGGCAACGGCGGTGGTAATGGCCCGGCTTCGGAGGCTCGGCCGTGGGCCCAGTGGACGACAACATCGGTGGCCTGGATCGCCTCAGCACAAAGGAAGAACAAGAAGGGAAGAGGACAAAGACTTTAAGACTTTTGCTTTCCATCACAGTGAGTAGGTGCCTGGTGAACTCACTGTGGTGGATGTTAAATATGTGTTTATTGTGTGTTTTATTTTTTTATTATATGTACGACTGCAAGGCAACAACATTTCGTTCAGACCGAAAGGCCTGAATGACAATAAAGGATACTTTGACTTTTTGATATTTAGAAATTTAATGTTTAAGTTATGTTTAATTTATGTTTTTGTGTCGGTCCATGTGCCCAAGCAGGCCATTTGCCCCTCCATGTGAGCACCAATCCATATTAATGGTAAGATTAAATGAGAACTTACCAGTTTGAAGTTTGGTTTTTATTTTATGAGGCGTTACGATGAGCAATTACGTGAAGAAGGCTATCAACCCGCATGCGCGTCAATCTTCAAAGCAGAAATCACAGAAGACCAGTTGTTGAACTAAAATGGCAAGATTTGAGCTGACTAGAAACTTCCAGAAAGATCTTTATGTTACGAAGGTCGGTAACGGAGGGCACGTAATCACTCATCGTAACTCCTCATAAAATAAAGAACAAACTTGAAACTGGTAAGTTCTCATTTAATCTTACTATTTTACTTCGGAGTCATGTGAGTGACTACGTGAAGATTTTGAAGCTCTGTGATTTCATGCCGTGGAACGAGTCCTAGCGTCACACACTGCATCAATTGACCAGGATGAGTGAAAAAGAATTAATGCATTCAAACACGACATGATTAAAAAATACTAATGCTTTAATAGCGAAATGAAAATTAACAGTGACCCCTCTCACCCAGGGGGAAAATGTGAAACTGAACTTAAAACAGAATTAGCAAAAGCCCCTGGTCCGGCGATAGGTTTGTTATAAAACCTCTGGTACGTCTGCTCATTAGACCATCCTGCAGCCACTAGAATGAGGTCGAGAGGGACGTCCATATCCCTTGCTGCTGATGTCGATGCAGCCCTGGTGGAATGAGGTTTAAAAGTGTCAGTGTTCACACCTGCACATGCCACAACCTGTTTAATCCATCTTGAGATGGTCCGCACTGTAACCTTCCTGTGAGGTTTGGTGTAGCTGACGAATAATGATAGTTCTGAGCCTCTGAGGCTCTTAGTGACCTCAACATATTGTGATATGTGAGAAACCACACATAACTGTAGGTCTAAAGCGCAAGCCATAAAACACAATTTTAGCACCAACATCCTTGGCCTGCTCTGCTTAATGAGATCATCAACAAAAAAGGTGACGTTGTCACAAGATGTAATCATGCTGTCCAGTCTAAGTTTATGTAATGTCTGGACCCGTTGAGCTGAGGCCAGCGCCATGAGCATGACTACCTTGAGTGTGAGGTAATGCAGAGACAGGGATGAAGCTGGCGCCCACTGACGGAGCAGTGTGAGAACCACACTCACATCCCATATTTGTGAATACATAGGCCTAGGGGGAGTAGAGTAAAAAAATACCCTTCATGAATTTTGTTATTAATGGATGAGATCCTACGGTGTGATTCCCTGACCCCAGCCATAAATAGGATGACAAAGCGCTCCTAGCACTATTTATGGCACTGTAACTGAGCTTCTGACTGGTTTTATGTATACTATTATCTGATCTGTTTGGAAAACATGCAAAATTAAAATCTTCAAAGTTCCTTAGTATATGTGACAATAATAAACCTAATCCTAAACATAAACCTAAAAATAAACAACTATCCGGTTCTTGAACTAACCCACGCAACTCTAATCATTGGACACTACCATGTTTTTTTTTCTTTAATTGTGCTCTGCATTAATGTATTCTGATATTTCCGTTCCGGAAATATTACAGTTCTGGAAGTGGCGGCACTAGAAGAGTGATGAAAGAAACTCCAACACATCCATGATAGAAGCCATGTGATATGAAATTTTTAGAAACATAGAAATTAGGTGCAGGAGCAGGCCATTCGGCCCTACAACCTTCACCGCCATTCAATATGATCATGGCTGATCATCCAACTCAGTATCCTGTACCTGCCTTCTCTCCATACCCCCTGATCCCTTCAGCCACAAGGGCCACATCCAACTCCCTCTTAAATATGGCCAACGGACTGGCCTCAATTACCTTATGTGGCAGAGAATTCCACAGATTCACCACTCTGTGTGAAAAACGATTTTCTCATCTCGGTCCTAAAAGACTTCCCCCTTATCTTAAACTGTGACCCCTTGTCCTGGACTTCCCCAACATCGGGAACAATCTTCCTGCATCTAGCCTGTCCAACCCCTTAAGAATTTTGTAAGTCTCTATGAGATCACCCCTCAATCTTCTAAATTCCAGCGAGTACAAGCCAAGTCTATCCAGTATTTCTTCATATGGAAGTCGTGCCATCCCAGGAATCAGTCTGGTGAACCTTCTCTGTACTCCTCTATGGCAAGAATGTCTTTCCTCAGATTAGGAGACCAGAACTGTACGCAATACTCCAGGTGTGGCCTCACCAAGACCCTGTACAACTGCAGTAGACCCTCCCTGCTCCTATACCTCAAATCCTTTTTGATATGAATGCCAACATACCATTTGCTTTCTTCACAGCCTGCTGCACCTGCATGCCTACTTTCAATGACTGGTGTACCATGACACCCAGGTCTCGCTGCATCTCCCCTTTTCCTAATCGGTCACCATTCAAATAATAGTCTACCTTCCTGTTTTTGCCACCAAAGTGGATAACCTCACATTTATCCACATTATACTGCATCTGCCATGCATTTGCCCACTCACCCAGTCTATCCAAGTCATCCTGCAGCCTCCTAGCATCCTCCTCACAGCTAACACTGCCCCCCTGCTTCGTGTCATCCGCAAACTTCAAGATGTTGCATTTAATAGTAAGATTAAGATAAAGAGCCATGGTTTTCAAGGGAAATTGGACACTTGTTTCAAAAAAAGAGAGATATCTACAATAATTATAGGAGGCATGGAGTAAATGAGGTGCTAGAGGAGTATAAAGAATGTAAAAAGAATCTTAAGAAAGAAATTAGAAGGCTAAAAAGAAGATATGAGGTTGCTTTGGCAAGAAAGGTGAAAGTAAACCCAAAGGGTTTCTACAGCTATATTAATAGCAAAAGGATAACGAGGGATAAAATTGGACCATTACAGAACCAGAATGGACTCAGCTATCTGCAGAGCAAAAGAGATGGGGGGAGGATATTGAACAATTTCTTTCCTTCGGTATTCACCAAGGAGAAGGATATTGAACTCTGTGAGGTAAGGGAAAAAGAGTAGTTATGGAAATTATGAGATTCAAAGAGGAGAAGTACTGACACTTTTGAAAAATATAAAAGTGGATAAGTCTCCCAGGTCCTGACAGGATATTCCCTAGGACATTGAGGGAAGTTAGTGTAGAATAGCAGGAGCTATGACAGAAATATTTCAAATGTCATTAGAAACGGGAATAGTGCCGGAGGATTGGCGTACTGCGCATGTTGTTTTCCATTGTTTAAAAAGAGTTCAAAGAATAAACCTAGCAATTATAGACCTGTTAGTTTGACGTCAGTGGTGGGCAAATTAATGGAAAGGATACTTAGAGATAATATATAATAAACATAAGGAAAACAGGGTCTGATCAGGAACAGTCAACATGGATTTGTGCCTGGAAGGTCATGTTTGACAAACCTTCTTGAATTTTTTGAAGCGGTAACTTTGGGAAATTTGATGAGGATAAAGCAGTGGATGTTGTCTATATGGATTTCAGTACGGCCTTTGACAAGGTTCCCCAATGGAAGGTTGGTTAGGAAGGCTCAATCTTTGGGTGTTTAATGGCGGAAGTAGCAAGATGGATTCAACATGTGGTTGAATGGGATATGTCAGAGAGTAATGGTGGATGGCTGTTTGTCAGGTTGGAAGCCGGTGACCAGTGGCGTGCCTCAGGGATCTGTGTTGGGTCCACTGTTGTTTGTCATGTACATCAATGATCTGGATGATGGGGTTGAAAATTGGATAAGTAATTATGCAGATTATACTAAGATAGGTGTGTTGTGGGATAATGAAGTAGATTTTCAAAGTCTACAGAGAGATTTGGGCCATTTGGAAAAATGGGCTGAAAGATGGCAGATGGAGTTTAATGCTGTTAAGTGTGAAGTGCTAACATCTTGGCAGGAACAAATCAAAATAGGACGTACATGGTAAATGGTAGGGAACTTGAGGAAGCTGTGGAACAGAGGATCTAGGAATAACTGTGCATTAGTTTCCCTGAAGGTGGAATCGCATGTAGATAGGGTGTAAAGAAAGCCTTTGGTGTGCTGGCCTTTATAATCAGAGCATTGAATAGGAGTAGGGGAGTAATGTTTAAAATTGTACAAGGCATTGGTAAGACCAATTCTGTAGTATGGTGTACAATTTTGGTCGCTAGTTATAGGAAGGATGCCAAACAAAATAGAGAGAGTACAGAGGAGATTTACTAGAATGTTGCCAGGGTTTCAGCAACTATGTTATAGAGAAAGGTGATCAAGTTAGGTCTTTATTCTTTGGAGCGCAGAAGGTTAAGGGGGGACGATTGAGGTCTTTAAAATGATGAAAGGGATAGGCAGAGTTAACGTGGATACGTTTTTTCCCATTGAGGGTAGGGAAGATTCAAACAAGAGGGCATGACATGAGAATTAAGGGACAGAGTTTAGGGGTAACGTGAGGGGGAACTTCTTTACTCAGAGGGTGGTGGCTGGTGTGTGGAATGAGCTTCCAGCAGAAGTGGTGGAGGCAGGATCGATTTTAACATTTAAGAGTAAAGTGGATAGGTATATGGACGTGAAGGGAATGGAGGGGTATGTTCTGAGTGCAGGTAGATGGGACTAGGGGAAAACAAATGGTCGGCACGGACTGGAAGGGCCGAGAGGGCCTGTTTCCGTGCTCCGTATAATTGTTATATGGTTATATGGTTATATGGTTATATGATTAAACAAGAACTTACCAGTTTGAAGTTTGATCTTTATTTTATGAGTCGTCGAGTTGAGGGACTACTTGAAGAACCCGTACAGCCGTTCGTGCGTCAATCTTCAAAAGCAACGGTGTGAAATCAAGATATTAATGACTGAAGTTATAATGGTTTAAGATAACAAAGACTAGAACTACCAGATGAGATCTATGAGGGCCTGTGAGCGGAGGGCACGTAGTCCCTCAACTCGACTCCTCATAAAATAAAGATCAAACTTCAAACTGGTAAGTTCTCATTTAATCTTACTATTTTATGAGGAGTCACGTGAGTGACTACGTGAAGACTTCAAAGCTCTGTGATATCATGCCGTGTGAAACGAGTGTACACATCCACACCTGCTTCATTGACAAATGAAGGGAAACATTCATAATGCATACAGTCATAACATAGATGTAAAACATGCTGATGCTGTTTAAATGAAACAATAATATTTCCATCTCTCACCCAGATGGAAAATATAACCAGAACATAGAGTTAATAACCCAGGGTCAGCAATGGGTCATTACAGATGTTTGGAGAGTCATTCGTTGGAAACCATGCTGCCGCCGTAACGATGCGACCCAGCGGATAATAAATACCCTTGCTGCTGATAGGTTGTAGCAGCCCTGGTGGAATGAGATCTGGAATCAGAATCCATTAGTACATAACACAACTCTGTTTTTCTCATCTGGAATGGCCTGAACAATAAGTTCTCCCAAATTATTTATTTATGTATCTATTTATTTATTTATTTATTGTGACTAACGACATTTGCTAGTCCAGAACTCCAAGCTCTTGATGACCTTGACATATTCTTGTATATATGTGTGCTTACCTTATCAAAGGTCCCCTGGTATGCCTGTGACTATTTTGAGACCGACCCCCTTCTGGTCTGCTCAAGTATTTATAACATAATATTATATATTATAAATTTACAGACGTTATCATCCTGTACGATCACAATTATGTAGCGAGTCTCTGAACCTGCTGCAACTAAACCAGTGCCAGAAGGATATCTGCCTAATAAACTCCAGCCATATTTAAGGATATAGCTGCAGCCTCCTGGTGAAACAGTGTTCACAAATGTAACATCGCATATGGCATTATATTGGTCCTGGGACCTATGTTGAAGATAGCCCTACCCCTTGATAACCCAATTAATGGCCGTATAACTCCATAATTAACAAAACGATAATTTAGCATGAACTTGAAACTTTAGCAATCAATAACATTTTCGTGGAACTAAGCATAACAAACTCTTTCATCTCCTGGAAAAGAAAATTCCATCGGTTTGGTGCTATGCAAACATTTTGAACACATAGAAGGATAGATGTAACAACCCAAATCTTAGGGCAGTTTATTAACCTGCAGAACATAATTTGAGTTTTATCATGCAACAAATGATTTTCCAAGCCTCAGGCTTGAACCAGCAAATTTACATTTAAAATAACCAAATAAGGGTATATTATTTGCGACAAACCAGGAATCAATGTGCATAACCACTCAATAGGAACCTTATAGCAACCTCTTAATGAACTTTATTTGAAACCTCAAATTGATAAACACAAAATGGAGGGAGCCATAAAAGTCCTTCCTACTCCTTTAGCGAAATTGTATGTTTCGCCACTGTAATGCCACTATTTTTGCAACCAGTGAAATAAACATGAACCATGTTAGGTGTTCCATTAACCAGAAATTTTCATAATATAGTGCAATTCATACACCAATTCAGTGTTGCCATTAACCTATACTTGATGATTCTCCTGTGACAACAAGATATGTAACCATTCCATGGGTCTTTAACTGATTGCACCCTCGTCACTAACATATGCCTTCATCATAATGTATCAAACCTGAGGGCATCACAATAGCACATTTGTCCAATCACTCTTTACCCATACGATACCCGTAGGGTCTATGGATAGTTGATACCCACAACAGACATTTTTTTTTTTTTTTTGCAAATCATGCAAATCTGCTCCACCTCCAGACTCGAGATGATATTTGCAACTTGGAATCTGCCGTAAACAGCAACTGTGGCCCAGATTTTCCGAAAAGGTCTTGTAAGACAATCTTGGTCCTTCTACTGAACCTGCTCAATTCTAACCTGCTTGAAAAGCTAGAACAGACCATTTTACATGATTAGACCCCTCAAATAGCAGATAATGTCTCAATCATTTGTAATGTTTAACTAAGTGAACACCTTACCCAAGCTGTAAGTGGTCCCTTAATTGTAGAGTAGCACAGGTACAGTGCGTTGGAACCTCTGGTCAGCCTTCATGCTGCCACCAACTTCAGTGAAACTCTTACTGCCAATAAAGACGTGGGGTACATAATCACCAAAACTATGAAACCTTGCTCGTTCCAATAACTTGTGCTTTGTCCTCCAGGTTTCGCCAATGGAAAGGTCTTACCTGAATAGAAGATTTCGACGGCCAAACTGTAATGCCCCTTAGAGCGGTAAATCACTGCATATGTGTTTGGGATGGTAACTTTCTGGCCAGGCATAGACCTCTGGGCATATGCCCCGACTCCCTTGGGCATGCTCTATGGCTATACCCTCAGACTTGCTCTCCTCTTACGTGAGGGAGCCATTAAGCAGCCCTGATACAAGGTGCTGCTGGCGCAGCTTCAGCAATACGCCGACTTTGCCATGGCCCCAGCGTCAGAATAATACTGACGCAGCATGCTCTCCTCCTACATGAGGGAGACCTTAAGCAGGCCTGCTAAAAGCGCTGCTGACACAATTTCCTATTTAAGGCCATTAGCACCATATTGTAATTTAATAGTAAGATTAAACGAGAACTTACCAGTTCGAAGTTTGATCGTTATTTTATGAGGAGTTACGATGAGGGATTACGTGAAGAGCCCGCCTGGCGCTGGCAAACGGCATACTTCAAAGCAGCGGCATGAAAAACACAGAACAACAAATAGCCGAAGTAACATAGTAAGGCTCATAATAGACTTAGAACTACCAGATGATCATTTATTTTATGGGGGTGGGGAGTGGAGGGCACGTAATCCCTCATCGTAACTCCTCATAAAATAACGATCAAACTTCGAACTGGTAAGTTTCGTTTAATCTTACTATTTTACTTCGGAGTCACGTGAGTGACTACGTGAAGATTTTAAAGCTTTCTGTGTTTTTTATGTCGTAGAATTAATCAGTACGACAGTCCGGCTAAGTAAATACAAAAATGAGAAACCAGACTAATTTTAGTTCTTTCCATAATTAATTTTTAATGGTTTAAAGATCATAATAACCCTCCTTATATCCGAGGGATCATTACAAGTGATAAAAAGATATAAGTGACTACATAACTGATTATAGCAATCAATAGTAAACAAAGCAGGTGACTATAGTGATCCCAACACCGCGTGGCCAAAGCTTGTCATAGTGTGAAACAGTTTATTGTTAGAATTTTGAAAAAGTTTCTTCTTTACTCCACCCTGCGATTTTTAAAATATGCTCGAGCGGTACGTCCCGCACCTTCGCCGCGGAGTAGCTGCAGCCCATTGGTGGAAGTGAGATTTGAACACATCAGTGTCTACTCCTGCTAACAGTAACACCTGTTTCAACCACTTTGGAGATTAGTTTGAACTGAAGCTTTAGTGTGTGGTTTTTTTATGCGTAATCATTAACGTTATTTCATTTCCTCGAAGTGTTTTGGTAACTTTTATATATTGGTTCAAATGTCGTAACCACACATAAAGTAGGATCCAATAGGATAAGCTTGAAAGATTACCTTTGCTCCAGTTCTTCCTGGTCTGCTTTGTTTGATCAGATCGTATAACATAGAAACAATGTTATCTGTAGTCACATGCATACAGTATAAACGCAAAAACATTTGTAAAGTTTGCACTCTTTGAGCTGAAAACCAATGACATTAACATTATTAATTTGAATGTTAACCTTTCCAATGACAATCCTTCAATTGGAGTCCACTGTCTAAGTAAGGTAAGTACAATGCTCACATCCAAATCTCTGTGTATCTAGGTTTGGGTGGATTAATGTTAAAGATTCCTTTCATGAATCTAGATATTAGTGGATGTGATCCAATTGATTTCTGGTCAGACATAAGTCCTAAATAAGATGATAAGGCACTGCGTGCAGTGTTAATGGCACTGTAACTTAAATGTTGCTCAAAATGCAATTTAGCAAGGAACTCCAATACATTTGCAATATTCACATGTATCATAAGAAATATTTGACTGTGTGCAAAATTCTTCCCATTTCTTAATATGTGTCATATATTGTTTTTGTGTGTTATCTCGCCATGATGCGACTATAACTTCCTAGTTTTGTCCGACAATCCCAGCTCCTGTAGTGGTTGGTCAAAACCTGCAGATTAATAAATTCATATATGCATATAATGGATAAATTTCTTTGGTTACTGGATTAATCAAAAATATCACTACAGTTAGGAATTGACCATATATTGTATCTTTAATCATATTCAGCAATTAATGGGAACAAGGTTGTGTTGGCCAATTTGGAACTACCAACAATCCTGTGGAAGAATCTTGTTCTATTTCCTTCAGACATTGCTGAACCAAAGCAAAAGGTGGAAAAAAGCATTTAAAGAACATATTCCCCCAGTTTCAATGAAAAAGCATCTACTGCTACTGCATCTGGATCGTGTTCCCAAGACAACATATTTAGGCAATTGATGATTAAGCCTTGATGCAAACAAATCAATTTCTGTAAACCAAATTGAGTTACAATATTCTTAAATATTGCTGGATTAAGCATCCATCTCTGTGTTATCTTTAAATATCTTGATCTTTTATCTGCCACCACATTGTCTTTTACCTGGAATGTAGTTTGCTGAAATCCAAAATTTGGCGATCAATACACCATTGCCATATTTCATTGACCAGACATTCACATGATACTGATCTGACTCCCCCCATGTGATTAATATATGCAACAGCCGTTTTATTGTCTAACTGGATTAATACATGTAGACCCTTTTTTGAACAGCAATATGCTTTTTAGACCATAGAAAGCACCCAATAACTCTAAATAGTTAATACATAAGTTTGAAGAAAACGTTTCTTCTTGGACTTTCCATCTACCTCCACAATGGAGGATGAATCTGGTTGCCCCCCATCCGAGAGCACTAGCATCTGTTTGTAAAACCATTTCAGGCTGTTTAATCAGAATGTTTTTTAGCAGCTTGTGGGACATTTTTAACGCACCATTGTAATTCCAACAAAGCTCCTTTTGTTATTGCATAGGCCTATCAAAGTGGCCTGCCCTCTCTTTGAGAGCTCTTATTTTGTCCCTTTGAAGATTTTGATAATGCAATAGACCAAATTCTACTGCAGGAAAATGCTGCTACTAGTTTACCAATAATTTTTCGCTTACTTCTCGGATGGAAGGATAAGGTTTGTGAATGAGATTATTACAAGTCACCAAAATATCATCAACATTAATCTGTTGGTAAAGTTATTAACATAGTCTCTGAGTTAATTACAAACCCCAAATAGTTAATTGATTGTGCTGGCTGCAGCTGGGATTTAATTGGATGAATCAAGAACCCTAGCTTTTCACAACAAAGCTTTTGTAACTGAAACTGAATTCTCAGCTGACTCTTGATTATCATTAATGATTTAGAATGTCATCGAGAAATAAGCCATAAACGATGTGTTTTTTGTGCTCTTAATTGGGCTAAAACTGGTTTCAACAGTTTCATAAAGAGCCTGGGAGCTGAACTCAATCCATTTGGCAAAGCTTTAAACTGCCATAATTGTCTCAGCCAATTAAATTTTAAGTACCTCCGGAAGAACTGATGTATTGGTACAGAATAATAGGCGTCTTTCAAATCAATCTTAGCCATATACCAACCTGCTGATATTAAAAAATCTTGCAGTATTAAATGTTTCCATTTTAAAATGTTTGTATTCTACAACTTTATTTTGATCTGTAAGGTCCAGAATAATTCTGCAAACCACCATCTTTTTATGTCTTTTGAAATATATTAGACACAATTGATGCTCGTGTTCATAAGTTTTTTCAATAACCCCTTTTTCAGATAATTTGTAATTTCCACATTAATCTCTGCTTTTCCAATTGCAGTAAAACACGAAAGCATAGGCAGGTTTTATTCTGTACTGGAGGATTAACCCCTTCTTTAAATGTAATAGTGGCTTCCTGAAACTGCTTGTAAAATAAAATCGATCAGAAGTAATGGTAAGCCAGCTGTCTTTATAAAACTTTGTAATCTCCTTCCACCTGGAGATTTATCCGCAGTTTTCTTTAAGGATAGAACAAGTCTTCAATACCTCTCCATATGAGCGTGGTGGTCGTCCTTCTCCCGAGTTACGGGTAAGCATTGGGTCGATAATATTTCCTTTGACATATTTCTGCCTCTATTTCCAAAATCAAATCCCCTTACTGGACGAAAAATACCTTTTTTTGTCCTCCAAAGACGAAAGGTTTCATGCAGCTAGAATATTTAGCTTCTTCATCCAATTTTTAATTATTTAGGCAGAGATTTCTCCAAACAGATAACCAGGGGCTTGATACAACCACTTGCTCGGCACAGGCTTGCAAACCTTGGGTGAAATATGGGCCGAATAGCCATTTTCCTCATACAATTAATTTCATAGAAAGAATTGCACAATAGGCCCAAAATATCTTTTTGAATCTTATCCATCTCCCCATAAGCCGTAATGCGCAGAATTAATTTGAGGATTTTTTTTAAAACTCAACTTCTTGAGTATTCTTATACGTTTGGGTCAGGTGGATGCCCATAGCAACGGATAAACCGTAGGCACTTCCAATGAGGCACAATTCCCTCGTGCCGTTAATATATTCGTGATGTTTTCAATCCATCACAGAATCATGAAGTTTGGGTGAGATACAATCTTTAATGTTGGTAGCTCAGGTTTTTCTTCCATAGCCTCACTCTCCATATAAGCAAATTTTCTCTTTGCTATCCCAGGCAAATTTAGGCCTTTTCTACATTTTATTTTTTGGTGGGATTTTCAAATGCAAATCACCCAGAAGTGTCTGCCTCTCGAAGCCATAAATCAAGGGAGATTCTTACATGAGCTTCTCTCGGCCCAAATCCTGGACAGTCCCGCGAGTTCCAAACTCCCAAATATCTGGCCACAGCCATATTCAGAATAATAAACCCCTCAGGGTTTTTTTGGACCTTCTGAGGTTACTGTGACCCTAGTCTCATTGATGTTTTTGGAGAACTTTCTCCATATGATCCATTTTAGGCCATAGGTTTTATATTTTTGGAGGACTTTCAGTATCAGACGTCATCGCGAACCACGGGCCTCTCAGATGCTCTTTTTACATTTTTAGGGAGCACATTTCTATGTGGTTATAACTTCTGAGAAAGCTTAGAACTCGCTAACGGGTAGATCACAGCGGCCAACCGGTTATCAGGAACCGGAATTCCGCACTAGCTTTGTTGTCCCGTCATTTTTTATTTTCACCTGGGGAAGATCTTTTTTACCCGCGAATTTTCTTGTGCCGATTTCCTATTCTTCATTCTTTCTGTGCTAAAACAGACGTATACGGACTTCTGGACTATAATTTTACTTTTACTTTTACTGCTGGACCCACCCAGCGTCGCTATAAGAACGTCCTTTTGCATCACTTAATGGGGTCGTTTCCAAACGCCTGCGAGGAAGCTGCGCCTGACTTACTGCCTGCTACTCATTTCTCCATCGGGGTTGATCGTTATTTAGTTGCCATGCAGGCGGCTTAAAGTAGTCAACTGCACGTGATCTCCGAATTAAAATTGAAGATTTTACTAACAAACCAACTGGGCAGTTTTTTTTTAATGAATACCGTGTGTCCATCCTTGTGACTTTTTTAATTTCACCTGGAAGAAACAAGTTGTTAACATTGACCCTATAATGCAACGTTAATATTTAACCAATTTAACAAGATAAGTTGTCTTTCTTTGCACAGCTGAATCATATCTATACTATACAATTAATCTAACGACTAGTAAACCTGTTACCTTCATACAGAGTTTTATTGACAGCCATCTGGTTGCCCCGGTTTCGGGCATTTCTCAGCCAATGAATACTAAAAGGAATCCCACAATCCTACAAGTCTATTTGATGATTAATCTAGCTGGATGGAGGAGCCCAATTTTCAAAATTTTCCTTATAGACTATTAACAGTTTCCTGATATTGGGCCTTTATATCCATAACACGAATGTCCCCTCTTCCCAAATGATCACTGGTAAAAGGGAATTTACACTATAAACAGCTGCTATCCATAAAGCAGCCATGAAGAAAGGGCTGGCAACCATAAAGACAGCCCCTGAAGAAAGGTGCGCTGGCGCTGGCGCAATTGGCCTTTCCATAGACCGTATTTGGCCATAGAACTTTTGGCGTTTTCATGAATAGCAGCCTTGAGCAAAGGTGCTGATGGCATAACCTAGCCTTGCCCTAATGGCATTCTCATGAGGGCTAGCCCTGCCGGCACAGCCTCCCATAAACGGGGCATCCGATATGCGCGAGTGCGCGAGCGAGCAAAGGTACTGCGCGACAGCCACTCAATAGGCTTGCCTGCCTTAGCTTGGGCCATTCTATGTGCAAGTCTGAGCAAAGTTACTGCTGGCACGACTCTCTCCCAATAGGGCTAGGCCTGCCCTTAGCTTGGCTTTCCAAGAGCTCCTGAGCAAGATACTGCTGGACAGCCTCTCACATAGGCTAGCCTGCCATAACTTGGCTTTCAATGAGGGCAGCCTCTTCAAGGTATGCTGGCACAACTCTCCATAGGCTGCACTGCCATAAATGGGCATTCCCATGATGCAGCCTTTTACCTAGCTTCTGTGGCTCAGCTTCTGCCATTGGCTGCCATTTTGCCATAAACTTTACTACGGTTCCCCTTCCTGCCTAAAGGAGTTTTTCTCAAATTCATTCCCCCAGAGGCGGTGTGTGTTGTTTGTATTGTTGTTGTTGAAGAACCTACTAAATCTTTATTTAATTTACTCTGACTATTTTGTTCAACTGTTCCCATATATCCTGGGGATTATGGTGGTTAGGGAACCCCATAAGGTTGAATTTCCCCCTACTGGGAATCAATCATGGGACCTCGAGTCTCACGTACATGAATTAAAACCAATTTCTTGGGGTTGATCCAAGTATGGGAAAGCATCAGTTTTTTAAATTTCCCCTCCACGGGATCTCAGGCTGGACCGTTTGAAAAGGGGGTGGGGTGTCGTTTAAGCCCCATCCCCTAGGGACTACTGCGGTCTGCGAAAACCGCACTATTCTTGGGTATCCCTCACGGGAACCCAAAACATGTGGAGTCACTGACCGGTTATCAGTGACTCCGATCGCAAAACCAACATTCGCCAGCTCCATGCTTCCCGCGGTCGGGGGCCAGGGGTTTTCCCCCAAAGACCTTAGGCTGGTTCCACTCGTGGCTTCGCGACCATCCCGCAAGTAACCTGAGGTTCTGAAGGAAAAACTAGAACAGGTAAGAAATTAGCAATTACCTGAAAACTTTGTTAGATCACCGTTGGAGGAGCAGGGCTTTGTTTGCCTCACAGTCGTCTGCATGAGCATCTGACGTCGGAATGCGCATGAACGGCTCTGTACGGGGTTCTTCAAGTAGTCACTCACGTGATTTTACGATGTAAAAATTCCTCGTCCAATCATTAATGTTATTGTAAATAGCTGGGGGTCCCAGCATGAGCCTTGTGTGGCACCAAACAACTAGTCCACTGCCTGCCATCTGAAAGGACCCACTAATCTCTTTGTTTCCTGTCAGCCAGCCAGTTCTCTATCCCACATCATTACTGAACATCAATACTGGTGTGCTTTAAAGTTTGTATACCAATCTCTTGTGTGGGACCTTGTCGGAATAAGCCTTCTGAAAGTCGATATAACACAGACACTGCTTCTCCCTTATCCACTATAATAGTTACATCCTCAAAAAAATTCAATAAGATTCGGCAGACATGAATTACCTTTTTTTTTTGAAATCCATGTGAATTTGTCCATTGATTTCCCACTTTCCAATTACGTGCCCTATCCCATCTTTAATAATCGACGCTAGACGTTTTCCCCACTACCGATGTTGACTAACTGGTATGTAATTCCCTGTTTTCTTTCTCTTTCACCCGCCGTTTTAAAAGCGGGGTTTAATTAGCTACCCTTTTGAGAGAGGAGTAGAACAGTACATCTCCCATTTATTTATGTGTGGGGGTAATGTTTTTGGGTGCTATTCCTCCAGGCGCATTGAGCAAATCTATGTCACTCTGAAGCCTGGAGCCCAGGAATGGTATCCTCAGAATCTGCAAACCAAAACATTTATAGGTCATGAAGAGGGTGGGCTTCCCTTTGTCACGGGTAGTTGTACCAGCAGGTTTTTCTGGCTCCGGGGTCAGCCATAAAAGCTGTTTTGTAATTTTTTTTTTGTAAAATAGCTTGGACGAGTGGGAACCCAACAATGGTGTCAGCTGTATGGTATACCAATATGCCAGAAAGCACTCTTGGTTTGATCTGGCCAATCCTCGACTGATGAGGCAGAATTGGGGAAATAATGCAAAATCTTCCACCAGTGTAGCAAGATGCATCTACTGCTACTGCCCCTGGGTATGGTTCCCATGATATGTAAATTTGGTAACTGATGATTAGCCGGGTATGCAAACAGATCAATGTCTGGTACACCCGATAATGAAGACAATGTCATTTAAAATTCGTGAATTCAACATCCATTCCTTGTTGTCATTGAATTGTCATGACCTGGTGTCATGCCGCCAAGTTTTATCTACTGGTAAGTAGTAGCTGAAACCGAGATGTTTCTCGCAAATACACCAGTGCCAAATGAGAATAAGACAAATTTTCACAGGACAGACTTACTTCCACCCATGTGAGTAAGGTAAGCTACTGCTGTAAGTGTTGTCAATTGAAGTTGAAATTGCCACATGATGAAGTTATAGGTTCGGTTTCAGTAGAGTAGTTTTCGTGCGGCACGCCTCTAGCTTCACCTTAGACTTGTTCTCGGCCTAGTTCGAGTATGCTGAAATACAAATGCAATGAACCGGAACCCGGAAGCAATGACCTTAAGCTAAAAGTATAAAACTCTTAACTGAGCATTTTTTAATCTTACAGCTGGAAGGAGCGATGCGCCCGCCAGTCAGGTCGTTGCACAAATGCGTCAGTGTAATGTCGGCATGCGGGTTTTGTGGGCCTTTTCACGTTAGTCATCACGTGACTTCCATAGTTCCTAAAATCCACATCCTTCCTGTATCTTGGTCCATAACTTCTGATGCCTATGTGATTGAAGTGCCTTTATCATAATAGTTTCATAAATGTTATAGAAAAATAGGAAAATTTGGTGCAGGAGGAGGCCATTTTGGCCTTTGAGCCAGCACCGCAGTTCTTTGTGATCATGTGATTATCCACAATAGTAACCCGTTGCTGTCTTTCCCCATAACCCTTTGATTTCCACTAGCCCCTTAGAGCTATCTAAATCTCTTTTAAATTCATCAGTGTTGAATGGCGTCCACTGCCTTCTGTGGCAGAGAGGAATTCAACCAAATTTACAATCTCTTGGGTGAAATAGGTTTTTTAATCTCAATTTTTAAAATGGCCTCCCTTTATTCTTTGACTGAGGCTCCCGGTTGCTGGACTCCCCCAACATTTATCGGTGACTGCTTTTACAACAAAGGGACATTGGGTTTCAGGTAACAGCTTCTTTGGGTGAAAAGAATCGCCTCAGATCCAAACCAAAAATCTGTTACCTCTTGCCCGTAATATCTGTGTTCTCTAGTTATAAATCCTTGATTATGGAGGGAATGTTTGAAACAAAAAACTGAGATGCGGGATTGCACAACGAATAGTCACAAATTGCTGGCATAACTCAGTGGGCAGGCAGTGTGTGGTAGGGAGAAGAAAAGGATGGAGGTGTTTCGGTCGAACTTCAGGTCACCTATCCAACATTCAATCAGCCTTCAAAGCAATAACAATTTGCATTTGTATTCAACATCTTTTGCCGAAATACATAGTCAATGGGTATATATTGGCCACAGGTATAGAAGGGGGTGGGGGGGTGTGTGTAAATGTAGGAGCGAGTGGTCATTACTCCCAAGAAATATTCGATAGATAGACACAAATTGCTGACTTAACTCCAAGCAGGTCACGCAGCATCGCTGGAGAAAAGCTGGGTGACATTAATTGTGGGGTTGGGACCAATTCTTCAATCTGAAAGTAGTGGGTGGGGCTGGAGGATTGATGAGAGCTGGAGGTGTTTGCAGAGGAGGGAGCGTGAGCGGAAGGGCTTGCAAAACTCCTGTCGATGAGTGGGCATGTTTCCTGGATCGATTTTAACATTTAACACTTTAAAAGTAAAGTGGGATAGTATTAGGTATATGGACGTTGAAGATGAGGTATGGTAGGGTGTAAGGTCTGAGTGCAGGTAGATGGAAACTAGGGGAAACACATGGGTCAGCAGGACTGGAGGGAGAGAGGGCCTGTCTCCGTTGTGTAATTGTTATATGGTTATATGGTTATATGGTACTGTATTACTTTCATAATCTTCCTATACTTCAATTGCGTCATATCACCAACTTCCAAGCTTTAAGGGAAAACAGACTGGCCTCTCCTTGTACCTATACACTCCATCATCCTGGGAACACCCTTATTCCTCTGTGCTCTCTAGCACCTCTCACATATTAGGAAGTGATGATACATCAGAGTTGAGTTTTGCAATCCGTTGAAAAAGTATTCAAAACTTTTCAATTAGATTTTTAATCGCAGATTACCGCCTGTACATTCATAACAACATTAAAATTAAAACTCACAATATATGGACCTCTTCGTGGTGTAAAAGAAAAATTCACAACAATAATTAAATTGATTGGGATGGCTCTGCAGACTTCAACTTCAATTCTCTCCTTCACTTTCAGATCTCTATTGACAGTGTTGCAAACCTCTCATTTGCTGTCGATTGTTCATTTTGTTTGTTTTTAATTGCATGCACCTAAGATGAGGTGATTTTACCTCAAGTTTCATCTGTTATCACATCTCTTGGACATTTGATCATTTGAACCAGGGGATTCAAGTAATATCTACTTCCTGTGCTCATGGATTATGTTAATACATTTATTCTAAATGGCAATATATAACTAAATGTATTACAAGAGTATAAAGTATTTAGATTTCCTGAGCATGTACTGCAATTAGTTTAAACTTCAGGAGGGACTTTGTCAACGTTGTCTTTCTTTGCTTTATTCTGTAGCTACTTGTGCAGACAGGTTATTGAAAAAATCAATTTGGTTTGAAATGGGTTCAAGTGTTAGCTGAAGTGTTACTTAACCGAATACGTAGAAAGCAACAGATTAAAATAAAAAAGCTATAGTTATATTAAGATGAATGAGGAACGCTGACGAATTTTGCACTTTCAGGATGGCAAAGAATTTATTTTAAAGGGTGAAAAATTGAATAAAAATCAAGTAGAAAGTCATGAAAAAGGATTGTTAAGTTATCTGGACGTTAAAAAGGAGATTAGTGAAAAGATATCTGGGTCTCTTTCAGGAAGAGACAATTCAAACAGTGAAATGGCAGGAGCATTAAAAATCTAGTTTTACCTTAAATGTAGGAGAGACAAAACTCATTCCCAAAACTGTGGGGAACCAAGGCTCCAGTGAGAACAGGGAAGTGAGTACTAAATAAACATTAGAGAAGTAAAGTACTTGAGAAATTAATGGGACTCCAAACTAGGAACTCTCCTGGACTTAATAGCTTTAACTTTAAAGGTGATAGGCACACAGTGCTTTTGATATTCCAGGATTTTACAGAAGGTAACAAACAAAAGATTTTCAAGAGGAAGAGAGTAAAAAAGAACAATTCCACAATTACTCTGCATTAGTACCAGGGAAAATTATCAACTCTATTAAAATATGTATTATTGCACCACCACAAGACTGTCTGTTATGGGCACTGATATAAAACATAGAATATAGAACAGTACAGCACACAGAAAAGGTGCTGTCTTAGGTCCACTACATCTGATGCCAAAAAGGATGCCAAGAACAACTTCTTCCTCGTGCAAGATAATAATTTCTTCCACATTCCCCCCCATATCTGTTCATTCTTTCATAATTATTCTTATACTGTTCGATAATTGGGTATTCTATTCTATTTTACTTCGGAGTCACTTGAGTCGACTACGTGAAGAAACCCCGTCCAGCCGCACGTGTGTCATTACGTAAGACGCATTGGTGCAGGTCCGTCTCACAGTGGAAGCAGCACAGCTCCTCCAGCGTTACAGTTAAGTTTAAACTTCAGGTAAGTGGTATTTTTACCGGTGTGTAGGTCTCATTGCAGGAAACCCGGTTTTCAGAGGTTTTTGCGGATGTTTTGTGACGGCCGACGAAGGAACCAGCTAAGGGCTGTGGTAAATCCTGGTTCCTTGACCGTGGAAGCGCGGAAGCTGGCGAATGTCGGGTTTCACGATCGGTGAGTCACTGATAATTAAGACGGTCATCTAGTGGGCTTAGACCATTGGGTTCCCGGGGGAGGGGAAACCAATAATATGCGGTTTTCCGGACAGCAGTAGTCCCCAGACATGGGGGTAACTGACCTACACGGTCAGCCGGGTATGCCGGGAGGGTTACTGCGGGTAGATATATCTTATATATTTCTATATATATACAGTGGCTTGCAAAAGTTTTTCACCCTTGAACCTTTCCACATTTTGTCACTTTACAACCACAAACGTAAATGTATTTTATTGGGATTTTATGTGATAGACCAACACAAAGTGGTGCATAATTGTGAAGTGGAAGGAAAATGATACATGGTTTCCAAATGTTATTACAAATAAAAAACTGAAAAGTGTTGCAAGCCACTTGTATATGGTTCCCGGGGGAGGGAAATCCACACAGCAATGCAGTTCCCAAATCGCAGTCATCCCTCAGGATGTGGGGACAACTGACAAAAATGGTCAGCCCGGATGTTGGGAGGGTTCCCTTCCGGGAATGTGAATCTAGAGACACTCCTACAGCAGGGGTTTGGCCAGCGCGGGTCAATGTGAGAGCCCGCGCCAGCAACACAGTTTATGACAGTGTCAGCCTATTGGAGAGGCTGTGCCAACAGCACCTTTGCTCAGGGCTGCTTCATGGGGATGCCATGTTATGGCAGGCTAGCCTATTGGAGAGGCTGTGCCAGCAGTACCTTTGTTCAGGACTGCTCAAGGGGGATGCCAAGTTATGGCAGGCTAGCCTATTGGAGAGGCTGTGCCAGCAGCACCTTTGCTCAGGGCTGCTTCATGAGAATGCCAAATTATGGCAAATACTGGCCTATGGGAAAGGCCGCACCAGCAGCACCTTTGCTCAGGGCTGCTTCATGGGCGCCAGCAGTACTTTGTTCAGAGCAGCTTCATGGGAATAGGCTGCTTAATAGGGTATTCCCATTTACAGTGATCATGGGGGATGAGGAAGCATTGCTAGGATAAGGCAAATAATAGAATGATGACAAAAAAACATTCAAAGAGGACTACTCAGAGTTCAAAAACACTGGTTATGTATGTGCTAAAATCCACTGTTTAAATCTCAAACTATATTTGAGAAATTGGGCTCCTCTATCCAGTTAAGATTAATTTACTAACCAATAGACTTGTAGGACATTGGGATTTACCTTTAGCTATTCAATTGGCCATTGATGCCGGCCTGGGCAACAGATTGCAGTCAATAGACTCCTGTAACAGCCTTGCTGTTATAAAGTAGCCTTCTATTCATTCGACTAATTGGCAATAGTATAAATGGGATTCAGCTGTGCAAGTAGGAGAACTGTCATCCTGTTAAATGGTAAACTATAAAGTGCCATGTAGGTCATTGTTAATACAACTTGTTATTACCAGCAGAAGTTACTAAAGTCACAATGATGGACAAACAGTATTCATTACTGCTGCGGTAGTCGTTAGGTAAATATTTAATTATATTGCAAAATGGTGCTAATGGCCTTAAAAATGGGAAATTGCGCCAGCAGTGCCTGCTTAATGTCTCCCTCATGTAGGAGGAGAGCATGCCTTGTCAGTATTAGTCTGCCGCCAGGTCCATGGCAAAGTCGGCGTATTGCTGAAGCCGCACCAGTAGCACTTTATAGCAGGGCTGCGTAATGTAAGATGAGAGCATGCTGGGTCAGTATAATCTAACGCCGAGTCTGCGGGTATAGCTGTGGAGCATGCCCAAGGAATGAAGGGCACATGCCAGATGTGCCATGCATGGTAGCAAGGTTGCCATTCAAACACATATGCAGTGAACACCACTATCAGGGGGACAATAGAGCCGGCTGCCAAATCTTCTATTCAGGTAAGACCTGTTTCATAGGCGATACCTGGAGGACGAAGCACAAGCTATTGAATGAGTAAGGCTTCATAGATCGGCAGTTGTGGTTCACTGAAGCTGGTGGCAGCACGAAAGTTGGCCAGAGGTTCCTGGCATATTACCTGTGTTACTCTATAACTAAGGAACCACTTACAATTTGGTAAGATGTACACTTGGTTGGATAATACAAATGATTGAGACATTATCATCTACTTGAGGGGTCTAACCATGTAAAACTGGACAATATTAGCATTCCAAGCAGGTTATAATTGGGCAGGCTCAGTATAAGGGCCAGGATTGTCTTGCAAGACTGGTTCGGAAATCGGGCCACAGTTGCTGTTCACGGCAGACACTAAATTGCGAATATCATCTCGAGTTTGGAGGTGGAGCAGCTTTGCATGACTTACCAATTCTTCACTTATTGGTATCAACTATCTATAGACCCTATGGGCATTGTATGGGCTAAAGAGCGATTGAGCAAAAATGCATATCTGCATGCTCAACTTCATGTTGATACATTATGATGGTGGCATATGTTAGTCACATGGGTGCAATCAATTAAAGACTGCTGTAATGGTTACATAATCCCGTTTGCCACAGGAGAATCATCAAGTATAGGTCAATGGCAACACAGAATTGGTGTTGAATCACACTGTATTATGAAACTGGTTCCATGGAACACCAAATATAGATATGTTTGTTTTTATGCTTATTCACAGGTTGCAAAATATGTGGCATAACAGTGGTGAGATACATTCTCACTACAAGGAGAAGGAAGGTATTTTATGTCGTCCTCCATTTGCTTCATCAATCGGGGCTTCATATAAAGTCATTAAGAGCCCGTTTTAGGTCCTATTGTGTGATCGGTTTAAGCGACGTTGATTCCCGATTTATCGGGAATAATAATACAACCTTATATGCTTATTTTAAACGTAACTTTGCTGGTTCAGCCTGAGGCTTGGGAAATCAGTCGTTGCATGATAAATCAAATTATGTTCTGCAGATTCAATAAGGCTTGGGTTGTTACATCTATCCTTCTATGTGTTCAGAGTGCTTGAGTAGCACCAAAAAGCAGGGGATGAAAAGAGTTTGTTTAATGCTCATGTTACAATGAAAACGGTATAGATTACATATGTTTGGAGTGCATGATAAATTATCTTTTGTCAATAATTAAGTTGTACGGCCATTAACTGTGCCAACGTGCCTTCTCATTGACTTGGCTGTAGCAAATAAGACCCGCTCTGTCAGGTTCACCCCGGATATCAAGTTATAAGGATATCTTAACACAAGGTCTTCCAGGACCAGTACAATGCCGTATGGGATGTTGATATTTGTGAAAACTATTTCACCAGGGGGCTCCAGCTACATCCTTGACTGTGACCAGAATTCATTAGGTAGTTATCCTTCTGGTGCTGGTTAGCACAGCAGGTTCAGTCGCTACATAAGTGCGACGGTACAGGATGATTACATCTGTAAATAATAATATATAATATTTTATGTTTATAAATACTTGAGCAGAGAAGAAGGGGTGTCGGGTCTCAAAATAGTTACAGGCACACCAGGGGACCTTGGTAACGTAAGCACACATATGTACAACAATACGTCAAGGTCATCAAGAGCCTTCTAGGTTCGGAACTAGCAATGTTTGTTAGTCACAAAAAATTTAGAAGAATGTATCTGTTCAGGCCACTCCAGATGATAAAACAGAGTTTGCGTTATGTAGGAATGGATTCTGATTCCAGATCTCATTCCACCAGGGCTGCTACAACATCATTAGCAAGGGTATTTATGTTCCACTAGACCACACCCTTATGGCTGCAGCATGGTCCAGTGAACAAATCTCCAAACATTTATAATAACCTATTGCTAGATCAAGGGTATTTGTCAACTATTTTATGTTCGAGTTATACTTTCCATCTGGGTGAGAGATGTGAATATCATTATTTCATTTAAACAGCATCAGCATGTTTTAAATCTGTCATGGCTGTATGCATTATGAATGTTTTCCTTCATTTGTCAATGAAGCAGTTGTGGTTGCGTATACTCGTTTCTCATGGCATGAAATCACAGAGCTTTGAAGTCTTCACGTAGTCATTCACTTGACTCCGAAGTAATTTAGTAAGATTAAATGAGAACTTACCAGTTTGAAGTTTGATCTTTATTTTATGAGGAGTTACGATGCGGGACTACGTGCCCTCCACTCCCTACCCTCATAAATGTCATCTGGTAGTTCTAGTCTTCTGTTATTTTACTATTATCCTTCTATCACTATTACCTGTGGTTTCACACCGCTGCTTTGAAGATTGATGCATGTGCAGCTGGATGGGGTTCTTCACGCAGTCCCTCATCGTAACTAATCATAAAATAAAGATCAAACTTCAAACTGGTAAGTTCTCATTTAATCTTACTATTCTATTCTATTCTTCTATACATAATTAAAACTCTGATCTTCTGCTCTTCTGGCTTGCACGGTTTTTTCTATTTGTGCAAAAATGGTACATGATAGCTCTATGATTTTTTTGTCAACTCACTCGCGGTTCTCCTGTACTGCGAGTGCAACAAGTTTAGTTCCGATCGGTAATATATTGTAAAAGTTAGCGAGGTTTAAAAACCACGCATGCGCAGATCGATCTCCTCCCCTGCCAGTCAGCGCTGCGCAGATTGGTCTCTTTTCCTGTCACTCCCCGAGATGGTCCGCTTCTTCCAGCACCATCGCGTCTTTACTGGAACTGAGGGACGCTGCGGGACGTAGCTGCTGGTGCTTCCGGGCCAAGCCCAGGATCTGAATGGGTTGGATTCACAAAATAGAGAATCACTAAATGCTGAAATTTTCAGTAAAAGAAATTGAAGAAACTATCAGATCATTAAAAAATGGTAAAACACCGGGACCAGATGGTATTAATTCAGAATTTTTATAAAACATTTTATGATCTGATTGCACCACGTTTGAAGATACTCTATGAATACATTTATACCCACCAGAAACTACCAGAAACATTAAATGAATCTATTATAACACTTTATACCTAAAAATAGACAAAAGACCTGGATGACCCAGGATCATATAGAGCTATAGCTCTTTTAAATACTGATCAAAAGATACTAACCAAAATATTAGCACAAAGACTAAGTACAGTTATTAATAAATTAATTCACCCAATCAAACAGGATTTATACCAAAGCGATATTTCCTCATATAACCTGAGATGATTATTTAATATTATATATTATCGAAAAAGAGGTATTAATAAAGACCTTATAATTATATCATTGGACGCGGAGAAAAGCTTTTGACCAGGTGGATTATGGTCTTTACTTGTTTTCGGTTATGGAAACTTTTTAGTTGGGAGAGAAGTTTATACTTGGGTTAAAATTATTATACACTAAATCCAACAGCCAGAATAATAACAAATCAAATGCTATCAACTAAATTTATATCTATTTCGAGGCTGCAGACAAGGTTGTCCTTTATCCCCGCTACTGTTTGCACTTGCAATAGAACCATTAGCTCAAACGTGTGAGATTACATCCTGAAATATTATGGGGTATGAACACCAGAGATACTGAAAAGAAAACCTCTTTATATGCGGATGATGTATTACTTTATATCACAAAGCCGGAAATTAGTATCCCAAATTTACTAAAATTAATAACTGAATTTGGATTATATTCAGAATATAGTATTAATTGGAATAAAAGTGAACCCATGCCAATAATGGTAAATAACTTACATATACTACAACAATTTCCTTTTAAGATAGCAAACGAAAAAATCAAATATCTTGGAATTTATGTAACAAAAAGTTTTGATTCTTTATTTAAATCCAATTTTCCACTTTTATTGAATACATTAAATAAAATAATTTTATATTGGAAAACATTACCTATCTCAATGCTAGGTAGAATTAATGCAATAAAAATGATTTTTCTCCCGCAATTACTATATCTCTTCCAATTGATTCTGATATATCTTCCTAAAAATTTCTTTAAAAAAGTTGATTCTCTAGTCACCAACTTTATCTGGGATTATAAGAGCCATAGAATAAATAAAAAACATTTATGTAAATCAAAAATAAATGGAGGTCTAGCACTGCCAAACTTTATGTTTTATTACTGGGCAGTTAATATTAAAAATATTAATTTTTGGTTAGTAGAGACAGATAAACAACCAATCTGGTTAAAAATGGAAAAAAGAAGATTGTTCGCCTTTTGAAATTAGCTCGATTTTTATTCGCTAACATTAAACTAGGTTAGAAAATCTATAGTGAAAATCCTATAATAGAAAGTGGGATACATATCTGGAAACAAAATAAAGAAAACATTAACATTGAAATGGTATACCACTACCTAACCATTGTAAAATAATGTTACATTTAAACCTCAAATCATAGACAAAGGTTTTTTACAATGGAAAAAACTATGGAATTAATAAGATGGGCGATCTCTATAGAGAAAAAAACTCCTTCATGTCATTTTCAAGAATTACAATAAACTTTATGGATTGCATTCAAAAGATTACTTAAATATTTACAAATTAGAGGACTATGTAAAAGCAAACACACAGGAAATCAGAAATAGAAAGACAGAAATTTTACTTCGGAGTCACGTGAGTGACTACATGAGAACCCGCCTCACGCTGGCTAAACGGCATGACGTCAAACGCTGACGGCGCGAGGAGGAGCTGCGAGTAAGGAGCAGCTCCTCGGCAGCGGTCGGAAACGGCCCGCGGTAAGTGCAGTTAGACCGGGGTGAGTTTTTTACGGTTACGCTGGGTGGAACTCCAGCACACAGAACTAACCAAAAAAAAAAAAAGGGGGTAAAAAAAATTTCGAGTGCCCACGTTACGTGCTGATGTGAGCAATGAGAATTATTAAAGAAAAATGGAGAAATCGGTTGTCACGAAGTTTTCGCGGGTAAATACAGTGTTCCCGGGGTGAAAGTAAATACGGGACGCGAAGTTAGTTGCGGACCCGGTTCCGATACGGTTTCGGCCGCCTATTTACCCGATAGTGAGTTTCCAGATTTCACAGACATATTAACCACGGAGGGAAAATGTTCCTAAAAAAATGCAAAAAAGAAAATCTGAGAAGGCCTTGGTTTCTGATGACTCTCATATTCATTGAAAGACCTCCAGACAATAAAACTTGTGGCTAAAAATGGAGCATATGGAGAAAGTTCTCCAAACATAAGTGAGACAAGGGTCAGAGTACCCAGATGAATCCCAAAAAATTCCCTGAGGGGTCTTGAATATGATGAATATGCTGTGTAAGTTAGGGAATATGATACTCCAGACCCAGGATTTGGGCTGGATAGAAGTCTCAGGATGATATCCCAATTGATTTAGGGCTGCAGAAGGCAGGCCCTGTGTGGCTATATGGCTTTTGAAAGCACACCACACAAGTAAAAAAAGTAAAGGGCCTAATGTGCCTGGGATAGCACAAGATTATGCGTGTTATCCTGAAGGAAGTGGTGGAAGGGATATGGGAAGAAATCCTAGCTGCAAACTATAAATTATATGGAATCTCACCAACTTCAAATCGTGATGAATGAAACATCAGAATTATTAAAAGCTCAAAGAAATTGTGCCTCATTGAAGTTACCTACGGTGAATCGATGATATGGACGTCGTATGACTCCAAGTATGAGAGCCCTTAGAAACAGTGAAGTTTCAAAAGGTGCTCAAATTAATTTCTGCTGCCATTACGCTTATTGGCAGGCAAATGGAGAATCTGGAAATGGGACTTCCGGTGGCGGGGTGAAGCAGTTATGGAGGTCTTTAAGCAGCCCAGCCAGCTCGTAACAATTTTGAAAAAAACGGGGGGACTTAAAAGAACTTACCGTGCTGCTTTCCACTGCCTGCCGCTTCAATATCGACGGTACCGGGTGACGTCATCAGACCTTTTGCGACAAACCATGACGGCACGTGCCCCCTACCTGGACAAGACACAAGGTCGAAAAACCCGGGCGAGGGGAGCGGAGATGGCTGGGAGACGCCTCGGACTTCGGAGTAGGGCCAGCTCCCTGGAAGATGTCTCCAGGAAAGCAGGTTCAGAAGGTGGATTTGAGAGCTTTTATTTCTCATCGATGGGTGATCTTAAACCGAGAGTTCAAGGCAGGAAATGAAAGATATAAAGCAAGAGTGAAAGAAATAAAGGGAGAAATAAAGGAAGAAATTTGTCAAATTAATAATCAGATGGACTTATCGAAAATCAAATGGGAGTGAATTTCAAAAAGATACAAAGTCAAAAAAATTGATAATAAGTTTAAGAAAGAATCATGAGAGAGTAAATTTGAAGAATGTAATTTATTGATTATGATCAAATATGGAACGCAAGATGGAGGGTTTAAAACTGAAACTGTTAAAAAAGACTTTCAAAATAAGATTGATCCTATTGCAAATGGTGGAACACCGGCAGATGGCATGAAAAACTGAAAAGATAGCGGAGGGCTAGAACTGTGTCTACAGGCAAAGGCTGATAAACAGAACAAGAACGTCTACTGGAGTTGTTTATCTAAGAGTAACAGATTAAATGCACTCAGCTAGAAGGGGCTATACAGACGACAGCAGAACTGAGGATTGCAGGATTCCTGAAAGGTCTAGAGAAACACGAGACACTCGAGAATTCACTGCTAAAATTACTGCAAGCTGTTTTATCTTTTGGATATTAAGCCTGTATTAGCTCGTGCACATCGAAAGAGTCCGGCAGAAGGACAGGGACCGGAGTACAAATGCCCCCCCCCAAAGACAAATGATTGTAACGTTACAATATGATTTTATCCTGGAGGAGATATTATGCGGAGAGCTTCGGGAAAAAGAATCTGACATTTCAAGGACAAAATCAGTATCTATCGAGACTACCCCAGAGGTTGCTTGAAAACACGAAAAGCGTTTAGATGAAGCCAAAGCTAATGAGGGATGTAGAAAACTTGAGATACGGTTATGATTTACCAGCCATCCTAGGAGTTACTTATAACAACGTGGAACTTTCTTCAAGACTCCAGCAGAAGCACTGGATTGAAAGCAGTTTACACTTGAAAACTATTCTACAAGCAAACATACTGACTTTTACTATTTTCAAAGACCTAGTTACGGTCTCTTAACATTCTAGGAGACTTCATACGATAATATGGAATTAGAAGTAACTAGAAGGAACGGGGACAATGTAGTATGGAACGACGAAAGTTTTCCGGATTGGAGGATGCTCGCGAACATTGAAAATTAGTCATAATTATATAACTACCAAACAAATAACACACACACTAAAATCATAACAGCGGTTTCATTATCACTATGATTATTATTAACCAAGATTGTTCACTATTGTTAAATTATATTACTACACTAATACTAATATCTTATGTTCTGTTTAAATTTTGGAGATACCCCTCCCTTTATTTTTTCTTTTTTAATAATGATTTTTATTTTTTGTACTTTAAAAAACTCGTATATCTGCGGTTTTTAACTTATTAGATTTTGTAAAAATTAATTTTAGATATACATATTTTATATGATGATCAATATCACTCTTTTCATTTCTTTAATATTATTATCCCGTAAATTATTATTAGGAATAACAATTCCTTAAATCTAGAGTGCCACAATTATATAACATCATATGCCGGAAGCCTTTTATGTAAGCCAAATAGTAGTAGGGCTTACACCACAAACTACAAAAATTTCATTTGTAGTTTTTTCATTCTATATGCACTCTATTAATCTCTTTATCTACTCGTTACATGATTCCTTTTATGCTTATTATATCTATCAGTTTGGAATGGAGTACACACTGGAACAATGGAGATTATTCGTGAAGTACATATAAAGAGATTTTAAAATTCATCTATTCTGTTTTGGGTGTAAGGTTAGGTCTACTGCGACGGGACCCCTTGGACTCTTATTCTAGATTACCACATTTAAAATGCAGGATTTAAAAAGAAATAGGGGAATGAGGGATTAACCTTTTGCAAGTTGGAATGTTAAAGGTATAATGAACATAAAAAGGAGGAATAAAATATTGACACACTTAAGGCAATTTATGCTGATGTAATTTATATTCAAGAAACCTCACCTAAAGTAAAGACGCTGAAAATAGGCTGAAAGCCAAATGGATAGGACAAAAGATATCACTCCTCCTTTACGCATAAATTAAATCAAGAGGCGTCAGCATATTATTTCGTAAAGGTCATTTTATTTAAAAGCATACATCTACTATATTGCTAAAGATGGTAGATTATTTATTGTGATAGGAGAAATAAATAGGGAAAAATAAAATTATTTTCTGTTAACATCTATGGACCAAATTTTGACAGTCCTTTATTTTTTAGCAATGGAGTACTCAATAATTATTCCGGAATTAACACATTACAATTTGATAATTGGAGGAGATTTTAATTGTTCATTAGACCCTTATTTAGATTAGGATCTTCAAAACAAAGAAAAAAAATTAAATCACATACTAGTGATTTATTAAAGCATACAATCCAAAACGACTAACATTAAAGATGTCTGGAGAAGAAAATACCTAATGGTCGAGAATAATTCTTTTACTCGCCGTACATAAAAACTTATTCAAGAATAGTTACTTTCTGTAGATGCAAGTTATTTCATTACTTATGAAATCTAAATTCATAATATTATAATTTCAGCTCATTGCGCCCATTAACATTTAAAATTAAAAATAAAATGGTAGTTAAAACAGAAATCTTAGGGTAATGGAAACTTAATCACCAAATTTTAAAAAATAAAGCCACTCAGGTAATATATTATAACTCAGATTAAGTGTTTTTTGAAATAAATGATCAACCAGAAATATCTCGCTCTTTATTATATGGGAAAAATTTAAAGCATATCTTCAGGAATTATGATTTTTCCAAGCATTCATAATAAAAAGAATTCGGACGGAACAACAGGATTTAGAAAGGGAATTAAACAATTAGATATACAGAATGCAAACAAAATCAGATATTAAATAATACATAATAAAATTGTAGCATTGAAGTAGAAATTAAACAAAATATACACTGATCAGGTTTTTAAAATTATTATTCAACATTTATAAAACAATTGTGTTTGAATTTGGAGGACAAACCCAAAAATTATTGGCTCGACAAATTATGGAAAATTGAAGCTGAAAAGATTATACATAGGATTAAATTCACAAAACGGTGACATTATTAATCAACCCAAAGATATTCTGGTAAAGATTTATGCATATTATAAAAATCTGTATACTGCTAAAGGACAGTAAATAACAACAGGAAAAATTGATGCCTTTTTAAATATCTGTAAGTTAAAAAGATTAGATTTACAAAATAGAGAACTTATTAAAGTGATATTTCAATAAAAGAAATCCAAAGCATCTATTAAATCCCATTAAAAAAATGGTAAAACTCCGGACCAGATGGTATAGGCTCGGATTTTTTTAAAATTTTTCATGATCAAATGTTCCATATTAAAATCATTATATGAACCAGATTTATATACACCAGAGAAATTACTGATACATTGAACGAATCTATTATAACACTTATACCCAAATAAATAAGATTTGGGATGGACCCAGGATCATATAGAGCAATTGCCTTTATTAAATACGGGATCTAAAAAAATTTTAACAAAAGTACTAGCACAAAGATAAGCAAAGTTTTTAACGAATTAAATTCATCCTGATCAAACAGGATTGTTTACCTAAAAGATATTCTATATAATCTAAAGACGGTTATTTAATATCTTATAATCAAAAAGAAGTGATAAAATAAGGACTTAGTAGTTATTTCATGGATGCTGAAAAAGCTTTTGACCAGGTGGGATGGCCTTTAATTTATTTTCGGTGATGGAAGCTTTTAAGCTTGGTGATAAGTTTACTACTTGGATTAAATTATTATATGCAAATCCAACAGCTAGTATAACAACAAAAACCTATGTTATCAACTTAAGTGTAGTTTATTCGAGGTTGTAGACAAGGCTGTCCTTTTCACCTTTACTGTTTGCGGTTTAGCAATCCGAACCTCTTGCCCAAAGGGTAAGATTGCACCCGGAAAATATATGGATATGATACTAAAACGATTACTAAGAATAAAATCTGTTATTTTGCGGCGATGTATATACTTTATATTACTAACCTTGGAATTTAAGTATCCGTAATTTGTTTAAAAAAATAATAACGGAATTTGGATTTATTTCGGATACAGTATTAATTGGAATAAAAGTGACCTTTATGCCAATAACATGAATATACTTACAGATATTACAACAATTTCCTTTTAAGATAAACAAATGAAAATATTTAAAATATCTTGGTATTTTTGTACAAAAAGATTTGACCCCTTATTTAAGTCTAATTTTCCCGTTATTACTGATAAATTAAATAAAAATATCTTTATACTGGAAAAGTTTACCTATCTCAATGTTAGGTTAAAATAAACGCATTATAAATGATTTTTCTCCACAATTATTATATTTATTTCAATCAATCCCGATATATCTCTCTAAAAAATTTTTTTGTTAAAAGTAGACTCTATAGTCACTAACTTTATCTGCCGGGATTATGAAGAACCATAGGAATAAATAAAAAACGCTTATGTAAAGCTATAATAAACGGGGGGTTTAGCATTACCCAAATTTTTTGTTTTATTACTGGGCAGTTAATATTAAAACACTATGAAATTTATGGTTTAGAAGAATCCATGGGATAATTAACCAAACGGGTTAAAAATCGAAGAGAAGACTGTTTTCCATTTGAAATTAGCTATATAATATTTGCTAATATTAAGTGTACCTAAGAAAATTTTTAGTGAAAACTTGATAATAGAAAAGTGAGAATAGTATTTGGAAAACAAATAAGGAAAACATTAAAACTAAAATTTATACCGCTAGGTCTTACTATTGCCAACAATTTTACGTTTTAAACCCTTCAACTGGATGGATAAAGGCTTTATATACAATGGAAAAATAAAGGAATTTTAAATATTGGGGTTTTTATAAGGATATTATTTTGCCGGTCCTGACTTTCATTTCATGATTACAACAAGCTTCAGGGCTGATAATAATGATTATTTCAGATATTACACATCAGAAACTATATCTCTGCAAATACACAAGAATTCAGAAATAGAAAGATGTGAAATTTTTAGATGAATGGCTTTGACTAAACATCCAAAAATACAGAAAAATGATGATCATACATTTACCAATATGTTTGTTGGAAAGTGTATTCCATCATCGGAAATACACAGACAGCGTTTGGGACAAATGAATTAGGTCAATAATAAGCTCAGAACATATGGGAAGAAAGTTAAAAACATAATTACTGCTCGTTAATTGCTAAAACATGCTCTTATTTAACGAGTTTCAAATTTTACCCTAGATTACATTATTCCAAATCTAAATTACATAATATATTTCCCAAAATTATCGCCTATGTGATAAATGTCAAATCTTAGAAGCAAATTTGTTCACATTTCATTTCCTAATTGTATACGAAGATTGTAGACATTTTGGAACGAAATATTTAATATAATCTCGAATGTTGTTAATATTACTATGATTCTGATCCAAAGTTAATATACTTGGAATACCGGAAACGGAACAAATAATTACAAGGAATCAAAGAACTTTTATCGACTATTCTCTCATAATTGGGGAGAAAAATTAATATTAAAATTTTGGAGATGGCCCTGCTCCCCAACAATTAAAAGTAAATGTGGAATACAGAAATGAACGGAAGACACTTCACTTGGAGAGATTGAGGACTTGTCCTTATGGACAGGTTAGTTCTCTTCAAAGGAGATTTGGTCTCCGATACATTAAATATCTACAGGGTCATAATGGTTCGGCGCAGGGACTGACTGAGGCCTGAATATCTGAAATGGATGAAGAAATACATATGACTAAATCATGAATGTATCTCCAAGAATGGATTTATAGTAATATTTTAATCTCCTTAAAACTTTTCCACATTTTCTTTCTATTTTCTACTTTCTTTTCTATCTTTCTATCTTTAACTAGGAAAAAAAAGTATGGAACATATTATATTTATTTTAATATTAGTATGAATACACCTATTATTAAGTTGTTTAAATTTGTATTATATTTTAAAATTGTGCATTTTTCAACTATATATAAATTTTGATAATATTAAAGTTAATAAATAATACAAACACTCTTATATTATGAAAATTATCATGAATATCATTAGAAGTTTGGTTAAGAGATTGGATATTATGTAGTTATATTAGGGGGGATCTGTATTTGGTAATTAGAGAATATGTGTGGTATGAGAAGTGTGAGTCTTATTGCTTATTTTAGGAATATACTACATTCACTCCCAATTATACAAATAAATAACAGGATATGTACAATGGATAACATTACTTTTAACAAAACGTATCTCAGATTGATAATCAAATATTATATAATTTTGTATATTATATTAATTCTCCATGCCGATATAATAGTTTTGTACTCGGTATATATTGTTTCTACAATAAAATAAAAATAAAAAAAAAACAAAAATAATAAATTAAATAAATAAATAAAAATCTGGAAAATGGAAAAGATTCAAAAGGATACTTTGGGCTTTTATGTATTTCATTCTATGAATTAATTGCATGAGGAAATGGCGATTTCGGCCCATTTTTCACCTAGATTTGCAAGCTCTGTGTCAAGAAAGTGGAGTTCAAAGCTCCCCTGGGTATTGTTTCGGAGAAAATCTGCCGAAAACTGCTGAAAGAGTTGGAAATGAAGAAGCTAATATTTTAGCAATGTTAAACCTTTTGTTTTTGGACAAAGAAGGGGTTTTTTTTGCCCGAATGGAGTTTCGATTTCCGTTATAGTAGCAGAAGTTTGTCACGAAAATACTATCGTGCTTGTGCAGGCAATTGCTTCCCTGTATTCGGGAAGGAAGGAGACCACCACGCTCATACGGGAGAGGTAATAAAGACTTTATATACTTAAAGATACTGTGGGATGACTCTCCGTTGGAGGGGAGCTTGCACAAAATTTTATTATGCCTGGCTTAACTTTACTTTTGATCGATATGTATTACAAGCAGTTTCGGGAGCCATTATTATTTGTAAAGAGGGGTTAATCCTCCTGTACAGAATAGACCTGCTTATGCTTATGTGTTTTCTGCAGGAAAGAATGGTGAATTAATGTGGAAATTGACAAATATCTGGAAAGGCGTAATTGAAATGACTTTTGAACTAAGCATCAATTTGTCTCTTAATCGAAGAGATCAAAAAGATGGTGGTTGCAGGAATTATTTTTGGACTTACGTCTGAATATGTTTGTAAGAAATACAACATTTTAAGATGGAGACATTCAGTACTGCTAAATATCTTATTCTCAGCAGGGTGTTATATGGCTAGAGTTGATTTGAAGGATGCCTATTTATTTCTGTAGCAATTCATCAATGCTTCAGGAGGTATTTTGAAATTTTAATTGGCTGGGACAATTATGGCGTTAAGCTTTACAATGGATTGAGTTCGCTCCTAATACTCTTTACAAAAACTGTTGAAAACCAGTTTTAGCCCAATTAAGAGCACTGAATACACATTGTTATGGCTTATGATTTATCTCTGATCATTAGTGATACTCAAGAGTCAGCTGAGGCACTCAGTTTCAGTTACTAAAGACTTTGTTTGAAGTAGGGGTTTTTGATTCATCCATTAAGTCCAGCTGCAGCCAGCACAATCAATTAACTTTTTGGGGTTTGTAATCTAACTCAGTGACTATGTAGTTACTTTGCCAACAGAAAGGCATGACATCTTGTGACTTGTTATTACCTCATTCACCAAAACTATCCCTCCTACGAGAAGTGGCGGAAAACCATTGGGAAACTGTGAGCTTGCATTTCCGGCCAGTGGAATTTGGTCCATTACAATTATCAAAATCTTCAAAGAAACAAAATTAAGGGCTCTTAAAGAGAAGGCAGGTCACTTTGACAGGCCTATGCAATTAACAAGGGAAGCCGGTGTTTGGAATTACAATGGTGTTGAAACATGTCCCACAAGTGGATGCTAAGATTATATCATGATTAAACAACTGAAATGGTTTTTTACAAACGGATGTAGTGCTTCGGATGGGGGGCTTACAGATTCGTCCTCCAGTTGTGGAGGTAGATGGAAAGCTCAAGAAGAAAGCGTTTCTTTCCAAGTTTATGGAATTACTATTTGGAGTGATTGGGTGCGAGAGTCTCTATGGACTTAAAGCTATTGTTGTGCTAAACAAGGTCTACATGTGTTAATACAGTTTAGACTATAAAACGGCTCTGTTGCAACCATTAATCACATGGGGGAGTAGCGTCAGTATCATGTGATTGTTGGCCAATGAGATATGGCATGTGTGTATTGGGTCGCCAAATATGGATTTCAGCAAGCTACCGTCCGCGGGTAGGACAATGTAGTAGATGAAAGGTCCAGGATTTTTAAAGATAATACGGAATGGATGCTTAAGCCAGCAATATTTAATAGAATATTGTAAACCAATTTGGGTTGCCAGAAATTCATTTTGTTGCATCTAGGCTTAATCATCAGTTGCCTACTTATGTGTCTTGGGCACACGATCCAGATGCAGTAGCAGTAGATGCTTTTTTACATTACACTGGGGAAAGATGTTCTTTTATGCTTTTCACCAATTTGCTATTGATTCAGAGATGCCTGAAGAGATAGAACAAAGTTCTGCCTTCTGGATTGTTGGTAGTTTCCAAATTGGCCAACTCATCCTGGTTCCCCATAGCTGAATATGATTAAAGAACCATATATGCGAGATTCTAACTGTAGTGATCTCTAGACTATCCGGTAACTAAAGAGATTTACCCATTGTTTGTTTGCATATATGAATTGGTTAATCTGCCAGGTTTTGACCAGACCACTACAGGAGCTGGGATTGTCGGACCCAATGGAAGTTATGGTTGCATCTTGGCGCAATCGCACACAAAAGCATATATGACACATATTAAGAAATGGAAGACTATTGCACACAGTCAAATATTTTCTTTATAGATACTGTAATTATTGCAAGTTTTGGAATTCCTTGCCAATTTGCAGATTTTCAGCAACATTTAAGTTACGTGCCATTAACACTTGCCACGCCGCGAGTGCCTTGTCGTCCTATTTAGGTGCTATGACTGATCAGAGATCAATTGGGTCGCATCCCATTAAATATCTAGATTCATGAAAAGGAATCTTCTTTAATATTAATCCACCCAAACCAAGCATACACAGAGTTTGGGATGTGAGCATTGTACTTACGCTACTTAGACAATGACTCCAATTGAAGGGTTGACAATGGAAAATTGACAATTGAAATTAAGTCAGTTTAAATGTCACTGGTCTCTGCTCAAAGAGTGCAAACTTTACAATGTTGCGTTAGACTGGTATGCATGTGACTACAGATAAAGTTTGTGTTCTATGATTACGAGTTATCAAACAAACAGACCAGGGAGATCTGGAACAAAGGTAACCTTCCAAGCTTATCATATTGATCCACTTGTGTGTGGTTAAACATTTGAACGAATAATATTAAATAGATTACTGACAGCGCGCTTCGAGGAAAATGAAAAAAACTGCGTAATGAGTTACCGCACAAAACAACCAACAAACAAAATCTTCAGTTCAAACGATCTCAAAAACGGGTTGGAAACAGGTTGGTTGGTTTTAGCCGGGAGTAGACACTGATGTGTACATCAGATCTCACCCCACCATGCGGCAGCTACATCCGCGCTGAAGGTGCGGGACACTGTACTCTCCGAGCATCATTTTAAACTGTCGCAGGGTGGAAGTAAAGAAGAAACTTGTTTCAAAGGTTCTACAATAAACACCTGTTCACAATATGAACAAGCCATGGACACACGTGTGTGTTGGGAGCACTATAATCACCTGCTTGGTTTACTATTAATTGCTATAAACCAATGGTGTAGTCACCCTTCTAACACTTTTATCACTTTTATCATTTCCCGTCAGATATAAAAGGTTTATTATATGGTCTTTAAACCATTAAAAAGTTTAAGTGGAAATGATCTAACATTAGTCTTTGTTTCTCATGTATGTCTGTATACATTCAGCCGGAACTGTCGTACGGATTGATTCTAACGACATAAAAAACACAGAAAGCTTTAAAAATCTTCACGTAGTCTACTCACGTGACACACCGAAGTAAAATAGTAAGATTAAACAAGAACTTACCTAGTTCGAACAGTTTATCGTTATTTTATGATGAGTTACGATGAGGGATTACGTGCCCTCCACCTCCCCACCCCTCATAAAATAAATGATCAAATGGTAGTTTTCTAAGTCTTTATGAGCCTTAACTATGTTTACTCCGGCTCTTTGGTGTTCTTTGTTTTTCATGTCCGCTGCTTTGAATAAGCCGACTTGCCAGCGTGAGAGGCCGGTTCTTCACGTAATCCCTCATCGTAACTCCTCATAAAATAACGATCAAACTCGAACAGGTAATATTCTCTTGTTTAATCCTTGCGCCATTATTATGAATGAATGTCAAAATAAACACCGCGATCACAGAAAAATTGACTATAGCATATATATTATATTTTAAATTTTTATTGGAAAACGATGTTCCACCGACAGAAATATATAGACTAAATCATGGAAACGAATTAGTCCCCCCCCAATTAATCAGACTAGAAATATGGGATGTAAGTTTACAGAATAATACCAAATCATTGTTCATTAAATCTATACACGACTCTTATACAAATTTAAACTATTACATAGATTACATTATTCAAAATTCAAATTACATAGTATTTTTCAAATGGTATCTGCCATAGTGTGCTAAAATCAGCACTTAAAGTTAACTTAACGCATTCATTTACAAATGTGTAAAATTTACTCAAATTTTGGACAGAAATATTCAAGATAATTTCAAATGTTGTTAATGTGAATCTGATCCACGACTCACGGGAAAATTAATTAATATTGGGAATGATTACAGAAACAGATCAATTAATAACAATGAATTCAAAGAATTGTTTATTTGATTACAGTTTTAATAATTGGAAAAAAAATAGTATTGAAATTCTGGAAAGGTCCTACATCCCCCACAACCAAAAATGGTGGATTCCAGGAATGTCGGAGACACTTCATCTGGAAAGATTAAGGCTTGTCCTACTGGACAATTGGATCTTTTCAGAGGGATATGGGTCTCCATTTATTGAACTACTTTAAATGGTCAAAATGGCTCAAACGAATGAGCCTGCTGGAAGCCTGAATAATGGAATGGATGAAGAATCATGTATAACAAATCATGGATATATCTCCAATGATGGATAACTTTTTTAATACTCCATTCATTTCTTTATTTTTGATTTTCTACTTTTACTTTATTTTTCTCTATCTTTTCCTATCTGTAATAAAAAAAAGTATAGAAATACAAATAAGACATAATTGTTAATATTAATAATATTACGAATGTATGTGAGAAGTATATTCTATTAATATGTACTTGCGTCTAATAAAAATATTTAACAAAAGGAAAAGGGAAGTGATCAGGCATATGTTGAGTTAGCATTTGGCCTATGTCTTGAGATGCTGGAGAAGGATATGGAGAATGGGAAGGACAGATGGTGATGAATTGGTGGTGGAGGCCAAGAGATGAAAATCTACAATTAACCTTGAGTGACCTGATATGGGTCCAATACACTAATGTATTCAGAAGACATAATTGTCCGGGCAGTGCCGAAAGATGGTTCCAGTTTATCCAGAATGCTCCAAAAGGAACTTGCATAGGGAATGAAGTTATCCCTTGCATCTCCTTGGCAGAAATTGCAGCAGAGCTTCTGAGTAACACATTTTCTTTTAAGCGACTTTCGCCAAACATTTGTGCTCTGTCGCAAGTTGGTCAAATCTGTCACAGTCTGAGGAATGATCTCATTCGAAACGTCACCTCTCCATGTTCTTCAACGATGCTGCTTGATTCACTGAGCTATCCCAGTGCTGTGTCCATTTATGCTCTGCCAATCATGGTCTGCTGGAGCTCCTGCTTGCTACCCCTTCGCCTTCACCATCCCATTCCATACTGACCTTCCCTTACTTGGCACATCTTTCTTCACACACCCCCTGGCCCGTCATTCAATTCCTTTGCCCTCTATCCATTCATCTGCCACCCCTCCCTCCTCTGGACTCCCCATTTTCTTTTCCCCTTATCACCATGTCTTCCCCTTCCCAGTGCTTTCCATCTACTGTCCCTTCTTCTGGTTACACGCCTTCACCCCCCCCCCCCCCCCCCCCCCCGTCTTCCGTCCTTATCAGATTCTACAACTCCACTTTTTTGTCTTCTCCGCTGGGTCCTAAGGTCTTAAGGTCATGTGATAGGAGTAGAATTAGGCCATTCGGCACATCAAGTCTTCTCTGCCATTCAATCATGGCTGATCTATCTCTCCCTCCTAACCCCATTCTCCTGCCTTCTCCCAATAACCTCTGACGCCTGTACAGATTAAGAATTTACCTATCTCTGCTATAAAAATATACACTGATGGCCTCCACAGCCTTCTGTGGCAATGAATTCCACAGATTCACCACCCTCTGACTAAATAAATGTCTCCTCATCTCCTTCCTAAAAGAACGTCCTTTAATTCTGAGGCTATGGCCTCTGGTCCCAGACTCTCCCACTAGTGAAAACATCCTCTCCACATCCACTCTATCCAAACCTTTCACTATTCTGTATTTATCAATGAGGTCCCCCTTCACCCAGCGAGTACAGGTCCAGTGCCGACAAACACTCAGAGGTTAACCTACTCATTCCTGGGATCATTATTGTAAACCTCTGGACCCTCTCGAGAAACAGCACATCCTTTCTTGGATATGGTGCCGAAAATTACTCACAATATTCAAAATGTGGGGTTACCAGTGTCTTATAGCGAGCCTCAACATTACATCCCTGGTTTTGAATACGTCCTTGTAAAATAAATGCAAACATTGAGTTTACTTTCTTTACTACCGATTCGACTTGAAGATTACATTTTGGGAATCCTGCATCAGCACTCCCAAGTCCCTTTGCACCTCCGATTTGTGGATTCTCACCCCATTTAGAAAACAGTCTACCACCTTTATCCCTGAACTAAACTAAATTAAACTAAACTTATTTCTTGCCAGTACTTGCCCCACCACTTCCCCTCACCTTTCTTAAACATTTTATTCCCTCTACATCATCAGTGTGAAAAAGGAACCCAACCCAAAACAGTCTGCCCTTTATCTTCTACAGATATAACCATATAACCATATAGAAATTACAGCACGGAAACAGGCCACTTCGGCCCTTCTAGTTCGTGCTGAACACTTACTCTCACCTAGTCCCTGCACTCGGACCATAACCCTCCATTCCTTTCCCATCCATATACCTATCCAATTTATTTTTAAATGATAAAATCGAACCTGCCTCCACCACTTCCACTGGGAGCTCATTACATTCAGCTACCACTCTCTGAGTAAAGAAGTTCCCCCTCATGTTACCCCTAAACCTTTGTCCATTAATTCTCAAATCATGTCCTCTTGTTTGAATCTTCCCTACTCTCAATGGAAAAAGCTTATCCACGTTAACTCTGTCTATCCCTCTCAACCTCTATCAATTCCCCCCTTAACCTTCTGCACTCCAAAGAATAAAGACCTATCTTGTTCAACCTTTCTCTGTAACTTAGGTGCTGAAACCCTGGCAACATTCTAGTAAATCTCCTCTGTACTTTCTCTATTTTGTTGACATCTTTCCTATAATTTGGTGACCAAAATTGTACAGCATACTCCAGTATTGGCCTCACCAATTCCTGAACAATTTTAACATTACATCTCAACTTCTATACTCAATGCTCTGATTTATAAAGGCCAGCACACCAAAAGCTTTCTTTACCACCCCATCTACATGAGATTTTCCACCTTCAGGGAACTACAGTGGCTTGCAAAAGTTTTCATACCCCTTGAACTTTTCCACATTTTGTCACGTTACACCCACAAACGTAAATGTATTTTATTGGGATTTTATTTCGTAGACCAACATAAAGTGGCGCATAATTGTGAAGTGGAAGAAAAATGATAAATGGTTTTAAAATTTTTTTACAAATAAAAAACTGAAAAGTGTGGCGTGCAAAAGTATTCAGCCCCCTTTACTCTGATACCCCTAAATAAAATCCAGTGCAACCAATTGCCTTCAGAAGTCACCTAATTAGTAAATAGAGTCCACTTGTGTGTAATCTAATCTCAGTATAAATACAGCTATTCTGTGAAAGCCTCAGAGGTTTGTTAGAGAACATTAGCAAACAAACAATGTTCCTTGGGCATCATGAAGCCCAAGGAACACACCAGACAGGTTAGGGATAAAGTTGTGGAGAAGTTTGAAGCAGGGTTAGGTTATTAAAAAGATATCCCAAGCTTTGAACATTTCACAGAGCATTGTTCAATCCATCATCCGAAAATGGAAAGAGTATGGCACAACTGCAAACCTACCAAGACATGGCCGTCCACCTAAACTGACAGGCTGGGCAAGGAGAGCATTGATCAGAGAAGCAGCCAAGAGGCCCATGGTAAGTCTGGAGGAGCTGCAGAGATCCACAGGTCAGGTGGGAGAATCTGTCCACAGGACAACTATTAGTCATGCACTCCACAAATCGGGCCTTTATGGAAGAGTGGTTAGAAGAAAGCCATTGTTGAAACAAAGCCATAAGAAGTCCCGTTTGCAGTTTTCCACAAGCCATGTGGGGGACACGGCAAACATGTGGAGGAAAGTGCTCTGGTCTGATGAGACCAAAATTGAAGTTTTTGGCCTAAGTGCAAAACGTTATGTGTGGCAGAAAAGTAACACTGCACATCACCCTGAACACACCATCCCCACTGTGAAACATGGTGGGGCAGCATCATGCTGTGGGGATGCTTTTCTTCAGCAGGGACAGGGAAGCTGGTCAGAGTTGATGGGAAGATTGATGGAGCCAAATACAGGGCAATCTTGGAAGAAAACCTGTTAGAGTCTGCAAAAGACTTGAGACTGGGGCGGAGGTTCATCTTCTAGCAGGACAACGACCCTAAAAATACAGCCAGAGCTACAATGGAATGGTTTAGATCAAAGCATATTCATGTGTTGAAAATTGCTGTTCACAGACGCTCTCCACCCAATCTGACTGAGCTTGAGCTATTTTGCAAAGAAGAATGGGCAAAAATGTTAGTCTCTAGATGTGCAAAGCTGGTAGAGACATACCCCAAAAGACTTGCAGCTGTAATTGCAGTGAAAGGTGGTTCTACAAAGTATTGACTCAGGGGGGCTGAATACTTTTGCACGCCACACTTTTCAGTTTTTTATTTGTAATAAAATTTGGAAACCATGTATCATGTTCCTTCCACTTCACAATTATGCACCATTTTGTGTTGGTCTATCACATAAAATCCCAATAAAATACATTTATGTTTGTGGTTGTAACGTGACAAAATGTGGAAAAGTTCAAGGGGTATGAAAACTTTTGCAAGCCACTGTATGTACAGTTATCCCTAGATCCCTTTGTTCAACTGCACTCCTCAATTTGCTACCATTTACCATGTTCGTCCTATTTTGATTTGTCCTGCCAAGATGTAGCACCTCACACTTATCAGCATTAAACTCCATCTGCCATCTTTCGGCCCACTCTTCCAAATGGCCTAAATCTCTCTGTGGACTACTTCATTATCTACTTCATTATCCACAACACCACCTATGCTGCATGATCACCTGAGTTCTTCCAGCAGTTTATTTTTTGCTCATAATCCCAGCTTCTGTGTTCAATTTTGTCAACATAGCTTCAACTGGTTGGTTAAATTTCCTGAAAAGCCTCTGCTTTTATTGTGAGAATAGAATATGTTTTAATTTTACTTCGGAGTCACGTGAGTGACTACGTGAAGAACCCGCCTCACGCTGGCAACGGCATGACGTCAACGCTGACGGCGGAAGGAGGAGCTGCAGTAAGGAGCAGCTCCTCGCAGCGGTCGGAACGGCCCCGCAGGTAAGTGCAGCAAAGTAGGGATTTTTTAGCGGACGCTGGGTAGGTCCAGCAGTAATAGTTATGTTAAATCAAGTCAGAGTCAAGTTAAGTGCTGGATAGCACAGATTATGAAGTAAAAGAAAATTCGCGGGTAAAATGCTTCCTGGGGTGAAAAATAAATATACGGGAAAGCTAGTGCGGAGCCGGTTCCGATACCGGTGGCCGCAGATATACCCGTTAGCGAATTAGTTTCCAAAAATGATAACCACGGAGAGAAATGCTCCCGAAAATGAAAAAAAAAAAAAAAAAAAAAAAATCTGAGAGGCCCGTGGTTTTGATGACTCTGATATTGCAAGTCCTCCAGATAATTAAACTATGTGGAACTAATTATGGAGCATATGGAGAAAGTTCTCCAAATTATTATGAGACTAGGGTCATAGTACCCAGAAGGTTCCTAAAAAAGCCCTGAGGGGTTTAATTATTCTGAATATGGCTGTGGGCCTAATTGGGAGTTGGAACTCCGGACCCAGGATTTGGGCCGGAAGAAGTCTCATGGGATGAAATCCCAATTGATTTAGGGCTGCAGAAGGCAGACCCTGTTGATGGTGATTTGCATTTGAAAGCACACCACAAATAAATAAAAAAGAAAAAGGAAAAAAAAAAAAAAAAAAAAAAAAGGCCAAATGTGCCTGGGGATAGCAAAAGAATTTGCTATATATGAAGGAAGTGGTGAGGCTATGGAAGAAAACCTAGCTGCCAACATATATATATGGTATCTCACCAACTTCATGTTTCTGTGATGATTGAAATATTAAAATTGCACAGCACAAGAAATTGTGGCCTCATTGGAAGTGCCTACGGTTTATCCGTTGATATGGGCATCCATGACCCCAAATATGAGAGCGTCAAGTAGTGAGGTTCAAAAATCCTCACAAATTATTCTGCTGCTATTATGGCTTTTGCGGAGATGGATAAAAAAAAAATAAAAAAAAAAAAAAAAAAAAAAAAAAGACGCTATTGTGCAATTCTTTCTATGAAATTTTGTATGAGGTAAATGGCTATTTGGCCCATTTTTCACCCAAGGTTTGCATACCTGTGTCGAGCAAGTGGTGTTTAAGCTCCTGGTTGTCTGTTTGGAGTAATCTGCCTAAATTATTAAAATTGGATGAAAAGTTAAATATTTTAGCTGCATGAAACCTTTGTCTTTGGACAAAAAGGTATTTTTCGCCCAGAAGGGGATTTGTTTTTGGAAATAGAGGCAGAAATATGTCAAGGAAGTCTTATTGTACTGCACAGCCAAATACTTACCCGAATTGGGGGGAAAAGGAGACCACCACGCTCATATGGAGAGGAATTAAAAGATTTGTTCTATGCTTAAAGAAACTGCGGATTAATCTCCAGTTAGAGGGAGATTACAAAAAGTTTATAAAGACTGGCTTACTATTACTTTTGATCGGTATATATACAAGCAGTTTCATTATACCACTATTACTTTTAAAGAAGGGTTAATCCTCCTGTACAGAATAAACCTGCTTATGTTTTCGTGTTTCTGCAATTGAAAAAGCAGAGATTAATGTCCAAATTGCCCAATTATCTGGAAAGGGGGTAATGGAAAAAAAAACTTATGAACATGAGCATCAATTTGTTTTAATATTTTTAGAAGGAATAAAGATGGCGGTTGCAGAAGTATTCTGGACCTTACAGATCTAAATAAGTTTGTAGAATACAAAACATTTTAAAATGGAGACATTGAATACTGCAAAAATATTTAATTCAGCAGGTTGTTATATGGCTAAGATTGATGAAAAGACGCTATTATTCTGTACCTATGCATCAGTTTTTCGGTGGTACTTTAAAAATGTAATTGGTTGGGACAATTATGGCAGTTAAGCTTTGCCAAATAGGACTGAGTTCAGCTCTTAGACTCTTTATGAAAACTGTTGAAAACCAGTTTAGCCCAATTAAGAGCACAAATGCACATTATTATGGCTTATCTCAATGACATTTGATCATTAGTGATTATCAAGAGTCAGCTGAGAACTCAGTTTCAGTTACTAAAGCTTTGTGGTAAGCTAGGGTTCTTGATTCATTCAATTATTGTCCCAGCTGCAGCCAGCATAAAACAGTTAACCTTTGGGGTTTGTAATTAACTCAGTGACTATGTTAATAACTTTACCAACAGATAAAGTCGATGATATTTTGGTAACTTGTAATTATCTCATTCAAACCTTATCCTTCCATCCGAGAAATAGCGAAAAAAACATGGTTAAACTGGTAGCAGCGTTTCCTGCAGTAGAGTTTGGTCCATTACATTATCAAAATCTTCGAAGGGACAAGATACGAGCTCTCAAAGAGAAGGCAGGCCACTTGACAGGCCTATGTAATTAAAAAAGAAGCTGTGTTGAATTACAATGGTGGGTTTAAAAAATGTCCCACAAGCTGCTAATAAATATCATGATTAAACAGCCTGAAATGGTTTTACAAAACAGATGCTAGTGCTCTCGGGATGGGGGGCAACAGATTCATCCTCCAATTGTGGAGGTAGATGAAAAAGCTCAAGAAGAAGCGTTTCTTCACGCTGATGGTGTTAACTATTTGGAGTTATTGGGTGCTTTTATGGGACTAAAAAGCATATTGTTGTGTTAAACAAGGTGTACATGTGTTAATACAGTTAGACATAATACGGCTGTTGCATATATTTATCACATGGGGGGAGTTAGATCAGTATCATGTGATTGTCTGGTCAATAAATATGGTAATGGTGTATTGATCGCCAAATATGGATTTCAGCAAGCTACATTCCAGGTAAAGACAATGTGGAGGCAGATAAAAGATCAAGGATATTTAAAGATTATACGGAATGGATGCTTAAGCCGGCAATATTTAAAAATATTATACACCAATTTGGGTTACCAGAAATTGAACTTGTATGCATCAAGGCTTAAATCATCAATGACCTAAATATGTGTCTTGGGAACACGATCCAGATGCAGTAGCAGTAGATGCTGTTTCGTTAAACTGGGGGAAATATGTTCTTTTACGCTTTTCCACCATTTGCTTTGATTCAGAGATGTCTGAAGAAGATAGAACAAGATTCTGCTCTGGATTGTTGGTAGTTCCAAATTGGCCAACTCAACTTTGGTTCCAGTAATGCTGAATATGATTAAAGAGCCATATATGTCGATTCCTAACTGTAGTGATATTTTGATTCGTTCCAGTAACTAAAGAAATTTTATCCATTATATGCGTATATGAATTTATTATACAGGTTTTGACCAGACCACTACAGGAGCTGGGATTATCGGACAAAACGATGGAAATTATAGTCGCATCATGGCGAGATAGCACACAAAAACAATATATGACACATATTAAGTAATGGGAAGAATTTTGCACACAGTCAATATTTCTTATGATATTGTGAATATTGCAAATGTTTTGGAATTCCTTGCCAATTTGCATTTTGAGCACATTTAAGTTACAGTGCCATTAACACTGCACGCAGTGCCTTGTCATCCTATTTAGGACTTATGATCTGATCAGAAATCAATTGGGTCACATCCATTAATATCTAGATTCATGAAAGGAATCTTTAACATTAATCCACCCAAACAAGATACACAGAAGATTTGGGATGTGAGCATTGTACTTACTCTACTTAGACAATGGACTCCAATTGAAGGATTGACATTGGAAAGATTAACATTGAAATTGATAATGTTACTGTCACTGGTCTCAGCTCAAAGAGTGCAAACTTTACAAATGTTGCGTTTAGACTGTATGCATGTGACTACAGATAATATTGTGTTCTATGTTTACGAGCTGATCAAAACAAAGCGGACCACGGAGATCTGGAGCAAAGGTAACCTTTCCAAGCTTATCATATTGATCCTACTTTGTGTGTGGTTAGACATTTCAACCAATATATTAAAGTTACTGAGACTCTTCGAGGAATGAAAAAAAACGTTAATGGTTACGCACAAAAAACCACACACAAGAGCTTCAGTTTAAACAATCTCAAAGTAGTTGAAACAGGTGTTGCTTTTAGCGGGAGTAGGACACTGAGGTGTTCAAATCTCACTCACCAGGGCGGCAGCTACGTCCACGGCGAAGGGGCGGGACGTACCTCTCGAGCATATTTTACAAATCGCAGGGTGGAGTAAATAAGAAACTTTTTCAAAGTTCATACAATAAACCTGTTCACACTATGATAAGCTTTGGACACGCGGTGTTGGGATCACTATAATCACCTGCTTTGTTTCCTATTAATTGCTATAATCAGTTATGTAGTCACTTATTATCTTTTATCATTTGTAATCATTCCCTCAGATATAAGGAGGGTTATTATATGGTCTTTAAACCATTAAAAAGTTAATTGTGAAAAGAACTAACATTAGTCTGGTTTCTCATGTATGTGTTTACTTAGCCGGACTGTGTACGGATTAATTCTACGACATAAAAAACACAGAAAGCTTTAAAATCTTCACGTAGTCACTCACGTGACTCCGAAGTAAAATAGTAGATTAAACAAGAACTTACCAGTTCGAAGTTTGATCGTTATTTTATGAGGAGTTACGATGAGGATTACGTGCCCTCCACTCCCACCCTCATAAAATAAATGATCAAATGGTAGTTCTAATTCTTTTATGAGCCTTACTATGTTACTCCGGCTTTTGGTGTTCTGTGTTTTTCATGCCGCTGCTTTGAAGTATGCCGTTGCCAGCGTGAGGCGGGTTCTTCACGTATCCCTCATCGTAACTCCTCATAAAATAACGATCAAACTTCAAACTGGTAAGTTCTTGTTTAATCTTACTATTATAACACTATTATAAAGCTTGCATTATCACCTCACTTTCCTGTTTCTCCTCGTCAGTGCTCCTAATTTAAACTATCCAGTCAGATAATGCCCAGAATATCCAAATTAACCATGAAATGAGATTGTAAGTAGGAGGAGAGCCTTAAGATAACTTGTTTTTTCCAGTTTGTTGCCAAATAACATTGGTTTATTTCCATGTATCCAGAACCTTGTTCAATTAAATCAACTTGCTACTGATTAAATCTTTTGATTGCTAGTTTCCTCCCAACATCTCTTGGATGGTATTATTTTTAATTGTTGTTAGTTGTCTTCCCTTAGTTCAATTGGTTGTCTGTAGCAATTGAACTGCTTGTTACCAACAAAATAATCAGTTTAATCTTGGAAAATGACTATTAACACTGCAATATAGATGCAAATGTATATTGGTTTTCCCAATTCTTCTTTTCCCATCCCCTTATTTATCACTATTGACAGATTATTTTCTCTGTTTCTTTTTCCCATTTGCCTCTACCAGTCATCCTGAAGAGCTGAATAGGGAAACCATGAGCATCTCAATGCTACTCCCAAAGGAACAGATTCTAATCTCTAATGTGATTTGGACATTTATTGCACTGTATTATTGCATTGCATTGTTTGAATCATATTTCCAACTTGGTTTTGTGATATGTTTGGTTGTCTCTGAGCTGATCTGTGACAACATGCTATCCTCATTACATTCACTTCAAGGTAACATTTATTATAATCTGCATGCATGGTGAAGAATTGTAGAGGTTAGATTAAAAACAGACTTGTCACCCCTCTGAGTAAACTGTTTTGTTTTGAAGGGTAATGACACCTCAATGCACATACCCCACTTGCCAAATACATAAATAGGTATGATGATCTGAATCATGAATGGGACTTCACAACAAGCAGAAATGTTGCAGTGTTGGAACCACTGAGACAATTGGCAAAGACCAATTTTAGTGACACTGGTGTTAAATTTGTCAGAAGCAGTCAAGCAAACTATGCAACTGCAATTTCAATAATCCAATGTGTTCTCTTCCTGTTTTAAAACAAAATGGGGCAGGGTGTCAAATGGATGGTTATTGAACTGACCTCCCAATGTCATTCAACTACACTGCACATCAAACTGGAGGAACATCATCTCATATTTCATTTGGGCATCTTACAACCCAGCGAATATTGATTTCTCTAACTTCAAGTAACACCTTGCAGCCCCTCTCCCCCTTTACCCTTCCCTGACCCTAGTCACAGTACTAGTTTAACTGTCGTCCCGCTGAGTTTCACTGTTTGTATTATCCATTATCATCTTTCCCACAGCCAACAGTAGACTATTATGGGCTTCACCTTTCCTTGATCATCACCAAGGCTTTGAAAAGTCTTTTAGTATTTCTTTCATTAATTTGTTCTATGTACGTTTTCATATTTCCCAGTTCCCTCTCCCCTGACTCTCAGTCTGACGAAGGGTCTTGACCGGAAATGTCATTTAAAATAATGTTTACAAGAATGATCCCAGGAATTAATAGGTTGACATATGATGAGCGTTTGACGGCACTCAATAAGGGGGACCTCATTGAAACATACAGAATAGTGAAATGCTTTATCCAAGAGGATGTTTCCACAAGTGGGATAGTCTAGAGCCTCTGAATTAAAGGGCGTTCTTTTAAGAAGAAGATGAGGAGGAATATCTTTAGTCAGAGGGTGGTGAATCTGTGGAATTTTTCTACAGAAGGCAAATTCAGTGGATATATTTAAGGCAGAGATAGATAGATTCTTGATTAGTACGGGTCAAAGGTTATGCGGAGAAGGCAGGAGAATGGGGTTGGGAGCGAGAGATAGATCAGCCATGATTGAATAGTGGAGTAGACTCGAGGGGCCGAATGGCTTAATTCTGCTCCTATCATTTATGATATGATGTTATGATCTATTCCTTTTCTCCATTGATGCTGCCTGACCTGCTGAGTTACTCCAGCTTTTTCAGATTCCGATTCACATTTATTGTCACATGCACCAATTAAGGTAGAGTTATATTTGAGGTACCGTGCAGTCTTACAATTAAAATAACACAACACAGTTAAAAAGAACAATAGAACGTAACATAAACACCCACCACAGTGATCACTGTGATGGAAGGCATTACAGTTCAGTCAGTCTTCCTCCTTTTGTTCACCCGTGTTTGGGGCCTTGACCCTCTGTAGTCGCCGTTATGGATGACCCGATGTACAAGCCCTCTCATCGGGATGATGGACACTTCGACGTCAGGATGGATGGAACCCACTCTGCAGCTTCGAGTGCCCAAATCGGCCACTTTCTTACCGGAGACCGCAGCTTCTTGATGTTATAGGCCGCAGGCAGGCCAGCAGTCGGAACTCCTCTCCAGCGATCCCCGGCAAGGGGTGCCTGGCTCTGGGATGGCAAAGTCCGCTCCACACCCCTGGCTAGAAACTCCACAGACCGGGCTTCACGATGTTAAAGTCAGCAGGCCGGTGGTCGGAGCCTTTCTTCTGGCTCCGTGATGTTAAAGTCCACGCTGCTCCTGCTGCTGAAGATCCGGGCCGGTCTCCGGGAAAGGCCACTCCAATCCAAGTTCTTAGGCTGCAAGGGAGGGCGAAAATGCCACTAGGGGAAAAGTAGCATTTCGACAGAGGTAAGTGACTGGAAACGGTTTTAATTAATTTAGCCTCAACAGAGCTTTGAGGAAGCACTCTATAAAAGATACAGTATGTATTGCTCGAGTACATTATTTCCACAGAATTAAATCAGCAGACACAGGGAAGGGGCTACTAATATCCACTACCTCTTGAGTGAATGAACTGCAGATGCAGTGAAGAAGGCTGACACTTCAGCACCCTGAATGTTCTTGCTCTAAAATTATGATCATATTCCTTCCTCTGGACTCATCGAAGCAGCATGAGCAGAATAGTTTTTCTCTTTATTTTCTTCTGGCTCTGGGAATATGAAAATCACGTCCATATTGATTTTCCTCTAACAACTAACTGCATTCTCCTTTGAATTAACTTGGTTTCTTCGGGAGAGAACAGAACAACACCAATAAACATGGAAATGTCGGCTCTTCTTCAGAGTTTAGAAACTTGATGAATTCAGCACAGATTCTGCTGTGACTGCATCTAGTTCTACATCAAAACACCTAATCATTATCTCCATCCAGCAGTTGTAGCTGTAATTCTCTTCTCCTTATTATGTATTTTATCAAAATTTATCAAACTTAATTAGCATTCCAGTCACCCAGTCATTTTCTGTGAAAGATCTCTCTTAATAGATCAGATACTAATCCCACACCAACGAACAAATGTGCTCTAGGTTTGGCATAATTAATGAATCTGTTATATTTTGATGGGAAGTATCAATAAAATATTCAATCATTCCGATCAGAACAGTAATGAAGAGGTAACCACTGACAATCTAATTTCTGCCTTTTTCAGTTTATGACTCCAATACTCCCTTGGCATAGCCTTCCAACCTTCATTCTCCACCCTTCTTTTCAGCTCTTAATAACCTTGGGTCGATATTATAGAACATAGAACAGTAAAGCGCAGGAACAGGCCCTTAAGCACACAATATTTGTGCCGAATATAACGCCTAGCTAAACTGATCTAATCTACCTATCTACTGACCCATATCCCTGTGTTCTCTACACTTCCATGTGCCTATTTAAAAGCCTTTTAAATGCCTTATTCTGCATTAAATGTATATTCTGCATCGGGGCCCACTCATCATTCATCTGTATCCTACCTCTAATAAAATAACAACATGCTGGAAATAATGTTAACCTGGGGTAACAAAGGAACTCCAGAAGGTTCAATGGAGGATCTGGTGTGGGGGAACCACCAGATGAATAATGGGGAAGAAGTGCCGTGGGTATACAAGCAAAGAATTTCACTGTGACAGGTCACATGTGACAATAAAGTATTAATTCATTCATTCAACTAATTCTAACCCTATATTTGGCCATATCAGAGCAATAGTCAAAAAAGCACATCAATGCCTCTACTTCCTTACAAAGCTTAAGAAGTTCAGCATGTCCCCAAAAACTCTCACCATCTCTCACACAGATGTGCCGCAGAAAGCATTTTATTGGGATGATTCACAGTATGGTTTGATTAGCTCCATACAATACCGCAATAAATTGTAGAGAATTATGGATGCAACCCAGACCATCACACAAACCAACCTTCCTGCCATTGACTCCATCTACACTTCATGCTGCCTTGGCAAGGCCACCAACATAATCAAGAATGAGTCTCACCATGGACACTCCCTCTTCACCCGTCTCCAATCAGGCTAGAGGTACGGAAGTGTGAAAACGCACACCTCCAGAATCAGGGATAGTTGCTTCCCAGCTTTTATCAGGTAAGTAAACCATCCTATCACCTGACCTACCATCTATCTCGGACTATCTTTAATTGGAATTTGCTGGACTTTATCTTGTTCAAAAATTGTTCCCTTCATCCTGTATCTGTACAAGGTGGACAACTTGATTGTAATCATGTATAGTCTTTCCACTGACTGAATAGCATGCAACAAAACTGCTTTTCACTGTATCTGGATACACTTGACAATAAACTAAACTAAACTATTTTGGGTCAAAACTGCTTGAGGCTCCCAGTGAATCAAGCAGCATTGGTGGAGCCAAAGCCATGGTCGTCATTTTGAGTCAAGACACTGCATCAGGATATGTTCCCAGACTGTGAATATTGTTAACGTGAAGCAAAAACATACTATGCTGGATATGTTAATACTGGCTGAAATAGAGCAGCCATAGTACCCACATTTTAATAAGGACTTATGTATTGCTAGGCCATTTTGGACAAGTCTGGTGTGCTCTGTCAAAATGGGACAAGCTTCTGAATGGTGTCAGCAAGTCAGTAGCCCAGATCAGTGTTGCACATTCAGTTGACAGATGGATGGGATTTTTGCAGAGGACATTCAGGGAAATGTAAAATCCATGAGGTTAATTGGATCTCTGCAAGAGCCATGTATATAGAGCAAATAATGTTGCGAGACAGTTACCTAGTTAAGTGTTGATTGGTTGAAATGTTAAGCCCTGTCTAGTTTGTTTGAATCCCAGGGTAAATGTTGCATTAGTCAAGATTCTGTTAGCCTCTTCTGGAAGCTTCATCTGCAACAATGTAAGAAGATTCCGTAATTGGCCTGTGTACCTGTCAGTAATGTATTATTGTAATTTGTTATACTTGATTGGATTGTAAATGTACCACCCCTCTGTAGTTTGGCCCCTCAAGGTTCGGGGACCTATAAAAGGCAGCCCCCCACAAGGTCCTTTGTCGATCTTCTGGAAGAGCATTTGGGACTGCGTGACCTTTTGGAGTGATTCTGCTTGCACGAGGCTAAAGGGCTTGGCCAGGCAGATATAAGGATCAAACCTGCAGTGGTTTAGGTATCATATAGGGTGATTTGTTGTGTTTTCCAAAAATAAAGTTTAGTTGTTCCAGTGCTTGAATCAGTGGTTTATTGACCAAACTAGACTGGGGGGAAGCTTAGAAAGAGCTTATTTACATTGGGGGCTCATCCGGGATCTCAACGGACTCCCAAATACAAACTTGCGATTAAGGGTGTTGAGCTGTTCCCGATCGTGAGGGCAGAAATCGGCGCCAGGGTGCGGTTTTTGCATTGGTTTTCATCACTTCGCTAGTGGGAGCAGATCGATCATTCGCGGGCTTGGGAAAGGGTCCCAACGAGATCTTAGAACAAAGTCAAGCAAGCACTGAGGGCATTAGTGCCTTTGGGGTTAGAGGCCCTACTGGGTTAAAGGCCCATAACATAACATCGGAGTTGGGTTAAAGACGCTCTCCTCTGGGTTGAAGTCCCAGTAAATTATTGGTCGAGGTTAGTAGCTGCAGCTGCTGCTGAGACCAATCTAGTGTTGGGTTAAAGACCCTCTCCTTTGGAATAATGGCCCATAAAACTCGGGTTAGAGGCCCACCCCAGAATTGGATATCCGATTGACGGGATATTGAAAGGCAAAACTGGGTCCAAGCAGTGCAAAGCGGCAAAGTACTGCGTCCTTGCTGGGGGTGCGGATTGGAATCACGATCTAAAAATCCGCATCGTTTGCCAGCGTGAAGAGACTGTGCATTGACACCCGATATTTAGCAGGTATAAAGGGTAGCCCATTGCAAAGGTGAACCTAGTTCAAGTCCCCGCCTGTGCGAGATATCTGTAAAACGGAGGAAGGAGTCTCAAATCGGGAATTCAGTGATTAAAGTATAAATTGGTCGAAGATACTTTAATCAATCTGACGATTTCCTAAAGACGTTCCGTACAAATTTTGAATTAGAACTTGCGTAGAAATCTTTCAATTGGATAAAGAATAGCAAACTTAAAATTTTCTGATTCAAATTTGATATTTATAATCTCATATTGAGGTGCTGGTTAATTTCGAATGTACAGCTCTTTCTTTCCAAGTTAACTTGTGTATAAATACTTTGTAAAGACTTGTTAATAGTAAGATTAAATGAGAACTTCTGAAGTTTGATCTTTATTTTATGAGGAGTTACGATGAGGTATTACGTGAAGAACCCGTCAGCCCGCATGCGCATCAACCTTCAAAGCAGTGGTGTGGAGCCACAGACAGACAAACATTGACCTGAGAATAGTAAGATTGAAGAAACTAGAAACTACCAGCTGGTTTTATGAGGAGGGGTTGGGAGCAGAGGGCACGTAATCCCTCATCGTAACTCCACATAAAATAAAGCTCAAACTTCAAACTGGTAAGTTCTTGTTTAATTTTACTATTTTACTTCGGAGTCACATGAGTGACTACGTGAAGATTTTAAAGCTCTGTGACTCCATGCCGTGGAACTAATCCATGTGTCACACACTGTATAGTTGACCAAGAAGAGTGGACAAAAACTGTTCAGTCATGACATAATGAACAAATTGACAATTTAATATGTAATTAAACAATAACAATAACAGTTCCCTCTCTAACCGAGAGGGTTATTAACGCGAACTTAAAACTGAGGTACGGCTAAAGGTTTGTTTTAAAACATCTGAAACGTGTGTGCTGAGGACCATCATGCAGCCGATAAAATCTGGTCTAGCGGGACATCCGTGACCCTCGCTGCAGACGTAGCTGCAGCCCTGGTGGAATAAGCTTTAAACATTTTAGTATCAACCCCAGCATCTGCTAGAACTTGTTTTAGCCACCTGGAAATGGTCTGAGTTGAGACCTTCTTATGCGGTTTCTTGTGGCTGATCAATAATGCTAACTCAGACCCCCTAAGCCCCTTGGTGACACTAATGTATTGCCGGAGGTGAGCAACCACACATAATTTGGATACAAAGGATATTCCATGAACTGTAATATCAAACCCGAGGTACCTGTTCTACTTTTTTTTGTTTATAGGGTCGTACACAAAAAAGGTGAAACCACCGGCAGAGGTGAGCATCCTGTCCAGTCGTAGCTTTTGCAAGGACTGGATTCTTTGAGATGACACTAAAGCCATGGACATAGCCACTTTGTGCGTGAGTCAGAGTAGAGACAGGGAAGTTGCTGGAGACCATGACCGAAGTAAAGTTAAAACCACCCCTACATCCCAAATTTCAGTATATCTGGGCCTAGGAAGGCTCGAATTGAAGACTCCCCTCATGAATCTTGACACTAAAGGGTGAGACCCCACTGATTGGTGTTCTGAAATTGGCAGCAGGTAAGACGACAGCGCACTTCTGGCACAATTTAGAGCACTGTAGCTTAATTTCTCATCGAAATGCAACTTCGAGAGGAACTCCAGAACATTAGTAATGTGCACTGCCTCATACGAAATCTCGGACTGTCCACTGAACACTTCCCATTTCCTAATGTATGAGGCATACTGTTTTTGAGTACTGCTTCTCCAGGCCGCAGTTAGCACATCCACCGTACGATCAGCTAGTCCCAGTCCAAGGAAAGGTCTTCTTAAAACCTGCAAATCAATAAAGTGAGCCAATCATGCTGAGGATGTAGTTCACCACAAACCAGGCTAGTTAACAGAGACCTGCCTTTAGGAACCTTCCACACAGGTTCTACAACCATGCTCAGAATAAGAGGATACCATGGCTGAGTCGGCCAGTCAGGGACTACCAGAATGCTGGTGGGGGGGTCCTGTTGAATTTTTTGCAGACATCGACTGACAAGGCAAAATGGCAGAATGCATAGAAAAACATTGCACCCCAATGTAGCGAGAATGTGTCTACCGCTACTGCCCCTGGGTCTGGTTCCCATGCAAAATACTTCGGTAATTGATGATTTAATCTTGAAGCGAACAAATCCATATCCGGTGTTCCATACCAAGAAACAATATCCTTAAACACACTATGATTCAACACCCATTCTGTGTTGTCATTGAATTTACGTGACCTGGTGTGCGCCACCGTGTTGAATCTACCTGGGAGGTAGATGGCTGAAACCCAAATATTTCTAATGATGCACCAGTGCCAAATGAGGCATGCCAATTTATCACAGGATACTGACTTGAAACCACCCATGTGATTTATGTATGCCGCTGCTGTGGTGTTATCTATCTGTAATTGAACATGCACGTGGTGCATGTGCCCACAATAAGCTTTCAGACCATAAAGGGCTGCGAGCAATTCCAATTCCAAATTAACACCATGCAACTGCAGAAAAGATATCTCATGCATGTTCCATCTGCCACCGCAACTAGAAACGGTGTCAGTGGCACCCCACCCCAGAGCTCTGGTAACAGTCTGTAAAACAACTGAAGGGCTTTCAATTTAAATATTGCCAGAACAATAGACAATATTGGCTTTCCACCATTGTAGCTCATCAATGGCTTCGGCCGGTAATTGCATAGCTCTGTCAAAGTGGCTGAAGTTATGTTTGAGTGCCCGCACCTTTGCTCTTCGTAATTGCTGATAGTGCAAAGGCCCATATTTGGTTGCTGGAAATGCAGCCACCAATTTTCCAATCAAGCTTGCCACTTGCCGTATTGAAGGCAGCTGCTGTGTGATAAGATGATTGCAGGCTTCTATTAACTTCAATCTCTTTCCCTCGGGCAAAGTGACCGACAGGTGATTGGAGTTAATAGTAAATCCCAAATAATCCATAACTCTGGATGGAGTCAACCTGGATTTTACTGGGTGAATTAGGAACCCCAACTGCTCAAACACAAGTTTGGTGGCTGAGACCGCTGAAATAGCCAATTCCATCATTTTTCCTATAATGAGGACATCGTCCAAATAAGCCATTACTTTGTGTTCCTCTGCTTGTAATAGAGCAAGAACAGGTTTCAATGTTTTAGTGAATAACCTGGGAGCTGAGGTTAATCCATTTGGCAACGCTTTAAACTGCCATAGCTGCCCCATCCATTTAAATTTCAAGTATTTTCTGTGATCCTAGTGAACAGGTACAAAATAGTAAGCATCTTTAAGATCAATGCATGCCATATAACATCCCCTGGAAATTAATTGTTTGAAGTCACAAAACTTTCCATTTTGAAATGTTTGTACTGCACAAAGGTGTTAAGTTGGGTTAAGTCCAAAATGATGCGGTACCCCCCATCCTTCTTTTCCCTGGTGAAAATATTGGATACAAATTGATGAGGTTCATGACTTTTTTTTTCAATCACTCTTTTAGCACTTAATGTTTCAATTTGAGCCTGAACTTCCAAACCATCCCGTTTTGAACGAGCAAAGGTACGGTTTGGAGCATGCTGCATGGGTGGCAGAGAGCCTGTAAATTCAATTTTGAAACCGTCTATGCTGAACAGTATGAACAAGTCAGAAGTTATCCACCACCATGCAAAAAGAAACGTAACCTATCACCAACATGCAATGAACCCACACCCGGTATGTTACATTGAGACCCAGACCCACCTACCTCCGTGTTGTCGGTGGATTCTGGATATTTATTTCCTTCCCCGATGTTTGGGGACTTGAGGTGCTGTTGTGCACCAGCTGCGCATCTTGGCTGTCGGCCGGTTTGGGCCATGTCCTAAAAAAGACTTCTGGTCGGTTCTTTGGGTCTTCGAGCTGGAGGTGGTTTCCGCAGCTGGTCTTGTGCTGGTCGAGGTATAGGGGTGCTGGCATCAAAAACGACGATTGTAGCCCTCAAAGTAGCCCCACAGCCTTCGACTCGTCGTCCAAGTCTTTCACCTGCCCGGACAGGTCTTCTCCAAACAGTAAATTGACCGGCTGCACTTTACTGGCCTTACACAACCCCGCAAACTTGGGGTTGAGAACAGGACGAATGGCATTCTTGCGAAAGTAATTAATTTCAAATTGAGCATTGCACAGCAATGCCATTGCGTCCCGTTGAGCCTCAGATAATGCGCAGCCATCCACCGACCTGGCGAATGCTGTCAACCCCGATGCCAGCAGCTTTAAAATTCTTTGCAGCTTGACCTCTTGGGTCTTAATGCCGCCCCCAACGTAGCTCTAGATGGAATGGTTCACCACCACTACCTTGAGGGAAGCACAGTTGCTGGGAGCATGGTACCTCATGGCAGTCTCCATCATGACTTGTTCCTGAAGCTGGTGAGAAGCGAGTTAATTAATACTGGCCACCAGCTCTTCTCCAGCGGCTCCCCAACCAGTGACTGCACTCCAAATCTTGAGACCATGGTTGGCACCTCCGCTTCCCGCGGGTCCCGCACCGAGCGTTCCTCCGCCCAGGACTGGTGGTCTATACTCCCATCCTCGGATGGGGATACATAATGCAGCCCTGCATCAGGCACTGCTGCGGGCCCTCGAGACCCGCTGTGATATGACTCCCGACCAAGGAGCACATCATGTTGGAGCATCTTCTCCATAAGATGCTCCATGCGGGAAAGGCGTCCGCCGACGCTTCCCGCTCGAGGAGGAGAACCCTCCCAGCCGGACTCATCTGAGTCTACTGGCCTGTTGGACTTGCACTTGGCCTTCCCGACCCGCGGGGTAGCCAAAGTGCTGTCCCTGGGTCGCTGGCTGTGGTGTCAGCGACCATGATGGTGAAATGGATTGCCGCCCGCTGACTGCACTGCCACAGTCTTCGGTAGCGGTTCTTCCTGCAGCCCATCGAGACTTCACCCTCGCCTTATCCATGGTGTTCTTGCTGTAACAAGACCAAAGAAAAACCGACCGCAGTCTAAGTTCAAGAACTTACTTGGAAGTCTTTTAAAACTTACCGCTTGCAGAGCGATGCGCCACCAGCCAATCAGAGCACCATGCGTTTGATGCAATGACGCGCATGCGGGCTGACGGGTTCTTCACATAGTCACTCACTTGACTCCGAAGTAAAATAGCTATTTAGAATTGTGAATCGATTTTGATTTAAAGTGTATATATTACCTTCCAGATTAATCTGGGTATAATTAAGTTTTGAAATAGTAGTTTAATGTGTATTAAGATTGCTGGCTTTGCATTGCATTTACTGTGTATTGTGTATTATCTTTGATTTAAATTTTGAAAGTTAGATACACTGTTGTGATATCGGTTTTAATAGGCTGTAGAGTTAAATAGTTGATTAAGACTGTTATTGTAATTGGAGTCCAAATCGTGGTTGATCAGTCAGTAATTTTCACCCCCTCTGATCAATTGTTGATTAGTACCTGATAGTGAAGAGCAACTGAGAGAAGGGAAACTGATTTGTTAGTGAAAAGTATCCGGACGGGAAAAAGTACCCCTAAGGCTGAGAACTTAGAGTGGAGGGATAGGTCTCCAAATAGAAGTCGAGCACTTAGTACGAGGAGAAGTATCTGAAGGGGAAAAGTAGCTAACAAAGAAGTAGTACTCCTCAGCAAAGAGTACCCTAGGAAGGGGAAAGTCTTCTGTATCTGAGGGAGAGGTTCACTGGTTGATAACAGCATGGCACGGGATACATGTTGTGATTTGCTTTTGGAACTGTTCATTTAATGAATGTGATATTAGATGAATGCTTGTGGTTTATAAAGGAATGTGGTTGTGAATGATAATAATAGACGGTGTCGTTAATTGTCTGCGTATGGTTTTGCTTGCGTGATTGGAACTCAGTTGCTTGTTCTTAGATTGTGGTTGCTTGGGTATAGAAGACAGGCTGCGGGAGCGTGTTTGGCTGTGATTGACAGTGTTTGATTTTTCCTTGGAACACCTTGATCTTTAGATGACAGAGGATTGTGGAAATTGAAAGGTTGAAAGTGTGTGGACTTGTGGGTAATAGGAGAAGAATTTGAATGGTGGATTGGAAAGATTGATTGTGCAATTGTGTGAAAGAGGTGGGAAACGGCTAGAGCTTTGAAGTTAGCCAATGTTCAGCGAGATTGATAACCTTGGAGATCAAAAGGGAGGAATGAATTATCGAAAAGTTGTGAAGGGCTTAGGAATTTTGTTTTGGGTGTCCAAAGACATGGGAAATAGACTAGACCGAGATATGACAGATGATGCTCGGAGCCCATTGCAGATGATATGCAATGAGTTCCCACGCAAGGAAGAGAAATTGAGAGACTTGTCAGGAGCGCTAAATAAAAAATTGGGAAGCAAACTATGGTCATTAGGAGGCAATAAAACAATGAAAGGATTGAAGTACATAGAGAGAATCATTTGGCAGTATAGTAATTAAATGAGTTAATGGGATTATGGAAGAAATATTATGAGGAACGAAAGGCAAGTAAAGAGATTAGGAGAATGGCAAGTTGGGAAAAATCAATTTCAAAACTCGGAATAGAACTGAAAGAGGGTGAAGTAGATCGACCTCCAGGTAGTAGGAAGGTCAGGAGTAGAGATGAAGGAAAGCACACGGAACAGGAAAGAGGTAGATCTCCTGAAAGGAAACTAGTCTCAGGGATCTGTGTTGGGCCCACTGTTGTTTGTCATGTACATCAATGATCTGGATGATGGGGTGGAAAATTGGATAAGTAAGTATGCAGATGATACTAAGATAGGTGGTGTTGTGGATAATGAAGTAGATTTTCAAAGTCTACAGAGAGATTTGGGCATTTGGAAAAGTGGGCTGAAAGATGGCAGATGGAGTTTAATGCTGTTAAGTGTGAAGTGCTACATCTTGGCAGGCCAAATCAAAATAGGATGTACATGGTAAATGGTAGGGAATTGAGGAATGCTGTGGAAACAGAGGGATCTAGGAATAACTGTGCATAGTTCCCTGAAGGTGGAATCGCATGTAGATAGGGTGGTAAAGAAAGCCTTTGGTGTGCTGGCCTTTATAAATCAGAGCATTGAATATAGGAGTAGGGAAGTAATGTTAAAATTGTACAAGGCATTGGTAAGACCAATTCTGGAGTATGGTGTACAATTTTGGTTGCCTAATTATAGGAAGGATGTCAACAAAATAGAGAGAGTACAGAGGAGATTTACTAGAGAATGTTGCCAGGGTTCCAGCAACTATGTTACAGAGAAAGGTTGAACAAGTTAGTTCTTTTATTCTTTGGAGCGCAGAAGGTTAAGGGGGGACTTGATTGAGGTCTTTAAAATGATGAAAGGGATAGACAGAGTTGACGTGGATAAGCTTTTCCCTTTGAGGGTAGGGAAGATTCAAACGAGGGCATGACATGAGAATTAAGGGACAGAAGTTTAGGGGTAAGTGAGGGGGAACTTCTTTACTCAGAGGGTGGTGGCTGTGTGGAATGAGCTTCCAGCAGAAGTGGTGGAGGCAGGATCGATTTTAACATTTAAAGGTTAAAGTGGATAGGTATATTGGACGTGAAGGGAATGGAGGGGTATGGTCTGAGTGCAGGTAGATGGGACTACGGGAAAACAAATGGTCGGGCACGGACTGGAAGGGCCGAGAGGGCCTGTTTCCGTGCTGTAATAGTTTTATGGTAATATGTTTTATGGGTAGTCCCTGTAAATTTAAAGTTTAGAGATCCGCTGGTTAGTGTTGACCTTGAGGGGGAAGAAGATGAATACTTGGAAGATTGGACAGATGCTAAAACTAGTATAAATTTACAGCTTCCTCGTCCATGTTCCTCTTGCATTCCCCATGCTTCACTTGCACATTGTATTGTTAATCCTGGCTAAATTGGAGAGGCTAGGACTTCAAAATGGGGTAAAAGATTCAGGGCTGCTGGGAGATTTGGTCAATTTTGAATTGCTCTCTGCAGAGCTGGGACAAGCTGCAGAGTGGTGCCAGTGTGTCCAGAGCCTAGATACAATTTGCAAGAAAAGAATGAGAACATCTGCAGCCCCTGTCAATTAGGTGCAAAATGCATAGAATGGATTGGATGGCTGCAAACAAGACATACACCTTGTAATTAATTGTAAATAATGTTGCAGAGTTCAATTTTGCCGAGTGTTGATTGGATGCGGTATTGAGCCTTGTCTGGGTTTCTTACAGATCAGGGTAAATGTTTCTAAGTTGGCTTCCTTGAGAAGTCCGGTTTGAATACAATGTATTGAGCTGCTGTATTATTGGGTTAGGGAAATGTCTGTTATGTATGGGGTTAATCGAAATCTGTAATTGGATTATTAAGAGACCACCCCCATGTGGTTCGACCCCTCGAGGTCCCGGGACATATAAAAATCCGCTACCACGAGGTCCAGCATCAATCTTCTGGGAGAGCGCTTGGGACTGCATGACTTTCAGGAGTGTCTCTGTTTGAGCGAGGCCTAGAGGGCTTGATCAGCCAGATACGAGGATCGAACCGGTGGTGGGACAGGTACAGTAGTTGAACTGTTAATGCGCATTGTTAAAATAAAGATCAGTTGTTCAAGTGCTTGATTCAGTGTTTTTACTGAAACTATTCTGGGGGGATGCTTAGATACAAGCAATTTACATAGGGGACTCGTCTGGGAACTCAAAAGTCCCCCAAAAACAAGTTTGCGATCAAGGGTGTTGAGCTGTTTCAATCGCGAGTGCAGAAATCGGGCCCACGGTGCGGTTTTCGCTTTGATTTTCAGCACCATTGGTCAGAGCAGATCGATCATTGGGCTTGGGAAAGGGTCTAATCGAGATCATTAGAACAGAGTCTAGCAAGCACGGAGGGTGGGGGAGGGGGGTGATTAGAGCTCCCTTGGGTTAGGGGCCCATAAAACCAGGGTGGGGTTAGAGGCCCTGCTGGGGTTGGGTTAGAATCCCTTTCCTGGGTTGGAGGCCCAAAATGTTGGTCATAGTTGGCTGACTGCAGCTGCTTTAATGAGGAGTGGCCCAGGGTTAGACTTAGTATCCAATTGGTAGGGTATTGACCTTCGATTGGATCATTGCCGGGAGCGCGAATTGAAAAGGTCCATTCTGAAAATCGGCATCGATAACTCACAGCGCAAAGCAGCTAGACGCTGAATCCTCAGTGCCCAGCTGAGAGGAGTGTCTGCATGAAGGTATCTGAGTCTCTCCATGAAGTGACAGATGAGGAATCTCGAGAAGGTACTGGGCTTGGATGGACAGAGTATAGATTGGCCGGAATACTGTAGTCCGTTCAAGAATTCAACTGGGCAATTTTAGTTCGATTCGAGAGCCCGCGTAGTAGAAGAGATAAGCATTAAAATTAGGGGTTCATGTTTGAGTCTATATTTGCAAAGCCAAATTTTCAAATACTGAATTTCATTTTGAAGTTCTGCCAGTAAGGTGGAATTCGAACTCCCGTATATAGAACTTCGGAGTTGGTGCATATAACCATATAACCATACAACAATTACAGCACGGCGACAGGCCCTCTCGGCCCTTCCAGTCCGTGCCGACCATTTGTTTTCCCCTAGTCCCATCTACCTGCACTCAGACCATACCCCTCCATTCCCTTCACGTCCATATACCTATCCACTTTACTTTTAAATGTTAAAATCGATCCTGCCTCCACCACCTCTGCTGGAAGCTCATTCCACACAGCCCACCACCCTCTGAGTAAAGAAGTTCCCCCTCACGTTACCCCTAAACTTCTGTCCCTTAATTCTCATGTCATGCCCTCTTGTTTGAATCTTCCCTACCCTCAATGGGAAAAGCTTATCCACGTCAACTCTGTCTATCCCTTTCATCATTTTAAAGACCTCAATCAAGTCCCCCCTTAACCTTCTGCGCTCCAAAGAATAAAGACCTAACTTGTTCAACCTTTCTCTGTAACATAGTTGCTGGAACCCTGGCAACATTCTAGTAAATCTCCTCTGTACTCTCTCTATTTTGTTGACATCCTTCCTATAACTAGGCGACCAAAATTGTACACCATACTCCAGAATTGGTCTTACCAATGCCTTGTACAATTTTAACATTACTTCCCTACTCCTATATTCAATGCTCTGATTTATAATGTTTGTGTTCGTGATCGATTCTGAATAGCGGCTGATCAACAGTGAATAGTAACCCTCTGGTCGATTGTTGACTAGAACCTGATAGCGAAGAGTACCTGAGAGACGGGAACCTGTTTACTTGATGAAAAGTTATCCGAATAGCGAAGGGTACCCCTAATTCTGTCAAACTTAGATCGGAGGGATAGAGATCCCCCTATAGAAGTCCATTCTTAGCAGAGGGATAATGACATTTTGGAGGAAAAGTAGTCATTTAAGGAGTAATACTCCTCAGCAAAGAGTAAACCAGGAAGGGGAAAATCTTCGATATCAGAGGGAGAATTTCACTGCGTGATAACAGCGTAACGCGGGATCGAGTGCTTGAGAACTGTGCGCTAGTGCTTTAAAATCATTTTGTAAAATGCAAAAATCTAGCTTTTCGTATTGTCATAGGATCCGGATTTTGTAAATATTCTGTGTATGTAAATAAACTTAAAGTATATTATTGGCCCTGTCTCACTGTGCGAGTTGACCCACGAGGTACCCGAGTGACAGACTCGTGGCTGTGCACGAGACTGCAAGTTTATGATCAAGTGTGTAACCGAGTTTCCCAGGGTATGTCATTGCTGCGATGTTCCAGGTTCCTCTCCCGAGTTACCAAGTTCCTCTCCCGTTACTCTTGAGCCAACGTGAATGAAGGTATGTTTTAATAAAGCAACAATGTTAAAATACATCTCCATCCTGTGGTTTTGAGTTATTTCAGCGCGGCGGCATCTATTGATATGACCTACAATGGGAAAATGCGCATCCTCCAGTAACCAAGCATTTCTTGTTGTTTTATGTTTTTAAATACTTTTTGCAATGGATCTCTATTTTAAATAATTTTAAAAAAGGAAGCAGCTCGGGTGACTGACATTGAGCGGCCGCCGGGACCCGACAGCACACACACACACACACGCACACACACACACGCACACACACGCACACACACACACACACACACACGCACACACCACACACACACACACACACACACACACAGAGATACACACACACACACACACACACACACACAGAGATACACACACACACACACACACACACACACACACACACACACACAACACACACACACACACACACACACACACACACACACACACACACAGATACACACAGACGCAGGACTGGCTGCCACTTCAGAGGAAGGAAGCAGCTCGGGTGACTGACATTGAGCGGCCGCCGGACCCAACAGCAGACACACAACACAGAGGCACATGAGTGTTGAAAACGTCATGTCACACACTATAAAATTGGTTAAATTGGCTCATTTGGTAAATGTCTGCCAACAAGGCAATTTGAGAGCACTGTTTTTTGTTCAAACGCTGTATGCAGCAGCCCAAAATCTGATGCAACTACGCTTGTTAAATGACAGCAGAAGGGAGAGAGTAAGAGTAAAGAGGAAAAATTTAAGAAGAGGTCTCAGTGGGTAAGCCCTCTTTGAAAGGAGATCTCGCTTTGGACAATATGAAAAGCTGCTTAAAGTGCTGTGCAAGAGGAAAATCAGCATTTAAAAATTTCCTCGAATTTCACCTGAGCTCTTTAATGAGCTGACTAGCTTGGGACCTCGGCTGATGAAGATCTTCTCTGCGGGATGGTTAGCGCGGGAGACATGTGTAGGAGAGGAGTGTGATGCAGGCAGACACTTTGGTAGTGATTGCACCAGCCTCAAAATATGATAGCAGGGGGCATTCAAGCAGCACATAGCCCCCTCCCCCTCCACGCCAACAAAAGGGAAGATAAGGCTAAGGGGCAGAAAAAACGGCAAAGGGAGACGCAACAACTGGCTAACGTGGGCCATGTAACATCTCGAAAGGTGGACTAAAGGGCTCGTCTTCTGCCTCTCTAAAAGGATCTCAAAACCCAAAAAAGTCACCTATTCCTTCTCCAGAACCGCTTATCAGCTTTTTACTTTCGTTGAATGGGTGAAACCCCTTCTTCGGACTGTGCCTCGCTTGAAGCAGTTTGTAAAATCAAAAAATATTAAAACTCATTTATTCTGTCAACTGGCCTTTTGCTGGTCCTCCCTCGTCCACTTTCCACCGTGGCGAGCGCTGGACAACTCACCGGGTGCGAATCGCTGCTCCGCTCCGGGCGGAGGGCGATGAGCACCGGACTGACCGGCAAGTAGGTGTTCGCGGCTCGGCCAAGGCGGGCGGGTCCGGGCTCCCCACCCAACCGGGATAGGACACCAACTACTGGACTAAATCAGCGGGACTCTTATAGGAAAGTAAGGTCTCGACCCGAAATTCTATCCCACAGAGATTCTCTCCAGGAAGAGCTGGCCTGTCCCCGGAGTTTACTCCAGCATATTCGGTGTGAACCACATCTGCAGTTCCTTCCCAATCCCACACTCTCGCCCCCGGGGGTGGATGGATGGTGATCACACGTGGAACATCCCACCCACCCTGCGGCAGGGTCTTTAACCGTGTAAGCCGTTATTGAACTGAAGCCACGGGGCAGGCGCCTAGTAAATAAAGGACAAGTGAAAGAAAGGCCGAAGATAGACACAAAAAGTAACTTATTCTCTGGAGCCGAAGGAATGGGTGGCAGGGGTTAAGTCGGTTAAAGTTGATGAAGGGTCTCGACTCCATTCCTTCTTCCAGAGAGCTGCCTGTCCCTGAGTTACTCCACATTTTGTGTATATCTTTGTACTAAGAAAATCAGATTATTAAAGTTGACTCCACCGAACACTAAGATGCCCCCACTACGTTACAACGAGTTTAAATGTCATTTTTAACTTGAACATTAATATGACTTGGAAAAAAATTCAAACATGTTTTTGCGATGTTCTAGTTTTCCCGAGTACCTTTAGCGCCACGAGTCGATGTTGCTCGTGCGAGTTCCGCGTTCCCGCAACGTGATCACCACGAGTGAAAAAACCTCGGGGTCACTGTGGGGCCAACTCGCCACAGTGAGGGACAGGGGTTTATGAATTAAAAGTTAAGATTTAGAATGTGTTAGTGTTGTCATTTGGTGTTGCTGCGTGTTAGCTTACGGGATTTCGAAACTTGAAGTAGAGTGTGTTTGAGTTAAATATTGGTAATTATTTTAGAGTGCATTGTAAGAATCTGAATCAGATTTTCGATTCAGAGTGGTCAGGGGGGAGAGCATTGATTAGGAATCTCGCATCAGATCTGTTTTGTTTTCTCCGATCTCTCTCTCAGGGGTGTGTACTCCTGCTTCACTGAAGTGGGTGGCATGCTGTCTGTGTCAGGGAATTGCAAAAAAGTATTTAAAAATATCAAACCGTTACTGGATGTATTTCCCATTGTAGGAATCAATAGATCGCTGAAATAACTCCACAGGATGGAGATTGTTGTATTTTAAATTGTTGCTTAAAAACATATTAAAACATACCCTTCATTCCGGTTGGTAAGAGAGTAACGGGAGATGAGGGAACTTGCCGGGAGAGGAATAGGAACATCGAGCAATGACATAGAAGGATTGCAGTCTCGTCGAGTCTGTTAGTCAACTCGCACAGTGAGGGGGGCAGGGCCGATAGAGTGCGTGATTTATAATAAAATAATGTTTGTGGTTTATTTAGGAGTGTGGTTGTGCCTGATAGTGATAGGTAGCGTGTTATCCTGCTTGTGGACTGTGTTACTTTATGTGTCTGAAAATCATTTTTGGATGTTTTGGTTGAGGATTAAATGTGTGCAAGAGTGCATTTGATTGTGTTTGGATTTGTTTGATTGTTTCCTAGAGTACTCTGATTCTTGAGTGACTGGGGATTGAGAAAGTTGTAAGGTTGAAAGGGTGTGGACTTGTGGGAGATAGAAAAATAATTTGAATAAGAGAGTAGGATTGGTGGAACAGAGGAGTAACGAGTTGTAAGGCTGCGATCGCTTTGAACCATTAGCCATTGTCTAGTAGCGAGCTTGGTAAATTTAGGGATCAAAAGGAAGAATTTAAAAATTCTGTTTTAGGTGTCCGGAAGCATGGGGAATAATGTAGAAGAGATGTAACAGAAGAGGAAAAGAGCCCATTGCAAATAATGTGTAATGAGTTTCCTCACAAAGGCAGAGAAATTAAGACATTTATCAGGAGCGTTAAATAAGAAATTAGGAAATAAGCTATGGCCACCGTGGGGGGAATTAGAACAGTAAGAGGGATAAAATACACAGAATGGATCATTTGGCAGCATAGTAATAATGAAGGTGCAAAATAATTAATAGGGTTATGGAGAAAATATTTAGAGGAACGGAAGGCAAATAAGGAGATTAAGAGAATGGCTAGTTGGGAAAAAACAGGACAGGAGAGGAGATGAAGGGAAACACTCAGAACAAGGGAAAGGTGGATATCCTGGAAGAAAATTAGTCCCTGTAAAATTAAAGATTAGAAATCTGATGTTTAGTGCTGGCTTCGAGGGGGAAGAAGATGAGTATTCAGAAGAGTGGACAAATGTTAACGCCAGTGGAAGTTTGCAGCTCCCACCATGTTCCTCTTGCACTTTCGTGGCTTCACTAGCACCGTGTTTGACGTGTCCGTAATAAATATTTTAGGTCTGCAGAATCTATAACAACTCCTGCAGGTTCCACATCTGAACAGATTCTACAAACAGCAGATACCTGAGATACCAGATCCTTTGATCCTATGCACGCTATCATTGATAAATCATCCAGTGGCTTGGTTGGTTCGATCAGGGGTTGTACTCCTTCGATCGCTGCATCGGGGAGGAGTCATCCCTCTGACCGATCGTGCCACGAGAAGGATTTCTTAGAGTGCGTGATTTATAATAAACTAATGTTTGTTGTTTATTTAGGAGTGTGGTTGTGCCTGATAGTGATAGGTAGTGTGTTATCCTGTTTGTGGACGGTGTTACTTTATGCGTCTGAAGATCATTTTTGGATGTTTTGGTTGAGGATTAAATGTGTGCGAGAGTGTGTTTGATTGTGTTTGGATTTGTTTGATTGTTCCCTGGAGCACTCTGATTCTTGAGTGACTGAGGATTGAGAAAGTTGTAAGGTTGAAAGGGTGTGCACTTGGAAATTAGGAAATAAGCTACGGCCGCCGGGGGGGAATTAGAATAGTAAGAGGGATAAAATACACAGAACGGATCATTTGGCAGCATAGTAATAATGAAGGTGCAAAATAATTAATAGGGTTATGGAGAAAATATTTAGAGGAACGGAAGGCGAATAAGGAGATTAAGAGTATGGCTAGTTGGGAAAAAGCGATCGCTAAACTTGGATTAGAACTAAAAGAAGGTAAAGAGATCGACCTCCAGGTAGTGGTAAGGACAGGAGTGGAGATCAAGGGAAACACTCAGAACAAGGGAATGGTGGATCTCCTGGAAGAAAATTAGTCCCTGTAAAATTAAAGATTAGAAATCTGATGGTTAGTTCTGGCTTAGAGGGGGAAGAAGATGAGTATTTAGAAGAGTGGACAAATGTTAACGCCAGTGGAAGTTCGCAGCTCCCACCATGTTCCTCTTGCGTTTTTGAGGCTTCACTAGCACCATGTTTGACGTGTCTGTAATAAATATTTTAGGTCTGCAGAATCTATAACAACTCCTGCAGATTCTGCATCAGAACAGATTCTACAAACAGCAGATACTGAGATACCAGATCCTTCGATCCTATCCACGCTATCATTGATAGATCGTCCAGTGGCTTATGGCACCCAAAGTAGAACCAAAAGGTTACCACCGGTGTTTAAAGAAAAGAAAGGTATGTTAGGTATAGTGTAACCGCCAGAGTATTTCTGTGAGCCCAACCTAGACAGATTACTCGAGTAGAAAGGAATGATTTATTTGGGCAGTATCGGGAAACCCCTAGAAAACAGGAAGATTTATCCGAGGGTGAGATAGTGATTTTAGATACCGAGATTGATTTTGATGTAACCAAAAGCTTACAAATTGAACAGGTATCCCATAGGCAGTTACCAGAAAGGGGAGAAATAGGTACAGCGGATTCGGCCAGCGCAGTGAATATGACTAATCCCCGTGCCACAGACACCCATATGGAAGCCTCTTGAAATAATATGGAAGCCTCATGAAATAATGTCAGTACTAAACAGAATTCCCAATAGGAAGAAGTCACCTGCTGCCTTTATAGATTATTTGCGAACCACAGTGCATGCATATCATACAGATTCTCGGGATTTGTGGGAGACCATACAACAGATAATTACTCTAGCTGAGAATACCACATTTCTAGTTGCCCAAGGACACCCTACTTATGAAACATTGGCAAATGCAGTAATGGATAAGAGTGCAAGAGAAGAGGCTGTTTTAATGGCCCTTGCAAAAACGTTTCAGCAACCAGACGATTTAAGTCGAGTTCTGGAAATAAAACCAGAGAAGTGTGAAGGAGCAGACAAATTTCTAGACTGTTTTTCAAAGTTATATATGGACCAATCAGTTGATTTAGATTATCGAAATGGGGCAAATTCCCCTCAATATTGTGCTATTTTGTTGAATTGTCTAATGGAGCAGATTTAATTAAAACTGATAATAGGAACTGGTCTGAGAACCGAGCCTGTCAGATAGCCAAGCTGTGAGATATTATTGGAAGGAAGGTAGGAACCAGGAAAATTATCCTGTAACTAGGAGAGAAAATGAACCCACAGCCAAGGAAGAATTACCAAAATCTAAGGTAGACAAATGTGCTGGAGAAACTCAGGGGGTGCGGCAGTATATATGGAGCGAAGGAAATAGGCAACATTTCGGGCCGAAACCTTTCTTCAGACTGAACCAAAATCTAACTCTCAACCATGGATTCCCAGAGTACCAGCAAATTACGGATTGGAAGAAATCAGGGTCTAGATTACTCAGATTATTATCGCCACTACACTCACAATTTAGAACCCATTCCAATGGAAACCAGGGGTAGATTAAGACCAGTCATGTTGCCTAATCAATGCTATAGTTGCGGAATGGGACATTGGAGTCGGGCCTGTCCAACAAAGAAGCGAATGAAAGAAGGGATTTCCAAGATTATGAAGAACTTAGAGATCCTAGAGAATATAGACACATCTGAAATCCAAGGAATTATGGGAGGTCCTTTAATTCAAGAGACTACTGGGACCCAAGAAACCCGAGAGAGAGAGAGAGAGAGAGAGAGATGGCCCGAATGTCAGGAACTAAGAAGTCACACACTGTTTACTCAAGCTAACCCATTTTCTCAGTCCTGACTCACCAACCCGCCCTGGAATTGTGGGCTTGGAGACATGACCCCTACTCTAGACCCCCCTCAAGTAATTTACCAGAGTGAACGAATTGGATGTACTATTGTAGTAAAAACTGAACATCTCATAGAAGAAAATTATAAACTATCTTATGACTATCCAAGAAAACCCCTAGAGCAAAGAAGATTGTAAACCAAGGAGCTTGTTTCAACTGCACCCAATTAGGTCACTGGAGCAAGGAGTGTCCAGCGAGAAGGCAGAACATAGCAGGATTGAAGAAAAACCAAGGGACGATTTAAAAAAAAACTGAGAAAAGGAACATAGTAGCTAGCGTGAGAAGGGATGGCAACTACGGATTATAAATGGCACTAGGGAGAGAAGAAACAAACTTACTGTGCAGGAGAAATGGGAGTGGGGAAAGAATATATTATATTAATGTGTTACTGAGTCTGTGCCTGCAGGACAGTATATCGATGAGACACTATCTGGGGAGTGAGGTTAAAGAATGCACAGACCCCTTAAGAAAACAGCAAAAGGTAATGTAGCTCCCCAGAAACAGGTGACCAACAGGAGGAACTGATACTGTCCTGCCCCTTTAAGAGATTTGGGAAGGCCAGTAGACAGAGCAAGCTGCTCCTCAGTATCCCTTGTGATTGAAAATACCATCAGAAAAGAAGAAGACCTACCCTAGTGCCCAACTTTAATATCAACTAGCTATTGGAGAAAGAAAAGGAAGGAGTGTAAAGGACACTCTAATCATCGTTAAAAGAAACAACACTGACAACTCATAATGACTATTGAGATAGCTCCTCTTTAGAATTGAATCTGAATAATGAAGGAATTCCTCTGTGGTTCTGTGCAAAATACTCATTTTGCGCCAATATTTAGTTATAAGTAAATTAATTTAAAGTGAGCTTATGGGATACAGTCTTAAAATTGTTAGAGAATTGACTATTAATTTGGCAATCTTCTCTTGTCTCATCCATAGGAGGATAGTTGAAGATGGGACTGGACTATTTAGTTACTATCAAGGAAGGGATAGACCCTAGCGGATATCAGGAATTAAGATGTACCCAGGAAATGTAAGGTGGAAGATAAAATGATGAGGTAGACTGAAAATTTATAAGTTCCCCTCGGAAAGACAATAACAATCAGCACGGGAGCACCTCAAGGCTGCATTCTCAGCCCTCTGCTGTACTCACTCTATACTCATGACTGCGTGGCCGGTCATAGTGCGAACTCCTTCATCAAGTTCACTGACGTCACCACTGTTGTGGGACGTATCACTGATGGGGATGAGTCGGAGTACAGAAGAGAGATCGAGCAACTGTCCATATGGTGCCACCACAATAACCTGTCCCTCAACACCAGCAAAACCAAGCAACTGATTGTGGACTTTGGAAGGAGTAGGATGGGAACCCACAGTCCCGTTTATACAATGGGTCGATGATTGAAAGGGTCAAGAGCTTCAAATTCCTGGGCGTGCACATCTCTGAAGATCTTTCCTGGTCCGAGAACACTGATGCAATTATCAAGAAAGCACAACAGCGCCTCTACTTCCTGAGAAGATTACGGAGAGTCGGTTTGTCAAAGAGGACTCTCTCTAACTTCTACAGGTGCACAGTAGAGAGCTTGCTGACCGGTTGCATCGTGGCTTGGTTTGGCAACTTGAGCGCCCTGGAGAGAAAAAGACTACAAAAAGTAGGAAACACTGCCCAGTCCATCATCGGCTCTGACCTTCCTTCCATCGAGGGGATCTATCACAGCCGCTGCTTCAAAACGGCTGGCAGCATCATCAAGGACCCACACCATCCTGGCCACACACTCATCTCCCTGCTACCTTCAGGTAGAAGGTACAGGAGCCTGAAGACAGCAATGACCAGGTTCAGGAATAACTACTTCCCCACAGCCATCAGGTTATTAAACCTGGCTCTGTCAAAACTCTGAACATTAATAATCCATTGTCTATTATTTGCACTTTTTCGGTTTATTTATTCATGTGTGTATTTACGTATATAATGGTATATGGACACACTGATCTGTTTTGTAGTCAATGCCTACTATGTTCTGTTGTGCTGAAGCAAAGCAAGAATTTCATTGTCCTATCAGGGATACATGACAATAAACTTACTTAAACTTGAACATGAACTACTAACCATCCAGAATAGTTATTTAGAGATAAAAATAACTAGTACCATCGAGAACCCTTAGATAAAGAGTGAAGCCAACAGAGTAAAAGCAAGAACCCCTAGACAGAGAAAGAGCTAACTTAGTAAAGAGCCAGTATAATACAGAACCAACATAGTAGAGAATCAACACTAAGTTACCATAGTGAGGAGTCATACATAAATAAGAAGAGGTACTGGAGGAGAGATATAGTAAATTAGAGGTAAACTTGAATAGGTATTAAGAATAGAAGAGGCGATGCATATTTGCCCAATGGATTTGAATTGTTTAACCCTTGATGGTTAAGGTGGAAAGAAATTGTCCCTGGATTTGGCAGTCTTGATTGGATTTATGATGAAATTGAATTTGGTTTAATTGGAACATTTATCATGGTTTGCTTTAAATTAGAGGTATGCCTGTAGGGAAATCTGGACTGAACCCAGCTGAAATTTATATGATTACCCGTCATCAGATATACATATTAGAACATTGTGTCAGTATGAAGAAGGCAGATTAATGTAGATCCTAGAATAATAAAGGGTTTATTAGGGAACAGAATAGGAATAGAGATACAGTAATAGGGTAATATAAGAGGTTTGCATAGGAATAGTATTGCAGAACTATAGTAAATGTATGGGAAAGCATGGGTGCATGATGGTAACTTGCTTTGTCCCAAGTTTTTCAGGAATTTTAGGTTTTAGGTTCGGCTGTGGAAAGTGATGGAAAAATGGGCAGCAACACGGATGGAGGGAATTTGCGGCCATGAAAACTCAGAAAGTGAAGATTCATCAGACAGAAATTGTGAAGTGATGCCCATGAAATCTTGGGACGCATGACAAGATTCTGGGAAGAAACATTGTCATCTTGTGTTGCTGATAGATGGGAAATGGTAATGTACACACATATGTATATCTGGTTAGCTGATAATGTAGCTATTTTGGTTATCATAAATGATGGGTTATCATATATGATAAAAAGGATGGAATGTTAATCCTGGCTAAATTGGAGAGGCTAGGACTTCAAAATGGTGTAAAAGCTTTAGGGCTGCTGAGAGATTTGGAATTGCTCTCTGCAGAGCTGGGACAAGCTGCAGAGTGGTGTCAGTGTGTCTAAAGCCTAGATACAATTTGGAGGAAAAGAATGAGAACATCTGCAGACCCTGTCAATTAGGTGCAAAATGCATAGAGTAGATTGGATGGCTGCACACCAGACACACATCTTGTAAATAATTGTAAATAATGTATCAGAGTTCAACTTTGCCGAGTGTTGATTGGATGAGGTATTGAGCCTTGTCTGGGTTTCTTACAGATCAGGGTAAATGTTTCTAAGTTGGCTTCCTTTAGAAGTCCCATTTGAATACAATGTATTGAGCTGCTGCATTATTGGGTTAGGGAAATGTCTGTTATGTATGGGGTTAATCGATATCTATAATTGGATTATTAAGAGAACACCACATGTGGTTCGGTCCCTCGAGGTCCGGGAACATATAAAAGTCTGCTACTGAGCGGTCCAGTGTTGATCTTCTGGGAGAGCGCTTGGGACTGTGTGACATTCTGGAGTGTCTCAGTTTGAGCGAGGCCTAGAGGGCTTGATCAGGCAGATACGAGGATCGAACCCGCGGTGGGATAGGTACAGTAGTTGAACTGTAATTGCGCTTTTGTTAAAATAAAGATTAGTTGTTCAAGTGCTTGATTCAGTGTTTTTACTGAAACTACTCGGGGAAGCTTAGATACAAACAATTTACAGTATGACTTGTGTCCATAATAGATATCCAGAGTCTGCAGAACCGATAACAACTCCTGCAGATTCCATGTCAGGGTAAACATTACCAATAGCAGTGACTGGGGTGCCAGAATTTTTTACTCCATCCACTCCACCATTAATAGATTGTCCAGTAGCTTATGGTATTAGAAGTAGAACAAAGAGGTTAGCCCCAGTTTTTAAAAGAGAAGGAGGGTATGATGGATATAGTGCAACCTCCGGAATAGTTTTGTGAGCCTCAACCTAGACAAATTAGATGAGCGGCGAGAAGAAGGAACGAATCATTTAGAAGGTACCGTGAAACCCATAATGAGGAGGAAGGTTCATCTGAGGGTGAGACAGTAATTGAAAATACCGCAATAGATTTTGATTTGACAGAAAGTCTACAAACTGAACAGATACCCCATAGACAATTTCCAGTCTGGGAAGTGCAGAATCCTGCCTTTGATTCGACCAGCGCTGTAGGTGTAAATAATTCCCGCACCATAGATGTCCATACTCCACGGAAACCGCATGAAATAATAGCGTTGTTAAATAATATCCCTGATAGGAAAAAGTCACCTGTTGCTTTTGTAGATTATTTAAGAACCACAATGCGTGTATATCATGCAGACTATATGCGACTATACAACATATAATTACTCCAGCAGAAAACACCAAGCTTTTTAGCAGCCCTGGATACCCGACACATGAAGCATTGGCAAACATAATAGTGCATGATAATGCAAGAGAAGAGGCTGTTCTAACGGCCCTTACAAACATCCTTCAGAAACCAAATGATTTAACACAAATTCTGGAGATAAAACCAAGAAAGGGAGTGGGAGCAGATGCATTTTTAAAACAATTCTCAAGATTATACATGGTCCAGTCAGGTGACTTAAACTATCAAAATGGAGTGAGTTCCCAACAATATTGTGCCATCTTATTAATTGTCTCCCCACTACGGTAGCTGACTCAATTAAGACTGATAACAGGGAGTGGTCTGAGAACCGTGCCAGTCAAATGGCCAGAGCTGTGAGGTACCATTGGAAGGATGGTAGAAATCAGAAAGATTATCCTGTAACCAGAAGAAGAACTGAATATATGGTTAAGAAGGAGGGACCAAGCTCTGGCTCAGGACCATGGAGTCCTCGAATGTTAGCAAAGAATGGATTGGGAGAAATTAGTTCCAGACTACCCAGATTATTATCATAATTATCCCAATTTAGAACCAATTGTACTGGAATTCAGCTGTAAAAGAAATACAACAACATTAGCTAATCAATGTTATACTTGTGGGGGAATGGAACATTGGAGCTCAGCCTGTTTAAATAACGAGTTCCCCTCGGAGAGGTCAATACTAACCATCCAAAAAGTACTCAATGGTAAGAGGAGACTAGTGATAAGAAAGAATCGTTATTGCCTGTGAGTTGTACAATGGACTAGAAAAGTTGAAATGGAAGAAGTACCAGGGGAGTGGGTACTTATTGTCCATGTCGATGTATTTAACCGGTGGATCAAAATTTATCCAACTCTCGATAATAAAGCGGCTACTGTTATCAAGGCATAAAGAAAATTGTCCCTAGATTCGGTATTCTTAATTGGCCCGATTTAAAATAATGGTCCACAACAAATGGAAATTAATTGATGAAATAAAACAGCTGGTATTCCACAGAAATTGTATTGAATTGTGTTATCGACTGCAAGCTGTGGATTAGAAAAGGGTAAAACAGACCCTGAAGTCAAAATAATAAATTAAAGGCTGAGACTGAATTTGGTTGAATTGAAACATTCCCCATAGTTGTTTGAACAAGAGTCATGCCTGTGGGTAAATCTGAATAGAAACCAGCTGAAATTAATATGAGAAACCTTCATTAGAGGTACAATGGGAACCACCATGTAACTGCAGAGATAACTGATTACTTGTTAGTATTGATCATAGTATGGGAAAGATTATATCACAGTGTAGGAATGGTATATAGAAAAGGGCTTTTGATTATTAGTGAATGACAGGAATGGTTGGGAAAGCATCAGTGAAAGAATGATGTGTAACTTACTTCATCCCAAGTTCTCTTAGGAATTATAGGTTCAACTATGGATCAACTACAGAGGGATGGACGACACGCATGTAAGGGATTTGCGCCCACGAAAACTCAGGAGGTGAAGTCTCATCAGACAGGAATCATGAAGCTATGCCCATGAAAACTTGGGAAGCTTGATGAGATTCTGAGAAGAAACATCATCATCTTGTTGTTGATTTGTTTGAAAATGTACCAGTCACCAATGTATCTTTGGTTATCATACATGATGGTTATCATATTTGATAAATGGGAGGAATGTTAATCCTGGCTGAAATTGAGCAGCCATAGTACCCACACTTTAATAAGGACTTATGTATGGCTAGGCAATTTTGGTCAAGTCTGGTGTGATCTGTAAAAATAGGACAAGCTTCTGAATGGTGCCAGCAAGTCTGTAGCCAAGATCAGTGTTGCACATTCAGTTGACAGATAGAAACATAGAAAAATAGGTGCAGGAGTAGGCCATTCAGCCCTTCGAGCCTGCATCGCCATTCAATATGATCATGTCTGATCATCCAACTCAGTATCCCGTACCTGCCTTCTCTCCATACCCCTTGATCCCTTCAGCCACAAGAGCCACATCCAACTCCCTCTTGAATATAGCCAATGAACTGGCCTCAATGACCTTCTGTGGCAGAGAATTCCAGAGACTCACCACTCTGTGTAAAGAATGTTCTCCTCATCTCGGTCCTAAAAGAATTCCCCCTTATCCTTAGACTGTGACCCCTTGTTCTGGATTCCCCAACATTGGGAACAATCTTCCTGCATCTAGCTTGTCCAACCCCTTAAGAATTTTGTAAGTTTCCACAAGATCCCCCCTCAATCTTCTAAATTCCAGTGAGTACAAGCTGAGTCTATCCAATCTTTCTTCATATGAAAGTCCTGACATCCCAGGAATCAGTCTGGTGAACCTTCTCTGACCCCCTCTATGGCAAGAATGTCTTTCCTCAGATTTGGAGACCTAAACTGTACGCAATACTCCAGGTGTGATATCACCAAAACCGTGTACAATTGTAGTAGAACCTCGCTGCTCCTATACTCAAATCCTTTCGCTATGAATGCTAACATACCATTTGCTTTCTTCACTGCCTGCTGCACCTGCATGCCTACTTTCAATGATTGGTGTACCATGACACCCAGGTCTCGTTGCATCTCCCCTTTTCCTAATCTGCCACCATTCAGATAATAATCTACCCTCATGTTTTTGCCACCAAAGTGGATAACCTCACATTTATCCGCATTATACTGCATCTGCCATGCATCTGCCCATTCACTCAGCCTATCCAAATCACCCTGCAGCCTCCTAACATCCTCCTCACACCTAACTATACCCCCCAGCTTGGTGTCATCTGCAAATTTGGAGATGTTGCATTCAATTCCCTCGTCCAAATCATGAATGTATATTGTAAATAGCTGGGGTCCCAGCACTGAGCCTTGCGGTACGCCACTACTCACTGCCTGCCATTCTGAAATTTACTCCTACCCTTTGCTTCCTGTCTGCCAGCCAGTTCTCTATCCACATCATTATTGAACCACCAATACTGTGTGCTTTTTTGATTTTCCTTGTTATCCATGGATGCACTACCTTCCCTGATTTATTCTTTTGCCAAACTGGGATGAACAATTGTTGTAGTTCATCCATGCAGTCTTTATGTACCTTCCATTGCACATCCACTGTCAGCCCTTTAAGAATCACTTGCCAAGTCTATCTTAGCCAATTCACGTCTCATACCTTCAAAGTTACCTTTGTTTAAGTTCAGAACCCTTGTTTCTGACTTAATTATGTCACTCTCCATCCTAATGAAGAACTCAACCATATTATGGTCACTCTTGCCCAAGGGGCCACGCACAACAAGGCTGCTAACTAACCCTTCCTCATTACTCGGTACCCAGTCTAGAATATCCTGCTCTTTTGATGACAAAGCCAGTGGTGCAACGTTTAGGCTCTACCTAGGGGTTGTCTTCAGGCCTAGGCTATTTACAAAGATTCTAAAATAAATGCTGCCCTACTCAGATCTAAAGGGCATTGTGTCATGGAGTTTGTAGACGACACGCAAGTTTTGTAGCTGATAAGACTCGGGTTTATCAGTAGATGCCTCTTAAGATATTAAGGATGAGGCAACATAAAATTTAATAATGGCAAATTAGCCTGCTCATTCAGAGTGTTCATAGTAAAGGCGGCTGAAAGAAGCTCCTATTTACTCGAAGTCATGAGTGGTGGCTAGCTCAGCCTATTTCTCGTGCAGCTAGCTCTGCATGATTGTATGGGAATTTGTGGAGAAGGCATGTAAGCTACTTTTAAACAGAAGTAGCAGAGCTTTGTGTTTCTTTCAGTTTGCGCTCAGAGAAGCGATTATGTTATAGTACAATTGACACTGTTTGAGCTCCTTTGTCATTCTCTATAGTAGCATAAGTGGGACAATAAATGATTGGTTATTTTCCCTTTGTTGACTAACATCATGCAAGGTGTCTTTTATATGACCACTCTAAAGCCTAGACTCATAGTAGTGTGGACTGTATATCAGTAAATTATTATGCAGATAATCATCTACTGTTTTCCTAATGGGAACAGAATCTTTTAAGTTGATAATGCTTTAACAGCTGATTCAGCACAAAGAACACAGCCTTTAATCTCTGGCTCGGTCTCTGGGTCATAACTGACATGAGGATAGCTTGTTATGGGATGATCTCATAAAGCTAAAAGGGCATGGTTGGGTACAAGTTGACAGCATATCCACTAGATCAGAGATTGGGGGTGTTATTATGTATACAGGTACACTGAGCTTGCTGGTACCTATGCGATGATGGATACTTTCTTCATTGTTTATTAATAGTTTTCAAGAGATTGTTGGTGGCTCATTAGCAGCCAATAGAATGGATATTCCCATTTGTCCATCTTCTTGCAACAACAGAAGGTTTACATAGAGCACTTTCAGAAGTTATAATATTTTGTTTGAATATGCCTGGATGATTGCAGATAGAATTCTGTACAGTGTTGCATGAGTTATTGTCTAACTCAAAGCCAATTAAGAGCAATGGCCATATATGCAAGTTAGCATCATGTTGTTAATAACCAATGTCTTTCTACCATTTATGGTTTTATCTGTTTAAGTGTTTCACACACAGATTGGGCTACTGCATGAAACCACATAGCTTTGAAGGCTTCACGTGGTCACTGACGTGACTTCGAAATATAATAGAAAGATTAAACGAAAACTTACTGTTTGAAGTTTGATCTTTATTTGATGAGAAGTTGAAATGAGGGATTATGCACCCTCCACTTCCAACCCTGATTCTCATAAAGATCATCCGGTAGGTCTAAGCTCGTTAATGTTTCTATAGTTTAAGTTCTGCAACTGGTCTGTGGTTTCATACAGTTGCTCTGAAGATTGACATGCATGCGGGCTGGCGGGCTCTTCACGTAATCACTCACTCCAACTTCTCATAAAATAAAGATCAAACTTCAAACAGTAAGTTTTCGTTTAATCTTTCTATTTTCTGCCTCACTAGTGCTAATAGTTAGCAGATAGTCATGTGGCTTTTTCTTCCCAAATCTTTGGTCCATGCCAGAAATACTCTCTTGCTGTTGAACGAGTGCAGAACAGATGGTTTACCTAAGCAGAACGCTTTGGCTTTCATTCGTCTGAATTTAGTAGACCTGACTGCTTTTGTGATTATAACCCAGCCCAGATCCTTGTCTCTATGAGAAGTAAGAACCAGGACTCACATCAACTTCATTATTAGAGCTTCCATTATAATGGATGCATTCTTTTCCTCTCAGGATTTGCCTAGGTTTACCTGGTGTTTACGTAAATAAGCTCTTTCTAAGCTTTCCCCCCATTTGGTCTACTGGTTTGGATCCTCAATAAACCACCTGCAAGCAGATTCAAGCAAACTAGAAACATAGAACATAGAAACATAAACTTTATTTTTGGAACCTGCCTTCTCTCCATACCCTCTGATCCCCAGCCACAGGGCCAATCACCCTTAAATATAGCCAATACTGGCCTCAACTACCCTCTGTGGCAGAGAGTTCAGAGACTCACCACTCTCTGTGTGAAGAAAGTCTTTCTCATCTCGGTCTAAAGGATTTCCCCCCTTATCCTTAAGCTGTGACCCCTTGTCTGGACTTCAACATCGGGAACAATCTTCCTATCTCTGCCATTTTGTAAGTTTCTATGATCCCCCTCTTAATCTCCTAAATTCCAGAGAGTATAAACCAAGTCTATCCCCCAGTCTGGTGAAGCTATGGAATAATGGATTTGGAGACCAAAACTGCACGCAGTCAAATCCTTTTGCTATGAAAGCTAACAACCATTCGCTTTTTTCACTGCCTGCTGCACCTGCATGTGTACCATGCGCCCTAATCGGCCACCATTTAAATAATATTCTGCTTTCCTGTTTTTGCCACCAAAGTGGATAACCTCACAAGATCGACAAAGAACCTCGAGGGGGCTGCCTTTTAAAGGTCCCTGAACCTTGAGGGGCCGAACTACAGAGGGGTGATACATTTACAATCCAATCAAGTATAACAAATTACAATAATACATTACTGACAGATACACAGACCAATTACGGAATCTTGTTACATTGTTGCAGATGAAGCTTCCAGAAGAGGCTAACAGAATCTTGAATAATGTTACATTTAACCTGGGATTCAAACAAACCAGGCAGGGCATAACATTTCAACTAATCAATGCTTAACCGGGTAACTGTCTCGCAACATTATTTAAAATATATACATGGCTCTTGCAGAGATCCAATTAACCTCATGGATTTTACATTTCTCTGAATGTCCTCTGCAAAAATCCCATCCAGCAGAAATAGCAATGGACCAGAGGTCAAATAAGATAGCGGAACGGAGTGAAATCCAGGTTAGCCGGGAAGTGGTGTTGGGTAAATTGAACTGATTAAAGGCCGATACATCCCCAATGCCAGAGTGCTCAAGGAGGTAGCCACGGATATAGTGGATGCATTAGTGATAATTTTTCAAAACTCCTTAGATTCTGGAGTAGTTCCTGAGGATTGGAGGGTAGTTAATGTAACTCCACTTTTTTTAAAAAGGAGTGTTACGACTCCTGAATGCATGTACTTCAGAGCCGCGTAACATAGTCAAAAACCAGGCTCAAGTTCAAGAAAATAGTATTTTATTTTGTTAAAACCCAAACCTGATCCAAACAACCCAGACAAGGACAAGAATAAGCTAATAAACAAAGATAACAGTACTCCAGCCAGCCTCGCAATGGGCCGTCGAACTAGAGTCTCTAACCTGCCTAAATGGAAATAACCCTGAAACAAAATACATGAAAACCCTGAGGTCAGCCCTTATCTGTCCCAATTCAATATTAATTAACAAATGTAGTTAATAATACACAAAGTTCTATGCCATGTGGCCAGGCCTCCTGCAGCTCACACCAGCAACCTGCTCACGAGCCAGGGTCGATGAAGAGAGAGAGAATTCTGGGAGATTCTGGTATTTAAGCTTCCGATGAGTCACCGTCACCTGACGCAGCTTGGCCAATCGGGTACAGGAGCCCTTAACCCCTTGATTCCTGACTCCCAGCCACGGGGCCTGCACTCAGGAGAGAAACAGAAGAGTTAAGTACATAGCATTCACCAGAGGGGGGGAGAAGTACCTAACACCCCCACCCAAAGATACTGAAAAAGCTTCAGAAGAAACTATTCAGTGACAAAGGAACTTGCCAAAACCCTTTTAACAAGTCCAACTTAGACACAAAAGATGCACTTCCCACATGATCCACATAATTCTCCATCCATGGAGGAGGATAGCAATCCGGCTTAGTTACACCATTCACCGTCCGAAAGTCCGTGCAAAACCTGTCGCCTCCATTAGCCTTCGTAGCCAGCAAACACGGAGAACTCCACAGACTACAACTAGGTTCAACAATTGCATGCTGCAGCATAGGCGTCTGAGAAGGCACATCCGAGAACAGTGACCCATTTGACCCCACCAAAGCAAGCAGATCATCCCGCTGACTTTCAGACAAATGAGACAACCGCAAGGGAAGCGACTTCAAATCCTCAAAGTTGCACAGCCTTCCCTGCGTCACTGCCACAGACATTCGTGCCTCATACACATCACCACCCGTGTCAGGGGGCAGCACTACTTCAGCCAAAAATGGCTTAGACATAGTCCGGTGAAACCGCTCGAGAGCTCCCTGGCTCTCAGGATGATACGCACTGTAGTAAAAATGCTCAATATCCAACAACTTCATTACCTGACCAAAAACCTTTGACATGAAGTTGGAACCTTGGTCACTCTGCACCACCTTGGACAAACTGAACAATGAAAATAACTTAGTGAGAGACTTCACAATGGTAGGGGCAGCAATGTAACGCAAAGGGACCACCTCCGGAAAGCGGGTAGACGCACACATAATTGTCAATAAAAACTTGTTGCCCACCCTTGTCCGAGGTAGAGGACCCGCACAATCAACTAGAATCAGTTCAAACGGCTCCCCGACCACAGGGATTGGATATAAAGGCGCAGGAACAATTGATTGGATCGGCTTTCCTGCCACCTGGCAAATGTGACAACACCTGCAGTGCTGCTTCACATCCTTTATCAACCCTGGCCAAAAAAAAATTCGTAAGATACGGCCATACATCTTATTAACCCCCAAATGTCCACCCAGAGGTCCATCATGATCCAAACAGAGTATCTCGTCCATATACCGATGAGGTATGACAATCTGATCAACCACGCTCCAATCATCCTCCCCTGACATATCCAAGGGAGACCACTTTCGCATCAGTAAGCCATTCCTCAGAAAATACCCCTTTGCTATGGAATCCATATCCCTCTCAGGTACCGCGCAGTTGAACAGATCCGATTAACCTTGATCACTCTTTTGCTCCTCAACCAGCCGGTCACGTGACAGCGACACCAGCACATTTTCAGACAAGACCCCATCTTGAGATGTAGAAACACCCTCCACAACGCAGGATCCATCCACCTGATCCCCAAAAATGCTCTCACTCAGGTCCACTACATTCTGAATCTTTGCCTGGCTCATAGCCATAGCCCTTGTGACAGCACAAGCAGTGAAGACTGTCGGATGCTGTATAGCCAATATATCAGGACTCTGCACCATCGGAACAGCCGTCACCTCAGGAGTAATGAAAACTCTATCTCCTGCCAAGTCATTCCCCAAAATCACAGAAACGCCCGCAACGGGAAAACACGGCCGTAACCCATCAATTACCCGGCCTGAAACCAACTCGGACTCGAGACTCACGGTATGCAAAGGCACTACCATGTCCTCCAACCCGAATCCTACCACAGGGACACTGGACCCAACCGATGACTCCCCAGAAAACGGCAGTACACTATCCAATATAAAGGACTGAGCAGCACTAGTATCACGCAAGCTTGATACTGGAACTCTATGACCCATCCTCTAGAGAAACAAAACCTTTCGTGATGAACGCCGAATAATTCCTACACTCATCAAACGCAGGCATCCCAGGAACCACAGGTGCTCTTTGTATACCCACCAAAGCCACAGGCTTTGCATTTTTCCTTTGCAGGACGGGACATGACATAAAGATGTGCCCGCTCCCTTTACAATAGTAGCACACAGGCCCTTCCTTAGTCCTGAAATCTCCGTCAACCTTATCAGCTCGGACCCCCCCCCTGTATTATTGAGCTGACCCTTGCAGGCACAGAAACAGCTTTGGTACTGCCACCGGCGACACCACCACAATTAAACGTCCGTGCACCAAAACTATAGGATCGCCCAACAAACTCCGTTTTATGAGTCAATAGACACTCATCTACTAACACCGTGGCCTTAGACACCTCCCGTTCCCTAGAAGAAACTCGGGAGGCATTCAATTCCATCTCCTGCAGCTCAAGGCGTTTCATTTCAAGCTCTGATTGGAGCTCTTTCTCTCTTATGGCCCTCTCCTCCTTTTTCATTTCAAGCTCTAACTCCATCTTTTTCATTTCAAGCTCCTTCAATCGAATGAGGTCCCCCATGTCCTGACCAGGCTGTGTAGAAGATAGAGGACTGTCTGCACCAGCAGGCAATACCCCATTCCTCACCAACGCAGACCATAACTCTTACTTTATAGCCTCTTTCTTCAAATGCTTATCAATAGGCACCTTATAGGTCTCTGCCAGCATACACAAATGCTCCTTGGTACATTTATCAAACAACTCCCGACTAGGAGCCTCAGTAAATTCCTGTACTTTAACTTCCATATCAAATGTAGGACCAAACCACCAGCCAAACCCTGGGCACAAATATTACCACAAGCGGAAGAGAAAAAAAAAAACTCCTCGCAACACAGAATTCCTCAGTCACCTCACAACATAGACTTCCTCAGTCACCAGAAGCCTACCAAAAAAAAAAAACCAAGACTGTCTAGGGTCCTCAAAGCTTAGGACGAGCCCCATTTTGTTACAACTCCCGAATGCAGGTACTTCAGAGCCGCGTAACATAGTCAAAAACCAGGCTCAAGTTCAAGAAAATAGTATTTAATTTTGTTAAAACCCAAACCTGATCCAAACAACCCAGACAAGGACAAAAATAAACGAATAAACAAAGATAACAGTGCTCCAGCCAGCCTCGCAATGGGTCGTCGAACTAGAGTCTCTAACCTGCCTAAATGGAAATAAATGAAACAAATGACACGAAAACTCTCAGGTCAGCCATTATCTGTCCCAATTCAATATTAATTAACAAATGTACGTAATAATACACAAAGTCCTATGGAATGTGGCCAGGCCTCCTGCAGCTCACACCAGCAACCTGCTCACGAGCCAGGGTCGACGAAGAGAGATTCTGGTATTTAAGCTTCCGATGAGTCACCCGTCACCTGATGCAGCTTGGCCAATCGGGTACAGGAGCCCTTAACCCCTTGATTCCTGACTCCCAGCCACGGGGCCTGCACTCAGGAGAGAAACAGAAGAGTTAAGTACATAGCATTCACCAGAGGGGGGGAGAAGTACCTAACAAGGAAGGAGAGAGAAAACGGGGAATTACAGACCAGTTAGTCTAACATCGGTAGTAGGGAAAATGCTAGAGTCAGTTATTAAAGATGGGATAGCAGTACATTTGGAAAGTGGTGAAATCATTAGAAAAGTCAGCATGGATTTACGAAAGGCAAATCATGTCTGATGAATCTTATAGAATTTTTTGAGGATGTAACTAGCAGAGTGGATAAGGGAGAACCAGTGGATGTGTTATATCTAGACTTTCAGAAGGTTTTTGACAAGGTTCCACATAAGAGATTAGTATACAAACTTAACGCACACGGTATTGGGGGTTCAGTATTGATGCGGATAGAGAATTGGCTGGCAGACAGGAAGCAAAGGGTAAGAGTAAACGGGTCCTTTTCAGAATGGCAAGCAGTGACTAGTGGGGACCGCAAGGCTCAGTGCTGGGACCCCAGTTATTTACAATATATATCAATGATTTGGACGAGGGAATTGAATGCAACATCTCCAAGTTTGCGGAAGACACTAAGCTGGGGGGTAGTGTTAGGTGTGAGGAGGATGCTAGGAGGCTGCAAGGTGACTTGGATAGGTTGGGTGAGTGGGCAAATGCATGGCAGATGCAGTATAATGTGGATAAATGTGAGGTTATCCACTTTGGTGGCATAAACGGGAGGGTAGACTATTATCTGAATGGTGGAAAATTAGGAAAAGGGGAGATGCAACGAGACTTTGGTGTCATGGTACACCGATCATTGAAAGCAGGTAGTGAAGAAAGCAAATGGTATGTTAGCATTCATAGCGAAAGGATTTGAGTATAGGAGCAGGGAGGTTCTACTGCAGTTGTACAGGGTTTTGGTGTGACTATATCTGGAGTATTGCGTACAGTTTTGGTCTCCAAACTTGAGAAAATATATTCTTACCATAGACGGGGTACAGAGAAGGTTCACCAGACTAATTCCTGGGATATCAGGACTTTCATATGAGGAAAGACTGGATAGACTTGGCCTGTACTCATTAGAATTTAGAAGACTGAGGGGGGATCTTTTAGAAACTTACAAAATTCTTAAGGGGTTGGATAGGCTAGATGCAGGAAGATTGTTCCCGATGTTGGGCAGGTCCAGAGCAAGGGGTCACAGTCTAAGGATAAGGGGGAATTCCTTTAGGACCGAGATGAGGAAAACATTATTTACACAGAGCTTGTTGAGTCTCTGGAATTCTCTGCCACAGAAGGTAGTTGAGGCCAGTTCATTGGCTATATTTAAGAGGGAGTTAGATGTGGCCCTTGTGGCTGAAGGGATCAGGGGGTATGGAGAGAAGGCAGGTACAGGATAATGAGTTGAATGATCAGCCATGATCATATTGAATGGTGGTGCAGGCTCATAGGGCCGAATGGCCTACTCCTGCACCTATTTTCTATGTTTCTATGTTTCTATCTGAAATATACCCCCTCTTGTTCTTGGTCAGACTACTCATCATTCGTGAGACATCTCTGCATCCACTTGGATAACCATATTGACCATAAGGAGGCAACTTTTGGCTTCTCTTGCCCTGGAAAATGCGTTTATCTATTTATTTATTTATTTATTTTGCTCATAACATATCATCAGATCTTGATGACTAGAGCTGAAACACAACATCCAGTTGATGTGGGAATACACACACATTCCCTGTCAATTCTTGACTGTCAGAGTCACCACGAAACCTCAGCCTTCTTCCTCAGAATTGAAAATAGCATAATGCAACCCTGAACCAGGAGTTGCTCCGCACCCCATGACTAAATGACCTCTCAGTCGCCAGTGTGCGCAACATTCTGTCTTCAACCAGCCACTCAATCTGGAACACTGGTATTGAGAGCCTACAGATTATTGTATATATATGTTTTATTCTCAACATGAACCTGCAGGTCAGATAAAAAATGCTACATGCCAGTCCGGCTTTCTGCTGGTAGCTTCCTATCGTAGAGAGGATGGCAATGATGTTTCCAACGAACTGGCAACTCTACTAACTGAGCTGAAATAATTAAACACGTGTTGAGGGAAACCTCAAACTACCTCACTCTACTGAGCAGCTTGATGACCTCAATCACAGATGTTGAGGAAGCACTTCCCTGGTCAATATGATCGATATGACCAGCAAATTCCAACTTAGAGCTTACAGAGGTTGCCATGCAAGGCACCCTACCAATGTCTCTGCATCAAACTGATCTCTCTAGAGACAGTGAAAAGTACTAGACAGCCCATGCTGCCAGTGAATCCAAACTGGGGCGACAGACTGCTCCATTTCGGAGTTTACGGCAGTTAATAAAGCGTTTCTGAGCCCAGATTGACCTGCTTGCTGGAGCTTCAGCGAAGTTCCATTGCAGACCCATCTGACCACATCGTCAGCTCCACGTTTCCCAAACAGCTCGTTTCCGGTGCTCAAGGGCAATATTGCTGTGCAAGGCACGCCTGCCAGCATTCCGCAGGCCAATTGGACAGACTACTTCTTTGGCCTACAGCCTCATTAGAGCCTTGCTGGAGCCTTACAGTTCAGGTCACGCTACCAGGTATTCCCAGCCTGGTTTGACATGCCGCTCCTTCAACTCCTTCTGCTCCATCGGAGCCTTAGCGGAGCTCACTGAACAGGCCTCTCCTGCCATAATTCCGAGCCTGCCTCGAAAGGCAACTCCTGCAGCCTTCTGCCTTTATTGGAGCCTTTGCTGGAGTTGACTGTGCAGATCACTGCCAGATTCTCCCAGCCTGGATCAACAGGCTGTTACTTTGACCAGCTACTCTTTCAGGGCCTCAGCAGGCTCACTGGACAGGTCACGCCTGCCATACTGCAAGCTTGGTTCAACAAGCTGTTCTTGCGAGGCCAGCTGGTGACTCCCGACAGCTCCTTTCCAGGGCTTCAACGGCGCTTCCTGCTCCATGAATACAGGGAGAAACCCACCGGAATACTGGAGCTTTACCCACATATGATGGTACTCCACCCCTGCAGCCGCCTAACCCCTGCAAGTCTTCACTTGCTACATAAGTCCTCTCTGAAGAGATAGTATGCAGGCTGCACATTACTGGCCCTGTAAAAAATGAGTCATTTTGGAACTATCTCATGCCTTATAGCATTTTGCGAAGGCAACAGCCCCAACTGTGTATTACAGAGAAGTGTTAATACAGCTTTCTGCACTACTGAGAGATGAGACACATCTACTGACTTGCAAAAGTCCATAATGACTCCAGAGCGGATTTTGGACTTGCCAACATAATTCTTTGCCTACCTATCATAACTGGGATATCTCAACAGATAGAATTGATGTATGGAACATCCAAAAAGTCTGGCAGTTTATGTGGACTGGCATATGTCCTGGATACTTTTAGCCAGATCTTCCTCCAGTGAATCTCCTATCCTCAAACGGATGGCAAATATGTGACAAGAGCCGGTAGCTCCCGCATATCATCGATAAATCATGGGATTCAGATATCCTGTTAATATTCCCATAATCGGAGTCACCTCTGTAATATTCTCCAATACTCCCCTCATCAGAGTGGGAGGAATACTGCAACCCTGAGCCAGGTGTTGCCACAGGCATTTGGCTGGAGCCGCCTGTTAATGCCTCCGGTGCACGGAGCATATTTTGTTCATATGATTAAAATGAAGCATATCCCCTATTAGTTCAGGGATTCGATTTCCTTATCGATATCCACATAGTTGGAGACACTTATGTAAGAATCTCCAATACTCCCCTCTTCTGAGAGGAAAATATCATGACGCAACCCTGAACCAGGTGTTGCTCCCACAGTCATCTGACAGACACAGCCTGTAAATGCCTCCTAAGCTAAGAGCTCCTTGCTCCCTTCTGGAGCATCAACGAAGTTTCTTAGATGAGGAAATAGAATGCAACCCTGAACCAGGTGTTGCCTTCTATTTCGAACTGCTCTGATTCTCGTGCCATGCATCGACGAATTGACGCACATGCGGGTTGGCGGGCTCTAAGTAGTCACTCACGTGACTTTGAAATAAAATAAGTCTGATCCATTTGAATCTGCAAAATCTAATAATTATGTATGAATTTTATAATCTTTCATTTGAAACCTGAAGGATGAAGTGACTGATGGCTCATCTGACATGTTGAACGAAGTTAGCTGAATTTGATCATTGCCCTGCAGTCATCACTTTAGATTGATCTATGTCCTGTTAAGGGGTTTCATAGAAATAAATAAGAACTGTGAAGGAAAATGGCTCTGACAAAATTTAATTAACATCGATTTTGCACGGTTCCAGCAAATTGTAAAGCATCTAAAACATTAACAAATGTGACTCTGATGTTATCTTACATTTTTCAGCTCGGGTTTTGGATGCGTGGTGATATAAACATGTCCACCCATTATCAATGATTTACCCATTTGCCAACATAAGACCAATGACAAATCATAAAAGTGCCTCTTGCCAGATGATAACTGAGTTTTAAAAAGCAGCTTGAAGTAAATCTATCTGCAGTAGAGATGGCAGACAAGGCACAGCATTTCTAACCACAACTGAAGTTGGCAGTAATAGACTTTTGTTACAATGTTACGTTGGAATGGTCCCCATGCAGGTAATCAAAATATGCATGTACCTGTATCTTTGCTCTGCATAAGGCAGAAGCACTGATGAATAATTAACAAAACCATATGCGGGTCAGAGAGATAGCTTAGCCATCAGGTCTATTTGCAAAAAGCTGTCAGCTGTGACCGAGTTTAAGACTTTGGAATATGAAGTATTCCAGAACTGTAATGAAATCACTACTTTCCGTGATTTACTTGTTGCTGGTGTGAATTGTTCATAAACTACTTCATTTTTTTAATATCACTTCTAATTCTGGAAGCATTAAAACTAGTGAGAGTGGCGCTGGGTAAGACACTGATTGCCAAGGTTTAGGTTTGAATGCTTGATTTTAAACGAGGACTGTGTTTGATGTACAGCAATGCTGTTCAAAAATGAATATTAGCATTTCATATCTACTCTGCCTCTGTACATCAATTCAACAGACTAACAGGGCACCAAATGAGTGTCAAAAGAAAGATAAATGAAGGATTATTTCTAAAAGAAACAATAAGAACTCCAATTTTCATTTTTTTTTAATGAGGGCAAAAAATGATGGATTAGGTATAGGTATAAGTTTTGGATTAGATTTATTATTGTCACGTGCACCGAGGTATGGTGAAAAACTTTGCTTTGCTTGCCATTCATTCAAATCAAATAATACTGTACATAAAATCAATCAAACTAAACTAAAGTTCAATAGGTAGAGCAAAGGGAAAGATGCTGAATGAAGAATGCAGAATATAGTTTTCAGCATTGTAGTGCTCCAGTTCCAGAGATAGAGGATGCTGGAATCTGGAACAGAAAAACAACACAGAAAACTGGAAGAACACAATGGGTCAAACAATGGTGGCAAAAGGCAGAAGTCAACAGGACTGAGAAGGAACAAGTAAAGTTGCCAGTATACAGCAGCGCAGGGAGGGACAGCACAGAGGTGATAGATGGACACATACAGGGAGGGGATGATGGTCAGGTTGAATGAGGTAGGGATTGGGAGGGGAGGAGGGAGGTGGGAAAAGGGCTGGGAAAGATGAACAAACTGAAAAGAAACCTAGGTGGACTGGCACATGTGGATAGAGACCACTATCGCACACATGGGCTGTTTGATATTTGAAATTCAAGGTTTATGCCAATGTAATCTTTGGGAAAAGAATGGTTTTGGTATTACCCACTAAAAGTCCTGTGGCAGCACATTTTCACACAAGAAAACAACAGGACTCCGTGCATTTTAATGACATTCCCAACCTCTGTCAATAGTTTATTGTGTTTTATTTATTCTGTGAGTACTGTGTTTGCAGACCTGCTGTATTGCTGCAAGTAAGAATTTTATTGTTCTGTTTTCTGTACATATGACAATTAAATGCTGCTGACTCTGGACTTCAGTTTCGCTTAGAGATACAGTGCAGAAACAGGCCCTTCGGCCCTCTGAGACAGTGCTAACCACAGATCCCCTTACACTAACACTGTCCAACACACTAGGGACAATTTACAATCTGTACCAAAGCCAATTAATTTACAAACCGATTAACCAGGAGGAAAATCCATGCAGTCATGGGGAGAATGTACAAACTCCGTACGGACAGCGCCCATAGTCAGGATCGAACCACGGATCTCTGGTGCTATAAGGCAATAACCCTACTGTTAATATTCTATATAGAAATTGGGAAAAATAATGAATGCAGGAACTCAGCAGGTCAGGCACTTAATCTTCAACTGGAAACATTAACCCTATTTCTATTGCCAGAGATGTTTTCTCACCTGCTGAGCGTTTCAAACATTTTCTGTTTGGATGGAATCATCATCGGATAATAACCTCCCATTCGCATTTGTCTCGGAGCCAAGCCCATTTATTATCAGCCGTGACTGATTCATCACGCCCTTAAACTGCAGATGGAAAAGGTGGAACTAAAAGTGAATGTGATGTTGATGAAGGTTCAATGCAGTGAATGAGAAAATGAGAATGAGACGATGATCCTCAAGGCAGACACGACTTAATGGGGAGTATGTGGGGACAACAGAATTAGAATCTGAATAGAACTGTTGCCGATGAACAATATTTACTGCCTACGTCAAAAGATTTATTTGTGAAATGTTGAGCTCAGTACTTTAGCAAAAATTATTCCTACCATAATAAATGTACACCTGGAGTCAGAACTACCTGATCATTACCTGGTCTTAAAACGTCACCCATTACCTCTCTCCAGAGATGCTGCCTGTCCTGCTGAGTTACTCCAGCCTTTTGTGTCTACCTTATCATTAATATGCACAAGGAAATGTGTGCTAACGCCCAAGTTACTCTATGGTGTTGGAATCCATAATGCATATAATACTGAATGGGATCCGGAGGAATATCAGTAATCAAGGTATCCCAATCATCTTAAAGACTTGAAAGTGCTGGGGGAAATACAGTACTCAGTATGTTGCAGAGGCACATTGTCAGGCTGAAATACAATGATGACGACACAAAACTCAGCAGGTCAGGCAGCATCTCTGGAGAAAAGGAACAGGTGACGTTTCAGGTCCAGACCCTCTTCAGATTGTGAGTTATAACACAATGAGTTGTATTATTGCAGCCTAATTTTGTTTATCCAAGATTCAGAGTCAACAGGAATAGTCATAGCCCTATCTGGGAAATTATGGCATCTGGGGATACATCGATGAGCTGATTACTGAGCCTAGTTCCTTCCTCAAGGTGTTTCAATATTACTGCAAAAACAGACTGCTGGAGGAACTTAATGGGTCATGTAACATCTGTGGAGGGAAATGGACAGATAATATTTTGCGGCGGGCCCCTTTCTCTGAGAGAGGGCAGCGTAGGTTCACCAGGTTCATTCCCGGGATGGCGGGACTGACCAATGATGAAAGAATGGGTCGACTGAGCTTATATTCACTGGAATTTAGAAGGATGAGAGGGGATCTTATAGAAACATATACAATTCTTAAGGAATTGGACAGGCTAGATGCAGGAAAAATGTTCACCATGTTTGGGGAGTCCAGAACCAGGGGTCACAGTTTAAGAATAAGGGCTGGGCCATTTAAGATTGAATAAGGAAAAACTTTTTCACCCAGAGAGTTGTGAATCTGTGGAATTCTCTGCCACAGAAGACAGTGGAGGCCAATTCACTGGATGTTTTCAAGAGAGAGTTAGATTTAGCTCTTAGGGCTAACGGAATCAATGGATATGGGGAAAAAGCAGGAACGGGGTACTGATTATGGATGATCAGCCATGATCATATTGAATAGCTGGCTCAAAGGGCTGAATGGCCTACTCCTGCACCTATTTTCTATGTTTCTATGTTTCTATGTAAGAAATATCATCTGCCTGTTTTTCTCCACAGATGCTACCTGTCCTGCTGAGTTCCTCCAGCAGCTTCTCTTTTATTGTTCAAGGTTCCAACATTTGCAGTGTCTTGTTCTACAATGTTTTAATGTTAGCAGGTGGCATGGTGGCTGAGCTAATAGAGCCACTGCCTCACGGTGCAAGAGATCTGGGTTCAATTCTCACTTCGGCTGTTGTCTGTATAGAGTTTGCACATTCTCCCTGTGACCGTGTGGCTTTCCTTTGAGTGCTCTGGTTTCCTCCCACATCCCAAAAATGTGCGGGTTGGCAGGTTAGTTGGCCTCTGTAACATTTTCCTTAATGTGTACAGAATGGATGAGTAAGTGGGATATCATAGAACTAGTGTGAAAAGATGATCAAAGATCGATGATCAAAGATTAATACAGAGATGTGGACTCGATGGGTCGAAAGACATGCTTCCACGCTGTAGCTCCAGAGTTAAACTTAAAACAAATTGTTCCTTGATTGTTCTGATTTGATGAGACCATTCTGATTATCCTCCCATAAGGGGAGTGCTATTATTGCACATATTATGAAATCAGGCCTTGAGTACTGATTGCTTCCACTCCTTGCATTCTCAATTGACTGAGAAAAACTATGTGCTGATAAAAAAAAAGAGACTCTGACCATCATCTTGGAAGTGAGTTGATTTTAAGAGTTAAATGCTCTAACTCGATTTAGTTACTTGACCTCCACTGCCTTTTACAGCAGAGAGCTTGACAGGTTCATCCCCTGTGGGTGAAGAAGTATCTTCTCAGTTCAGTCTCAAGTGCTTTACTTCAGATCCTGAGAATGTGACCACTTATTCTACACACTCATGTTTGTGGGGAACCATTTTTCCTGCACCAGTCTCTATAACCTTGTCTTAACCTCAATTGGTTCCTTTCTCATTCTTCTAAACTCGGGTGAATACAATAATGGGCAAACCAAAGACAGGAGCAACTCAGTAGGTCAGGCGGCAACTCTAGAGAATAGGGATAGGTGACATTTTGGGTCAGAACCCTTCTTCAGACTCTTCAGGTCGACGATTTTCTACAGAGATGCTGCATGACCTGCTGAATTACTCCAGCACTTGTATCTGACTTTGGTACAAATCAGTATCTGCAATTCCTTCCTACATGCAATGGTCAAAGCAATCTCTCACAATGTGCCAAAAGCCTTTTTGACCACCCTATCTACTTGTGATGCCACCTTTAAATAACTTTGTACCTGCATTCCTAGATCCCTCTACTCCACAACACTCTCCAGAGCACCACCATTCACTGTGTAGGTCTTGCCCATGTTTCTCTGTATTAAATTCCATCAACCATTCTTCAGCCCATCTGTCCAATCAATCAAGACCCTGCTGCAATTTTTGACAACCATCTTCACTATAATATCTACAATACCACCGACATTTGTATCATTAGCAATCTTGCCAATCTTGCCATTTATGTTCTCACCCATATTGATGATATATAGATGACAAACAGTAACGGGCCCAGCTGTAGTGGCCATTTGGCTTGTTTTGCATGTCATTGATGATGGCATGTGCCTTTAAATCTTAGACTGCCCGTTATATTGTGGGTGGGATTTATGACGTGTTTTAGGGCGTGCTTTGGGCTATGTATCTTGCGCAGAAGCTTAGTTTTTAGTTTTAGTTTGGAGGAGAAATGGAGAAGGTTTACCCTCGGCCATGCGAAGTGTAACGAAGACATGAGGAGAATAGGGAAAGGTGACATTTTGGAGCTCGAGTCGCTGGAGTTCGATGAAAATTGTAGTAATGAGTTGGGAGAAGTTTGTATGTATCTGGATGTTTTTCGTCAACAATAAATAACTTATTAGTCAGAAGCTCTGAAGGTCTCTGATGGTGAGCTCGCATGCGTATAGAAAACATCCCCCTTAATCATGCAATCCATTTAGCGGCTAGAGGGTTAATTTCACGAACGATATAAAAATTGGCCGCTATACCAGCACAAAACCCTGAGGCACACCACTAGTCGCAGGCCTCCAGTCTGAGATACAACCTTCCACCATCACCTTCCATGAAGCCAATTGACTATCCATTCTGCTCTCTCTCCTTGGATCCCATGTGATCTAACCTTCTTGTTGCATTATGGCTGTGGTAATAACTAAAGTCTTACACCATGATAAAGGTCCAAAGACTTTATTAACAACATAGCATAGATAACTTCATGGTAGCACATCTCTCTAATTCTAAGGGAAACAGGCAGGGAGGATTACTGTAAAAGCAAGAGGGCTTAACAACAATAGCATGACTCACAACATGAGTGACACTGGTCTACATCCTCCCTCTTAAAGAATCAATAACAGTACAAACCCATTAACTAAGTAAGGCATACATAGCAATTGATAATAAACTGGAGGAAAGTCAAACATAGTCTGGATATTTCACAACCGGCTTGCAAACACGACCAGCAAGTGTACGATAGAGACCATCTCCGTTCTTTCCCCCCGGGGAGAGAGCAGGTGGCTTCACAGGTGAAGGAGACTGAACCAGCATTCCTGGAGACGAAGCAGCCAAAGTCATCACGGGCAGAGGAGCCATTGCAGACATGGGTTGTAAGAGTGCTGCTAGACACAGACGGAAGTACACTTGTATGGTCTGGATAATATGGAGGAGGAACTAGCTCATTCACAGGCAGGATATGTTGTCCGTTACGCCTGTAGCTGACGCCATCGGCACTAATGATATACGAGCGTGGCTCAGAAGCAATTCCAGAAATCACACCAATACAGTCATGGCCTTTGTCAGTCTGTAAACAGACCACTTGCCCCTTGGTCAGTGGTGGCAGTGGCCTACTTGTTTTGTCAAACCATTGTTTTTGAATGTCATGCTTCTGTTGTAACGTGGATTGAATCTCTTCAGGTGGAATCTGTCTGATCCATCACAGGCACCATAGCACGGGTCTGCCTTGACAATAACCGTTGAGCAGGTGAACCCAAAATGGGGTCATGGGAGGTGTTCCGTAAGTTGAGCAGATCCAGGAATACATCGGATTTAGCTCTGTGTGAACGTTCCATGAGCTGTTTGGCACTTTTGACAGCTCATTCAGCCAGCCCATGGATATTCAGGGCTGCTGGTGATGTGGCAAAAATTCCAGTATCTAGCAAACTCCCTGAAGTGTTGGCTGGTGAATTCACCGCCATTGTTAGTTAGCCATCTGCCCGGAGATCTGTGGACTGAAAAATGGCGAGATAACTTTGAAATTACTCCGCTGGAAGTGTGGCTGCTAAGAGAATTAATGTCAAACCATCCTGAATACGAATCAATGAGCACCAGGTACTGCTTGCCATGCTAAACAAATATGTCAGTTGCCACTGGGAGTGTGGGTACCGGATGTGAAAGAAGTGGTTGCTTTTGGTGGTGAGGTGCCAAACTCTTGCACACTGCACAGGATGCCACATTCCTGGTGATGTATTCGACCATGCCAGGCCAGTAAAACATGCTTCTTGCCCGTAGGACAGTAACTTCAGCACCTGGGTGTCCTGCATGGACAGCGTTAAAATACTGGTTGTGCAGTGAAGCAGGAACCACAGCTTGGTGTCCTTTGACACCATGTTGCATTATGGCTGTGGTAATAACTGAAGCCTTACACCGTGATAAAGGTCCTAAGACTTTATTAACAACATAGCATAAATAACTTCATGGTAGCACGTCTCTCAAATTCTAAGGGAAACAGGCAGGGAGGATTACTGTAAAAGCAAGAATAGAAATAGATAGAATCCTTTATTGTCATTGTACAATATACAACGAAATTTCTGGCAGCATCTCCTTCTGCACCAAGCATAAAATCAGATAAAAATAAATAAAACATAAAAAGTACAATAAAAACAGTAATGCAAGTACAAAGTTATTGTCCTTGGCTGGGGGGGGGGGTGTCATAGTTTACTGTAGCATCTTGGGGAAGAAACCACGTGTGACTCTGAGTCTGCCATGCCGTGGAAGTGGGGAGGATGATCCACTGAGGGAGACCCGCTGCAGTGAAGCGGTGCAGACCGTGCAATCCGTAGGTCAGGACACTCTCTATTGTGCAATGGTAAAAAGTTTTTCCAGCAGAGGTGGAGGGAGTCCTGTTTCTCTTCAGCGTTCTCAGGAAGAACAGACGCCTGCTGGGCCTTTTTAATAATGTGGGTGGTGGCCAGCCCAGGTCTCTGAGATGTGCAGTCCACCCCACCTCTTCCCCGTTGATGTTGCCAGTCCTTGCGGAAGTCTCTTGTTTTAAGGTTGAGGTGGTTGTCGCGCACCAGGCCGTCAGTGCTCGGGTATGGTGCCTCATCTCTTTGTTAATCAGTCCAACAATGTTGTAATCATCTGCCCAATGGGTGGCAACGCATGTACAATGTGTACAAGACAGGACTCAGAACACAGCCCTGGGGAACAAGGACAATGGTGGAGGACGTGGTGGTGCCCATTCTGACATACTTCTCAGGAAGTTTGCCCTGATGGAGTTGGCTGAACTAAAGTCAACAAATAGCATCCGGACTTTCGCCAATGGAGATGGCGTCGTCTGTGGATCTTTGGACTTGTAGGCGAACTCAAAGCCTGGGCCTTGACATGTTGTAACACCAGCCTCTCCATGCATGATCACCGGTGTTAATCATTCAATGATGGCTGGGCACTGCTGCGAACGGTAAAGATGTTAGTGTGCAGCAAGCAGGAACTCCGTCCGTCCCGGTTCTTTGCTGGTGTTGATGCCTTGCACAGCTGGTGGGGGGTGGTCATGGTCTGACACATGTCCTCTTCAAAGCATAAGTTGATCTGGGAAGAGAGGTGTCGGTGGGGGAGGGGGTCGGTAATCTGTGCTGATGCCTTTCCACATGGAATTGTTTTCCCTGAAGTTGGATGCCCTCTGTATTTTGCTTTAGCAGCCTTGATGCCTCTGTTCAGGTCCACTCTGGCTTTTCTGACTGAAGTACACCCATTGGTGCAGAAGCTGATGTATGCCAGTACAGAGGAGGTGTGGAGCTCAATGGTCTGGTTCCTTCCTCAAAACAGTCCTGCAAGGATAGTGTGGCCTCCTCAGTCCAGCATTGCATACTGTGGCTTGGACCTGCAGATGAGCTTGTAAATCAGGCACAGGGAAAGATGGTCTGATCAGGGTGGGCTTTGTAGGCTCCACTGGTCTAGTGTTCTGCCCTTCATATCCACATTCTTGTAGAAGCACAATTCAAGGGGGGTCCGGTGTGCAAGCCAGAGTTTAATAGCGGACGTTGGCGAGAAAAACGCTTGGCACTGCTGGTTTATGCGGATTTGCGGATAACTGTACGGTTGTAAGTCCTTTTTTTTCAGCGTGTAGCTCAAGTGGGCATAACTACAAAAGTATGACTCATAACATGAGTGACACTGATCTACACTTCCAGAGCAGCCTATCACGTGGAGCCTTGTCAGTCCATATATGCAGCATCTACAGTTTTGCCCTCGTCAACCTCGATCAAATCTTCAATAAACTCAATCAGATTTGGGACACGACTTCCCACGTAAAATCATGCTGACTTCCCCCTCATAGCACTTGTCCCTCTAAATGCATGTATATCCCATCCCTCAGATTACTCTCCAGTAATTTTCCAACTACAGATGTTAAGGTCACTGGCCTATGGATCCCAGCCTTTTCCCTGCAGACCTTCTTGAATAGAGGCACAACATTTGGCACCCTTCAGTCTTCCGGCACATCTCCTGTATTTAATGACGACTCGTAAATTTCAGCCAGGGCTCCCGCAATGTCCTCTTTGGTTTCCCAGGGCCCTCAGATATATCTGATCTGGCCCGTTTTTAAATATAGTTTATAATACACAAATGTTGCTGCATGTAAAAGCATTAAGTCATTGCCAAACCAATGTGAATATACTTCCTGACTTAAAATGTTGCCCCTGTTATGTTAGTTGTCAGAAGTTACTTCAGATCCACGGTATATATGTAATATTATGCAGATTTTGTGTCTTCAAACTTAGAACATGGATCTGTACAGCACAGGAACAGGCCCACCAGCTTACAATGTCCATGCCAAACAATATGCCATGATAAATTAATCTCATCTACCTGCATATGATCCATGCCTTCATTCTCTGCATTTCCGTGTGCCTATCTAAAAGCCTCAAACATCACTATCATAATCTTACTGTACCTTATGTTTTTACAAAATACATACTTTAACTAAATAATTGCAAAGAAAGTTTATAAATATATAACATTAATATCTATTTCTACGCAATTTCAAAATTCACTGCAAAATGTCTATTACATATTATGTCATGCAGAAAAATTACACCTTACACCACACGCTAACTTGTTTAATGTTATTGAGTTGCTTAAATTAACATTTTGTTGAGCAATGCATTCTGTCATTTGCCGCTTTCAAATTGGACTATCGAGAATGATATCAAAGCAGCATTAAGGTGTTATATCATTTATAGTTTGACTATTAATTAATGGAGCTTTCTTCTACAGTTAGCCTTCAGCTAATCAGATAATTATTATTGTTAAAAACTTTAAAATTAATTAGACCACTTTCAATTATTGTTTGATGTCATTCTTAACAGCAGCATCAGAATTTTTTTTCAAGTGAAAGTTGATGACTGATGCAGCAAAGTTTTGCAAATTTTGCAAATCAACTTGAGTAGGAAACATATGCTTTTGCATAACTGTCCTCTTTAATATTTTGTAATACCAGCTAAAAATATTACTTTCTTTCATTTAAGTTTTTTGCTGTAGTTTACAATGTTGATCAAGAAGAATTAAAATCTGATATGTTTCCTTTGGCACCTTTGCAGGAATGCACAATTCCCCTATTATTTCTTGCTCTGCAGCAAAATGGAGCTTTGCCATCTTTGCTACTGAGGAAGGAATAAGGATATTTGAGAATAATTAAATTCTCTTATATGAGACCCCTGAACATGATGATAATTAGGAGTGGGTTAACAGCAAAAATGTGCAGTAGTGCTACAATAGTTTGATTACTGGAAGAGTAACCTAGATAACATTTGTTCCAACCTCATCATTTCAATTTTGGAAACATCTTGCATTTTTGTTTAAATCAGAATCGGGTAAAGCACATAAAGCAAACTAATTACTTTGAGTTGAGAATCATTAATGATCAAGAAGTTTCATGTCACACACAGCAATTTAGGGGGGCACAGTGGCACTGAGGTAAAGTTGCTGCCTTACAGTGCCAGAGACCTGGCTTTGATCCTAACTACGGGTGCTATCTGCATGAGGTTTGTACGTTCTCCCCGTGACGACGTCGGTTTTCTCCGGGAGCTCCAGTTTCCTCCCACATTTCAAAAAGATGTACAGGTTTGGCTGTTAATTGGTTAATTGGATAATTGGCTTTGGTAAAATATTGAAAATTGTCCCTAGTGTGTAGGATGGTGTTGGTGTACGGGGATCACTGATCATGTGGACTCAGTGGGCCAAAAAGGCCTGTTTCTGAGATGTATCTCTGAAGCACAACCATTATTGGGTAACAGGATCCTGCTTATAAGTAGCTTGTAATACTTCTGAATTTTCTCCCAAAGTCCTACAGGAATGCAATACTGCTATATCTACCTGAACAGTCCTTCATGTGTCTTTACGCCCACATGGATATAGTTCACTCTTAATTGTGTTTGAATGCTGTAATAACAAGCAGCTCAGTGACTCTAAGGATGACATATATCAGTGACACTTCCTTAAAATAATGGGATTCATAGAGAGTCATTCAGTCATACAGCACGGAAACAGGCCCTTTGGCTCAAATCATCCACACTGACCATGATGCCTATCAGAGCAAATCCTACTTGTCTATGTTTGGCCCATATCCCACTAAACCTTTCCTATCCATGTACATGTCAAAATGTTTAAATGTTGTAGCTGTACCTGCCTTTACCAGCCTTAGTTGTCCAGTTTTCATTGTTTAGGTGTTCAAGAGATAGGTTTAGGGCCAGGGAGATGGCATCCACTGTGGACCTGTTAGGACAGTATGCAAACTGCAGTGGATCAAAGTTGGCTGGCTGGGAGGCTGAAGTTAATCATTAATCTCTCAAAGGAGTTGGTGGATGTCGGGGCCACTGGACAGTAGTCATTAAAGCGCGCTACCTTACCTTTCTTTGGTAGCAGGATGATAGTGGTTATTTTGAAGCAGTTGGGGGCATCAAAATTAAGTAGGGAGGTTAAAGGAGAAGATGAGGAATTTCTTTAGTCAGAGGGTGAAATCCGTGTAATTCATTGCCACAGACAGTTGTGGAGACCAAGTCATTGGGTATTTTTAAAGCGCAGATTGAAAGATTCTTGATTAATGTGTCAGGGATTACGGAGAGAAGGCAGGAGAATGGGGTTGAGAGGGAAAGATAGATCAATCACAATTGAATGATGGAGTAAACTTGATGGCCCAAATGGCCTAATTCTGCTCCTATAACATGAATTTATGAAGTAAAGATGTCTGTGAATATCTCTGCCAGCTGATCTGCACAGGTCTTTAGGGTGTGGCCAGGCACTCCATCGAGATCAGTTGCATTCTGCAGATTCACTCTTAGGAAAGCTGCTTACATCTGCCACAGTGACCAATGGTGCAGACACATCTGAAGCTGGCTGAGCGGTGGCTTTCCATTACCAACATCCTGTTCAAACTGGATGTAGAATGCATGGAGTTCATCAGGGAAGGAACCATTGTCACCAACAAAATTGCCAGCCTTCATTTTACTGTCAAACCAACTATGGCCCTGATTATTATGTAAACCTCTCTACAATTGTCCTTCAGCTCCTTTGCTCCAGGATAACAGACCAAGTTCATCCAGTCACACCCTATAACTCAGATCCTCCAGTCCAGATAACAAGTATGTGAGTTTTATCTGCAACCTTTCCAGTTTAATCACATCCTTCCAGAGATCAGGATGGCCAGAGCTGCATTTAATAATCCAATCATGCATAAGTATTTTGTACAACTGTAACATGACATTTCAATGGACAATAGACAATCGACAAGTAGGCTATTCGGCCCTTCGAGCCTGCACCACCATTCAATGTGATCATGGCGGATCATCCACAATCAGTACCCTGTTCCTGCCTTCTCTCCATATCCCCTGACTCCGCTATCTTTAAGAGCCCTATCAAGCTCTCTCTTGAAAGTATCCAGAGAACTGGCCTTCACTGCCCTCTGAGGCAGAGAATTCTACAGACTCACAACTCTCTTGTGAAAAGGTGTTTCCTTATTGTTCTAAATGGCTTACCCCTTATTCTTAAACTGTGGCTGCTGTTTCTGCACTCGCCCAACATCAGGAACATGTTTCCTGCCTCTAGCGTGTCCAAACCCTTAATAATCTTATATGGTTCAATAAGATCCCCCTCTCAACCTAAATTCCAGAGTATACAAACCCAGCCACTCCATTCTTAGATTAGATTAGATTAGATTCCTTTATTGTCATTCAGACCTTTTGGTCTGAACAAAATTTTTGTTACCTTGCAGTCATAACATATAATAAAAAAAATTAAAAAACACATAATAAACACATATTTAACATCCACCACAGTGAGTTCACCAGGCACCTCCTCACTGTGGTGGAAGGCAAAAGTCTTAAAGTCTTTATCTTCTTCCCTCCTTGTTCTCCTCTGCGCTGAGGCGATCCAGGCCTCCGATGTTATCGTCCACTGGCCCACGGCCGAGCCTCCGAGGCCGGGCTGCCACCACCGCCGTCGCCGGAATGCTGGAACACTGCCACAGCTCTGAATCAGGGTCCACTGCTGGAATGCTGGAGCACCGCAGCTCTGAAGCCAGGCCGCTGCTGGAGCACCACAGCTCTGAAGCCAGGCCGCCACTGGAGCACCGCTGGAACGCCACTGGAGCAATCGCTGGAGCACCGGAGCTCTGAAGCCGACCGCCGCTGGAGCACCACTGGAACGCCGCTGGAGCACTGCTGGAACGCCACTGGAACGCCACTGAAGCACTGCTGGAACGCCTCTGGAGCACCACTGGAACACCACTGGAGCACCGCAGCTCTGAAGCCGGGCCGCCGCCACTGTTGGAATGCTGGAACTCTGCTCCGCCATTAGGCTCCGCCATTAGGCCTCAGCACAGACGGAGACGGTGACGGCGGACACGACAAGAAAAGGTCACATCCCCCCGAAGGGAGAGACTAAAGCCTTGTTTCTCCTCACCCACAAAAACACAACCTAATAAATCAAAATTCTAACTAAAACAGACACAAGAAGACAAAAAAAAGAAAAAAAAAACCAGACGGACTGCAGATGAGCCACAGCTACCACGCAGCACCGCCACTTCCGGAAACATTCATATGATAGTCCCGCCATACCGGGAATTAAACTTATGAACCTACACTGCACTCCCTCAATAGCAAGAATGTTCTTCCTCAAATTAGGGGACCAAAATTGCACACAATACTCCAGGTGTGGTCTCACCAGGACCCTGTACATCTGCAGAAGGACCTCTTTGCTCCTATACTCAACTCCTCTTAGAAACATAGAAACATAGAAATTAGGTGCAGGAGCAGGCCATTCGGCCCTACGAGCCTGCACCGCCATTCAATATGATCATGGCTGATCATCCAACTCAGTATCCTGTACCTGCCCTCTCTTCATACCCCCTGATCCCTTCAGCCACAAGGGCCACATCCAACTCCCTCTTAAATATGGCCAACGAACTGGCCTCAACTACCTTCTGTGGCAGAGAATTCCATAGATTCACCACTCTGTGTGAAAAACAATTTTCTCATCTCGGTCCTAAAAGACTTCCCCCTTATCCTTAAACTGTGACCCCTTGTCCTGGACTTCCCCAACATCAGGAACAATCTTCCTGCATCTAGCCTGTTCAACCCCTTAAGAATTTTGTAAGTCTCTATGAGATCACCCCTCAATCTTCTAAATTCCAGCGAGTACAAGCCAAGTCTATCCAGTCTTTCTTCATATGGAAGTCGTGCCATCCCAGGAATCAGTCTGGTGAACCTTCTCTGTACTCCCTCTATGGCAAGAATGTCTTTCCTCAGATTAGGAGACCAAAACTGTACGCAATACTCCAGGTGTGGCCTCACCAAGACCCTGTACAACTGAAGTAGAACCTCCCTGCTCTTGTACTCAAATCCTTTTGCTATGAATGCCAACATACCATTCGCACTCTTGTTATGGATGCCAACATGGTATTCGCATTCTTCACTGCCTGCTGTCTGCATGCTTACTTTCATTGACTGATGAACAAGGACCCCCAGATACCGTTGTACTTTCCCCTTTTCCCAACTTGACACTATTTAGATAATAATCTGCCTTCCTGTTTTTGCTACCAAAGTGGATAACCTCACATTTCTCCACATTAAACTGCATCTGCCATGCATCTGCAGTATCAACTCTTACATTCATTTCCAGGACTGATGAACACATACATCCCATATGCCTTCTATACTATCTTGTCTACCTGTGTTGCCACTTTCAGAAATCTCTGCACTTATGTTATATGAGAATTTTGCCCTAACAGTCTGTGACCCATATGTTTAAAGCCCATAGCGCTGCAGCCAACAGCGCTTTGTTTCAAACCCCATGAGCTAAGCTGACAGCGCTCTGTTTAAAACTTTTCCAAGTCTGTAGCACTGTGTGTATTACCTTTGCACACCAAGTCTGTAGCGCAATGTGTATTGCTTTACATGCCAAGTCTGTGGCTGATAGTGCTGCGAGTATTACCTTGCATGCAAAGTCTGCAGATGATAGTGCTTTGTTTCCAAATGTGGGGTGGGGTGGGGGGGGGGGGGGGGGGGGGCTTGTTTGGATGCAATCCCCTGCCGTTGGTTGTAATTTGAATTTGGGGGCAGTGCTATTGGCCAGGACGTACCGGCGGTTATTTCAATGACTGATTTTTGCCAGTATAAAGCAAAGATCCAATAGCTAGCAAGATAGCCCACTCTACGAAAAAGACGTAGTATGGTCCTGGGCTGATTCATGGGTAATTTTCGGCCCCATTTCTGTAACCAGCTTCCGTCTCCGCACCAAATATCCCATAGCGGAGCAAATATATTAGTGCCGAGACGGAAGCCGGTTACAGAAACATCCTCATAAAAATAAAAGTTCTTTGGTAAAAATCTTCTCCTCATTTTCAGAATTATAATTTATTAACACAAACTTTTCCCCCCCGCAACATTGATTACACTGCGAGTCGGGTCGGATAGGGTTACTGAAATTGATGAAATAAAGGCCCACGTTCCGCTCCGTCGCATACTACATGTCAGCCCATGACATTTAACAGGAGTGGTCTATCTTGCTCCGCTATAGGATCTTTGGTATAAAGGTAGGCGCCATAAGGTAGTTCTTCATGAGAGGGGTTCACCGACAGGCTGGGTTGCGATCAGCGCCACGGACAGAGGCCGAGAGAGAGGGAGGTGTGCGGCTGTAAGACGGGCCCCTGTGCTGACTGAGATAAGTATTGTTTTTGTTCTCTCTGGTGCCAGTAAAACTGATTTGTAACTTCACAGATGGGTGTGCCTTTTTTCTGTTCTACTAGTCAGATCCTGGAACCTGTTCCCTTGTAACAACTCCAGTTCTCTCTGTTCAACAATCCTCCCCAGGACTCTGTCAATCACTGTATATCTCCTAGCCCTGTTTAACTTACCAAAATGCATCACTTCAACTTGTTTGTGTTCCTTGCCAATTGCAATCTTCCGTCACTTAATGCAGCGGAACGTGAAGAACTAGGAGCGCAGATTACAATAAAAGACATTGAAGAGACTATTAAATCACTGAATAATGGTAAAACGCCAAGCCCAGATGGGTTCAGTAACAAATTTTATAAAAAATGTCATGAATTAATCTCTCCTCGTTTACAAGCACTTTATATACACGCATTTAAAGAACAGACACTACCACAAACTTTAGCTGAATCAACTATTACACTGATACCCTAAAAATATAAAGATCTCAATGAGCCAGGATCATATAGAGCAATAGCTCTTCTAAATACAGACCAGAATATATTAGCTAAAACCCTGGCAAGAAGACTAAGTAAATACGTTAGTAAATTAATACACCCTGATCAAACTGGGTTTATACCCAAGAGACACTCATTCAATAGCTTGAGACGCCTGTTTAATATAATGTACTCGCATAGAACGATAAAAGAAGACATCAATCATTTCATTAGACACAGAAAAAGCATTCGACCAAGTAGAATGGGAATATCTCTTCACAGTATTGCAAAAATTTCAACTATGAGAAAACTTTATTTCATGGATAAAGTTGTTATATAACAAGCCGACTGCCAGAATACTGACTAATCAAACACTCTCACCTAAATTTCAATTATCCAGGGGCAATAGACAAGGGTGTGCATTATCACCACTGTTATTTGCCCTTGCGATTGAACCCTTAGCTGAAAGTATAAGAGTACATCCGAACGTTCATGGTTATAATACTAAATATTCTAATAATAAGTTAGCGTTGTATGCAGACAATGTACTATTATATATTACCAATTCCCAACTTAGTATTCCAAACATACTAAATCTTATGGAAGAATTTGGCTCCTTTTCAGGGTATAGAATAAACTGGAACAAAAGTGAAATTATGTTGATAAAACCTCAAGACCCAATACACCTTCTAAAACTTCCCGTTAGAATGGCTACGGAAAAATTTAAATATCTTGCAGTCTGCGTGACTAGAAAATACTCCTCTTTATTTCAAGCAAATTTTCCACCATTAATCACCAAATTAAATGCCCTTATTCAATTTTGGAAAACACTTCCGATCTCCCTTATAGGTAGAATTAATGGCATGAAGGTGATTTTCCTTCCACAAATCCTGTACCTATTTCAATCAATATCGATTTTTCTCCCTAAACACTTTTTTTAAACTCGATTCTGCGATTACAAACTTTATCTGGGATTACAAAACTCACAGATTTCATAAACGACATTTATGCAAACCTAAAGAAATCGGCAGACTGGCTTTCCCGAATTTGTTTGACTATTACTAGGCAACGAACATTAAAAAATTAATTTATTGGATGGACAACAAGTAAACTAGCTAAAAATGTAGAGGGAAGATTGTTTGCCTTTCAGAATAGGCGCGATTCTTCTCTCTCCAATAAATCTGAAGAAATCAGCGTATGAGAAAAATCCGATAATCCATAGCACCTTACGAATCTGGAAACAGGTGAAATCAGCCCTTAAATTGAGAACTTTATCTCTCCTCCAACCAATCGCAAATAATCCCTCGTTTAAACCGTCTACTTTACACAAGGCATTTATACAATGGGAAAGCTTAAGAATTAAAAAGCTGGGAGATCTTTATCAGATGGGGACTCTCCTCTCATTTCAAGAATTACAGTCGAAATATCATCTGAAAGGTAGCCAATACTTTAGATATCTTCAAATACGAGACTATGTGAAATCACACACCCAAGACTGTCAATATATGGTTCCAGATATACTAGATGAATGCATGAATAGAAAGTCGGATTCAAATAAGTTAATATCGCACCTTTATAATACCCTTTTAAATTTACAAACTCCATCGTCGGAAATAATTAGGCGAGCTTGGGAAGATGAACTGGGTCTAACGATTCTGAAAGATAGTTGGGAGGAAAGCCTTCTATACATATACAACTGTTCTCTTAATACTCGCTAATACAATTTAATATACTGCATAGACTTTATTACTCAAAGTCTAAATTGAATAAGATCTTCCCAAGTGTCTCCCCTATTTGTGATAAATGGCTCCTCCAAGAATCAACCATAACCCATTCCTTTGCTTCCTGTAGAAAATTACACAACTTCTGGAGGGGAATTATTGATATCTTTTCTAAAATACTTAAAACAAAATTGGACTCCAACATAAAATTGATCATACTAGATATGTCAGAAGCCTGGAGCTAACACTATTTCAAAGACGTTTCCTTAACTATGACCTGATAATGGCGAAAAAAATAATACTTAAATTTTGGAAACGCCAGAGATTCTAGATGAATGTTTGAATAAACATCCCAACACAGTCAAATTAATATCATATATTTACAATATTCTGTTAGATAGTGGGAATCCATCGACGGAATGACATAGACAAGCATGGGAAAATGAATTAGTTCAACCCATAACGAAAGATATTTGGGATGAAAGACTACAACATATACATCAATGTTCGTTAAACGCCAGACATTCTTTAATACAATTTAAAATATTACACAGATTGTATTATTCTAAAACAAAATTAAATGGAATTTTTCCTAATATCTCTCCTATCTGCGATAAATGTCAATATTCTGAAGCTAATTTAACCCATACCTTTGTAAATTGCATAAAAATTAAAACATTTTGGGTGGATATTTTTAAAATTATTTCCATAGTGGTTAATAGTCAACTGGATCCCGATCCTAAATTAATAATATTGGGCATATCTGAACAATACCTAAAACTGACAATAAACCAAAGAAATTTTCTGGACTATAGTATAATAACTGGGAAAAAACTAATATTAAAATTTTGGAAAAACCCTGCATCCCCTACAATTAAAATGTGGATTATGGAGATCTCGGAGACCTTAAATCTGGAAAAAAATTAGATTTGTCTTAATCGACAAACCTGAATTATTTATTAGAATATGGTCCCCGTTCATAGATAATTTGAAGGGGTAGAATGGGCCAGCGCTGAGGCTCGACGGAAGCTTGAACCCAGGACTAGATGAATAGTTTTGTTTTCTGTACCTACGGACCTATCTCCTAAGTTGTATTATAAAATTTAAAAAATTAAATTAAAAAAAAAAAAAAAATTCGGAAACAGGCAACACTCCCTATAGTGAAGATATGGATTACAAACATGTCCGAGACACTACATTAGGAAAACATTAGGCTTGTCTTGGTAGAAAAACCAGATAAATTTTCTCAAGACATGGACACCCTTCACCGAATTCTTACAAGAATAGGATGGCGCACACAAACCTAAATTTAAATCCGATCCTGGGCTGGGTGAGGTGGGCAGGGGGGGGACGAGGGGCAGGTATATCTCCACTTTTCTTTTTCTTTTTTTTATCTTTATTTTTTTCGGCCACACTACTTTGGTAATTTAGGAGTCTTTTCTTTGTGCTTTTTCGAGCTATCTTTTCACCTCACTTTTTCCCTCTCTTGGTCTCTTTTTCTTTTCTTTTTTCATTTTCAGGTTATAAGGTTAAAAATGAAGCAGTACAATAATTGTACAATCTTAGATGCCGAATGTTTTATCTTTGTACAATTGCTTTTAATAAATATCAAATAATTAAAAAATAAAAAAATAAACGTGTCTGTGTTATTTCCATATTGTATTCCTTTGTCCACCTTCCCTGTTGATCTATATTCTGATGTAACCTTAGAGAAACGTCTTCATTGCTTGTTAGATTACCAATCTGAAATAGATAGGGGGTGGGGAATAAATACAACTAATTAAGGGATATTTTGGAAATGAAATTCCTGTATTGCTGCCAGTTCATCACTACAGCTGCAATGGAAAAACATTCACACATGTTTCTGGCACGAAGGCTTGAGGGAATTCATCACTTTTTCATGAGGTAAAATGCAAAGAGCAAACAAAAATTTGCACCTTTGATATTGTGCAAAACATTATCCTGCTGTAATAGAAACATAGAAACATAGAAACATAGAAAATAGGTGCAGGAGAAGGCCATTCGGCCCTTCGAGCCTGCACCGCCATTCAATATGATCATGGCTGATCATCCAACTCAGTATCCTGTACCTGCCTTCTCTCCATACCCCCTGATCCCTTTAGCCACAAGGGCCACATCTAACTCAATCTTAAATATAGCCAATGAACTGGCCTCAACTACCTTCTGTGGCAGAGAATTCCACAGATTCACCACACTCTGTGTGAAAAATGTTTTTTCTCATCTCAGTCCTAAAAGACTTCCCCCTTATCCTTCCCCCTTGTTCTGGAGTTCCCCAACATCGGGAACAATCTTCCTGCATCTAGCCTGTCCAATCCCTTAAGAATTTTGTACATTTCTATAAGATCCCCCCTCAATCTTCTAAATTCCAGCGAGTACAAGCCGAGTCTATCCAGTCTTTCTTCATATGGAAGTCCTGTCATCCCAGGAATCAGTCTGGCGAACCTTCTCTGTACTCCCTCTATGGCAAGAATGTCTTTCCTCAGATTAGGAGACCAAAACTGTACGCAATAATCCAGGTGTGGCCTCACCAAGACCCTGTACAACTGCAGTAGAACCTCCCTGCTCTTGTACACAAATCCTTTTGCTATGAATGCCAACATACCATTCGCTTTCTTCACAGCCTGCTGCACCTGCATGCCTACTTTCAATGACTGGTGTACCATGACACCCAGGTCTCGTTGCATCTCCCCTTTTCCTAATCGGCCACCATTCAGATAATAGTCTACCCTTCTGTTTTTGCCACCAAAGTGGATAACCTCACATGTATCCACATTATACTGCATCTGCAATGCATTTGCCCGCTCACCCAACCTTTTCAAATCACCCTGCAGCCTCCTAGCATCCTCCTCACAGCTAACGCTGCCCCCCAGCTTCGTGTCATCCGCAAACTTGGAGATGTTGCATTCAATTCCCTCATCCAGATCATTAATATATATTGGAAATAGCTGGGGTCCCAGCACTGAGCCTTGCGGTACCCCACTAGTCACTGCCTGCCATTCTGAAAATGACCCGTTTACTCCTACTCTTTGCTTCCTGTCTTCCTGTTCTCTATCCACATCAATACTGAAGCCCCAATACCATGTGCTTTAAGTTTCTATACTAATCTCTTACATGGGACCTTGTCGAAAGCCTTCTTTTTTTTTTTTTTTTTTTTAATTATTAGTTTTTTATTGGAGGGAAAAAAAATTCACAGTACATCTGATGTATAGCATTACATTTTCCTCCACTTTGTTTTTTATAAATAATAATAATAATAATAATAATAATAATAATAATAATAATAATATAAACAAAATAATCCTAACCCACCCTCCCAAAACGCCCCTTGGCAGCTTATTTTTTCACAATCCAAATATATCACAAAATCAAATGCACTTTTTAACAATAATAAAGTAACAAACCAAAATAAAGGCAGATCCCCGCTTAATATCAAGTGCCCTCAGTCAACAGGTAGTTCCTTTAGACCCTCAAAGTATGATAAAAATGGTTCCCATTTCAAATAAAACTTTTTCACAGACCCCATCAATGTGAATTTAATCTTTTCTAACCTTAAAAAAAAATGACGTCTTCCAGCCAAGCAGCGGCAGATGGAGGAGTGTTAGATTTCCAGACCAGCAAGATTCTCCTACGGGCCAAAAGTGATGTAAATGTAATGATATCAGACTGGGTTGTATTTAAACCCAAGGTTTTATCTGCTGCTACACCAAATACAGCTACATGTGGGCATGGTCTCATTGTCATCCCAAGGACTTCACTGATGGTTTTAAAAACCACTGCCCAGTAGTTAACAAGTTTGGGGCAAGACCAGAATGCATGAGCTAGATTGGCTGGAGAGAACGAGCACCTGTCACAGCCAGCGTCCGTCCCTGGATATATGTTAGCAAGCCTGGCTTTGCTTAAATGAACCCTGTGTAAAACTTTAAATTGTATGAGCCCCAATCTAGCACATAATAACAAGGAGTGGACTTTTTTCAGCGCTTCTGTCCAGCATTCTTCAGACAGATTCATACCAAGGTCATCCTCCCACCTAGCTTTAACTTTGCTCAGGTTTTGATCTCCTAAATGCATCAATCGAGAATATATAGCAGAGATCAGTCCTTTATTTGCAAAGGTAAGAATGAGTTTATGCAACACTGTGACAGGAGGGAGATCAGGAAAAGAAGGAAATTGTTTCATGACAAAGTGGCGAACCTGAAGATATTTAAAGAAATTATTATGTGGGAGGCCATGTTTATTGTGTAGGTAGTCGAAACTATCAAATATGTTGTTAGTGTATAAATCCTTAATGGACATAAGACCATTCAAACCCCACTGTCGAAAGGTTGAATCAAGTGTAGAGGGGGGGAATAAATGGTTACTGTGAATGGGACCCAGAACTGCAGCTGATGTAAGCTTATAATGGCAACGAAATTGGTTAAAAGTTTTGATGGTTGATAGTACGACAGGGTTGGATGTAAATCTAGAGGGTTTCAATGGCAGGGAGGAATATACTAAAGCTGGGAGAGACGAGGAGTAACAGGATTGTGATTCAAGCAGACACCAGTCTGTATCTGGTCGGTGGAGCCAGAGTAATATCTTTTGGATATTGGATGCCCAGTAATAATTAATAAAGCTAGGAAGGCCCAGTCCACCTACTTCACAATCTCTTTGGAGAGTACACTTATTGACCCTTGGAACCTTGTTACCCCTTATAAAGGAGGTTATAGATTGGTTAACTGAGTTAAAAAATGACTTGGGTAGGAAAACCTGCAAACATTGGAACAAGTAAAGAAATCTGGGAGTACAGTCATCTTCACTGACTGCACTCTCCCAGCCATAGTGAGTGGCAGACTACACCATCTCTCAAAGTCAGCCTTCATTTGGATAACTTGAGGCACGTAGTTAGCTGCAAACAGGGATGTAAAAAAGCGGGTGATGTGTATTCCTAAATATACAAACCCTTCTTGAGATATGGGAAAGGGCAGGGTTTCCTGTTGGATCTGTAGAGCTAAGTTGATGGGAAAACATTTGCTTTTTTGGAGGTTTAGTTTATAGCCAGAAAAAAGTCCCAAACTGATCCAACAAGGACACAATTGCAGGGCTACTGGCTATAGGGTCGCTCACATAAAGAAGGAGGTCATCAGCATATAGAGACACATGATGTTCCCTGTTTCCTCTCCTAATGCCCTGGAATAATGTAGTTGACCTAAGTGTAATAGAGAGAGGCTCAATTGCAATGGCAAAAAGAAGCGGAGACAGTGGGCAGCCTTGACGAGTGCCACGTGTTAATTGAAAATAATCAGATCGCAAATAATTTGTCTGTATACATGCTAAGGGTGAATGATATAATAGCTTAACCCAGGCTACAAATATTTTGCCAAATCCAAATCTCTCCATGACTCTGAACAAATATGGCCACTCCACTCGATCAAATGCCTTCTCCGCGTCCAAAGAGATAACAGCCTCTGGGCGCGGAGAAGCACTGGGCGAATAGACCACGCTGGCCAATCGACGGATATTAGAAACGAAATGACGATTTTTAATGAAACTTGTTTGATCTTCTGGGATTATTTTGTGAAGTTGGCATTCTAAACGGCAAGCCAGCGCCTTCACCAAAGTTTTTACATCCACATTCAAAAGTGAGATGGGGCGGTATGATCTACATTGAGTTGGATCCTTGTCTTTTTTAAGAAGAAGTGAAATAGAAGCCTGTGAAAGAGTGGGGGGTAATGAAAGCCTTCTGAAAGTCCAGATATAACACATCCACTCTACTAGTTACATCCTCGAAAAATTCTATAAGATTCGTCAGACATGATTTACCTTTCATAAATCCATGCTGACTTTGTCCAATGATTTCACCACTTTCCAAATGTGCTGCTATCCCATCTTTAATAACTGACTCTAGCATTTTCCCCACTACCGATGTTAGACTAACTGGTCTGTAATTCCTTGTTTTCTCTCTCCCTCCCTTTTTAAAAAGTGGAGTTACATTAGCTACCCTCCAATCCTCAGGAACTACAGAATCTAAAGAGTTTTGAAAAATTATCACTATATAATTCTTCCAGGTCTTCAGAGGGTAACCAGAGAAGTGTAATTGGATACAGATAATCGATGCCTAACTGAAAAGCAATGCATGACTTTTAATTTGTAATTCATAATGATCGAGAATGTTCCCAGTATAAGAACTGTCAATCGTGCTGCACAGCAGCTACTGTAAGTACTGGAGATTGTAATCACGTATTGTCTTTCTGCTGACTGGTTAGCATGCAGCAAAAAGCTTTTCACTATACCTCGGTACACTTGACAACAAACTGAACAGAATAAGATTATTTTATGAATTACGTCATTGAAGTATAAATGATACTTGAAGCATTATGTTTGCTTTCACAAGTGCACCATTATCCATGTCCTATTTAATGCATTGTTGCAGTCTTTTGTGCTGTTAAATTGTACCTATACCTATTGATTAAATAATTTTATGAATTCTAAGTAAAATTAATGTTATTTCATCCAACACTGCAAGATATTGGGAAAATGAAGTAAATTAGAAATTGTTTAAATTATTCAACGTCAGACAGCATCTGTGGTGAGAAAAAAATAGGGTAAATATTTTTTTTTAAAGCGAGAAATAAGGAAACACTGTGACATTGCATTTCATCCAAACTGGAAAGAGATTTTCAACAAATGTAATGGCAGCAAAAGTAGAAAGTGAGCAAACATCAATATGGAGGGTTTTGTGTGTTTAACTTGTGCACTGAATCCAGCTTTCCCCTGAGCCCTGTCACCCTCTCAATTACAATGCAGATCGGGACAGCACATAAAGGAAATCGCATACAGCAGTGGTGAGCTTATTGAACAAGTTGCTCTGTCACGATACTCTGGGAAAGTACTTTGCTCAACTTCCTGCTATTTATAGTATTCATGTTACACTGGTTAAGCCAATATCACACATTCACGATAATTCATCAGTAACTCACTTCTCCCTGGAGTATTTGATCCTTATTTATTTCTGCAGGAGTTGCCTCTACCTGCATGACAGCTAGGGCCTGTCTTACTTTGCTTAATACCCGTTTTCCCCGTTCCTTGTATAGATGGGTGTTCTAAATTAAGGAAGATCTTATTGCCATTACTCATTATCTTATAATCGTATCTTTGCTCCAGCCATCTATACCTTGAAATCCAAATAATATGCTAAACTAATGACCGCCGCATCTAGAGTCTCCTTTAGGTTGGCCAATGTTCCCATCATCCTTTTCCTGTATTTTGAAGTTCTTGAGTTGACCATATTGCAAACTTTATCAATGTTCTTATAATTTCCAGAGATTCCTTCAACATGAAAGGCTTTGATAGGGTGGAAGGTATAATAGAGCTGTAAATAAGAAAAGGTACACATGAGAAAATGGAAGATGTTGCAAAATGAATGCATGCTCTAAAAGGACAAAGGAAGAAATATAAGTGGAGATGACATTGGCAATAATAGTATCAGAATTCTAGCACTTGCAATTAGCAACCAAGGAATGTGCGTCACTACTGACCTTAAAGAAAGCTCTCTACTAAGTCCTGCCTTACTCTGTGACACGAGTTTTTCTTCTCACAACACCATGTCTCCCAGTTCTAAAGGACCCCTGGAGTCCAGCAGCTATAACATTGTCAAGCTTAAGTTTTTTTCCTAATCATAAAACAAGTTGCCAAAAGCACAATTCTTTATTAACAGTATGTGGAATATCAAATAAAGACTACAGCCTGCGACTCAATGTGTGGTAGATAAAAAAAGTTGAGTTAAATAATTGTGCTAATGTAGTCAGCAGGGGGGATGGGAGATTGCAACCTTCAGCCTGGTGTGCACAATCAAATAAGATAAAATAGAATGTTGTCCTACAACTTTAGGCTGTGCGCACCATACGCAATAAGAAGAGAAGAAGTCAGCAGGATAGGCAGAGGCAGTACAGGGAGCGAAAGTTAATAGGTTAAACTGCATTTATTTTATTGCAAGAAGACTGACAGGTAAGGCAGATGAAGTTAGCGTTTGGATAGGCTCGATATGGAACTGTGATATTATAGCTATTACAGACATATGAGGGTCAAAAGTCAAGAATCATGAGTGTTTAATTGCCATATGTACCAGAATAGAACAATGAAATAGGTTTGTAAACACAGTACTCAATAGATGACATAATAAACAAATTTTAAAAAAGTTAAATAAATTAAAAAAAACAATAATTGTGCAAATAAAAGCACAAATTCACGAGAGCAATCAAGACAATTTGTAGTTTAATTATTCTTTGATTGATAAAGACGCTGATGAGTGCTGGAAATAAGTTGTTTATGGACCATGAGGTCAGGGTTTTCAGCTTCCTATGCCTTCTTCCCAATAGCAGGAATGAAATGAGAGCATGGCCGGTGTGGTGAGCGCCCTTGATGATGTTCTTTGCCCTTTGAGGCAGCATCTCCTAAAGATCCTTTTGATGATGGGCAGTATCCACCACATTATTATGCAAAAACTGCTCAATCTTCCAAGGAAGTAAAGATGTTGATGGGCTTTCTTTACGACTGCATCAGTGTGCTTGGACCAGGACAGATCTTCAGAGATATTCACACCCAAGAACTTGAGGTTGTTGACTCTCTCCGTAGATCTTTAGCTCTCCTCTTCTAAAGTCAGTAATCAGCTGCTTAGTCATAGTATCATTGAGAGTAAGGTTGTTACTCTTGTACTATTCAAGCAGACGATCGATCTCACTCCTATACTCTGGCTGATCATATGATCCTTGATGCACACCACTAGTCACAGGCCTCCAGTCCATCACCCTCTCTTTCCTTCCATGAAGCCAATTCTCTATCCAATTATAGACACAAAGTGCTGGGGTAACTCAGCGGGTCAAGAAGCATCTCTGGGGAAAAAGAATGGGTGATATTTCAGGTCGGCACCCTTCATCAGACTGCAAAAGCATCTGATGGTCGGCGGGGGCACTGCAAGCCGGCGGCCCTGCCAGCAGCGTGTTAGTTTTTTTCTACTTTTTTGTTTTTTTAGTTTGTTTTAATGCATGTTTTTAATGTCTCTCTGTGTGCCTTGTGTGGGGGTGGTGTGGGGGGGGGGGGGGGGGTAAGGGGGAAACCGCTTTGGTCGCCTCCTCCACGGAGAGGCGACATTTTCTATGTCACCTCCCCCATGGCCTAACATCGAGCATCATTGCGGCCTTTCCCGGAGACGTGCCCAGGGCTTCAGCTGCGGGCGCAGCGTGGACTTTCGTCGCGGAGCGGGCGAGCCCTCGCCGGAGGGGAGCGCTCCGTTCGCTGGCCCGCGGCAGCCTGAAGCCGGGGTCTGCAGAGCTCCAGCTGGTGCGGCGTCCTGAGCCTGGGATCCCTCGTTGGAGACCGGGGAGGAAAAGAGCTCCAACCGCCAGCCCGCGGCCAAATTCTACCACGGGCGTGGTGCGGACTTACCATCAGGAGCGGTGTCCATCGCTGGGGACCCCAGGAGAGGAGCTCCGACCGCCAGCCCTGCGGTCTGCGGTGCTTCCGGCTGCGGCGCGGGGGGGACTTTAGATCCTAGACTGCCGGCCTGTGACCTACACCAACCTGAAGCCACGGTCTCCAGTGGGGAGGTGCCGATACAGAACTTACCTGGACTTTTACCTTGTCTATTCATCTGGACGCCCGCAGCAGCGGCTGCGGAGGGTTGAGGTCCCATCCACGGGGGAAAATGGAGGAGGTCTGGCCAACTTTTGTGCCTTCCACCACAGTGATGAATGCTATGGTGGATGTTTATGTTACATTTTTATTGTGTTTTTGTGTGTTCTTTTTAATTGTACCGCTGGTGGCAAATTCAGGAGCATTACACAAGCAACTATATTGGGAAATCAGATAACTGGAAAGAATGGTGGCGCAGCGGTAGAGTGTTGCCTTACAGCACTTGCAGTGCCAGAGACCCGGGTTTGGTCCCGTCAATGGGTGCTGTCTGTACGGAGTTTGTACATTCTTCCCGTGATCGTGTGGGTTTTCTCCGAGATCTTCGGTTTCCTTCCACACTCCAAAGACATACAGGTTTGTAGGTTAATTGGCTTGGTATAAATGTAAATATGTAGGATAGCATTAACGTGCAGGAAACGCTGGTCGATGCGGACTCATTGGGCAGAAGGGCCATTTTCCGCAATGTATCTCTAAACTAAACTGTGATTATGGGCACCTTCAAAGTCTCTAGTATTGATTGAGATTACTATAATGCTAAGGGATTAGATGGGGCAGAATTTGTTTTGTGTATCCAGGAACATTTTCTCAAGCAACATGTAGATGCCCCTATTTGAGGGGGCAATACTCAAACACCTCTTGGAACTAAGGTTGGTCAAGAGATTCAAATGTCAGTGGCAGAGCAGTTGGGGACCAGTGATAATAATTCTATTCATTTTTAAATTGTTATGAAAAAGATAGGACTTTTCCACAAGTTAAAGCACAAAAATGGGAACAGCTAATTTTGATGGCATAAAATAGGAATCTGCAAAGGTTGATTGGGAGAAACAGTTAGAAGGTAAACAGACATTTGGCAAGTGGGACGTTGTCAAAAGTAAGACAGAGAGAGTTTAAGCAACAGCATGTTCCTGTTGGAGTGAAGGGCAACATTGGGAAGACTAGGAAATCTTGGCGGACGAGGCATATTGATGCTCTAGTCAGGACAAAGATAGGGCATAAGTCAGATTTAGAAAGGAAGGGGCAGTCTGTGATTCAGCAAGAGAGGGTTCAGAATATATTCATTGGGCCTGGAGGTCTGGAGTTACAGTATAAGGAGAGACTGGATATGTTGTGTGGAGACAGCAGGACTAGTTGGAGAACTGGGAAGGAGGGAAAAAGCAAGGACTATCTAAAATTAGAGAAGTCAACGTTGATACTGCTGGGGTGTAAACTACCCAAGCGAAATATGAGGTGCTGTTCCTCCAATTTGCGCTGAGCCTCACTCTGGCAATGGAGGAGGCTCTTGCTTTTCCCCTCCTTCCCTCCCCCTTCCCAGTTCTCCCATTAGTCCTACTGTCTCTGCCTCTTCCTTTCTTTCCACCCCCCCCCCCCCCGACATCAGTCCGCAGAAAGGACTCGACCCAAAACGTCCCCTATTCCTTCTCTCCATAGATGCTGCCTCACCTGCTGAGTTTCTCCAGAATTTGTGTCTACCTAGTTCAGGAAGACATCCTGGTTGGCATGGATTTGTTGGGCCAAAGGGGCTGTTTCCATGTTTTATAATCTGTGACTTTACGATTCACATGCACATAATGAAGGGCAGACTGGACATATTAACATTGTTAAAACAATCTTGCATTCTGAAATATTTATATAAATTAATTGAAATGACATGAATCCAATTAGGGACACATACAGTAGTTTGCTGTGCAATATTTATGGGATAATAAACCACCTTAAGCCAAACACACATACTTTATGTAACAAATCTAAGAATTTCAGGTACTTTTAACAATCAGCCCGGTTTGTGAAAGGCTCAAATTCACATCCGTTCAAACAGTGCACCATGTGGGGCAATGCTGAATCGCTTACGCCGACATTGGAATCTCCATGTGAAACTATAAATGAATATAAATCTGTAATTTGCCATTGCTATCACAGTGTAGTGAGAGTCAGCACTAATCATTTAATTTCCAGGACATTCTCTGAAATTATATAATTCAAATGTTGGGTTCAGAAGGATATATTATATCATGCTATCATCATATCTATATAACCAAAAGACTCATCTTGACCACTTCCAGTCTGTGCTGTATATTGATTTTAGAAAAAACGCTATATTCATTTTAGAAAAAACGCTAGCCTATATCACTATAATTTTTGGCCATTTTACTCACAGTCCTCCCCTGCTGAGGCAGCCCTGAGGATTTTTCCGATCGATTAAAAATAAAGAAGTTATGAGTGTTTTAAAAATCTTGAGATCAGCTAATTGGTCCTCTTGCCGGTCAATCACCATGATGAAGGCAATGCCCCTGCCAGGGGGGGCAGGACTATAAAAATATGACGTTAGTCAGTCATTCTGGAAGATCGCGAGGGAGAGGCCACAACTGTGATTCTAAGCTGTGAATCAGCTAAACTGCCCTGCCCATGCTTGAAACTGCAATGCAAATTTGAAAATGAAATGACAATGCCATGAGTTGTTTGGCCTGCCCTGCCCGTGCTTGAAACTGCAATGCAAAACTGAAAATGACAGTGTAATGAGTTGTTTGGCCTGCCCTGCCCGTGCTTGAAACTGCAATGCAAAACTGAAAATGACATTGTAATGAGTTGTTTGGCCTGCCCGGTGCTTGAAATGGATTGACTTGACCTGAAATGGATTGGCTTGACTTGACTTGACTTGACTTGACTTGAATTGGATTGACTTAGAAACATAGAAACATAGAAAATAGTTGCAGGAGGAGGCCATTCGGCCCTTCGAGCCAGCACCACTATTCATTGTGATCATGACTTGACTTGACTTGAAATGGATTGACTTGATTTGAATTGACTTGTAATCGTTTGACTTGACTTGACTTGAAATGGATTGACTTGAAATGGATTGACTTGACTTGAATTGATTTGAAATGGATTTGGATTGACTTGACTTAACTTGAAATGGATTGACTTGACTTGAAATGGATCGACTTGACTTGACTTAAAATTAATTGACTAGACTTCACTTCACTTGACTTGAAATGGATTAACTTGACTTGAAATGGATTGACTTGACTTGAATTAAATTGAAATGGATTGACTTGACTTGACTTGACTTGACTTGAAATGGATTGACTTGACTTGAAATGGATTGTTGGCCCTGCACTCACCGTGCTTGACTTGACCCACAACACCCATGCTAGTGCTCCAGAAAGCCATTCCCCCTGTCCCCCTCTGTCCAACCACCACTGGCCAGCATTATTGGAATTGGTGCAGAGGTGGAATATTGTGTTGGGGGACCAACCCTCCCGTGTGAAGCTGGGACCCAATGGGTCACACTTAGTCTAGTGCTTATTAAAAGTCTGATCTTGTAAGTCTGTATATGCGTGTGAATATGTGTCTGTATATGTGGTAGTCTTTTTAATCTTCGCAAAAACACTACACTGTAATGATTACAGTTTTACATATTCTGATTGACATTTTTCCCCCTCAAGGCAGCGATCACCTTCACTGAACATTTTATGCTTTATTTCTCGACTTATTCTTGGCTTATTACTGATTAAAAAAATGTTTTAATCAAAATAATTTAAATTTTAAATGAACAGCTTCAACTGATGACATCACAATGGCTCGGCCTAGCAGGATCAGCTTCACTGAAGATTTCATTCTATATTTGACGTTATTTACGGCTAAAGCTTTAAAAATGCCGATTTTCACAAGATTTTTACGTATTCTGAGACATTTTTCCCCTCTTGGCAGAGATCACCACTGAACATTTTATGCCTTATTTCTCGACTTATTACTGATTAAACTTTAAAAAAATCAAAAGACTTTGAATTTAAAACGACCAGCTTCAAATTATGTCACAATGGCTCAGGTAGCAATGGGGAGGGTGAATTGCTATTGCAACAGATAGGGCAAGTGCAATTGGAATTTTTTTAAAGAGCACTGCTGAGGGAGGCAGGGAAGTGTTGAATATTACGTTCGGGAATGGCTTGAGTTGGAGGACCACGCCTCGCGTCGGGGCTACAGGTAGGGAACTTCTGCGTTGGGGGAGCAGACTGCACTTGGTCGAGTACTTATTAAAAGTCTGATCTTGTACGTGTGTATATTTGTATATGTGTGTGTATATGTGTATGTATATGTGGTTGTCTTTACATCTTCACAAATGCACTACATGGTAACGATAACATTTTTACATATTCTGATTGATATATTTCCCCTATAGGTCGAGAACATCTTATCTGAACACTTTATGCTTTATTTCTCGACTTATTACATTAAAAGTAGGTAAGGTTTAAAAACATCAAAATACTTTGAATTTAAAACAACCAGCTTCAACTGATGACGTTGCAATGGCTCGGCTAGCAGTGATCAGCTTCACTGAATATTTCATCCTATATTTGACATTATTCGTGATGAAGGTTTTAAAAATACCAACTTTAACAAGATTTTTGCATATTCTGATTCACATTTTTACCCTCTAGGCAGGGATCACTTTCACTGAACATTTTATGCTTTATTTCTAGACTTATTACTGATTAAAGTTTAAAAAAATCAAAAGACTGAATTTAAAATTACCAGCCTCAACTGGTGATATCACAATGGCTTGGCTAGCAGTGACGACACAGGAACACTCTGAACATTTCACCTCACAGGAGGAGGAGGGCGAATTTCTATTGCAATACGCAGGGGAAGTGCGATTGGAATTTTGTTTATAGCCCACTGCTCAGGGAGGCAGGGGAGTGCTGGAATCTTACTTGAACTGTTTGAGTTCGAGGATCACGCCTTCCATGGGGGCTATGGGTAGGGAACATGTGGTGTGAAAGCACAGAATAACAGTTGTTGAACTGAATATAGTAAGATACGAGAGATTTGTAATACCAGCTGATCTTTTATGATGGTTGGGAGTGGTGGGCACGTAATTGTTCATCGTAACTCCTCATAAAATAAAGATCAAATTTCAAACCGGTAGGTTCTCATTTAATCTTACTATTTCACTTCGGAGTCACGTGAGTGACTACATGAAGATTTCGAAGCTCTGTGATTTCATGCTGTGGACACAAGTCCAAGCCACGCACTGTATAGGTTGACCAAGATGAGAGATAAGAGCATTCAGACATGACAATTTTTGAAAACATGCTGATGCTTTAATGGACAAATCATAATAATAGTTGATTCTCTCATCCAGGGAAACTACGTAACAGAGCTTAAAACAGTGTCGGCAAAGGCCCTTGGTCTGGCGACAGGTTTATTATAAAACCTTTGAAAAGTACATTCTCCTGACCACCCTGCAGCTGCTAGTATTTGGTCTAGCGGGACGTCCATTTTCCTCGCTGCAGACGTTGATGCTGCCCTAGTGGAGTGAGATTTAAAGTAATCAGTATCAACTCCTGCATATGTCAGGACCTGTTTCAGCCACCTGGAAATGGTCTGAACTGAAACCTTATTGTGCGGTTTCTTAAAACTAACAAATAATGCTAGTTCCGAGCTGCTGAGGCTTATAGTGACCTTTATATAAAGTTGCAGGTGTGTTACTACACATAGCCGGATGTCCAAGGGGTAAGCCGCAAAAAACAGTTTGAGTCCGGATGTACCTGGTCTGCTTTGCTTGACTAGGTCATAGACGTAGAACGTGATGCTATTGGCAGATATGATCATTCTGTCCAGTCGGAGCTTGTGTAAAGACTGGGCCCGTTGCGCTGACACCAGCGTCATGAGCATCACTACTTTGTATGTAAGTTGAGCCAGGGACAGGGATGTTGCCGGCGTCCACTGGCGGAGCAGAGTTAATACTGTGCCTACATCCTATATTTCTCTATATCTGCGCCTGGGAGGTTTCATGTTCAAGATGCCCTTCATGAACCTGGACACTAGAGGGTGTGACCCAACAGGTTGTTGTCCTGACCTTGGCCCCAGATACGCCGATAGTGCACTTCTGGCACAGTTAATAGCACGATAACTCAACTTCTCTTCAAAGAAACGTTTGGAGAGAACCCTAACACATCGGTTACGTGTACTGAGTCACATGATATATGGGCTCGTGTACAGTACTCTTCCCATTTCCTAATATGGGAAATGTATTGTTTCTTCGTACTGTCTCTCCAGGCTGCAGCCAGTATATCCACTGTGCGTTCAGTCAATCCGAGCCCCAGGAAAGGTCTTCTCAGACTCTGTGAACCAATTATTTTATTTTGGTCATGGAGAGGATGTTTTGCTTCCCCCCTGTTACAGGGTGGATTGCAGATGCTGCCTTGGGGACGGCCATACCCCAAAAATAGAGAATCATGGCTATGTCGGCCAGCCTGGGTTTACCAGGAGGCCTGAAGCAGGCTTTTGCCTGACCGTGAGCAAGCATTGACTGATGAAGGCAGAAAGGGGGGAAAATGCATAAAGCACATCCTTCCATTTAGTTGCGGGAGTACCTCCACCGCCTCTGCCTACGGGCCGTGCACTCGTGCAATGTGCTTGGTAACTGGTGATTTGGTCTGCAGGCAAACAATATGATATCCTTTGTCCATACCGGTTGTATTCCTTGCAATTCATCAGTGTAAATGAGGTTGCCTATTGACATAGGATATGCCTTGATTCACCCATGTAATTAATTAAGCTACTGCTGGGTGATGTTGTTAATTAAAGTTGAACGTGCAGGTGATGCATATTCACGCAATTAGTCTTTGACCCATAGTGTGCACCCATTAACTCTAGGTGGTTAATACTTATACCATAAATATTCATGCGTCTTCTGTAATGCCAGTTTTTTTAATATATTGCAAAGGCTTAAAAATAGCTAATTCCCCAACCTGTGAATGGTGCACACCCTTATGTTCTAAAGAAACCATATCCACCTAACTTCATGGTTGTTGGTGGCTTTGTGGAATGAATTTCCGTCCCCGAGCTCTGGGGGGTAGAGCTGCTGGAGTATTCCAAGTGCGTATTTTGGAGGTGGGCCGGCCTTGGCCATGCCCTAAAAAAGACTTTGGTTTGTAATTGTCCTTCATGCTGCTACCAGCTTCAGGGAAACGATTGCTGCTGGAAGAAGCATAGGGATGTTGCCGAAGCTCTGTTGGCTGATGAAGCCCGGATTAGCCCCAAGGCTTTCGCTTCGTCATCCAGGTCTTTGACCTGTTTGGGTAGGTTTTCACCAAATAGGTAGTTAGGTGGCTGTACATTACTGGGTTTATATAATGCTGCAAATTTAGGATTGAGGGTGGGGCGAATGGCATTTTTTCAGTAGCAGTTGATCTCGAAGTGTGCGTTGCATAGTAGAGCCAGCGCATCTTGTTGGTTATCCGACAAAGGAAGTCCATTCACTGATGTGGCAAAGGCCGTGATGGCTGAAGCCAGCAGGCCCAGAATTTTCTGGAGTTTTACCTCCTGGTTCCTTATGCCTCCACCCAGATGATTCCATATAGAGCTGTTGACAGCCGGCACGCGTAAAGATGCACAGTTGATGGGTGTGTGATGCCTCATGGCCGTGTCCACCATTACTTCCTCTTGAAGCTGGTGTGAGGCCAAATAGTTGATGTTTGCCGCCAGTTCTTCTTCGAGCGGCTCTTCAGTTTGTGATGGTACCGCAAACTTTGATGCCATGGCGAGTATATCTATTCCTCGCTGCCTGTGCATCTTGGTATGCCCATTGGACATATTACCAAACTCTGAGTCAGCCCACAACTGACTATGGATGCTCCCCTCCTCAGAGAGGGAGACATCTAGCAGCCCTGTATCAGGCACTGCTGCGGGCTCTCTCGGAGACCCGCGCTCATATAACTCTGATCTAAGGAGTGTATCACGTTGGAGCATCCTCTCGATGAGGTACTCCATTCGGGACAGGCATCCGCCGACACTGTCCATATTACTATAGGCCTCGCAGACTTCTGCTTTCCCCACATTCGTGGTAGCCACGGTGCTCTGCAGAGACACCAAGTCTGCAGTAACTGGAATTGTCATCAGCGACTGGACCGTCTTTTCTTAATTTTGTCCATATTTTTCGTTCAACTTGTAGCGACCCTGCAAACAAGCTTGAACGAATACATGACCTCAGAATAAGCTCTAGAACTTACCTGCAGGTCTTTTAACTTACCACTGGCAGGAGTGACGAGCCTGTCAGCCAGTCATGGCGCCATGTAGTAGACATAATGATGCGCATGCGGGCTGACGGCCTTCTTCGTGTAGTCACTCACGTGACTCCGAAGTGAAATGTTATTTATTGTCATTCAAACCTCGTTTGAACGAAATTGCATTTTCTACAGTTTTTTTACATTACCAAAAAAACTATGACCCACACTTAACAGTTTACACAAACATCCATCATTAGTGAGTCTCCAACACCTCCAAACTGTGATGGAGGGCAAAGTCTTATCTCTTCCCTTTGTACTTCACCTACGGACCAGCAGTCCAACTGCAGCATCGAGGCGAACTTGGGCTCTGATGTTAAAGCCCCCGGCGGACAATAGTAAGTCCTGTGGCCATTAAGCCACGCGGGGCGATGTTAAGGTCCGGCTCCATGTCCTTTAAACCCGGCGGTTCAAGCAGTCCAACCCGAGGTCCAGCAGTCCAACTGCAGCGTCTAGGCGAACTGGGGCTCCAATGTTAGAGCCCCCGGCGGTCGATGGTAAGTCCAGTGGCCACTAACCCGCGCAGGGCGATGTTAGGCCCTGCTCCGTGTCCTTTAAACCCCGCGATTCCAGCGGGGGAAGTTGCCGTTGCGGGAGCTCCAAAAAGCCGTCTCCCACCAGGGACCTGGAGCTCCTGATGTTCCTGTCCACCGGGCCTGCAGCCGGAGCTTCCGAAGCTCCAAAGTCGGGTCGTAGCTGAGCGCCACTACAGCTCTCCACGCTCCGAAGATGGCCAGCTCCGTGATATCAGGTCCGCAGGCTCTGCGACTGGAGCCCTCAGGTGGGTCCCACGATGTTAGGCCCAGCGACACCGGAGATCCGACAGGGAAAAAGTCGGGTCCTCCGTACATGGAAGAGACTAACGGCTTCCCCCACATCCCCCCCTCCACCCCCCATATATAAACAGCTAAAAAATAATAAAAACTAAGCTCAAGACATACATTTAACAAGGAAAATTTAAAAAAAAGACAGACGACTGTAGACGAGCCGCTGTCGTTAGGTGCCGCCACACGCTACGTCATTCAGTCCATCAACTTTATGCAGACACTCAGAGCAAATGTATTCCCCCAGTTATTCCTCTTAATAACTTTTCCTTAACCCCTTCCTGATCTTGGAGGGGAAGATGCTCCTCAAACTGCGGAGCATCCTGGACATACAGCTTACCCCCTCCATGACACAAACTGCTCAAAATGAGAAGTACCTTCATCAACAGACTGGTTCCGCCAAGATGCAGGACAGAATGCTACAGGAGATCCTTCTTCCCTGAGGCTATCAAACTGTACAACACATCCCCCTTCTGTCATGGGGTAGACTGAGACTGAATCCCCCCCCCCCCCCCCAAAAGCTTTGCATGTCCCCCAAGCCTTTGCATGTCCCCCAAGCCATTTGTCACTTTAATTTCATGTTTCATGTATTTTGTGTTTTTGTGTATTTTATGTTTTTATGACTGTTGGCAGATCAATATCCCTCCTGGGATTAAAAAAAAGTTGAATTGTATCCTATCATATTATTACTGTTACCTCACCACAATTGCATCAAGTTCACCACCATCCTTGCCCCTCCCCGACTCACCAGATTCTACAATGCACCCACACATGAGGTGATTCTCCAGTGGCCAATTATCTTACCAAGTTACACATCTTTGTGATGTGAAGGCAAACCAGAGTACCCAGAGCAAATCTACATGGTTATGTGGAGACATGGCAAACTCCAAGCAGCAATGGAGGCCATTTCCAGAGATGAAGACAGAATGGTCAGAGTAGGAGATAATAAAATTAAATTTATAAGGTACGATGGACTGAGGATCATTGCATTTAACCATGATATGTGCTGCTTAAGTGATCTTCATCACCTGTCCTGTTTAGCTATGGACAGGTTGATCTGAATTGCATAAGCAGACAAACCTTGCTAATCCATGTACCTGAAACGTCACCATATCCTTCTTTCCAGAGGTGCTGCCTGTCCCACTGAATGACTCCAGCATTATGTGTCTGTCTTGCACGACACTAACATTGCAGTAAGATTTTAAATATGTTCAAAATTCTAGATAGCTCGCTGACCAGTGTAGATCAGTGTCACTCATGTTATGTGTCGTACTTTGTAGCTACGCCCACTGTTTAACAGAAAGCTTCTCAGCCCTTTCTCCCTCAGTCTTGAGTTAGTATTAAGATGAAGTTACCTATGCTGTAACGCTAATAAAGTATTTGGATCTTAATCACTGTGTGATTAAGATCACTAAGTTATTCCAGCAGCAGAAGCTCGATAATCAGTATAAGTTCACTGCAGGTGAACTGCAAATATTGAAATGAAAAAAAAATCTGCAGATGCTGGAAATCTGAATAGAAACAGAAAACATAGGATAGATTCAGCAGGTCAAGGTGCGCATGTAAGCATCTTTTGAGAACAAAACAGAATTAACGCTTCAGGTGAATGGATTTGCATCAGAATTAGTTAAAAGACAACCATTTCAGTTTGCAGAGAAGTGTGAGGAGAGGATCCAGGGGGCTTATTGGAGAGAACAAAATAAATATCTTAGGCTGGAGACCAAGAGAGACTGAATTGTGCAAAGAAGGTGGTACTAGTGAGGGAAGATAGGGAAGGCTTGTAAATTGGATGAAGTTACCTATACTGTAATGCTAATAAATTCTAAATTGGAGGTGATTTTCTCAAGGAGAAATAAATAGGAGGAGATGAATGAATATAGAAACATAGAAAAAAGGTGCAGGAGGAGGTCATTCGGCCCTTCGAGCCAGCACTGCCATTCATTGTGATCATGGCTGATCGTCCGCTATCAATAACCCGTGCCTGCCTTCTCCCCATATCCTTTGACTCCACTAGCCCCTAGAGCTCTATCCAGCTCTCTCTTAAATCCATCCGGTGATTTGGCCTCCACTGCCCTCTGTGGCAGGGAATTCCATAAATTCACAACTCTCTAGGTAAAAAAATTTTTTCTCACCTCAGTCTTAAATCTAGTCCTGCATCTAGATTGTCCAGTCCTTTTATAATTTTATATGTTTCTTCTCATTCTTCTAAACTCCAGTGAATACAAGCCTAGTCTTTTCAATCTTTCCTCATATGACATTCCCGCCATCCCAGGGATCAATCTCGTGAACCTACGCTGCACTGCCTCAATCACAAGGATGTCCTTCTTCAAATTAGGAGACCAAAACTGTATACAATACTCCAGATGTGGTCTCACCAGAGCCCTATACAACGGCAGAAGAACCTTTTTACTCCTGGACTGAAATCCTCTTGTTATGAAGGCCAACATTCCATTAGCTTTCTTCACTGCCTGCTGTACCTGCATGCCAACTTTCAGTGACTGGTGTACAAGGACACCCAGGTCTCGCTGTACCTCACCATTACCTAACCTAACCCCATTGAGATAATAACCTGCCCCTTGCTTTTGCCACCAAAGTGGAAACCTCATATTTATCTATATTATACTGCATCTGCCACGCATCTGCCCACTCACTCAACCTGCCCATTGTCCCCCTGCAACCTCCTAACATCCTCTTCACAGTTCACACTGCCACCCAGCTTTGTGTCATCCGCTTGAACAGGGAGACTCGCATGAAAACAACGGAATGAAAAAAAACAATGTTGAAATTAAAATATAGGCAAATTAGGTTTCTGGAAATTTGAAATATACAGAATGCAGGAAATACCCAGCAGGTCAAGCTTCATCTGAGAACATTGATGATCTTAGTACATAAAAAAAAGGTAGGCCCTTCGGCCCCTCGAGGCCATTTAACAATCCTGAAATTTTATCTCAACCCACTTTCCCTTCACATACAGTGGCTTGCAAAAGTATTCATACCCCTTGAACTTTTCCACATTTTGTCACGTTACAACCACAAACGTAAATGTATTTTATTAGGATTTTATGTGATAGACCAACACAAAGTGGCGCATAATTGTGAAGTGGAAGGAAAATGATACATGGTTTTCAAATATTTTTACAAATAAAAAACTAAAAAGTGTGTCGTGCAAAAGTATTCAGCCCCCTTTACTCTGATACCCCTAAATAAAATCCAGTGCAACCAATTGCCTTCAGAAGTCACCTAATTAGTGAATAGAGTCCACTTGTGTGTAATCTAATCTCAGTATAAATACAGCTGTTCTGTGAAGGCCTCAGTGGTTTGTTAGAGAACATTAGTGAACAAACAATGTTCCTTGGGCATCATGAAGCCCAAGGAACACACCAGACAGGTCAGGGATAAAGTTGTGGAGAAGTTTAAAGCAGGGTTAGGTTATAAAAAAAATCCCAAGCTTTGAACATCTCACGGAGCACTGTTCAATCCATCATCCTAAAATGGAAAGAGTATGGCACAACTGCAAACCTACCAAGACATGGCCGTCTACCTGAACTGACAGGCCGGGCAAGGAGAGCATTGATCAGAGAAGCAGCCAAGAGGCCCATGGTAACTCTGGAGGAGTTGCAGAGATCCACAACTCAGGTGAGAGATTCTGTCCACAGGACAACTATTAGTCGTGCACTCCACAAATCGGGCCTTTATGGAAGAGTGGCAAGAAGAAAACCATTGTTGAAACAAAGCCATAAGAAGTCCCGTTTGCAGTTTGCCACAAGCCATGTGGGGGACACAGCAAATATGTGGAGGAAGGTGCTCTGGTCTGATGAGACCAAAATTGAAGTTTTTGGCCTAAATGCAAAACGCTATGTGTGGCGGAAAACTAACACTGCACATCACCCTGAACACACCATCCCCACTGTGAAATATGGTGGTTGCAGCATCATGCTGCGGGGATGCTTTTCTTCAGCAGGGACAGGGAAGCTGGTCACAGTTGATGGGAAGATGGGTGGAGCCAAATACAGGGCAATCTTGGAAGAAAACCTGTTAGAGTCTGCAAAAGACTTGAGACTGGGGCGGAGGTTCACCTTCCAGCAGGACAACAACCCTAAACATACAGCCAGAGCTACAATGGAATGGTTTAGATCAAAGCATATTCATGTGTTAGAATGGCCCAGTCAAAGTCCAGACCTAAATCCAATTGAGAATCTCTGGCAAGACTTGAAAATTGCTGTTTCACAGACGCTCTCCATCCAATCTGACTGAGCTTGAGCTATTTTGCAAAGAGGAATGGGCAAAAATTTCAGTCTCTAGATGTGGAAAGCTGGTAGAGACATACCCCAAAAGACTTGCAGCTTTAAATGCAGTGAAAGGTGGTTCTACAAAGTATTGACTCAGGGGGGCTGAATACTTTTGCATGCCATCTTTTCAGTTTTTTATTTGTAATAAAATTTGGAAACCATGTATCATTTTCCTTCCACTTCACAATTATGCACCACTTTGTGTTGGTCTATCACATAAAATCCCAATTAAAAAACATTTACGTTTGTGGTTGTAACGTGACAAAATGTGGAAAAGTTCAAGGGGTATGAATACTTTTGCAAGCCACTGTACCTATATCCATTGATTTATTTAATATTCCAGAAGTCGATCGCACTCTGTTTTAAATGCAATCAACAATAAGCATCCACATCCTCCCAGAATAAAGAATTTCAAAGATTAACTACTTGCGAGAAAGAAGTCTCATGTCAGTTCTAAATGCTCAATCCTTATTTTGTGAAAGTGATTATCAGCCCTAGACATTAGCCAGTGGAAACATCTTTCCTGCGTTCATCTTGTAAGGCCTCTTAAGGCTTGTAACAATTTTGTATGTTTAATGAGGTCACTTCAACTTTCTAATCTCATGAGAATAGAAACCTGATCTACTTGGTATCACCTCATGAACTAACAGCGAAAAAACAATTCTGGCTAAGCTTGGCTTCACTCCCTTTATAGCAAGTATATCTATACTTTGGATGAAGATCAAACCTGGAAACAAGATAATCAAACCCGCCGACATGGGAGGTGCCATGGTAATCTGGCGCACTGACCTCTACCGGACTGAGGCCAGGCGACAAGTCTCAGTCACCTCCTCCTACTTATCCTTGGATCATGACCACACAGACAAGCACCAGGCCTTAATCTCAAACACCATTACTGGTTTAATCACTTCGAAACATAGAAACATAGAAAATAGGTGCAGGAGCAGGCCATTCGGCCCTTCGAGCCTGCACCGCCATTCAATATGATCATGGCTGATCATCCAACTCAGTATCCTGTACCTGCTTTTTCTCCATACCCCCCTGACCCTTTTAGCCACAATGGCCACATCTAACTCCCTCTTAAATATAGCCAATGAACTGGCCTCAACTACCTTCTGTGGCAGAGAATTCCACAGATTCACCACTCTCTGTGTGAAAAATGATTTTCTCATCTCGGTCCTAAAAGACTGCCCCCTTATCCTTAAACTGTGACCCCTTGTTCTGGAGTTTCCCAACGTCGGGAATAATCTTCCTGCATCTAGCCTGTCCAACCCCTTAAGAATTTTGTAAGTCTCCGTAAGATCCCCCCGCTATCTTCTAACTTCCGGCTCTCTGCCCTCTTAAGCCTCCAACCTTAACGTTCCCCAGCCCCACACGGCCCGATTCTATCTTCTCCCCAAAATCCACAAACAGAAATGTCCTGGCAGACCCATTGTTTCTGCTTGTTCATGTCCAACCGAATTAATTTCCACATACCTCGACTCCATCCTATCTCCCTGGTCCTATCCCTCCCTACCTATGGCCAAGAACAACTCACACGCTCGTCGTCACCTCAATGACTTCTGTTTTCTAGGCTCCCACCCCCTCACCTTTACTCCAGTAACTCCAAATCTGAGGAAGGACATTATTGCCATAGAGGGAGTGCTTCACCAGACTGATTCCTGGGATGTACCTTTATGAAAAAGACTATGGATAGACTCGGGAAACTTACAAAATTCTTAAGGGTTGGACAGGCTCATCACTCTCTGCCACAGAGGGTAGTTATGGCTATATTTTAAGAGTGAGTTGGATGTGGCCCTTGTGGCTAAGGGGATCAGATATGGAGAGAAGGCAGGTGGAAGGCTCCTATGGCCTACTCCTGCACCTAATATGTTTCTATGTTTCTAAACCTCCATTGCCCATCAGGAGGGTCTTAAAGCCCTCCGTTTCTTCCTCGACCTCAGAACCAGCAAATCTCCGTCTACCAATATTCTCCTCCACCTAGCAGAGCTGGTCCTTACACCCAAAACTTCTCCTTCGACTCCTCCCACATCCTCCAAATCCAAATTCACTTCAATAGTAAGATTAAACGAGAACTTACCAGTTTGAAGTTTGATCTTTATTTTATGAGGAGTCGAGTTGAGGGACTACGTGAATAGAAGCCCGTACAGCCGTTGGTACGTCAATCTTCAAAGCAGCGGAATGAATTCACAGCTAACAATGACTGAAGTATAATGGTACGATGATAAAACTAGAACTACCAGATGAGATCTATGAGGGTGGGAGCGGAGGGCACGTAGTCCCTCAACTCGACTACTCATAAAATAAAGATCAAACTTCAAACTGGTAAGTTCTCAGTTTAACCTTACTATTTTACTTCGGAGTCACGTGAGTGACTATGTGAAGATTTCAAAAGCACTGTGAATTCACGCCGCAGAACCAAATCCGACGTTCACGACTGCCTGGATTGACCAAAGTCGTTAACAATCAATCATGCATCAATAATCACATTTGTTAAACGAATAACAGTTTATTTACAAACATAATCATAAGAAACCCCTCTAACTCAGGGGAAACTATAACAGTACTGAAACCAGAATCAGCAAACACCCCGAGCCTTGAAATCGGCTTGTGATAAAACCTCTGAAAAGTTAGCTCACTGGACCATCCTGCGGCTGCGAGGATATGGTCTATTGGCAAGTCCATCGCCCTTGCCGCGGAAGTTTGTTACCGCCCTGGTGGAATGAGATTTGAATTTATCAGTATCAATTCCAGCACTTGCCAGGACCTGCTTTAGCCACCTTGAAATCGTTTGCACCGACACCTTACTGTGTGTTTTTTGTGACTAATAAACAAAGCCAACTCTGTTCCTCTCAGAGGTTTAGTAATCTCAATGTAACGAGATAAATGTGAGACTACACACAAGCGATCATCTGCGGGGTATGCTGAAAACACAATCTTACATCCTGTCATGCCTCTTCTATTATGTTTAAGCAAATCATAGACATAAAATATAATGGCATCTGCCGACACATGCATTCTATCTAGCCGTAACTTTTGCAACGTTTGTACACGTTGAGCTGAAACCAACGCCATAAGCATGACCACCTTCATAGTTAATTTGGCTATAGATAGGCTTGTAACCGGAGCCCACTGGCGAAGAACCATAAGAACGTCACTCACATTCCAAATACCGGCATACCTGGGTTTAGGAGGATTAGAATTGAAAACTCCCTTCATGAATCGTGAAACTAACGGATGTGTCCCTACTGTATGCAATTCTGCATTCATAGGTAAATAAGAAGACAGAGCACTTCTGACTGAATTAATCGCACTGTAACTTAATTTTTGGTCGAAATAAAGAGTTGACAAACTCCAATACGTCCGTGATCCCTGCAGTATGATATACAATATTCTGCTTTAGGCAGAATTGCTCCCACTTCCTTATATAGGTGATATATTGCTGCTGTGTACTATCCCTGCAGGCCAACGTGAGAACATCCACAGCCCGATGATACAGTCCTCTCCCCAGGTCTGGCCTCCTCAAAATCTGGAAATCAACAGATCAATATGATCATGTAAAGGATGTTGATCCCCAGTGACTGGATTTACCAGTAGATTTTTATTCTTGGGAATAATCATGTAAGGCTCCCTAGACATTTGTAATACAACAGAAAAACCATGCTTGTGTAGGCCAACCTGGCACTACCAATACCCCTGAAGCGGAGTCCTCCTTGATCTTTTGCAAACATCTGCTGATGAGACAGAATGGAGGAAATACATACACAAACATTCCTCCCTAATGCAGCGAAAACGCATCCACTGCTACTGCCCCAGTATCTGGTTCCCATGAAACATATCTAGGTAACTGATGATTTAATCGAGATGCAAACAAGTCAATATCTGGCAATCCATACTGAACAATCATTTGGTTAAATACATCCTGATTTAACATCCATTCAATGTTGTTATTAAACTGACATGACCTAGTGTCAGCTACAGTGTTGAATCTTCCTGGCAAACAAAGTGCTGAAAGCCAGATATTTTGGTCAATACACCAGCTCCAAATCTGGTTAGCCAGTCTATCACAAGAATGTGACTTAACTCCACTCATGTGGTTTACATATGCCACTGCTGTGGTGTTGTCAATCTGGACCTGCACATGCAAGTCCCTGCTTGTAGAACAATAAGCTTTGAGCCCTACCAAGTGCCCAACAACTCTAAATAATTAATCCCTCTTAATTGAAGAAGTGATGTACTCATCCACATTCCATCTGCCTCCACAACTAGAAGACATATCTGTTGCACCCCAACCCAGTGCACTTACACCAGTCTGTAATATCAGTGACGGTGGTTCCACCAAAACCTTCCTAAAACTTTTGAAACATGTACTATCCACCATTGTATGTCAGCAATCGCCCCAGCTGACAACTGCATAGGCCTATCAAAATGGCCCCTTTGTATTCTCAGTGCCTGTTCCTTTAATAATTGTAATTGTTGATAATGCAGAGGACCATACTGCACAGCTGGAAATGCTGCAACAAACTTCCCAATTAAACTGGCTACTTGTCTAATCGAAGGCCGTAGTTCTCCAACGAGATTAACACAGTCCTCAATTAACTGATTCAATTTATCCCTGGGCAAAGTTACCAACATGTGATTGGAATTAATGGTAAATCCCAGATAATCAATAATTTGGACTGGTGATAATTTAGATTTATCTGGGTGAATAACAAATCCCATTTGTTCAAAAGTGATTTTAACAACTGAAACTGATGATTGAGTTTCAGCATGAGTCTTTCCAACAATCAGAATATCATCTAAATAGGCCATTACCACATGCCCCTGAGCTCTAAGTAATGCTAACACAGGTTTTACCAATTTAGTAAATAATCTAGGAGCTGAAAATCCATTCGCCAATGCCCTGAATTGCCACAGCTCAGTCATCCAAATAAATTTCAAATATCTTCTATCATCACCATGAATAGACACTGAGTAATACGCATTCTTTAAATCAATGATTGCCATATAACACCCTTTGGACACTAGATGTTTGGCCGTGGTAAAGGTCTCCATTTTGAAATGCCTATAACAAACCAATTTGTTCAAACTCGATAAATCCAGAATAATTCTACATCCCCCAGTCTTTTTAGATCTGGGAAATATACTTGACAGAAATTGTTGACTTTGATAGACAGAAGGCTCAATTACCCCTTTCTTATGTAACGATTGAATCTCTGCTTGAATAAGCACATTTTCCTCATCTGAAAAATAAGTTTACGACTAGGAAAATGTTGATTAGGTAGACGGTCCTTAAGTAAAATTCAAGAGTAAAGAGTTAAGAGTAAAATTCAATTTTCACCCCTTCAATACTACTAAGTATGAACAAATCTGATGTCAACTGCTGCCATTGTTTGAGAAACAATTTTAACCTTCCCCAATTTGAACAGGAACATCAGTTAATTAATCGTCTGTCAATGTTATATTCCTTACCGGGCATCTTTCCTTGCGGCCTTGTTGTCCTCGACCTCTTGTAGAGAAACTTTTTTGCCTTGCTTCCAGCTGGCTTAATGAGGGCCATGGTTTTAACAACCTCATGACAGTCTTTGACCCTTTTTGCAAGGTTACCACCAAACAACAGATTTTGTGGTGGTACACTGGTCGGTTTGCACAAACTCGCCAAATTCGGATTAGCACTGGCCTAATAGCGGCCCTCCTGATATTATTAATTTCAAAAATGCATTACAAAGGAATCCCAGTTCGTCCTGGTGTGCTTCAACCATATTGCTTGTATCAATAACTTTCACCACAGCTGTAATACCTGCTGACAACAGTTTAAGCACTTTTTTAAAACTTCATCTCCTGGGCCCTAGCAGGCATACCCATCTGTGACCAAATTTGGTGATTAACCACCGGTACCCATCAGGAGCTTTATAATTTTTTGCTACTTCATCCATAGCTAGCTCCTGTAACTGGTGGGAGAGCATATACTGAATTGCTTCGGCCAATTCTACATCAATCGCCTCTCCTGCCTCTCTAGGCTCAGCAAACTTCCCAGCAATGTTCGGAATTACCTCCAACCAAACTCCTTTACTGCTCTCCCCCAGCATAGAATCAGTGTCAGCAAACTGCACTGATAGAACATCCTCCTCACAGGCAGGATAGTTCTGCAGTCCTGAAACAGGTGCTGCTAGCACAAGCTCTCCATCAGCCTGGCTTGGGCACCACTCCTCCTCACGGAGCTGGTCCCTGTCGAGCATTCTTTTGTAATAAAATCTCGACGTGGGAGAGCCGTGAGCAAACGGACTCTCCTATGGAGGGTATAACCTCCAGGCCCGACTCATCTACGGGCCACAGAGACTTGCCAGTGGCCTTCCGCCCTACTGTGCAAGCCTCCACTGCCCCCCCGGCAGTGGGTCCGCAACCACTGGCTGTGTAGCCAGCACCGGACCAGGTGTACCAGACGGGCCTCCATCCTCAACACTCTCCTGGCCACTTTTCCTTTCTACCCCCGGAGCGCCTCGCCGACACCTTCTTCACTTTCTGCAACATATCTACAAGAACTCCAAACCGTCGCAGAAAATGACCTGTGGTAAAACATTTTTTAAAACCTTACCTCCGTTTAAACTTACCGCTTGGAGGAGCGCTGCTGCTCCAACCGGCCGACTGCACCAACGTCTGACGCCATGACGCACCAACGGCTGTACGGGCTTCTATTCACGTAGTCACTCACGTGACTCCGAAGTAAAATTCAATTCAATCTTTAGTTGTCATTGTGCAGTGTACAATACAGAGACAACGAAATGCAGTTGGTATCTACGAAGGGCGAACTTATGGATAAACAAGTAATACATATACATATGCAGTGGTGTCTGTGCAATTTGCTCGTGATTGGATAGTCTGCGGGGGGGGGGGGGGGTTTGAGGGGTGGAGCCAGGCAGTCATTGAGGTGCAGCGTTGAGAAGTGTGACAGCCGCAGGGAAGAAGCTGTTCTTGAGCCTGCTGGTCCGGCAGCGGAGGGACCTGCAGCGTCTCCCGGATGGTTTGGTGGTGTGAGCTGTCCCTCACGATGCTGTGCGCCCTGCGCAGGCATCGTTTACTATGGACAGACTCAATGGAGGGGAGTGAGGAGCCTGTGATGCGTTGGGCTATCTTCACCACCCTCTGCAGAGCTTTCCGGTCAGCAACAGAGCAGTTACCATACCATACTGTGATGCAGTTGGTAAGGATGCTCTCGATGATGCAGCGGTAGAAGTTCACCAGAATCTGGAGAGACAGGTGGACCTTCTTAAGTTTCCTCAGGAAGGAGAGACGCTGGTGAGCCTTCTTGATCAGCGAGGATGTGTTGTGGGTCCAGGAGAGGTCATCGGAGATGTTGACCCCCAGGAACCTGAAGCTGGAGACACGTTCCACCTCCGTCCCATTGATATGGATGGGGTTGTGCGTGCAGCCTCTCGATCTCCTGAAGTCAACAATGAGCTCCTTGGTCTTCTTGGAGTTGAGGGCCAGGTTATTGTCGGCACACCATGCTGTTAGGAGTTGAAGCTCCTCCCTGTAGGCCGACTCATCGTTGTCGCTGATGAGGCCAATCACCGATGTGTCATCTGCATACTTGTTGGTACCATGTACAGGTATGCAGTCGTAGGTGAAGAGGGAGTAGAGGAGGGGTCTCTGCACGCAGCCCTTGGGTACGCCAGTGATCAGGGTGAGCGTAGAAGAGGAGTGGTTATCCAACCTAACAGACTGTGGTCTGTTGGTTAGAAAGTCCAGTAACCAATTGCAGAGGGAGGGGTTGATGCCCAGGTCATCAAGTTTGGCGATCAATTTCGAGAGGATAATGGTGTTGAATGCTGAGCTGTAATCGATGAACAGCATTCTCACATAAGTGTTTCTGTTGTCGAGGTGGGAGAGGGCGGAGTGGAGTGCCGTTGAGATGGCATCCTCCGTGCTCCTGTTCTTGCTGTATGCAAACTGGTAGGGGTCCAGAGTGGGAGGTAGGCAGCATTTGAGGTGTGCTATGACCAGCCTTTCAAAGCACTTGGCGATGATAGGGGTGAGTGCAACTGGGCGGAAGTCGTTGAGGCTCGCCGCAGTGGAGTGTTTTGGCACTGGTACGATGGAGGTAGTTTTAAGGTACGTGGGGACAACTGCCTGGGCAAGTGACAGGTTGAAGATATCAGTCCAGACGTCTGTCAGCTGTGCAGCACATGTCCTGAGGACGCGCCCGGGGATGCCGTCAGGACCGGCAGCCTTACCCACATTGATCCTACTCAGTGCCACATGCACGTCGTAGGGGTTGAGTGTGAAGGGCTGGTGGTCATCGTTCAAAGCGGCCATAAAATGATTGAGTTCCTCGAGGAAGGATTGGCCCTCTGGAATTTAGGAGATTAAGAGGGATCTTATAGAAACGTACAAAATTCTTAAGGGTTGGACAGGCTAGATCAGGAAGATTGTTCCCGATGTTGGGGAAGTCCAGGACAAGGGTCACAGCTTAAGGATGAAATCCTTTAAGACCGAGATGAGAAAGACTTTCTTCAGAGAGTGGTGAGTCTCTGAACTCTCTGCCACAGAGGGTAGTTGAGGCCAGTTCATTGGCTATATTTAAGAGTGAGTTGGATGGCCCTTGTTGATAGGGGGATCAGAGGGTATCAGGTACGGATACTGAGTTGGATGATCAGCCATGATCATATTGAATGGCGGTGCAGGCTCGAAGGGCTGAATGGCCTACTCCTGCACCTAATTTCTATGTTTCTATGTTTCTAAGGATGCGTCGCTGGAAGTGGGGGTGGAGTTGGTGGCTCTGTAGTCAGTGATGGCCTGGAAGCCATGCCACATGCGTCGGGGTCGGAGTTGCTGTCGAAGTGCTCCTCGATCCGCAGCTTGTATCTGTGTTTGGCGTTCTTGATGCCCCTCTTCAGATTGGCCCTCGATGAACTATAGGCACAGGCATCGCCTGACCTGAAAGCCGAGTCCCGAGCTTTCAATAGTCGCCTGACCTCGCTGTTCATCCATGGCTTCTGATTCGGGTATGTGGTGATTTGTTTGAGAAAGGTGACACTGTTGATGGAGGAATTGATGAAGTCCAGAACAGAGGAAGTATAGGCCTCAGTGTCAGTGTGGGAGTCAAGGGTGGCCTGAGCTGCAAACGCATCGCAGTCAGTGTTACCAAAACGCTGCTGGAGTGTGGAGTCCGCTTCATCTGACCAAACCTTGACTGTCCTCACTGTGGGTTTAACGCGTCTGATGAGTGGGGAGTACTTAGGGAGCAGGAACAATGATAAGTGATCAGACTGACCAAGGTGGGGGAGGGGGCTGGCTTTGAATGCTTCACCCATGTTGGTGTAGTCCAGTGTCTTGTCCTCTCTAGTGGTGAAGGAGACATGTTAGTGGAATTTGGGGAGTACAGTCTTCAGGTTGGAGTGATTGAAGTCACCCGCAACAATGAAGGCTGCATCTGGATTGTGGGTCAGTTGTTTGCTAATGGCAATCTGCAGTTCTTTCATTGCAAGCTTGGCATTAGCATCAGGAGGGATATAGGCTGCAGTCACAACCGTGGGGGTAAACTCTCTGGGCAGATAGAACGGTCTGCACTTAACCAAGAGGAACTCAAGGTTGGCTGAGCAGTGACTCTCAATGATGGTGGTGTCTGTGCACCATGCTTTGTTTACGTACATGCACAGACCCCCACCTCTGGTCTTACCGGAGTCAGATGTTCTATCCGCTCGGAGTATGTGTCATCCCGCTAGCTCAATGGCGCTGACGTGAACATCAGAGTTCAGCCAGGTTTCGGTGAGGATCAGGATGCTGCAATCCTTGATCCAGTTGTAGCAATCAGAAGACGGAGGTCATCCATCTTGTTTGCCAGGGAACGGACGTTGGCAAGAAAAAGGCTAGGGATGGATGGCCTGTGTGGGGCTCGCTCCAACCTTGCCTTCAACCCACCTCGAGATCCACGGCGATGTTTTCGGGCCCGTCGCCATCTGTGTGCGCCTCCGGAAGCCCGGGCCGACTTGGTGCGGTCCTCAGGTCTACTGCCCCGCAGCTCTGCGGATCCGCCGCCCCACAGCTCCGTGGTGAAGGTGAGTGCAGGAGGGAGCCGGAGTTCGTCCGGAAAGTCGACCGGGGGAACGCTATAGCCGCAGGAACCGAGATTGAAAAGTTGCTGCCGGCTATAGTGGATGATAGAGAGACTGCTCCGGGTGAGCAGACTCAAAACAAGAAGTAAGGTGAGGTATAGTCCGCTGATCCAAGGGAGACATGGGGCGTCGCGATGCACCCGCGCCGCCATTTTGACGCCACCATAATGCCAAAGCGTAGCTATATGCATGGGCCCTAGCTATGCCTGCCTCTTTGTCGGGTATGTTGAACAATCCCTGTTCCAGGCCCTATCCCCGAACTCTACCTCTGCTACATTGACGACTTCATTGGTGCTACCTCCTGCACCCATGCAGAACTCACTGACTTCATCCACTTCACCACTAATTTTCTTGCTGCACTCAAATTCAGTTGGACCATCTCCGACATCTCCCTACCGTTCCGAGATCTCACATTCTCCATCACAGGAAACAGACTATTGACCGATATCTGCTACAAACCTACTGACTCCCTTAGCTACCTTGATTACACTTCTTCCCAACCTGCTTCCTGTAAAGACTCTGTACCCTACTCCCAATTTCTCAGACTATGCCGCATCTGCGCCCAGGATGAGATGCTCCAAACCAGGGCATCGGAGATGTGCTCATTCTTTAGGAAATGGGGATTCCCCTCTTCCATTATAGATGAGGCTCTCACTAGGGTCTCCTCAATATCCTCCCTCCCCCCATTTGTAATAAAGACAGAGTCCCCCTTGTCCTCATGTTCCACACCATCAGCCGTCGCATACATCATATAATCCTCCAACATTTTTGCCACCTCCAAAGGGATTCCACTACTGGCCACATCTTCCCATCTCCATCCCTTTCTGCTTTCCACAGAGACCGTTCCCTCTGAAACTCCCTGGTCAACACACCCCTTCCCACCCAAATCACCCACTCCCCAGGTACTTTCCCCTGCAACCGCAGGAGATGCAACACATGTTCCTTTACCTCCCCCCTCGACTCCATCCAAGGACCAAAACAGTCTTTTTAGGTGAGGCAGAGGTTCACTTGCACCTCCTCCGACCTCATCTATTGTATTTACTGTTCCAGGTGTCAACCTTTTTACATCGGCGAGAACAAGCGCAGGCTCGGCGGTCGTTTCGCTGAACACCTCCGCTCAGTCCGTCTTAAGCTACCTCCCGGTGGCCCAGCACTTCAACTCCCCCTCCCATTCCCAATCTGACCTTTCTGTCCTGGGCCTCCTCCATCGTCAAAGTGAAGCCCAGCGCAAATTGGAGGAACCTCATATTTCGCTTGGGCAGCTTACACCCCAGCGGTATGAACATTGCCTTCTCTAACTTCAGATAGTCCTTGCTTTCCCTCTCCATCCCCTCTCCCTTCCCAGTTCTCCAACTAGTCTTACTGTCTCCAACCACATTCTATCTTTGTCTCATCCCCTCCAGCATTTTGTGTCTACTAACAAGATTCCAGTGTCATCTTAACAAGACTTTACACAAATGAAGTTAAATGTCTTTGCCTTTGCACTTAAATCCTCTTGCAATACAGGTCAATATACCATTTCATCCTGAATTGCCTGCTTCACCTGCATTTTAGCTTTCTGTGATTTATGTACAAGAGCATCAATATTTACCGATCTATCATCATTTTAAAAAAAATACTCAGTAATTCTGGGGGGGTTTTCTACTGAAGTGGAAAACCTAACATTTTCCCAACATTGGACTCCCTGTCTTTTTGTTGCCTACTCACTCAGCTGGTCCAAATTTCCTTGAAGTGTCTTTGCATCACTATTCACATTCCTATATAGATCTGTGGCTTCACTAAACTCAGTAATATTACATTTGGTTCCCTTAGACAAATAATAATTATGCATTATGAATAGTTGAGGTAACAGTACCAATCCTTGTGGCAAGCTGCTTGTTATCGCCTGCCAATCTAAGAAGGACCAATCTATTCTTACTCTTTGTGTTCTGTTGGCTAACCAGATCTCTATCTTAGAGTCATAGAATCATAGAGTCATAGAGTGATACAGCGTGGAAACAGGCCCTTTGGCCCAACTTGCCCGCACCAACCAACATGTCCCAGCTACACTATTCCCACCTTCCCACGTTTGGTCCATATCTCTCCAAACCTGTCCTATCCATGTTCCTGTATAACTGCTTCTTAAATGTTGGTATACGCCCTGCCTCAACTACCTCCTCTGGCAGCTTGTTCCATACACCCACCACCCTTTGTGTGAAAAAGATACCCCTCTGATTTATTTTCCCCTTCACCTCAAACCTATGTCCTCTGGTCCTCGATTCACCTACTCTGGACAAGAGAGTCTGTGCATCTACCCGATCTATTCCTTTCATAGTTTTATACACCTCTATAAGATTGCCCTCATCTTCCTTTGCTCCAAGGAATAGAGTCCAAGCCTACTCAACCTCTCCCTATAGCTCAGACCCTTCTTGGTACACTACCCCTAATTTCATGTGCTCTAACCTTGTTCACTAATTTCCTGCATGCAACTTTATTGCAAGCCTTCTGACATTCCAAATACACATATTCACCGGTCTATCCTTATCGACAATATCCTCAAAGAATTCCAATAGTTTAGCGGAACAGGTTTCTCCTTCATAAATTTCCATTGACCTTTCATCAGAACTAGCCAGTTCTGAAATCCTTGAATTTTACATTGAAACCTAACGATAGTTATATGTTTAGTGAGTAAATGCGATGCTGGTCCTCAAGCTTACTTGGAAAGTTATTAGATCAGCATATGAAGCCAAAGATAGAGATGACAGAATGGGAATGTAATGGATAATTAAAGTTACAGACAGCTAGAAGCAGAGGGTCACCCTTTTGGACTCTGGCGAGATGTTCTCTATCGAGATCACCCAATTTATATTTGGTTTCTCTGATGAGCAAGATATCACAATATGAACACCAAATAGCAAGGAGTACAAGTGTATCATTGCCACAACTTGAAAGACTGCATCACAGATCATGGACTTGAAATTGATGTTTCAAAACAAACCTCCATAGCATGAAAGTAATGATAGTTTAGGATAATGGATGAGATGCTATTCAAGCAGATTGTTTTAACTTGGATGCTTTTGAGTTCCTTTGAGTGTTGTTGGAGTTACATTTATCCAGGCAACTTAAGGGTATCCCATCATATTCCTGGTGTGTGCTATTAAGATGGTGGAGTCAGGAGTCAGTTACTACAGAATACCCAGCCTCTGACCTGCTCTGATCAATGTCAATGTCAATAGTGATCCTTAAGGTATTGATGGTGATCTTGAGGCATAATTTAGTCAAGTACAAGTGGTTAAACTGTCCCTTAATGGAGGCTGTCATTGTCTATCACTTATTTTACCTGCAATTTATTAAAACAAACCCAAACCTTGCCCTAGTCTTGTTGCAAATTGGCAAGGATTTCTTTATCATCTGAGATGTTGTGATTGAATCTAAATGCTGTCCAGTCAGCAGCAATCAAACCGACTTCTAACTGTATGATAAAGAGAAAGAAATTTGTGTAGAAATTGCTACATTTTTAAATAAAGACTTGTAAGAATACTTTTCAATTTTTTTCTACTGTTGTTTAATTTAATTGTCTTTTAGGTTTGATCTGTTATTGTGCTCAATATGTTTGTAATCTTTTTCATGGTGTCAGAACATGTTTGTAATGTTTGCATAAAATCAAAGCAACCAAATTGCCTTGTAAAATCCCCAGGAAGCCAAATCTGATTGAACCGTTTAAACGAGCTCAGCATAACAAGGACATGCTCAAAGAAAAATAAACTTCAAAAAAGGATTGCCACAGAACCCGTAGTAGCTCTTGGCTTAGTGAACAGTATATCCTTTAAAGCAGTCTGCAGAGTTCTACATCAGATGTGGTTTGTTGGGTGAAGTGTGCCAATTTCATTACTTCATTATTTAAAGCACATGGTGCAAGAGAAATTGAAGATCGGTCAGCAAGTAGCAAGCCAAAGGTTCCTGTGTGCGGCCTTCTCTTTTCTCTTCATATTTTTAGGCAGTCCCTTGGAGTTGAGGATGACTCACTTCCACTCCACGTCTGGAGTAGCTGTGGGATCAACAATGGGGCAGTAAGTGCTTGGGAGGATGCACATGTTTTTTGAAATGATCTGTGTTCTTTCCCCTGCTTTTAAATGTTAACCACATGCGCCTGTCATAAGGATTCCAGATTCTCGGTGACTTTCTGAATGCTCCTGCACCATTTTCAGCTGTCAAAGTAGGAGTTCCCAAGAGCTGCTGGGGATAATACATTTTTCTCAAGGAGCCCTTGCGGCAATTTCTCCGCCTGTTAGTAAATCTCTAGTAGCAATGGAGCTCAAAGTTCTGATTTCAGAAGTCTGTTTTTAGGTGTGCTTTCAATGTGATCAAAGCCTCAGCACTGGGATCTGTGTTTGTGAGACGATGGTGACATTGGTTTGTTTATCCTTTCGGTGGATTTGGGGAATCTTGTGGACTGGTGTTGGTGGTACCTCTCCATTTCTTTGAGGTGCTTACTATATACTGTCTATGTCTCCAAAGCATCGATGCATATGGGGCATCCTGACAATCTATAGATCATGATCTTGGTGGCAGGTTTGATATTTTGATCTTGAGTCATCCATTTCACGGCTGGTCACACCTTGTGCTGGCACATTGCAGGACATTGTCATCAGCACCTGCCATCACGGAAAGATGGTTCGCAAAAGCATTGACAGTGATTCACATTTTCCAGGATTCACTAGTTTCCACTAGTGGGGAATCTAGGACCAGTGGCCATAGCCTCAGAATAAAATGACATATCTTTAGAAAGGAGATGAGGAGGAATTTTTTTAGACTGAGGGTGGTTAATCTGTGGAATTCATTGCCACAGAAAGCTGTGAAGGCCAAAGCAATGGATATTTTTAAGGTGATGATTGACAGATTCTTCATTAGTACGGGTGTCAGGGGTTATGGGGAGAAGGCAGGAGAATAGGGTTGAGAGGGAAAGATAGATCGGCCATGATTGAATGGCAGAGCAGACACAATGGGCAGAATGGCCTAATTCTGCTCATATAACATATGAACTTATGAAACTTTATTGTCAGGGAGTGGATGTGTTGTCCATCGTTTTGTTACGATTTCTGTGAAATTCTGTCCTGTCCTGACTTGACACAAATTCAGCCTTAATCAACATGGCCAGAATGTAATCTCCTTTTAATTAAATAGCAACAGGATTGCGACATGATTCACAACATCACCGCATCGTCAAATATGACACTGAGCCTGTTACTACTCCTCTCCTGGCTTCAATTCACGTCCCACTTCACCCCCGTTCTTTATCCCCAGTAACTGCACCCTCTAAATGAAGTTAGAAATGAATGCTACCATTTCCAGCAATTGGTGCAGGGAATACAGCCATGATCTGATCAACTAAGATCTTATTGAAGGGTGGAGGAAGTTCAAAGGATAGTAGGTGGACTTGTTCCTATTTCATTTAATCTCATATTCTTACTAAATTTGGCACTGGGCGAGGCTGCCTAAATCGACCAATATCAGACTTGCAACGGCAGAAAAGAAAGACTTTAGACTTTAGAGCAAAAATAGACCCGCAAGTCTATGTCAACCAGTGATTACCCCATACACTAGCACTGTCCCACAGACTAGGGATAATTAAAATTATAATTTTATTATAAATTTGGTGGCACAGCGGTATAGTTGCTGCCTTACAAGTTGCAGCGCCGGAGACCCGGGTTCGATCCCAACTGTTTGTACGTTCTCCCTGTGACCTGCATGGGTTTTCTCTGAGATCTTCGATTTCCTCCCACATTCCAAAGATGCACAAGTTTGTAGGTTAATTGGCTTGGTAAATGTAAAATTTGTCCCTAGTGTGTGTAGGTAGTATTAATATTCATGGATCGCTGGTTGGCACGGACCCATTGGACAAATGGCCTTAAACTAAACAAAAAACATTGATGCAGTTCCAACATTAGCTCAACACTATCCAAGACAATGCAAGTGCACAATCGGAACCCTAATCATCATCATGAACATTTGTTCCTTCAAATTCACAGCATGGTTGACACGAGGTCCTAGGAGGTCATTGGAACTCTCCTTCATGCTCGAGGGAAGTTCCCGAATAGTCGTTGCCTTAGCTAAGTCACGGAAATATTTTCAACATGTTCATTTCAACGGTTTCAACGCGGACGGTCGGTCCAGCTCAAGGCTTTCCAGGCGTGTGCCCTCGAGCTTGAAGGTCGAAGACACTCTTCTGGACTCATGGATTAGGTTGCCCAAGTGGGACAGCCCCTTAACTCCAATGTGCTCGGCAAATACACAAAAGGACTTCATAAGTGATAGGAGAAGAATTAGGCCATTCGGCCCATCATGTCTACTCTGCCATTCAATTGTGGCTGATCTATCTTTCCATCTTAACTTTCTATTCTTCTATCTTCTCCCTATAAGCCCCTGACAACCCTGACCTTCTTGCCATGTCCTTTATTCTTCCAGATTACTTCCTCGTGAATTGCTGTTGAACATTGTGCACTACCATTACCTGCCAGTTACATGGTAATGCTGACTCCTGGAGTTGGTATCAAGTAATGTCAAACAGGACAAGGCTACCATGTCAGACATTAAGTGAGATTCAGCAATGTATTGTTTCCTCACTACCCTCTGCCTAATCTGCATTCATTTTGACTTGTAGTGAATGTTCTCTTTCACTCTTTGAAAATACAATAAAGCCATTTTTAAAGGGCTGGGGCTCTGTTTTAATCCATCATACCCCACACTTTCATCATAATCCATCATTTCCACTTTCACAAAATACCCCCCCCCCCCCCAACCCCCTCCAATAAAGGTGAAGAGATATGTTGGGAGTTTAAAAAGTTTAATGCGCATTAACCCAAGCACAAAATATGATTGAAAATAACAAAAAAAATGCAATGCGGTAAACCTATATTGGAAACAGAAAATGCTGAAAATATTTAGCGGGTCAGATTGATTTACTTTATTTACTTACTGCCTATTATGCCTCCTGGCATGTAGGGCAGCAAGCTGGTCAGATTTAAATTAAATCTGTTTCGCTTACCTGATATGCTGCCTGGCCTGCTGAGTATTTCCAGCAATTTCTACGTTTCTGTCATTGTCTTAGTTTGTTTGTCAGATTTCTCCCAAAAATTACCACTAATTAAATATTTTCCCTTCTTCTTCCCGCCCTCCTCCCCACCCTCACATCAGTCTGAAGAAGGGTTTCGACCCGAAACATTGCCTATTTCCTTCGCCCCATAGATGCTGCCTCACCCGCTGAGTTTCTCCAGCATTTCTGTCTAATTCAATAATTTGATTTAAACAGTATAAATGAAGTGAAATAGGAGATATTTGAAAGATCAAAATTTGAATTTCCATCCATTCAGATTACAAGAATAAGACAGTAGCTTTGTCGGTTATCATTTTCATACATATAATCACATGGTATTCATATTTAACATAAATTATGAGAAATTAAATTTGGGAATTGTACTTTACAAGCAAGCAATATATATTTCTATTAATCCATATGACTTTTTTTAAGAAACCAATCTGCACTCATTTTATGGATAATTCTCATAACTTACTTTCATGTATCATTTATATTCCAACAGTAATGAATTGAAGTAAACTAATACATTAATAGGTAATATTCATTTGATAACCGCAAAAAGATATTCAAAGATAACTGCAAAAAGTTATCTGCAAGGTTTTGGAAATAGAAAGTTTTTTTTAACATTAAATATTCCTAGGTATAATTCAGGTGCTTCACATTGTATATTCATTGATCATACCGTGCTGAGAAAATATCCTTGCATGAACTCAACTTTATGTAATCTGCATTAGTTCACACTTTCCAATGAAAGGTGGTCAACCTCACACATTAACTCTGACACTCTCTCCACAACTGCTACATGTCCTGTTGGTGGCCTGTCCAACCCATCCAGTTTTCATTCCAGACATCGTGCATCTGCAATATTTTTGCTTTTGGATAGTGAGGTTAGAGGGAGTGGGAATATAATCTTTTTTCTTGGAAAGGGAGATACCAATTATTTTTGGAGAAGGCATTGAAGCCCAGGCAACGCATTCCTCCACGTCACACATGATCTGGATTGTGAGGTACAGTACTGTTTTCATCAGAAAGCTAAAGACGAGCGAGTCCAGTCACTTAATAACTAGAACTCTGGAACTATTCCTGTCTTTGCTGAAACTCCAAGAAGTTCAGGTTTCACCATGGCTGCTTGCAAATGCTGCTTAAGCAGAACTGAGTGTGTAGCAATTTACTTATGTCAATGCAGAATACACTGTGAGGTCCGGCATAGAGTCCACCAACATAATAAGTGCAGAGGTGAATGAGCAGTTGTCTGCAGTACAATCTATCATAGAGTGCATGCCAATTCTTGTGGCATGTGCAGTGGAGCATGGATAGGCAGAAGACTTGGTCACATTAAGACCATTGCTCATGAATGCTCACATTGCTGTCATAGGGCCTCAGGCTTCACTTCTAAAGATGCTCTTGTGACTGGTCTCAGCATGCTCAGAGTTCAAATAAAGACAACTTTGAGGCAGGTTTCACAGCATTGAAACTCTGCTTTCATTTAACTCAACACAGATTATGAAGAATTGCTCAGGCCAGTGCTGCCACAGCAGTGATTCAACTCTAAAACGATGGGAATGTACAGACTTTTCTGAATTTAAAGTATCAGACTTAGTAAATTAAGGGAAAAAGGGTAACCAGAGAGAGAACTGGGCCCCTCAGGAATCAAACGTTTCAAAATATGTAGGAGCCACAGGATCTGGGTAAGGTTCTCAATTAGTATTTCTTCTCTGTGTTTACTGGGGGGGAAAAATATGAGGACCAGGAAACCTGGGGCAGTCAATGGAAGTGTCTTGAGGGCATCAGTGTTATCGTTGAGGAGGTGTTGAAAGTCCTAACACTCCTAAAGGTATACAAGTCTTGCAGGCCTGATTAGGTATATCTGAGGACATTGCGGGAAGCTAGAGAGGAAATTACAGGAGTCCCGGCTGAGATTTATGAGTCATCATTAAATATGGGTGAGGTGCCGGAGGACTGGAGGGTGGCAAATGTTGTGGCTCTATTTAAGAAGGGCTGCAAGGAAAAGCCTGGGAACTACAGGCCAGTGAATCTAATATTTGTAATCGGAAAGTTACTCGAGAGTATTCTGAGGAATTAGATATACATGTATTTAGATGAAATTGGCTTCATGGAAGGAGGCAGAACGTGATGGTGGAAGGTTGTTTTTCAGAATGGAGGCCTGTGACTAGTGGTGTGCTTCAGGGTTCGGTGCTGGGACCATTAATGTTTGTCATCTATATCACAATTGGATGAGAATGTACAAGGCATGATTAGTAAATTTGCAGATGATACAAAAGTGGGTGGTATCGTAGATAACGAAGATGGTTGTCAGCAGGATCTTGATCGGTTGGTCTGAGGAACGGTTGATGGAGTTTAATACAGAGATGAGTGAGGTGCATTTTGGAAAGTCTCTAGGGTGTGTTGTAGAGCAGAGGTATCTAGGATCTAGGAGTGAAGATACATAGTTTGTTGAAGGTAGTCACAGGTAGATAGGGTGGTCAAGAAGGCTTCAGCAGTCAGAGTGTTGAATACAGACGTTGGGAGGTCATGTTACAATTATACAGGACATTGACGAGGTCACATTTAGAGTATTCTGTTTAGTTTTGGTCACCCTGGTGTAGTAGGAAAGATGTAAAGGGTGCAGAGAAGATTTACAAGGATGTTGCCAGGACTCGAGGGCCTGAGCTTAACAGGAAGAGTTTGAGCTAGCTAGGACTTTATTCCTTGGAGCACAAGAGGATGAGAGGGGGTCATACAGAGGTGTATAAGAACATGCAAGGATTAGATAGGGTAAATGTGTAGTGTTTTACCCAAAATAGTGGAATCAAGAACCAGAGAACATAGGTTTAAGGTGAAGGGGGGAAAGATTTTATAGGAACCTGAGGTGCAAGCAAATGGTATTAGGTATATGGAAACAGCTGTCAGAGGAGGTATTTGAGGCATTTACTATCACAACATTTACAAAACATTTGGACAGGTACATGGATAGGACAGGTTTGGAAGGATATGGGCAAAACACAGGCAGGTGGGACTAGTCTGGATGTTGTATGTTGGTAGGCATGGGCAAGTTGGACCAAAGGGCCTGCTTCCATGCTGTATGACTCCACGACTCTAAGTGCAACAGACTTGAGTTGTTGGGTCATCACAGTACACTGCATTGTTTACTAAGTGAGAGGTGCAATGGTAGAAGACTAGAGCCAAGGGCTATTGAGATCAGTCCCTGACTGTCAGAAAACATCGTTACAGTATTTGTGAGGGATTAACTGACCATATTAGGTTTTGCATGAGGGCTGCTGTAGGATGTGGGTGGAGGGGATGATTGTCTCAGGGATGCACAATAAACTAGAATTGGCAGAGCCAAGGTGATAATGTACATTTGGAGGATGTGCAAAGATTAGTATTTGATGCATAGATTAATGGGGACTAATGTTATAAACTTAATCTTCAGAAACATGTTGAGTCAATGTTGATCAATGGAAATGAAAATAGGCAAACAGATCAAACGAGTTAGGCTATTATAAATTCTTGACAAGTTTCTGGTATTATCAATGAAGAATAGGAGATACAACATTTAAAATAAATTTGGACAGATACATGGATAGGAAGGTTTAGAATGTTATGGGCCAAAATGGAGGTAGGTGGGACTAGTGTCGATGAGGTATGTTGATCAATGTGGGCAACTTGTGCTGATGAACAATTTATACGCTCTAAGACACATGAGCAAAGTGAGAATTCAATTTAAACATTTAAAAATAAAAGTCAGAAAATAAGTAAGTTAGTAAAAGCAGTTGGTGATTAGTGAACAGTCACAATTATTCTGTTTTCATTGGAAAAAGGCATTGCCCGCCTCTTTCCATACCTGTGTTGTAGTGGTTAAAGTAAACTTTCTTCCTGATATATAATTGCAGATTCAAAAGCCAGCTCTGTTCAACCAGATAGCCATAGTTTCATGACATCTGATCTAACACGAGGGAGCAGCCAAAGGGGGAGATTCTGTTTCTGCCAAAGCAGTTTAATGCCAGGAATCAGGAATAATAGCTTAAGAAATCAGATGCGTGACTGATGAATGCCACGACTCAGTCATGACTTGAAGTCAAATAGGTTGTATGACAGCATGGTACTGAGGTGAGGAATGGTGGTCAAGAGACAAATGTTATAGCATGGAAGCTGTTTGTTTACTGTTGGTTGACTCGTCTTAGAGCTGCATGTGGATAAGAAATTCCAGAGGGGTCAAAGAAGGATTTTGGGATGACAGTACAGATCGTGACTGGAGGACATCACCACCATACAGGCAGATGTTCATGTTGACATTTCCTATCCTTCAAGCTAAAGTTTCTCTGGAATGCCGGAGGTTGAGGGGAGACCTGATCGAAGTTTCTGAAATAGAGGCATAGATAGGGCAGACAGTCAGAACCTTTTTCCTAGAATGTAAATATCAAATAGTTTTAAGGAGAGGGGGGCAAAGTTTAAAAGAGACGTCGGTAGCAAGTATTTTACGTGGACAGTGGTGGGTACCTGGAATGTGCAATGGGTAGAGGCAGTTACCAGAGTGGAAATTTAGAGGCTTTTAAATAAACATATGGATGTGCAGAGAATGAACGGATAGGTGATATTAACTTACTTTGGTATTATGTTAGGCAGGCAGATGTTATTAGTTTATTTTGGGATTATGTTAGGCACAGACATTGTGGGCTAAAAGGTCTGTTCCTGTGCTGCACTTTTCTATGTTATATGTTCTAGGTACATTCTTGGTATGTGTACTATTCAATAGTCTCAAAATATGTGATTCTCTTAAATCTTATTTAACCTTTTGTAAAAAAAGTAGAAAAAAAGTAGAGTTTTTGGAAATCTATACACTGATCTTACTCGGAAGGGACTGAAATAAGAGAACCGGCAAATAATAAAAAAGAGAAAATCTGCAAAAATTATCTAATTGTCAGAGGTTTATGAGAATCATCTCCCTTGGGCAATTTGTTATACAAATGGACATAAGTGCTGGAGTGACTCATCAGATCGGTCAGCATCCCTGGGAATATTGATAGGTGACATTTCAGGTTGAGATCCTTCTTCAGACTCTGAGACTCTGAAGTAACTCATCTGCTGAGTTACTCCAGCACTTTGTATCCTTTTATGTATTAACCAGCATCTGCAGTTCTTTACTTCCACAATTTGTTATAAATCAATTTTTCTTATCTGATTGATAATTGCAAATTACATCTTTGTGACGCTGATGTGTTTTTTGATTGCTTCTGACATAAACATTTGCATTTCAAAACACTTGAGCCTGAGAACAACCAGCTGAACACATAAAGACACACCTGTAGGCAAACCTATATTCAGCCTTTTCATGACTTGACCCAGTTGCTGATGCATACATCAAGGCCATCAACCACATTATAAGTTGGAAGTAACTGACTGAATAAATAACCCTGGAGGAGTGTACACTTTTATAGACAACACAGACCTCCTACATGAATCCAACCATACAATGTGAGTTAGTTTAGCTTAGTTTAGAGATACAACGTTGAAACAGGCCCTATGGCCCACCGTCCGTGCCGACCAGCGATCCCTGCCCACTAACACTATTCTACACACACTAGAGACAATTTACATTTATACCAAACCAATTAACCTACAAACCTGTACATCTTTGGAGTGTGGGAGGAAACTGAAGATCTCTGAGAAAACCCATGCAGGTCACAGGGACAATGTACAAACTCCGTACAGAAAGCACCCGTAGTCAAGATTGAACCCGGGTCTCTGGCGCTGTAAGGCAGCAACTCTACCGCTGCGGCACCGTGCTGCCACCTAAATTGTTATTTGTTCGTTTTTTCTATCTCTTTCTCATTCCAGGTAACGGAGCAATTGGTACAGACACCAATGTAGTTGATGTTTAACTGCCCGATCAAGGGAAATTAGGGAATGACAATGCCAGCGAACAGGGAGTCGCTGGGGATGTCCATATCCCAGGCATGATTAAAAAACCATCACAGAACTGTACTGTTAATTATCTTACCTCCTTTGCTGTTGGCTAGGTACTCATGCAAATATGAAAAGCATTTCTTCAAATGGCAAATAATAGTTCCATCTTAAATTTATGAGCTAGTGCTATAATAAATTTTAAAATCAGAATATAACAAAATGATTTTGGAAGAATGTTAAATACATTTACCTTCAAGGCTTTAAGGAAACAATTACATATAGGTTCCAAAAGCCCATCAATGTTCCATTTGTTTGTGCTAGTAGGATAAGTGGCAATAAATATTTTCAGTAAAGTCTTTTTAGAGCAAAACAATAATGCTCTGTGCAAATCTCACAACACACACCTCAAATTCATTGAGGCCTCTTGCACTATACTAAATGGATAATGTTTGCCTGTCATGATATCAACAACATTTCCTTTGCTGGCAAAAGTGACTGGAGCTTTTTTTTTGGCTTTCATCTTAAACTTATAACCAAGCCACCTAAGTTAGTGTGCTATTTATATGACCATCTGATCATTTGCCCTCTAATCTGGCATTTTTCTCTTTGCCCCACCTCTTGTATTTGTGCAGAGCTTCATTGTACGCATTGTATGCATGGTAAAATCTGATGTAATTGGATAGCACTCAAACAAAAGCTTTTCACTGCACCTTGGTACACATGACGATAATAAACCAAAACCAAACAATCTCAGGTAACTAACCAACAAACATCCTACCAACAACTAGAGAGCAGTCGTGAGCTACATTTACCTCATCGGAGACTGGTGGCCTATCATTAATCGGACTTTATTGGATTTTATCTTGCACGATCCGTTATTCCCTTTATCATGCATCTGTACACTGTGAATGGCTCAATTGTAATGATGTCTTTCCACAGACTTTGCACAGACCAGCACACAGCAAAAGCTTTTCACTGTAACTCAGTACACATGACAATAAACTAAACTAAGCTAAACAATTTTAGGTAACGAACCTACCAACAACCACACCCCATCTTACCCCCTTCCATTTTTTTCCCCTCTCTTCCCTGTGCTCCATCTGGATTCACACCCATTTCCCCCCCTACCCCCCTTTCCCGTGTCCCCTTCCACCTATATTCCTTCCTCTGGCTTCACAATTCTCACCTCTTATAATCTTATTTCCATGTCTCACACTTTTTGTCTTTTTGTCTCTGGCCTTTGTATAACCATTTGCCAATCGAAAGACCCCCCCCCCCCCCTCACCAGTATCCACCTATTAACTTGCCACCCCCATCTCTCTTTCAGCATTCTCCTCATACTCCCCCTCCTCCCCGTTTAAAAAGAGCCCCAGCCCAAAACGTCACCTATCCATATTCTCCAGATGTGCTGCCTGATCTGCTGAGTTACTCCAGCAGTTCATGTCTTTTATTCTACCAATACCAAATGTATCTAATTTCAATACATCTAAATCATCATGGATGAACTGTGAGATCCGCACTCTTCTGAAGACCAGACACCGGGCATTCATGTCTGATGATACAGTGGTCGACACAAAGTCCAGATACGACCTTGGTAAGGCCATCAAAAAGGCCAAAAGGGGATTCTGCTCCAAGCTAGAGGATGAGACAGATGTTCGCTAGCTGTGGAGGGGCCTGAATGCAATCACCTCCTATAAGGCGAAACCAGGAGGCAGCTCGAATGTCAGCAATACATCACTAACCTGATGAGCTCAATGCGTTTTACGCACACTTTGATAGGGAGAACACCGATGTGCCTTCCCGAGCCCCCATTCGCTGTGATGGTATTTCAGTCTCAGTCACAGAGGCCGACGTCAGGAAATCCTTCAGACGGGTGAATCCTCGAAAAGCGTCTGGACCTGATGGTATACCTTGTCGTGTTCTAAAAACCTGTGCGGACCAACTGGCTGGAGTTTTTACGGACATTTTCAACCTGTCACTTCTGAGGTCTGAGGTTCCCACCTGCTTCAAGAGGGCGTCAATAATGCCAGTTCCCAAGAAGAGCAAGGTGACGTGCCTCAATGACTATCGACCAGTGGCACTAATGCCTGTGGTGATGAAGTGCTTTGAGAGGATGATCATGGCGTAAATCAACTCCTACCTCGACAAAAACCTGGACCCACTGAAGTTCGCTTACCGCCACAACAGATCAACGGTGGACGTGATCTCGCTGGCTCTCCACTCCGCTCTGGACCACTTGGACAACAAAAACTCATATGTCAGGCTGTTATTCATCGATTACAGCTTGGCATTTAACACAACCATAGCCTCCAAGCTGGTTACCAAACTCGCAGAACTGGCATCCTTCTGCAATTGGATCCTCGACTTCCTCATTCACAGACCACAGTCTGTTCGTATTGGTGGTAATGTGTCAGACTCAATAACAATCAGCACGGGAGCACCTCAAGGCTGCGTGCTCAGCCCCCTGCTGTACTCACTCTATACTCTTGACTGCGTAGCCGGTCATAGTGCGAAATCCATCATCAAGTTCGCTGACGACACCACTGTTGTGGGACATCTCACTGAAGGGGATGTGTCAGAGTATAGAAGAGAGATCGAGCGACTGTCCATATGGTGCCAGCACAATAACCTGGCCCTCAACACCAGCAAAATCAAGGAACTGATTGTGGACTTTGGAAGGAATAGGATGGGGACCCACAGTCCTGTTTATATCAACAGGTCGATGGTAGAAAGGGTCAAGAGCTTCAAATTCCCGGGTGTGCACATCTCTGAAGATCTTTTCTGGTCCGAGAACGCAGATGCAATTAGTAAGAAAGCTCATCAGCGCCTCTACTTCCTGAGAAGATTACGGAGAGTCGGTCGATCAAGGAGGACTCTTCCGAACTTTTACAGGTGCACAGTAGAGAGCATGCTGACCGGTTGCATCATGGCTTGGTTCGGCAACTTGAGCGCCCTGGAGAGGAAAAGGCTACAAAAAGTAGTAAATACTGCCCAATCCATCATCGGCTCTGACCTTCCTTCCATCGAGGGGATCTATCACAGTCGCTGCCTCAAAAAGGCTGGCAGCATCATCAAGGGCCCACACCATCCTTTCCACACACTCATCTCCCTGCTACCTTCGGGTAGAAGATACAGGAGCCCGAGGACTTCAACGACCAGGTTCAGGAATAGCTACTTCCCCACAGCCATCAGGCTATTAAACTTGGCTCAGACAAAACTCTGAACATTAATACCCCTGTATCTGTTATTTGCACTTTATCAATTTATTCATTCATGTGTGTATTTATGTATATAATGGTATATGGATACACTGATCTGTTTTGTAGTCAATGCCTACTATGTTCTGTTGTGCTAAGCAAAGCAACAATTTCATTGTCCTGTCAGGGACACATGACAATAAACTCTTTTGACTTTGACTTTGACTTTGACTCATGTAAATACGCTCCTAAAGCCCCCCCCCCCCCCCCTCCAGTCTAGTTCAGTAAAAACACTGACTCAAGCACTGGACCAACTAATCTTTATTTTTAGAACAAACACAAATTCCCCTATACAATACCAAAACCACCGTGGGTTCGATCCTTGTCTCTGCCTGGCCAAGCCCTTCAGTCTCATGCAAGCAGACACTGCCCAAAAAGTCACACAATCCCAAGCGCCGTTCCAGAAGATCGACTCCGATCTAAAATGGGGCTACCTTTTATAGGTCCACGAACCTTGAGGGGCCGAACTATATAGGGGTGGTCTCCTTACAATCCAATCAAACATATCAATTACATAAATACATTATTGACAGTTCCCCAACACAATTACAGAGAGTCTTAAACAATGTTTCTTACAGAAGCTTCTGGAAGGAAGTTAATCAACTGAATAATGCAACATTTACCCTGGAACACAAAACAATTCTGCCAAGGCTTAACACTTTGGCCAATCAACAAACAGCAGGGTAACTGTCTTGCAACATTATTTACATTATTTACAATTCCTTTGCAGCAATCCAATCAAACTCATGCATTTACGATACCTTGGAGATCCTCTGCAAGATTCATACTAACAATTACAAATATACACCTTCCTTATTTGAGGTGCAGATCTAGGACCTAGACTTCCCAGCATTAGCTAGCAGCCTGCGTCTTCTTATACAGACACACAGAAATGGCCAAAAAGGCCTTGTAAATGCATGAATCCTCTGCTATATTTTTGCTCTATTTTAGCTCTATTTTGGCCAGGATTTACAATCACAGTTCCCATTGTGATTTGCTTGGGGGGAATAACATCTCAGACCGGGATGTATGATCCACTTTTATCCATGTACCTACCTTGGAAGCAGACTGGGTACCACTTGTCAGACATCACCATCCCAGTTGAACTCTGGTGCTGTGCTCCAATCCAGCTCACCAGTGGGCCCTGCTGGTCTTACCTGGATGACCATGTGACCAACTATTGCCTCCATTCAAGATGTAAGAAGCTATTCCTGAACCTGGACCGTACCGTTTTCAGGCTCCTTTATCTACTTCCTGATGGCAGGAGTGAAATGAGTGTGTGGCCAGGGTGGTGTGGATCTCTGATGATGCGGGCTACCTTTTTGAAGCAGCGACTCCTGTAAATCCCTTTGATGGTCGGGAGGTCAATATCCGTCATGGACTGGACAGTGCAGTCTTCTGCACTTTTTGCTCTCTTCTTTTCTCAGGGGCGTTCACGTTGCTGAGCCAGGCCATGATGCAACCCGTTAAGGGGCTGTCCCACTACGGTGACCTAATCCGCGAGTTCAGACAAATTTGCCCTCGAGTCATACTTGCAGCATCGTTGACACAAGGTCCTAGGAGGTCTTTGCAACTCTCCTTCATGCTCGATAGTAATCCCCGCGTACTCGAGGCATCAGCTAGGTCGCGGCGGTTTTTTCAAGATGTTGAAAAATGCCCACGAGTAAAAAAAGGTCGCCATGGAAAAAATTGATACTTTTTTTTCTCGTAGGTTTAGTCAAAGTAGGTCGTAGTAGGTCGGCATGTTATTCATAGGTAATCGAGGGTAGTCGAAGGCAATCAAAGGTAGTCGAAGGTAGTCGTAGATAGTCTTCAACATAGTCGAAGGGAGGTCGAAGGGAGGTCGAAGGAGGTCGTCTTCACTCTCCACTATTTGGTGTCCATTTTCCCAAAGCTAGTCGAAGCTAGTGTTCAACATAGTCGAAGGAGGTCTTCCACATAGTCGAAGGTGGTCTTCAACATGACATTTCTTAAAACTCATCTAAACTCGCCAATTAGGTTGCCGCAGTGGGACAGCCCCTTTAATATGCTCTTTACTGTACACCTGTTCCAGAGAGTCATCTCTGACATACCAAATCTCCACAATCTTCTCAGGATGTCGAGGCGTTGACGGGCTTTGTTTATAATTAATTATATTAGTGTGCTAGGTCAAGAAATTATCTTCAGAGATGTGCACCCCCAAGAATTTCAAACTCTCTTCACAGTTGTCCTGTTTTTATTGTCAATAAATATACATTTTGAATTGCAAACATAATCTCTCATCTAAAAGGGAAGGAGCCCTGATGAAGGGTGATACGTGTGTTAATTGAAAATGGTCCAGACAGTATTTTAACAGAAAGTGATGCATTATTCTCTCCAAGTTGCCGAGAAATATTTCATTCTGTCTTGGAAAATCCATCCCTCTGTCTACAGAAAAGCGACCCTTGATAAAAGTGGGAAGACGAGGTCTTTTGTTGTAATTAAAAATGATGCTGAGGATTTTCAGCAGATCAGGCAGTGCCTGTGGGGAGAGAGAGTGAACTGAAATGTTAAGCAGATGATCCTTCATCAGAACTGGGAAAGTGAGAAAATCATCATGTTTTAACCTGCAAAGAGAGGAGAGTTGGAGACAATCGAGATAATGCCTGAGAGAGTTGAGTCTCTGCTTGTATAAGTGACATAATGGATTTTGAAATTACCAATGAAGACTTGTTATTCATTGCTGCTCTGTACAGAGGAGGGCAAAGAGCAGGAGATGAAGAGACCAGGAGAAAGATAAAACACGCTGGAACGTTTTGATGCAGAGCACCGAATTGCTGGAAATCAGCTGGAGAGTGAGAAAGTAAGCTAATGTTATAGGCGGATGATCACACATCACAACCACCCACCTCTGCTGCAAACAGGAAGAGTTTGTAGGACCACACAGTGACGCAGTGGTAGAGTTGCTGCATTGCAGTGCCATAGACCCGGGTTCGATCCTGACCAGGGCGCTGTCGGTACTGAGTTTGTATGTTCTCCCTGTGACCACATGGAATTTCTCTGGGTTCTCCAGTTCCCCCCATATTCCAAAGACATGCAGATTTGTAGGTTAATTGGCTTCTGTAAATTGTAGGATAGCATTAGTATAGGAGTGATGGCTGGTCTGCATGCAATCCATCGTTATGCCATACATTAGTACAATGGATTTTCTTCTGAAATAGTATGAAGGGAGTCACCAGGATTTGGCACCAACTTACAATTTCCAGGTCTCTGAAACATCCGTTCTAGGCCTGAGGAAACTTGCACTTCAATAGATCTCACTTTAAGGCCCACTTGACGGCGCTAGATTGATTACAAAGCAGTCGGTCTGGTCCAACGCAATGCCATCTGCTCCCTCCACCGCCGCTCTGTGCAGTTGCCGCAGGCAGTATGTAAATGACCTCTGCTATAGTGCCTCTCGCGGCTGCCTCCACCAGCACCATGACTCAAGACCACTGCCTCGGGCAGCTTCCCCTTCACTTCTGTGTGCCGAGGTAGGCATGTTTTTCCCCCTGAGTCACTCACAAAACCCTGGGGTATCTTCTAAGGACACGGGAGGTAAGCTGATAGACCATCACAGCCACCAACCCACCCCTTCACCTTCCATTGTCACCATCTTATAAGTAATTGTTACTCTGTGTATTGCCCTGAAGCAACATAAAACTGTGTCAATGGTAATTGAGCCCAGTTTGGTTCATCACAAGCCAGTGCTCTCAGTGGAGCTGACAGATCTTGTAATCATCTACCCAGCTTCTTCTTATGCCATAATTGAATCTAGTCTTATTTTATAATAAATCTAATTTTTTTATCATGCTGTTTTCATTCCCTTGCCCCCTGAGCTTTTCAGTGCTGTGTTCCAGCATTCACTGAGGATAGGCAATCTGCTTCCTGGCATTCCAGGTTAATCCCTGTGCCACTTTCCAATTACGCTGAAGGAAGTAAATCAGATCATCCAAATTGAGGATGGTTGCAAACTCACTGAGTACAGCCAGCCATCATTCAGCAATCAGCTCCATGTGTGATATGGCTGTAGTTATGATGTGAAATGCCTCAAATACATATTCCAAAGGCTTTTATTGAACGCAATAAAACATACAGATTCACCTTACAAAAAATGCTCCAAATAACTAATTGACTAATCAGTAATCAGAAACAAATTGCCTTTTAAGCATAATCATTGTCACTTTAGGCAAAATTATATTAGAGATGCAGCACCATGTGACATTAATTCAGTTTTATTGACAGTAGAGACACACATTGAGCTACTACTAATAGTTGATGTGATCGGGAAAAGGTGTCTTTTTTATAATTCCTTTCTTTTTCTGCATTCAAAACATTTTCACAGTACCTCGGTATACTAAAAAAAACCCGATTGATACATTTATTTTAAAATTAGACAGTGTATGTAATTGTTACATTTTGGCCATTCATGATATTTAGTTTACAAGAGATGTAAAATCCATAGAGAAGGTATATTGGAATTTAACTGTTGATACCAGGAATAAAGGTTTTAATTATGACAGTTGTTTTAAAGGAAGGGACTTTAGGTTCTGACCCTTCTTCAGCAGAATCTCTGGAGAACTTGGATAGGTGATGTTTCAGGTCAGACCCTTCTTCTTGCGAGTCCTGACCAGAAGTGTCACCTATCCATGTTCTCCATGAATGCTGCCTTACCCACTGAATTACTCCAGCACTTGCTCAGAATAAAGTGTTTGTTTTGGGAGAGCAATGTACCTATGTCAGTTGTTTGGCACTGTAATGTTGGATAAAAATCTCAGCATTTTCATACTTGAAATGTTTTAATATTTTATTAAATGTAATTATAATATTAATGATCTTACACCACCAGCCCTCCTCAGCCTTCCCTCACAGCTCTGATCGAGTTACAGTGAGCCAGGGACCCTATTTCTCTAAGAACATTCCTCAAATTTCTAAACTCTAAATAATACTGATCTAATTTAGTTTGCAACAGGACAACTCTGCAATTCCAGGACTTAGATTACCAAATCGCTTTTTGATTGGCTCCATTATATTTTTGTGTTAAATAAGAAGATCAAACCTGTTCACAGTAATCCAGGTGCTGTTTTTTTTTCTTTCCAGGCCCCTATTTATTCTGTCTCTCTGTCTTCTTTACAAGTCCTCCAGGACAAGATCAAATTATCCAATTATAGGTAACATGCCCTTCTGTGTGTACCTGAACTGGTCATTGCTAGCAGTCAGTTTTCTTAATCTATTTGTACTGTCTATTTTTCTTACTCTATTTGTATAAACTGGCATGCTGAGAATGGCCCACACCTTGCTATTAACAACACATTATACAAATTACAAAGCATAATGTGCTTCTGACTGCTACATTAGCTGCCACCTTTTCAGGGATGAAGCCACAAGTGACTGCAAATACTGAAGCCTGAGCAAAACACAAATTGCTGGCAGAATTCAGTGGGTGCAGCAGCATTTGGGGAGGGAATGGACAAGTGACATTTCAGGTCACAACCCTTGGTCAGACGATCAGGACCTGCAGAGTCTGAAGAAAGATACCTACCTGAAACGGCATTTGTACAGCCCCTTCCCAGATGCTGCCTGATCCACTGAGTTCCTCCAGCACTTTGTGTTTTACCCTTTCAGAGATATTCCTTTTAGTTTATGTCTCCCACCCCATGTCTCCATTGATCTTACAAACTTCCACAAATGTACAGAATGCTAAGATGCAAAGTATACTGTTGGGTTGCATCATAGTTTGGTTTGGGAACGGTTCTGCCCATGACCATAGGAATTGCAGAGAGTTGTAGATGTAGCCCAAACCATCACACTGACTAGACTCCCATCATTGATTTAATCTGCTCTTCATGTTGCCTGAAAGAGCAGCCAACAAAAATCAAAGACATCTGCTACCTGGGTCATTCCTTTTCCTTTTTGCTCCTGTTGGGCAGAAGATACAGAAGCTTGAAAGCATGTACCACCAGACTCTGGAACAGCTTCTGTCCCTCTATAATCAGGCTTCCGTATAGATCTACCATATGCGAGGGTACTGTCCAATTTACCTCAACCTCATTGTGAGCAGTGGACGTTATCTATGGAACTGATACGCTACAGTGCTAGGAACTATATTTTGCACTATGTATCATCCCCCTTGCTCTACCTAGGGATTAAGTTGATGGTATTATGTATTGGATTTCTGATTTTATTGGACAGTGTAGCGGCACCAAACGTGGTGAATAAATTCAGACATAAAAGGTTTGAAATACATACACGTTGGGTCCTCTAACTTATTGTCATTGCTGCTGCAGCTGAGCGAGGGTGTTGTCTCGAGCTCAGCTGCCTGTCGACTGGGCTGATCTCAAGGTGAGATATGCTTTTGTAGCAGGACACTACCCTTAACCCCATGACGTCACGTGACAGCCCTCGTAACCACTGACAAGGGTTCGACTGCAAGTGGTCTGACTATCAGCTGACGCCACAACAGCATACAAAACAAAGCTTTTCACTGTACCTCTATACAGGAAACATTATTAAACTTAATCCTAAACCTAAACCTTCTCTGCTACTGAAATAAAATTGATTTTGCTCCCTTTCTAATGAAGAATCCAGGTGTGAAAATCTAACTCTTCCCATGGATGCATCCTGACCTGCTGAGCTTCTCTGGTATTTTCTGTATTTATTTCTTAAATCTGCAGATTATTAACATTAATTGCAAGTTTTTTTCCATGAAACCAAGAAATCATGTATTCAACAGAGAGTTAGATATAGCTCTTAGAGCTAACGGAATCAAGGGATATGGGGAAAAAGCAGGAACAGAGTACTGATTTTGAATGATCAGCCATGATCATATTGAATGACGGTGCTCGCTCGAAGGGCCGAATGGCCGAAACCTGCTCCGATTTTCTATAAAATGCTTTTTCCCCACAAAAGCTCTATCAACAGCTATATCTAATTTTGTTTAAAGGCTTTTGCCATCGAGTTATATCGAGTGGGAATTGTTTACCTGTTAATATCCTAATCTACTCAATTCATTGGAACATGACATGGAAATGTAGATGCAAGAAACATTTTTGCATAGATACATAAAAAATGTTGTAAGTGCTTTGTTGCTAAGCCACAAATCTGGCATTAAGAATTTTTTCTTATAATTACAACAATTTTAATTTCTGGTTGAAGACTGTGAATTGCAGCCTTGATGAGTTTTCTGCTTTGCTTCTGACATCAATTTCTATATCAATAGTTTAGCCCTGGGAACCAATAGCTAGTGTGAATCTGTAAGAATGTAAATGTTTAACATTTCAAAGGCCTGGCCACTTGCTGATGCAATCAGTTTATAAATGAGTACCATCAACTGCACTGCAGGACACATGTAATCTGGACAGGACTTGTAAATGTACTTGTACATTTCTGGACTTGTAAATGTATATAACCCATATATTAGTTAAGCATGGCTTGATTTCTTTTCCACTCAAAGGTGAAATAAATCCTTTCGCAAAAAAAACAATGGAATTTCATGATTTCTCAGTGTATATAGAATTTCATACAGTATGCTAAAGCCGGATTGCCACCGATATTCTTTGTTAATTATAGGCATTACTGATGTTGCTGTTGCTGTCCCTTCCTCTACTTCCCTCCCCTTCACACCTTTTCCTCTACCATTTTCCTTCTCTTTCTCTTTCTTCCATTTCTCCCCTCCCTTTTCCCATTTTAGTGTCCACCAGACTAGGTGCGGACCCATTGGGCCTGTCCTCCAAGGCAATATTCCATCACTGACCCATAGCCCCCAACTGAGCAGGCACGGCTAAGGGGTTCCCATTGTGATGCCAGATATCTCCGTTGTGACGTGAGTCACGTCAACCCTCCCCCAACTGCGCCTCGCCATCCCTCTTACTGCCCCTATCCTCCTCCATTCCCCCTCATCCACAGCACTTTCTCCCCCTCCTCTTCGCCCTCCCTCTATTTTCCCCTCTCCCCCTCCCCCACTCACTCACTCACCTCTCCCTCCCTCTCCTTCCCCCGACCTTCAGTCACTCACTCCCTCCATAACCCCTCTCCCCTCCCTACCCCCCTCCACTCCCTCTATCTCTCTGCTCCCTGCTCCTCACCTCCCCTATCCCATTCCCCCACCTTTCCTCCTCACCTCCCCCACTTACACCTCCCTCTACCCTCCCTGCCCCCCTCCCTGCCCCCCTCCTCCCCCTCTATCCCCCTGCTCCCCCACTCCTCACCTCCCCCTTATCCCACCCCCCCCACAATGAAAATCACGACCTTGCTTTAAAATAATCTAAACACAGTTAGCTGTTAATTAAAACGGAAGCATTTGATTAAAACTGATTTTTTAATTAAAACTGATTTTTTAATGTAAATGAGATTTGGGATTCCATTGTGATGTCATTGTAATGCGGCTGACGGGCAGGGCAAGTGGAAAGGTTGTTTGAAAAGTGATTTCTGTAAAGTTTAATAACGTCAATAACTTGTAAATGTAACATCAATCTGAACTAAACTTCTTTCATTTACATCACAGGACAATGGTGAGTAAGGTGGGCCAACAATTGCAGCACTATCGTGTACCGTTTTGGCGTGGTTTTGAGCTATCACGCACACATATACAAATAAACAAGATGAGAGTTTTAGTAATATATAGATTTGCTCTTTTTATGGTTTAGGTTAGTTTAGAGATACAGGGCAGAAACTGGCTCTTCTGCAAACCGAGTCAGATCACCGATCCCCACAAACTAACACTATCTTACACACACTAGGGACAATTTACAATTATACCAAGCTAATTAACCTGCAAACTTGCATGTCTTTGGAGTGTAGTAGGAAACCGAAGATGCGGAGGAAATCCTTGCAGGTTGCAGGGAAACTTAGTACAGACAGTAACCGTAGTCATGATCGAATCTTGACCTCTGGTCCTGTAAGGCAGTAACTCTAGCGCTGTAAATTGGCCACTGTAAATTGCCCCTTATATATCGGGAGTGGATGAGGAAGTGAGATCATAGAGAACTAAAGTGAATGTGTGATTGATGGCCGGCATGGACTCAGTGGGCCGAAGGGCCTGTTACCAAGCTGTATCTTTAAACAAAACTAAACTAAAAATATATGTTGACAGTAAGACACCAGAAAATAAATACAACTTCTCAGATCTCTGATGTCATTCCACAGCGAAGGCAGATATCCATTGTTAAATTTATCATTTGGCTGATTGCACTAAAGGATGTTTGAGGGTTAAGACCACAAATTAAGCACAAGACCTACAGTCTGTTTAGGATACTTGGACTACCTACACAGGTATCGCAAGGCACTAGAAAATACTGTTAAAGCTGCCTCTGCAAAATCCTCCATAGCCATTAGAAGGATATGCAAACCAACATGGAATCCAGTTCCAGGCCTACACTCTCAATTTCACTGAATTGGCTCCATTGGATTAACCACTTTGTTTACATACTTGACACTGGACTCCAAAAACAGCAATTATACCCCGATCTCCATCGTGGGAAAATTGAAGGAGGTGCTCAAAGCCACCTTGATAAAGGACAATCTCTCTACTGATTCCTGAGTGCTCGAAGTGAAGAAGACCATGAGAACCTCACCTACATCACCAGACTCCAAGCACAATCCCCGAGACATCCTACCTTCTTCATAGTTACCCTCCTGTTTTTAACATAGGCATAAACATCTTTGGGATTTTCTCATAAAAGCCATTTCATGGTCGTTTTTAGCCCTTCTAATTGCCCAATTGAGTTATGTCCTCTCTCTTTGTGTCCCTCAAAGGTCCTGTCTGATTCCATCCTCTTAAAGCTTGCATGCACTTCCTTTTTCTTTAAGACCAAATTGACAACTTCTTTAGTCATTCAAGGTTCCTTTATTTTATCATCCTTATCCATCGTCCATTCTGGAACAAGTCAGTTCTGAACCCCAATTAACTGGCCTTTAAACGACTCCCGCATGTCAGATGTGGACACCCAATGACAGTTGCTCCCAGTTTAGCCCCCCAAACTCATGCTTAATGACATTGCAGTTTGCCTTACTCCAATTTAGTACCTTCCTGCAAGGTCCAGCTTTCTCTTTATTCAAAACTTTATCTTAAAACTTATGGATAGAAAGGAACTGCAGATGCTTGTTTATACCGAAGACAAACACAATATGTTCAATTTCAAGTTCAAGTTAAAGTTCAAGTTACATTTATTGTCACTCTATCCCCAGAATTCTTTTCCACTGAAATATCAGTCACCTGGCCAGGCTCATTTCCCAGCACAAGGTCCAGCATCTTCCCACAATGATCCCGAAGAAAACACAAAATGCAGGATTAATTCAACAGGTTTGGAGGGAATGGACAGCCAACTTTTCGTGTTGGGACTGATTGAAGTAATCAAGAGAAAGCTGGAAAAGAGAGGTTGGGGCAGGACAAAGCCTGGTAAGTGAGAGGTGGGTTAATTGGCAGATGGCTGGAATAAATGGCAAAACTAATGGTAAAAAGGACATTAAAGGGCTTCAGATAAGGGAAATAGGAGTGAAATGTAAAGCCTGAAGGAGGGATAAAGGTGAAAGGGGATAAAGAGGAGGGAAGAGCAGGGGTGAGAAAAAGGAAATAACGGACTTCGAAATTAGAGGTGACTGTACAAAAGAGGGGAAAGGTCAGGGTGACTGTGGAGTGGGAGATGATGAGTACTGGGGTGGGAGACTGCATCGGATTTGTGCAGTGAATCAAATGGCTAAAACCTCAGTTGATGGCTAGCTCCTTAATTGTCTCATGGTTGTGCAGATAAAAGATCTGTGTTTTGGCTGATTTGGCAGCAAAGTTGTCAATGCATCTTGTTGGTGCTGCAGTTATAATGTGCTGGATCCAGACTGCTGCTTTGTAATACATTGTAATTGCCAGGACCTTGGCTTAGATAGAGACACTTGTGTTTGGGTGGGTTGTTTGGTGATTTGTGTGGATATTAAAAAGGAATATGAATGCATTTCTCTCAAGGTCAGCCATTCATTATAGGTTTGAGCTGCTTTTAGATATCTGTGCATTTCCAAATTTCACCCTACCACCCTCTGCTGCTTGCAGCTTAAAATACCATTATTATTATTATAATAATAATCCGGGGAGGAGGCGGCCGCCCCAGACACTCCAAGCCGCTGAGATTGTTCACTCGACGCCAGAGCTTCATCATCCGGCGAGAGTGCCTGAAGCATCGGGCTGCCGTAGCGGCGACTGCGGAGGCCTCAATAGGCCCGACTATGGGTGAACTGGGGATGGGACTGGACTTTGCTGCCTTCCCCCACAGTGGGAACCATTGTGGGGGGATGTTTTTATGTTTACTGTAAAATTCTTTGATGTTGTGTCTTATCTTTATTTGTGTGCTGCAATGGCAAGTCAAATTTCACTACACCAATTGACGTATGTGATAATAAATGTCCTTTGTCCTTTGTCCTTATTATCGTTTTTCCAAAAATACAAAAGATTATTTCAATCCCTGTTTAAATTCAACTCAATGATTGTTGAGTTTTTGGAGATGCTTCCACTATGTCTCATCTGGATGTTTGATTGAGCTGAATAAAGATCTATAACATTCATAGGTCTGGACATCATATGGTTCTTTTAACTACAACAGAATAAAAGGCTGAATTTAATGGATTGACTGCCGTATGGGCTCTAAATTATCAGTGAAGAAATGAAACAATCCAGAAAGTAAAGACTTTTGATTTTTAAGTTCACTTTACAATGGCATAGTGGAGCAGAGGTAGAGTTACTGCCTTACAGTGCTTGCAGTGCTAAAGATGTGGGTTCGATCCCAACTATGGTGCTGTCTGTATGGAAGTTGTATGTTCTCCCCGTGACCGCGTAGGTTTTCTCCGAGCTCTTTAGTTTTCTCATATATTACAAAGACGTACAGGTTTGTAGGTTAATTGGCTTGGTATAAGTGTATATTGTCCTTAATGTGTGTAGGATAGTGTTAATGTGTGGGGATCAATGGTCGGCATGGACTCGGTGGGCTGAAGGGCCTGTTTCCATGTTGTATCTCTAAACTGAACAAATCTACACTATAAATATATATATCTTCAATTCACATCAATTTACTAAGATGTAGAGAAAGCCAATGTTGTGTTCTTCGCATGTTATCAAGAAAGCAAATAAGAATGTCCAGACATCCCACTTTCTGGCTTTTCCCTTGATGATCTCCCTTGTATTTAGTTTTAGTTTTTTAAGTTTTAGTGATACAGCGCGGAAACAGGCCCTTCAGCCTGCCAAATCCGCACCAATCAGCCCTCCCTGCACATTAACACGAGCCTACACACACTAGGGACAAATATTAAAAACATTATTTAATATCAAGTATACAAAAATCCAAGGCAATGAACTTACAAACCTGTATGTCTTTGGAGTATGGGAGGAATCTGAAGATCTCGGAGAAAACCCATGCGGTCACAGGGAGAACATACTCCGTACAGACAGTACCCCTGGCCGGGATCGAACCCAGGTCTCTGACGCTGTAAGCATTGTAAGGCAGCAATACTATCCTGTACCCTTTATTCTGATAGTTTGGCAGAAACTGAAATGGAAAATGGTGTCTTCACTTAATGTATCTACAAGTCCAATGACATCCAAGTATGTTTGCACAGAGGCTGGGGAGTGGGAGTCACTGAATTGTCCTTACATAAAGTTTGCACAGACATGACAGGCCAAACATTCTTTCTTCTTTTTTTTAATCTTTTTATTAGTTTTTTTTTCAAAAACAAAAACAAAGCAACAAAAAAAAGAATAATGATAAACATAACAATGATATTGATACATAGGGATCAGGATTACATTAATAACAGGTATAACCTAAATGTGAGTCCATTGTCAAAATACAGATTGAATATAGACCTCCCTGTAAATATAGTTAAATGTTTAAAAGAAAACATATATAAAAAAAACAAAAGATAAAAAGAGAAAAAAGGAAAAAAAGAGAAAAAAGGAAAAACCAAAACCCCCCTAAACTAGCAAAAAAAAAAAAAGCAAAACAGAATCTGGGCTGCGAAGAATTTCAACAATTTAAGTCCCTGTTTGTCGTCAAGTCCGTTCCACCGTACAAAGGTAAAATAATTATTATAACGGTTGGAGAGGGAACAATTTATGTTGTGTGAAAATGTTGAATAAATCTTCCCCAAGTCCTATCAAATTTAACCAAGGGTTCAACAATGTCACTCCTGATTTTTTCTAAATTTAAACATGATATCGTTTCAGAATACCAATGGAGTGTGGTCGGAGGGTTAGAGTCTTTCCATTTAAATAAAATAGATCTTCTTGCAATGAATGTGGTAAAAGCAATCAGCTGATGGGCAGATCGGGACAAATGAATAGAATCTAACATTGGTAGCCCAAACATTGCAGTAATAGGATGAGGTTGTAAATCAATACATAAAACTACAGAAATAATATCAAAGATTTTTTCCAATATTTTGCCAACAGTGGGCAGGACCAAAACATATGGGTCAGTGAGGCCACTTCAGAATTACATCTGTCACAGGTAGTATTTATATGACCATAAAAACGAGCTAACTTATCTTTTGACATATGAACTCTGTGAACCACCTTGAATTGTCTCAAAGCGTGTCTTGCACACATTGAAGAAGTATTAACTAATTGAAGCATCCTCTCCCATTTCTCTATAGATAGAGAAATTTGGAGTTCTCTTTCCCAGTCATTCTTAATTTTATCAAATGTATCTATTTGTAATTTCAAAATCAACTCATAAATAGTCGTTATTAAACCTTTCTGATAAGGGTTCAAATGTAATTTTTTTCCCAAGATTTCAGTTTGAAGTGGTAACGAAAAAAAGGGTAGAGTAGCCTTAAAAAAATGTTGAATTTGTAAATATCTAAAAAAGTGTGAGTTATATTACATTATATTTATTGAAGTTGTTCAAAAGACATGAAACAGCCATCAAAAAACAAATCATGAAAAGCTACTAATCCCTTCCTCTTCCATAACAGAAAGGCTTGATCAGTATTAGAAGGTTGGAAGAAAAAATTCGATGTGATAGGACTCGATTACATAAAATCATTTAATCCGAAAAACTTACAAAATTGAAACCATATTCGGAATGTATGTCTTATTATTGGATTATTCGTATATTTATTCAATTTCACAATTGTAAAAGGTAAAGAGGCCCCTAGAATAGAAGCCAATGATAGCCCTTGCATAGAATCACGTTCAAGATTTATCCATTCTGGTCATTGGGTATCTTTTAAATATTTTGTCCAAAATGTTAAATAACGAGAATTAACTGCCCAATAGTAGAATCTAAGGTTCGGCAGTGCGAAGCCACCGTCTTTTTTTAATTTCTGTAAGTATTTTTTACTTAGTCTGGAATTTTTATTCTGCTATATATATGAAGAAATTTTGGAGTCAATAATATCAAAGATAGATTTCGCAATAAAAATTGGTATCGCCTGAAATAAATACAAAAATATAGGTAAGATAAACAATTTAATAGCATTGATTTGGCCGATTAAAGATAAGGACATTGGTGACCATTTAGCAAACTGTTGTTTGATATGGTCAATTAGAGGCGTAAAATTAGCTTTAAATAAATCCTTGTGTTTCTTGGTAATCTTAATACCTAAATAAGTAAAACATTCGGTAGTCAATCTAAATGGAAACTGTCCATAATTTGAAACTAGATTGTTTAATGGAAAACACTCTAAGATTTAGTTTATAACCAGAAAAACTACTAAATTGATTAAGTAGTGCTACCATTGCCGGAATAGATTTCTCAGGATTAGAAATGAATAATAACAGATCATATGCATAAAGAGATAGCTTATGTGTCTTATTCCCACGGACAATACCAAAAATATTAGGGGATTCCCTAATAGCGATGGCCAATGGTTCCAAAGCGATATTAAACAGTAAAGGACTTAAAGGACAGCCCTGTCTAGTACCTCGAAAGAGCATGAAAAAAGGGGATCTCTGATTATTGGTCAGTACAGAAGCCTGAGGTATATGATATATCGGCTTGATCCAATAAATGCATTTTGGACCAATCTTAAATTTTTCAAGTGTATTGAATAAGTATTCCCATACTACTCTATTAAACGCCTTCTCGGCATCAAGTGAAATGACACACTCTGGAGTTTTATTTGACGCTATATATACAATATTCATTAATCTCCTAACGTTAAAATGTGAGTAATGATTTTTAATAAAACCTGTCTGATCTTCAGAAATAATTTGCGGTAAAATATTTTCCAATCTCACAGATAATATTTTGGAAATAATTTTGGAATCTATATTTAACAGTGATATAGGTCTATATTTTGTCACTTCAGTAGGGTCTTTATCTTTTTGAAGAATTAAAGAAATAGATGCTTCATAAAAGGATTGTGGTTATTTATTAAAAAGGCTTCTTTAAAAACCTTGCATAGCCAGGGAGACAGTAAACTTGAGAAATACTTTAAAATGTCTACTGTAACCCCATCTAAACCGGGAGCTTTACCAGAATTCATTGAAAGGATTGCTTTCTGTATTTCTTCCTCCATGATGGGTTCATCTAACAACAGAGACTCGTTATGTAATACATTTGGCAAGTTCAGTTTCTTTAAAACCTCATGCATTATATTGGAATCAGTCAGAAATTCTGATTGGTATAGGGAGGTATAAAATTCCTGAAAGGATTTATTAATTTCATCATGGTCTACAGTCAGTGTACCATTCCATTTACTCACTTTAGTAATCTGACGTTTGGCCGACACCGCTTTCAACTGATTAACGAGTAATTTACCAGATTTTGCACCATGTATATAAAATTGACTTTTGGTTTTAAGTAGCTGATTCTCAATCGGTGATACTAATAACAAATCAAGCCTCAATTGAAGTTCAACTCTATTCTTATAGAGATCTAAACTAGGAGCTTTTGAATATTTATTATCAATTTCTTTAATCTCATTAGCCAATATATGTATTTCATTTTTAGTTTGTTATTTTAATCCCGTGGAGTATGAAATAATTTGTCCACGAATATATGCCTTAAAAGCATCCCAGACTACACCAGTGGATATTTCTTCAGTAGAATTTGTTAAGAAGAAAAAAGCAATCTGATCTTTAATAAAACGAACAACATTTAGATCTTGAAGCAAAGTAGGATTAAATCACCATTGTTTAGCACTAAACTTGGAATCAGGTAGTTTGATTGATAGTTTCAATGGCGCATGAGCAGAAAGAGCAATTGCATCATATTCACATGATGATGAAACTAGCTGAAAATCTATTATAAAGTAGTCAAACCTAGAGTAACTATGATATACATGAGAGAAAAAACAAAATTCTTTGTCATTTGGGTGTAAGACTCTCCAGACTTCTAACATTCCAGAGTATAGTAAAAAAGAATGGATAAAACTAGCTGATTTATTTGGAAGCACATGATCAGATGCAGATCTGTTCATCAAGGGGTTCAAACAACAGTTAAAATCTCCACCCATTATTAAAAAGTGTTCATTTAAATTAGGATAGGATGCAATTAACTGTTTAGAAAACTCAGGGTGATCAATATTTGCTGCATAAACATTCACCATAGTAACATTTTGGTTATGAAGAACACCAGTAATCGCCAAAAATCTACCATATGGATCAGAAATTGTTTCATAATGAACAAATGGAATTGAGGAGTCAATATAAATAGAGACTGCTTTCAACTTAGCCTGTGAATTTGAATGAAACGGCTGTCCTCTCCAAAACTTGAAAAATCGTTGATTGTAATCTTGCCTTACATGAGTTTCCTGAACAAAGATAATCTGAGCATTTAGTCTACAAATAACTTTTTTTTAATTCCTCTTAATGGGATGGTTCAAACCATTCACATTCCATGAAAGGAAGTTAATAACTTTATTCATATTGTTTGTAAAAATCATGTGGAATGTAATTTCTTAAAGCATAATAGTTCATGATACTGGAAGAAGAAAAATCTAGGGCGGAGCGAAAAAAGACGACATTTTAGACATTTTTGTAGTTCAGATTCTGCACAGATGAAAAAAGCTAAGCTAAAAGTAAAAGACCCCTCCCCACTCCCCCCCCCCCCCATGCAAAGCCCGAAACTGACCAGTAGACAGTCAGTACATTACATAATCCCTTCCCTACCCCCATCTCTCCAAACGACAGCATCCAAGGTAAAAAGAAAGCATATTTGTCACTCAATAGCCAAAACAAATTTAATGTTATGGTTAAAAAAGTACATATTAGCAGTTGAACGCAAGAGCTATTTCATATTATTTATCCAAGGTCAAAATATGAAAAACAAGAACTGCATTCACTTAATTTGTCTAAAGACAAGGGGGAAAAAAAATCCTTCAAATTTAAAAATAGAAAAGCTAACAAAGAAAATCTTAAAGATTAATATATATATAATACCATTACGTTAAATTAACAGTATCTTATAGGAAGGATGTCAACAAAATAGAGAGAGTACAGAGGAGATTTACTAGAACGTTGCCTGGGTTCCAGCAACTATGTTACAGAGAAAGGGTGAACGTTAGGTTATTCTTTGGAGCGCAGAAGGTTAAGGGGGGACTTGATTGAGGCCTTTAAAATGATGAAAGGGATAGACAGAGTTGACGTGGATAAGCTTTTCCCATTGAGGGTAGGGAAGATTCAAAAAAGAGGGCATGACATGAGAATTAAGGGACAGAAGTTTGGGGGTAACGTGAGGGGGAACTTCTTTACACAGAGGGTGGTGGCTGTGTGGAATGAGCTTCCAGCAGAAGTGGTGGAGGCAGGATCGATTTTAACATTTTAAAGCAAAGTGGATAGTTATATGGACGGGAAGGGAATGGAGGGGTATGGTCTGAGTGCAGGTAGATGGGACTAGGGGAAAACAAATGGTTGGCACGACTGGAAGGGCCGAGAGGGCCCGTTTCCGTGCTGTAATTGTTATATGGTTATATGGTTATATGGTTATTACATTATGGAAATACTTTCTTAATTCCAAAAGCTGATAACTATAATCAGGAACAAACAGAAACTTGCATCCTTCATATTCAAGCACGCCCAACTTTTTTGCTGCCTGGAGAATATTCTCCTTCATGTGCAAAAATTGAAACCGAACAATCAAATCTCAGTTTATCTTGGGGACCAGATTTCTTCCCAATCCTGTGTGAGTTATCCAAAATGGAAGATTTTCATAGTGCTCTATGTTGAAAGTCTCCTTTATCATTTTAGAAGCATCTTTTATAACATTATTTCCTTCTTGACCTTCCAGCAAACCAACAATTCGCAAATTCAGTCGACGGCTTCTGTTTTCCAGATCCATATTTTTAATCTTGTATTGCTGGAGTGCCCGAGTATTTTCAATCATTCTCCGTTCCAGTTTTTCAATCTTCAAATCTCCCTCCTGGCCCCGGGTTCTCAAGTTATCAATTTGTTCCTTCTGTTCACAAGATTCACCTTGTAACATAATTAGCTTGTCTTGAACTTCCTTCAATTTGCTCGAAATTCCTTTCACCATTTCTTCCAAACTGCAAAATCTTGTTTTCATTTCATTTTTCAGTTCATCGTTCATTTTTGATATTGCTTCTAAGATACTAGTCAGAAGCTGTGCCATTCCCACGCTCCTTCCTTGGAGAATCTCCTTTCCCTCTTGTCTCCATCCTTTACACGATTAAAGCATATAAAAGTGTTATCAACACTTTAAGAAAAGTTGGACCATGCCTTGAAGTCAAGTAATAACAAGTAACATTGAAAGAGTGGTGAGTAAAAGTTAAAAGTTCAACAAATTTGCAAACCTTACAGCATGCCACCACTAGGAGAGTCTTGGCCAAACATTCTATTACCATACTGTAACCATTCTGTGACTTTATAAAGTGGATGCAGAATAACTATTCCTTTATCAAGACTCCACAAAGCTAGTGTGCTCTAAAATACTGCCAACATTTTCAGAGTAATGAACAGGTCCAAATCAATAGAGATTTAGATAGAGCTCTTAGGGCTAGCGGAATCAAGGGATATGGGGAGAAGGCAGGAACGGGGTACTGATTGTGGATGATCAGCCATGATCACATTGAATTACGGTGCTGGCTTGAAGGGCCAAATGGCCTACTCCTGCACCTACTGTTCATGTATCTATGTATCTGAGTTTATTTCTAATTATGTTGCTTTATTTCATTCCACTGTTGTTTAATGTGATCTGCAATATCATAGAGAAATCATAGCAATACAACTTTGGAAGCTACCATCAATTGCATTTGAATTTAATTAAAACACAATTCCATTGCACATACTATAAAGGTAACAATTTCTATGATACATTACACAAAACATATTTTCTCTCTCTGCTTCATCTGAGGATATGTCCAATCTCTGTGCTGTCACAAATCAATTGTGAATCATGAGGATGTTTTTGCAGGCTTGGAAAGGATGTTATGTAAATTCTATCCTTGCAGCTTATTGTTTATTGGAAATTGCAATCTGCTGCAATCAATGATGCTGAAAAATAGGTCAATATTATTAAATATAAATGTTTTTTTTGCAACAGCAAATGATTGTATAGTTAATATTGGTCATTTTATGATTTAAGCAATGTAACTGGTCCCCCAGAGGAGTATTTATATCTGCAATCATTTAAAGTCAGAGCCGTACAACAGGGAAACAGGCCCTTTGGTCCAGCACATCTATGTTGATCAAGATGCCTCATTTTGTGCCATTTACCCCTCACCTTACCTATATATCTCAAAACCTGTCCTATCGATCAATATACCCACCACATTTTGTGTGGAAAAGTTGTCCTGCAGATACCTATTAACACAGAGTTTATGTGGATTTGGAAGAAGCATCAAGGAGAAGCAGGGAGAAGCACAGATTGGCTGGAGCCCGTGTGGGAGGAGAGAAAGAGATGAGTCAGAGGGGGAAAACAGTTGAAAAAGAGCGGCTAAATGCAGACAGACTTAACACAGAGCTTACGTGGATTTGGAAGAAGCAGCAACAAGGAGAAGCAGGAAGAAGCACTGATTGGCTGGAGACCGTGTGGTAGGAGAGAAAGAGGTGAGTCAGAGGGGGAAAACAGTTGGAAAAAAAATGGCAAAACGCAGACAGACTTAACGCAGAGCTTACATGGATTTGGAAGAACCAGCAACAAGGAGAAGCAGGAAGAAGCACTGATTGGCTGGAGCCCATGTGGGAGGAGAGTAAGTCACAGGGGACAAACAGTTTAAAAATTAGGATTTTACTTCGGAGTCACGTGAGTGACTACGTGAAGACCCCGCCAGGACGCATGCGCGACATATCGTCGAACGCATTGCGGAAGCGACAGTCGGGAGGAGCGCCGCTCCTCCAGCGCGAATTTTGAAAAATTACTGAAGGTAAGTCTTACCTTTTCTGGTGAGCGTGGCGACTCGGTGTGTTTCTTTTTCAGAACGGAGGAAGCACCATGGAGTCGCGCAGGGGAGAGCAGCAGCTGATACCGCTGCTGTGGAAGCAGCCAGCAGCGTGCCGTCTCTCCAGAGCTGCAGGTGCTGCCAGCAGCTGCCGGCTTCTCGCCGCTACAGACCGCAGGTGCGCCGCGGTCGGCGGCAAAACCACCCGGAAGTCGGACAGGACCGTTGACTCGGCTGGGGTCCGGACCTGAATAGGGACGGATAGGGACGGCGGGCGTCTTTCCCGCGGGAGCGGGTGGGGAGCAGTGCTCCAGCGTGACCTGCTTATGCAGGGGCAGAGTCACAGTGGGTCTCCTCGCAGACCCACGGCAGGATCCTTTCAAGGACTGCCAAATGTCTCACCCTCTTTGCAGGGGAGCATTAGGGTCAGAGCTGGGCTGACCCTGAAGAAGGGGCAATGGCTGAACAGTCAACTGTGAGGGGTGCCAGAAGAGAGAGCAGCAGAAGATTGTGGGACACATGCTGTATCAACTCAAGAAGGACTGCCTATACAAAGCTGCAAGCCAGTAAAAAATACATGGCTACAAACCAGCTACAGGAGCAAGCCATTAACTTTATGGCTGGGAAGTACATTGCTCCAGAGAACTCCATTTCTCTTAAAGTACCAGCAGTCTATGACCCCATCTGGGGCAACAGGAGCCCATCTATAAGGAGCCAGGAGGTGAAGCTCCAGAGGAAACTGCTGGCTGCTAAAATCACAGCAGTACCAGGACAACTGATGGGGTTGATTTGCCTGAAGAGTTACATGATGCTCTAGCAGACTGTGTAATACTCAGTGGAGATTTACAGTTACAGGAAGAGCATCATCAAGAAGTGCGGAATTATGCAAGACAAGTAGCACACAGGCGCCAAAATTGCTGTTGGGGGACCTCCCGAAGCAGGTGAAAGACCTGCATGAGGAAGCCAAGGCTATAGGCCTGATCAAGGTGCCAAGCACCTCTAAAACCCACTATCAACAGCGGCAGCACCCCTACACACCCACCAGACATCGGTGCTATGGAAGACCATCTGGTGGTGAAAGCTCGAAGGCCGGCCCACCTGCACAGCAGTCTTTCAGACCATGGCCCAGCCTGGCCTTCATGGAAAACGCGCCAACCCCACAACGCAGCAACACAATACCAGAAGAAACAACTGCGGAGACAACCCACACAACACCGGTAACCATGGAGGTAGGTGGGTCTGGTTGTCTTAAAAAACATTGCATGTCCGATTCATTAAAGTTGGGGGACGGTTGCACTTGTTTCATCATGTGTGCTGCACTTTTACCTCTGAACTTTTACATACTCAGAATTATTCAGAATTACAAAATTGAATTTGTATACGAACTACCGTCCCAGTTCAGCATACGCCTAGCAGGAAGTTCATACTTCACAAAAAGAGAGAACAGCAGGCCATGCTGAACTGTTAAGACTAAACACAAAAGGGATTGAGAAAACAATCAGAGAATTTCAAGAGTTCGTATCAAATATATTTATAAAAAACTAAAAAGATGGTGGTTGCCGTATCATTACAGATTTGACCGAACTAAATACTTCCGTTCAGTATGCCCATTTCAAATTAGACACGTTTGTCACACACAGGGTCATCGTAAATACCTGAAATTTATCTGGATGGGACAGCAATGGCAGTATGCCTTATCCAATGGGTTGTCATCAGCACCCAGGCTATTACAAATTTATTAAAACCAGCTTTAGCATACTTAAAGAAACATAACCATATCGTCATGGCTTACCTTGATGATATTCTCATTGTAGGTGAAAATTGGAGCTGGCTACATTGGTGGTATCAGCCACAACAGAGGGGTTAACGTACATCCAGATAAATCAAAATTGGAACCCTCCACTACCATGGATTATTTGGGGTTCACTATTGACTCTGTTCATATGTCTATCACCTTGCCACCAAACAAAGTGACAGACTTGATGGGAGTATGCAAAAGCCTCACTGGCATCAGGGAACCATCCATTCGGCAAGGAGCAAGAGTGATTGGGAAATTGGTGGCTGCGTTCCCAGCAGCACAATTGGACCACTCCATTATTAAAACCTGGAAGAGGGAAATTTTAGCTCTCAAAAATCATACAGGCCATTTCAATAGGCCTATGCAACTACCAGGGAAAGTAAATTAGAATTTTACTTCGGAGTCACGTGAGTGACTACGTGAAGACCCCGCCAGGACGCATGCGCGACATATCGTCGAACGCATTGCGGAAGCGACAGTCGGGAGGAGCGCCGCTCCTCCAGCGCGAATTTTGAAAAATAACTGAAGGTAAGTCTTACCTTTTCTGGTGAGCGTGGCGACTCGGTGTAATTTCTTTTTCAGGAGGAAGCACCATGGAGTCGCGCAGGGGAGAGCAGCAGCTGATACCGCTGCTGTGGAAGCAGCCAGCAGCGTGCCGTCTCTCCAGAGCTGCAGGTGCTGCCAGCAGCTGCCGGCTTCTCGCCGCTACAGACCGCAGGTGCGCCGCGGTCGGCGGCAAAACCACCTGGAAGACGGACAGGTCCGTTGACTCGGCTGGGTCCGGACCTGAAGACACCCCGTTCACAGATAGCGACGGCGGGCGTCTTTCCCGTGGGAGCGGGTGTGGGAGCAGTGCTCCAGCGTGACCTGCTTATGCAGGGGCAGAGTCACAGTGGGTCTCTTCGCAGACCCACGGCAGGATCCTTTCAAGGACTGCCAAATGTCTCACCCTCTTCGCAGGGGAGCATTAGGGGTCAGAGCTGGGCTGACCCTGAAGAAGGGGGCAATGGCTGAACAGTCAACTGTGAGGGGTGCCAGAAGAGAGAGCAGCAGAAGATTGTGGGACACATGCTGTATCAAACTCAAGAAGGACTCCTATACAAAGCTGCAAGCCAGTAAAAAATACATGGCTACAAACCAGCTTACAGGGGCAAGCCATTTAACTTTATGGCTGGGAAGTACATTGCTCCAGAGAACTCCATTTCTCTTAAAGTACAGCAGTCTATGACCCCATCTGGGGCAACAGGAGCCCATCTATAAGGAGCCAGGAGGTGAAGCTCCAGAAAGAAACTGCTGGCTGCTAAAATCACAGCAGTACCAGGACAACTGATGGGGTTGATTTGCCTGAAGAGTTACGTGATGCTCTAACAGACTGTGTAATACTCAGTGGAGATTTACAGTTAACAGGAAGAGCATCATCAAGAAGTGCGGAATTATGCAAGACAAGTAGCACACAGGCGCCAAAATTGCTGTTGGGGGACCTCCCGAAGCAGGTGAAAGACCTGCATGAGGAAGCCAAGGCTATAGGCCTGATCAAGGTGCCAAGCACCTCTAAAACCCACTATCAAACAGCGGCAGCACCCCTACACACCCACCAGACATCGGTGCTATGGAAGACCATCTGGGTGGTGAAAGCTCGAAGGCCGGCCCACCTGCACAGCGGTCTTTCAGACCATGGCCCAGCCCGGCCTTCATGGAAAACGCGCCAACCCCACAACGCAGCAACACAATACCAGAAGAAACAACTGCAGAGACAACCCACACAACACCGGTAACCATGGAGGTAGGTGGGTCTGGTTGTCTTAAAAAACATTGCATGTCCGATTCATTAAAGTTGGGGGACGGTTGCACTTGTTTCATCATGTGTGCTGCACTTTTACTTCTGAACTTTTACATACTCGGAAGTATTCAGAATTACAAAATTGAATTTGTATACGAACTACCGTCCCAGTTCAGCATACGCCTAGCAGGAAGTTCATACTTCACAAAAAGAGAGAACAGCAGGCCATGCTGAACTGTTAAGACTAAACACAAAAGGGATTGAGAAAACAATCAGAGAATTTCAAGAGTTCGTATCAAATATATTTATAAAAAACTAAAAAGATGGTGGTTGCCGTATCATTACAGATTTGACCGAACTAAATACTTCGTTCAGTATGCCCATTTCAAATTAGACACGTTTGTCACACACAGGGTCATCGTAAATACCTGAAATTTATCTGGATGGGACAGCAATGGCAGTATGCCTTATCCAATGGGTTGTCATCAGCACCCAGGCTATTACAAATTTATTAAAACCAGCTTTAGCATACTTAAAGAAACATAACCATATCGTCATGGCTTACCTTGATGATATTCTCATTGTAGGTGAAAATTGGAGCTGGCTACATTGGTGGTATCAGCCACAACACAGAGATTTAACGTACATCCAGATAAATCAAAATTGGAACCCTCCACTACCATGGATTATTTGGGGTTCACTATTGACTCTGTTCATATGTCTATCACCTTGCCACCAAACAAAGTGACAGACTTGATGGGAGTATGCAAAAGCCTCTGGCATCAGGGAACCATCCATTCGGCAAGGAGCAAGAGTGATTGGGAATTGGTGGCTGCGTTCCCAGCAGCACAATTGGACCACTCCATTATTAAAACCTGGAAGAGGGAAATTTTAGCTCTCAAAAATCATACAGGCCATTTCAATAGGCCTATGCAACTACCAGGGAAAGTAAATTAGAATTAAACTGGTGGATAGAAATGTTCCATATTATCCTAACCCCATCACCCCATTCTATATCCCTAGGGTACATTACAGACTGATGCCAGTGCTAAAGGTTGGGGAGCAACTAATACCACCGCAAGTTGCGGTGGCAGATGAGTGCACAAAAAATTATTCTGTTTAAAGCACTAGGAATTAATTATCTAGAAATGCTGGGAGCGTTTCATGGACTCAGGGCCTACTGCTCAGATGAGCACCAGTTGCATGTATGGTACAGATTGATACCACACTGGGGGCCTATATATAATCATATGGGTGAAATAATGTCGATATCATGTGATGAATTGCCTAATAATATCTGGCACTGGTGTCTGGGAGAGAGATTTGGATCTCAACCACTTACCTTCCAGGTAAGCTAAATACAGTGGCAGACATCAGGTCACGTAAATTCAACGACAACATTAAATGGATGTTGGATCGGAAAGTGTTTACAGATATTATAGACCGGTATGGGACACCAGATATCGACCTTTTTTCCATCCAGACTAATTCACCAACTACCAACATATGTTGCTTGGAAAACCAGACCTAGGGGCAGCAGCGATGGACGATTTCTCGCTGCATTGGGGGGGGGGGATTTGTTTTGCTATGCATTTTCCCCTTCTGCCTCATCAGGCGAGTCTTACAATAATTAAACAAGACGCCGCAACGGGTACCATGGTTCCCAACAGTACAAAGATGGTCTCAGAACCCTGCATCTGGATCAACAACGGCCAAGGAGGTTGGCACACCCCGTGCGGGAAAGTATCCGTGCCATGACTGTATGAACTTGTTGATTTGCAGTTTCTGAACAGGCCATTTCTGGGATACGGACTCTCCGACAGGACGATCAATGCCATCTCAGCGTCGTGCAGGGAGTCCACGAGAAGACAGTACCTGACATATGTCAGGAAATGGGAAGTGTTCAGCACCAGGACGAACACTACATATGACTCAGCCACCAACACTGAAGTGCTGGAGTTCTGGCCACCCTTCATTTCGATGAAGGATTGAGTTACAGTGCCATTATTGTGCAAGGAGTGCCCTAGCTAATATCTGGGCAGAGGGAGTGATCACCTGGCTATAGGATCACACCCACTAGTGAGGGGTATTTGTACTCTATTCCCCCCAGGTCCAGATACACCTATATATGGGACATGGGTAGTACACCATGTTACGAGGATGGACACCAATATCGGGGCTCACTCTGGACAAACTAATATCCTAGATGGGAATGATTATGGCACTTGGATCAGCACAACGGGTCCAGTCCTTACACAAGCTAGAATAGGACGTCATGTCTGTCACAAATGGCAGATAACCTGCTACATACAGGGGTACTTAAACAAGACTGACCCGGTTCCTTTGGCCAATATTAGAGTTCTGGCCTATCCTGCAGATAGTCGGCCCTGCATAGTGACACATATTTTCCAATATATAGTCACCAAGACACTTATGGGCACGGAGAGAGCTTTCTCATTAGCCATAAATGCCCTCACCTAAGGTCACAGTGCAAACCATATCCAGATGGTTCGGGTGGTATTACGTGCAGTGGTGAATACTAATGTTTCAAAGCTCACTCCAACAGGGCTGCATCTACATCGGACGCTAGGATGATGGGAGTTCCTATGGACCACATCCTTGCCACAGCGGGGTGGAGCAATGAACGCATTCAATGCTTTATAATAAACCCGTGGCCAATCCTGAGATGTTTGCAGGGAAAAATTAAGTTCTGTAAAATAAATTACCCAATGTGGGGCATATTATTTTAGGTATGAATAATACCTTTATTGTTTTTCAGCACAGTGTCGTGTGTGAAATACGTTCATCCTCCGTCCCAGAATGGCAGTGTGTGAGCATGGTCTCGTTCCAGGGCATGAAATCACAGAGCTTTGAAATCTTCACGTAGTCACTCACGTGACTCCGAAGTAAAATAGTAAGATTCAATGAGAAACTTACCAGTTTGAAGTTTGATCTTTATTTTATGAGGAGTTACGATGAGGGATTACGTGCCCTCCGCTCCCAAAACCCTCTATTATAAAGTTCAACTGGTATGGAAGTTCTCTCTTATCTTACTATATTAGTCTACTCTGGTATCTGTGATTTCACACCACTGCTTTGAAGAATGTCGCGCATGCGTCCTGGCGGGGTCTTTACGTAATCCCTCATCGTAACTCCTCATAAAATAAAGATCAAACTTCAAACTGGTAAGTTCTCATTTAATCTTACTAATTTGGTTTGTAATTTAGTAAATTGGTAAATTAGGCAATTTATCAGTCAATGTAAGCAAGGCTGCTCTAGGGGAATGGCAGTGAGGGAACGGCATTGTGAGTAAAGTGTGAGTCTTTGGCTTAAGGGTCTTCGAGGAGACTGAGGGGAGGAGACGAAAGAAGGAGATGTCAGGCAAGCTGATTCAGTGCGATGCTTGCAGTATGTGGGAGGTCAAGGACACTGCAGGTGCCCCTGGCTGCTACAAGTGTGAGAAGTGCATCCAGGTACAACTCCTGAAGGACTGGATTGGGGAACTGGAGAAGCAAGTGGATGACCACAGTTTCGTCTGAGAGGCAGAGTCGTTCCTCGACGGGTCCTACAGCAAGATTGTTACACCGAAGGTACAGGAAGGGGGAAGGTGGGTGACAGTGAGAAAGGGAAGTAAACATAGAATGCACAAGTCCCCGGGTGTTGTACCTCTTGCGAACAGGTTCACCCACTAAAAAGCTGTCGGGACAGAAGACGTTGAAACACTGAGCGGCGCACTGGCTTGCGAAGCAAAAAGGGCTGTTGAGCCAAAACCAGTGGTGGTTGGAGACTCCATTGTGAGAGGTACGGACAGGGATTTCTATGGCAACAGACTGGATTCGAGGATGGTGTGCTGCCTCCCGGATGCCAGGATCCAGGATGTCACGGACAGAGTGCAGAAAATCCTCAAGGGCGAAGGTGAGCAGCCGGAAGTTGTACTGCATGTTGGCACAAACAATGTCGGAAAGAAGGGGATGAATAGTCTGAAGCGGGACTTTAGAGAGCTCGGAAAAGTGCTGAAAAGCAGGATCTCCAGGGTGGTTATCTCCGGTTTGCTTCCAGTTCCTCGTGCTGGCCAGAGCAGGAACAGGGAGATACGGGACCTGAATGTGTGGCTGAGGAACTGGTGCAGGGGGCAGGGATTTAGATTCTTAGACCACTGGGATCTGTTTTGGAGTAAGTAGGAACTGTACAAAAGGGATGGATTGCACCTGAACAGGTGGGGGATCGGCATTCTGGCAGGCAGGTGTGCCACTGTCGCACAGGTGGTTTTAAACTAAATAAGGGATAGTCAAGGATGGAGTTAAAGGGATAATTAATGACCCCAGAATTAACGGGAAAGAAAGCTCACAAAGGGATACGAGAGTATGGTCAAGTGTAGTAGGGATCGAAGTGAATGGTGAGATGCGTAAGGAATTAAAAGTACTGTATTTGAATGCGCGAAGTATAAGAAGTAAAGTAGATGAGCTTGAGGCTCAGATAGAGGTTGGTAGATATGACATTGTGGTGATTTCCGAGACGTGGCTGCAGGAGGATCGGGTCTTGGAACTTAATATTCAGGGTTATACATCCTATAGAAAGGACAGGCAGGTGGGCAGAGGAGGGGTGGTAGCTCTGCTGGTGAAGAATGGAATTCAGTCCCATGTGAGGGAAAACATAGGGACTGACGAGGTAGAGACACTGTGGATTGAGTTGAGGAATTGCAAAGGCAAGAAGACATTAATTGGTTTTATCTACAGACCCCCAAATAGGGAAGTTTCACGGCAGTCAGGTCACGACCCATGACCCGTGCTGTTGCTACGCTACCCCAAGTGGATTACACGCGATGAACTGCAGGTAAGCACTTACAGCGTAGCGGGCCCGTTAAAACCCGCTGAAATGGTCAATTTTTGCGCTGTAAATAATTATGGAAATCGGGATAAGTGTGAAAGACATTTAGCCCACTTCAGAATTCCAAGTGAGGAGAAATGACGGTATATAGTACCTTCATTTCGCTTCACTTTTGGAATTCTGAAGTTGGGTACATGTCTTTCATGCTTACCCCGACTTCCACAATTTTTTACAGCGCAAAAATCCAACATTTTGGCGGTTTTTAACAGTTTCTTGCATTAATAACATGTACCGGAAGTGACATATGTCCTCCAGATGGATTAAGCGGCTCCGTGCGTCAAGCCCTATGACCCAGTGACCTTTCGTACAAACCCCCTATAGTAGCCCAGATGCAGGGTTTAAGTTGCAGCAGGAGTTAAAACTGGCATGTAACAAAGGTAATGCCGTTGTGGTGATGGGGGATTTCAATATGCAGGTAGACTGGGAAAATCAGATTGGTTCAGGACCCCAAGAAAGAGAGTTTGTAGAGTGTCTTCGAGATGGATTCTTAGAGCATCTTGTGTATGGAGCCGACCAGAGAAAAGGTAATTCTGAATTTAGTGTTGTCCAATGAATCAAATTTGATAAGAGAACTCGAGGTAAAGGAACCACAGCGATCATAATATGATTAGTTTTAATCTGCAATTTGAGAAGAAGGTTAAATCGGCAGTGATGCAGTTGAACAAAGGGGATCATGAAGGCATGAGAGAGGAGCTGGCCAAGGTAGACTGGAAAGGGATACCAGCAGGAATGACGATGGAACAGCAATGGCAGGAATTTCTGGGCATAATCCGGAAGACACAGGATCATTTCATTCCAAAAAGGAAGAAAGATTCTAACGGGTGCAGGAGGCAACCGTGGCTGACAAGAGAAATTATAGATAGAATAAAACTAAAAGAAAAGATGTATAACACAGCAAAGAGTAGCCGGAAGCCAGAGGATTGGGAAATTCTATCTTTCTATATGAAGAAAGACTGGATAGACTCGGCTTGTACTCGCTGGAATTTAGAAGATTGAGGGGTGATCTCATAGAGACTTACAAAATTCTTAAGGGGTTGGACAGGCTAGATGCAGGAAGATTGTTCCCGATATTGGGGAAGTCCAGGACAAGGGGTCACAGTTTAAGGATAAGGGGGAAGTCTTTTAGGACCGAGATGAGAAAATCGTTTTTCACACAGAGAGTGGTGAATCTGTGGAATTCTCTGCCACAGAAGGTAGTTGAGGCCAGTTCGTTGGCCATATTTAAGAGGGAGTTGGATGTGGCCCTTGTGGCTGAAGGGATCAGAGGGTATGGAGAGAAGGCAGGTACAGGATATTGAGTTGGATGATCAGCCATGATCATATTGAATGGCGGAGCAGGCTCGAAGGGCCGAATGGCCTGCTCCTGCACCTAATTTCTATGTTTCTATGTTTCTATGAAACTTTCATAGCACAACAGAAGGAAACAAAACGGGCAATACTGGCTGAAAAGATGAAGTACGAAGGGAAGCTGGCCAGGAACATAAAGATGGACAGGAAAAGCTTCTTTAGATATGTTAAGGGAAAAAGAGTAGCAGTCAAATGTGGGTCCATTGAAGGCAGACATGGGTGAAATTATTATGGGGAACAAGGAAATGACAGAAGAGTTAACAGGTACTTTGGATCTAAACTTCCAGAGCTTCTGACCATACAGAAGTTTATCAAAGGCCTTGCTGAAGTCCATATTGACCATCATTCACATGGTAAGTTCAAAAACTCGAACTAATTCATGAGACACTATCTCACATGCATAAAATCATTGCAACTATCCTTAACCAACCCCTGTCTTTCCAAGTGCATGTATATCTTAAACCTCAGAATCGCCTCCAGTATCTTTCCGACCACATACGTTAGGCTTACTGGTCTATAGTTCCCAGGCTTTTCTTTGCAGCCCTACTTAAATAGAGGCAAAACGTTGGTTACTCTCTAGCCTTCCGCACCACACCTGTGACTAACAATTACTCTTATATCTCAGCCAGGGCTCCCACAATTTCTTCTCTAGCTTCACATAGCATCCTTGCATATATCTGATCAGGTCCAGGATATTTATTTAACTTGTTACTACTTGGTACATCCAGCACCTTCTTGACTGTAAACTGTCCTCAAGACAAACTGTCCTCAAGACATCCCCATTAGCTTTCCCGAGTTCCCTAGTCTTCATGTCTTTCTCTGCGGAAAAAACAGAGAAGAAATATATATTACCTGAGGAAAGTTCCCTGAACACACTCGAAAAATTACACCACACCTAAGCCCTCAGCATTATGGCAGTCCCAGTCTTTATGGAAAATTAAAATCCCCCACTATTACAACCCTTAGTCTGTTAACCCATCTGTCTGCAATCTTCCAGCATATTTGGTCCCCTAATTCTATTTGACTCGTGGGGGACCTATTGTACAACCCCAACAAAGTGATCATTCCTTTTTATTTCTTAGCTTCATCCATATAGCCGCACTGTATCCTTCAGTCATGTTATCTCTGACTACTAACATGATCTCCTTCATCAATAAAGCAACTCTCTCTTCTCTTTTGCCTCCATCTTGCCTGCAGCAGCTATACACTGGAACATTAATATGCTAGTCCTGCCCTCCCTTATCTAGGTTTCTGTAATGACTGTAAAATTCTAATCACAGGCACTTATCCACACCTTGGGTTCATCTGTATTACAGTCAGGCCTCTGGCATTGTAATAAATGCAATTTAATACAACTGTCTTTACGCTCTCCCTGCTGTGTTTCTGTCTGTTATATTTACTGAACTTTCTATCATTTACTTTCAGCTTCCCACCTTTCTCACTACTGCTTGGCTCTCCTAACTATATAATTTAAATCCTCCCTAAAAGACACTAAGTAATGGAGCAACTCAACGTGTCAGGCAGCATCCCTGAAGAACATGGATAGGTGACATTTTGGGTTGGGTTACAAACCCTCCCTAGTTGTAAATGCAAACCCCTCCACCAGGATATTGGTTCCCCTGTTCACCTGTTCCCAGTTCAGATGCCACCTGACCCTCTTATATAGGTCACCTCTGCCTTAGAAGAGATCCCAAAGGTCCAAAGATTTGAATCCCTGCTCCCTACACCAACTCTTCAGCCTTGAATTCATCTGTCCCATCTTCCTATTCCTATTTTGAAACTTTTCTAATTGATGTATTTTCTATGTAAAGCTCTTGTGCATGTAAAATAGAGGATGAGCCAGTATTTTTGCACACTGTGAAAGTGTTATTATATTTATATTTACACGTGATGATGCATTTTAGGAGAAAAATTGACTGCTCCTGCGAGATTGTTGAGCTATGGGTAGTGGGAATGATTGATTGACTGAAAGATACAGCATGAAAATGGCCCTTTGGCCCACTGAGTCCATGACAACCAATGATTACCCGGTTACACAATTGTTCTATGTTATCCCACTTTCACACCACTCCCAATGTACTGGGGTCAATTTACAGAGGCCAATTAACTTACAAACCCACACTTCTTTGGGATATTTGAGGAAACCGGAGCACTGGAGGAATACTATGTGGTCACAAGACAAACATGCAAACTCCACACAGGCAGCACCCGAGGACAAGAACAAAGCCAGTCTCAACCCGAGACTGTGAACTCCTTGATGTTAAAGTCCGCAGACCACAGTTGGAGCGTCGATCCCAGGCAAGGAATCTACTCCGATGGTAAGTCCACGCCCCCTCAGTGGGGCTCAAAGTCAGTCCCGAGTAAGGCCTCCAGCTCCACGATGTTAGGCCGCAGAGCGACCAGAGATACGTCCCGGAAAACAATCGCGTCTCTGGCAAGGTAAGAGGTTGAAAAAAAGTTTCCCCCGACCCCCCCTGCCCACCTCCCACATAAAACAAACCAGAGAACGTTAACACCTACTTTTTAAACACACCCCTCAGGTTCCTATTAAGTCTTTCCCTTCCTCACTTTAAAGCTATGTCCTCTGGTTCTTGAAGCCTAATGCCCCTGTCCCATTTAGGAAACCTGAACGGAAACCTCTGGAAACTTTGTGCCCCGCACAAGGTTTCCATGCAGTTCCCAGAGGTTCCCGGAGGTTTTTGTCAGTCTCCCTAATGGTCGAAAGTGGTTTCCGTTTTAAAAATCGGTAATTTTTTAGTCGAAGCCGGTTGCGATGCTAGTGGTTGCCGGAGGACAAAAACCTCCGGGAACTGCACGGAAACCTTGGGTGGGGTGCAAAGTCTCCAGAGGTTTCCGTTCAGGGGCATTAAACTATGTCCTCTGGTTCTTAACATTTTCCAGGTTGGTAGCATTGCAACTTATCAAATATGCACATTTTGATACATTTTGACATGTTCAGGAATAGCAAGATTAAACGAGAACTTACCAGTTTGAAGTTTGATCTTTATTTTATGAGGAGTCGAGTTGAGGGACTACGTGAATAGAAGCCCGTACAGCCGTTGGTGCGTCAATCTTCAAAGCAGCGGAATGAATTCACAGCTAACAATGACCGAAGTATAACGGTAAGATGATAAAACTAGAACTACCAGATGAGATCTATGAGGGTGGGAGCGGAGGGCACGTAGTCCCTCAACTCGACTCCTCATAAAATAAAGATCAAACTTCAAACTGGTAAGTTCTCGTTTAATCTTACTATTTTACTTCGGAGTCACGTGAGTGACTACGTGAAGACTTCAAAGCACTGTGAATTCACGCCGCAGACTCAAATCCGACGTTCACACTGCCTGGATTGACTCAAAAGTCGTTAACAATCAATCATGCATCAGTAGTACATTTGTTAAATGAAATAACAGTTTATTTACAAATAAATCATAACAAACCCCTCTAAACTCAGGGGAAAAATGTAACAGTACTGACACCAGAATCAGCAAACACCCCGAGCCTTGAAATCGGCTTGTGACAAAACCTCTGAAAAGTTAGCTCACTGGACCATCCTGTGGCCGCGAGGACCTTGAAATCGTTTGCACCGACACCTTACTGTGTGGTTTTTTGTGACTAATAAACAAAGCCAACTCTATTCCTCTCAGAGGTTTAGTAATCTCAATGTAAAGAGATAAATGTGAGACTATACAGAAGCGATCATCTGCGGGGTATGCTGAAAACACCATCTTACATCCTGTCATGCCTCTTTTATTATGTTTAAGCAAATCATAGACATAAAATATAATGGCATCAGCCGACACATGCATTCTATCTAGCCGTAGCTTTTGCAATGTTTGTACACGTTGGGCTGAAACCAACACCAGAAGCATGACCACCTTCATAGTTAATTTGGCTATAGATAGGCTTGTAACCGGAGCCCACTGGCGAAGAAGCATAAAAACCTCACTCACATTGCAAATACCGGCATACCTGAGTTTAGGAGGATTAGAATTGAAAACTCCCTTCATGAATCGTGAACTAAACGGATGTGTCCCTACTGTATGCAATTCTGCATTCATAGGTAAATAAGAAGACAGAGCACTTCTGGCTGAATTAATTGCACTGTAACTTAATTTTTTGGTCAAAATAAAGAGTTGACAAACTCCAATACATCCGTGATCCCTGCCGTGTGATATACAATATCCTGCTGTAGGCAGAATTGCTCCCACTTCCTTATATAGGTGATATATTGCTGCTGTGTACTATCCCTGCAGGCCGACGTGAGAACATCCACCGTCCGATGAGACAGTCCTCTCCCCAGGTATGGCCTCCTTAAAAATCTGCAAATTAACAGATCAATACGATCCTATAAAGGATGTTGATCCCCAGTGACTGGATTTACCAGTAGATTTTTATTCTTGGGCATAAGCATGTAAGGCTCCCTAGCCATTTGTAATACAACGGGAAACCATGCTCGTGTAGGCCAATTTGGCACTACCAATACCCCTGAAGCGGTGTCCTCCTTGATCTTTTGCAAACATCTGCTGATGAGACAGAATGAAGGAAATACATACACAAACATTCCTCCCCCAATGCAGCGAAAATGCATCCACTGCTACTGCCCCAGAATCTGGTTACCATGAAACACATCTAGGCAACTGATGATCTAATCGAGATGCAAACAAGTCAATATCTGGCAATGCATACTGATCAATCATTTGGTTAAACACATCCTGATTTAACATCCATTCAATGTTGTCATTAACTGACGTGACCTCTTCCTGGCAAATAAAGTGCTGAAAGCCAGATATTTTGGTCAATACACCAGCTCCAAATCTGGTTAGCCAGTCTATCACAAGACTGTGACTTAACTCCACCCATGTGGTTTACATATGCCACTGCTGTGGTGTTGTGAATCTGAGCTGCACATGCAGATCCCTCCTTGTAGAACAATAACCTTTGAGCCCATACCAGGTGCCCAACAACTCTAAATAATCAATCCCTCTTAATTGAGGAAGCGATGTCTCATCCACATTCCATCTGCCTCCACAACTAGAAGACATATCTGTTGCACTCCAACCCAGTGCACTCACATCAGTCTGTAATATCAGTGACGGTGATTCCACGAAACCTTCCTTAAATTTTTTGAAACATGTACTATCCACCATTGTATGTCAGCAATCGCCCAGCTGACAACTGCATAGGCCTATCAAAAATAGCCCCTTTGTATTCTCAGTGCCTGTTCCTTTGATGGTTGTAATTGTTGATAATGCAGAGAACAATACTGCACAGCTGGAAAGGCTGCAACAACTTCCCAATAAACTGGCTACTTGTCTAATCAAAGGCCGTTGTTCTCCAACGAGATTAGCACAGTCCTCAATTAACTGATTCAATTTATCCCTGGGTAAAGTTACCAACATGTGATTGGAATTAATGGTAAATCCCAGATAATCAATAATTTGGACTGGTGATAATTTAGATTTGCCTGGGTGAATAACAAATCCCATTTGTTCAAAAGTGATTTTAACAACTGAAACTGATGATTGAGTTTCAGCATGAGTCTTTCCAACAATCAGAAATCATCTAAATAGGCCATTACCACATGCCCCTGAGCTCTAAGCAATGCTAACACAGGTTTTACCAATTTAGTAAATAATCTAGGAGCTGAAGTTAATCCATTCGGCAATGTCCTGAATTGCCACAGCTCAGTCATCCAAATAAATTTCAAATATCTTCTATCATCACCATGAATAGACACTGCGTAATACGCATTCTTTAAATCAATGGTTGCCATATAATACCCTTTGGACACTAGATGTTTGCCCGTGGTAAAGTTCTCCATTTTGAAATGCCTATAACAAACAAATTTGTTCAAATTCGATAAATCCAGAATAATTCTACATCCCCCAGTCCTTTTTAGATCTGGGAAATATACTTGACAGAAATTGTTGACTTTGATAGACAGAAGGCTCAATTACCCCTTCTTATGTAACGACTGAATCTCTGCTTGAATAAGCACATTTTCCTCATCTGAAAAATAAGTTTACGACTAGGAAAATGTTGATTAGGTAGACTGCCATAGTAAAATCCAATTTTTCACCCCTTCAATACACTAAGTATGAACAAATCTGATGTCAACTGCTGCCATTGTTTGAGAACAATTTTAACCTTCCCCAATTTGAACAGGAACATCAGTTAATTCATCGTCTGTCAAATGTTATATTCCTTACCAGCATCTTTCCTTGCGGCCTTGTTGTCCTCGACTTCTTGTAGAGAACATTTTTTGCCTTGCTTCCAGCTGGCTTAATGAGGGCCATGGTTATAACAACCTCATAACAGTCTTTGACCCTTTTTTGCAAGGTTACCACCAAACAACAGATTTCGTGGTGGTCCACTGGTCGGTTTGCACAACTCGCCAAATTCGGGTTAGCACTGGCCTAATAACGGCCCTCCCGACATTATTAATTTCAAAATGCATTACAAAGGAGTCCCAGTTCATCCTGGTGTGCTTGAACCATATCATTTGTATCAATAACTTTCACCACAGCTGTAATACCTGCTTACAACAGTTTAAGCACTTTTTTAAAACTTCATCTCCTGGGGCCCTAGCAGGCAAACCCATCTATGCAAATTTGGTGATTAACCACCGTACCTTCAGGAGATCACAATTAACAGGAGCTTTATAGTTTTTTGCTACTTCATCCATAGCTAGCTCCTGTAACTGGTGGGAGAGCATATACTGAATGGCTTCGGCCAATTCTACATCAATCGCCTTTCCTGCCTCTCTACGCTCAGCAAACTTCCCAGCAATGTTCGGAATTACCTCCAACCGAACACCTTGCTCTCCCCCAGCATAGAAACAGTGTCAGCAAACTGCCCTGATAGAACATCCTCCTCACAGGCAGGATAGTTCTGCAGCCCTGAAACAGGTGCTGCTAGCACAAGCTCTCCATCAGCCTGGCTTGGGCATCACTCCTCCTCACGGAGCTGGAACATCCTCCTCACAGGCAGGATAGTTCTGCAGCCCTGAAACAGGTGCTGCTAGCACAAGCTCTCCATCAGCCTGGCTTGGGCACCACTCCTCCTCACGGAGCTGGTCCCTGTCGAGCATTCTTTTGAAATAGAATCTCAACGTGGGAGAGCCGTGAGCAAACGGACTCTCCTATGGAGGGTATAACCTCCAGGCCCGACTCATCTACGGGCCACAGAGACTTGCCAGTGGCCTTCCACCCTACTGACAAGCCTCCACTGCCCCCCGGCAGTGGGTCCGCAACCACTGGCTGTGTAGCCAGCACCGGACCAGGTGTACCAGACGGGCCTCCATCCTCAACACTCTCCTGCCACTTTACCTTTCTACCCCCGGAGCGCCTCGCCAACACCTTCTTCCCTTTCTGCAACTTATCTACAAAAACTCCCAACCGTTGCAGAAAAAGACCTGTGGTAAAGTATTTCAACAAACCTTACCTCGTTTTCAACTTGTTAACGAAAACTGCTGGAGAATGGAGTCTGAAGAAGGGTCTCGACCCGAAACGTCGCCCATCTCCTTCGCTCCTTAGATGCCGCTGCACCCGCTGAATTCTCCAGCTTTCCATGTAACCCGCGGTTTAAACTTACCGCTCGGAGGAGCGCTGCTGCTCCAACCGCCCGACTGCACCAGCGTCTGACGTCATGACGCACCAACGGCTGTACGGGCTTCTATTCACGTAGTCACTCACGTGACTCCGAAGTAAAATGTCAGATCAAAGACAGTAGCAGGGTGACCATAGAGTGATTTTATTTCCAAAACTCTTCCACTAAACTAGCCTCAATGTGTAATTTATGTCAAACCCAGACAAGGTGTTTCCGCTCTTCAAGTCCCCCCCCCCCCCCACCCGGCAGGATTGGCCACTCTCTTTTACAAGTATCGTTTTAGTTCCATCCTTCCATTCACCACCTCCTCTATCATTTAAATGTGTTTTTACATTTCTCAATCAGTATCTTCAACCTGAACTGTTAGCTCTATTTCTCTTTCCGCTGATGCCGCCTGAACAGCTGGGCAAATTCTGAATTTTCTGTTTTTATTTCAGATTTCCAGCAATTGCAGTTTCCTTTTTAAGTTCCAAACAAGATATGAAAAGGTCAGATTATAGAGAGCCCTGCATCGCCAGAACTTGTCAAAGCAAAATGTTTTATCGGGAAAGTGTCACAAGTTCCACTTAGCAGCTTTTAGATTGAACACTTTTGATTTGTACTACGTCAAAGAAGGATTTAACTAAAATCAGTTTCTCAGATTTCTCAACTCTTCTGCAAAGGTCTGACTGATGGAAATCCTTCAAAGTGCCCCAGATACATGAACATACAGATTGCATCCACACATTGATGCACCAACTCACTTATTGCTTTAATGACAGCAAGGCATGTGAGGTTAGCCATGCTGAATCTAATACAGGTAGCTTGGTTCATATTATAAATTATGTAAAGCTATAAACTATGGAGAAAATGAGATTCATGTGTTTGAATGTGCACATTTTTGACAGCTCATGACAGAAATAAAGATAATTAAAAAGCCTAATGGGAGCACGAAGACAAAATTGTGCAAATTACTTCATAGTTATATGAAAGTTGTTTTTATGAATTTGTTCCCAGATGTTTCCCACCTGAGGAAGGATGTTCTCTTTGATCTTAAAGAGATCTTTTGTAGACAATGGGAAAAATAAATTTAAATTATGAGTACCTATTTCACAGATTAGGTTTATTTCATTTTGAGCGAAGGTTTAGGAAGTTGTAACCCCTGACTATAGGGCAGTTAAAGAAATTGATAGCGAAATCTTCTATCAAAAGAAATGTAAATGTTCTCTCGAAAAGACAGGCAGATGAGCAGAGGAGATGGGGTGGCTCTGTTGGCAAGGAATAACATCCAATCCTTAACTAAGAATTCCACAGGATCAGAAGAAGTAGAATCCTTGTGGGTAGAGTTAAGGAGATACAATCGGCATGTAAGAAAGACAATGTTGCAGTGGTCATGGGCGATTTCAATATGCGAGTAGATTGGAAAAATCAGGTTGGGACTGGATCCCTAGAGAAGGAATTTGTAGATTGCCTGCAAGATGGCTTCTTAGACCAGCTTCTGGTTGAGCCCATTAGGGAAAAGCCAATTCTAGATTTGGCGTTGTGCTATGAATGCCTTCCAGAGGTGCAGCGTGGCAGATGCCTATCGGAGGTGCCACGACTGCAGCTGACGAGCCGAGGCTGGAGCCTCACGCACCGGACCTCAAAGAGCCGGCGCTGAGCCTTGTGGGCTGGGCCATGCGGTTCATAACATTGTGGGTCAGAAGTGGAGCCTTATGGGTCGACAAAGCCCATGGCCATCATTGCCTGGGTCGTCGGAGCCAGCGGCTGGGGCCTGGGTTGGCGCCACGGAGGCGTCCAGAGAGGACCTGATAGCGTTAATGCAGAGGTCAGTGCAGCAGTCGATGAAGGCGCCGACCGACATTTGAGGATATACCACGTGGGGACGCCGCTGCCAACTATGGCAGATTAGTGAGAAGCTATAGTATATGTTTATTTGTTTATTTATTGACTTCCAGTTTCATGGCAGCCAGCCAACAGTCGACAGTATTTTCCCTTATTTTTACTAATTTAATTCCTATTTATTACGTATTTTTTGGGTTAGTTTATTGCACCATGGTGTGGTGGGGAAACTTTTTATCTCTTTCCTCGTTGGGGAGATACTTTTTCACCTTATCTCTGTCTCTGCACTGCAACAACTGGTAGCTGGTCTCTTTATTGTCTACACCATGGATCAACTGCTCCAACCGGCTGGCTACGTCAGGGTTACATCAGAAATCCCCAAGGAACTGAGGAGGAAATACAGGGGATGCCAGTTGGGAGTAAAACGACGTGCGGAGAAAAGGAGGTACAAGCAATACTTGCCTTCCATTACACTGGGGAATGTGAGATCACTGGCTAACAAGATGGATGATCCAGCTGCACTAGTGAAAACCCAGAGGGAGTACCGTGAGAGCAGTGTGATGTGTTTCACGTAGACATGGTTCCACGAGGACATCCCTGAGTTCAACGCTAGTGTGGACGGCTTTCTGAGTGTTCAGGCAGACAGGGACTGCAGAGAGAGTGGCAAGTGTATAGGTGGGAGACTCGCTATTCCCATTAACAACAAATGGTGCAACCCTGGTCCAATTATGGTTAAAGAGCGTGTGTGTAGTCCAGACATTGAACTCTATGCTCAGGGAACTCTCACACGCCATTATGATGGCTGTTTACATTCCTCCGTCAACCAACCCGCTGCACGTAAGTGACGTCGTCCACACAGCCACCTCGAGACTCCAAACAAAGCACCCGACTGCTTTCATCTCAGTCTCAGGTGATTCTACCACGTGACTCTGGACGCTACCCTACCCACTTTCACTCAGTTTGTTGACTGTCTCATCAGGGATGTGAAAATATTGGACCTGTCGTATGCCCATGTTAAAGAGCCGTACAGCTCCATAGACTTTCCGCCACTGGGAAGATCCGACCACAACCTGGTTCACTCCTACCCAGGTATAAGCCAATGATCCAGAGGCTGCCTGTGACCACAAGGTCAGTGAGGAGGTGGTCACAAGAGGCCTATGACGCTCTACAGAGCTGTTTTAAGGTCACAGACTGGGACACAGTGTAGTTCCCATGCAGAGGACATTGATGTACATATGGACTGTGTTACCAGCTACATCAAGTTCTGTGTGGATAACGCTGTCCCTGAGGAGACTGTACACTGTTTCCCCAACAACAAGTCCAGGGTCATCAGTGACATAAAGGCCCTTCTCAACCAGAAGAAGAGGGCCTTCAGGAATGGTGACAGGAAGGAGGTGAAACAGCTGCAGAAAGACCTGAAGGCGAGACTGAGACAGGGCAAGGATGACTACAGGAGGAAGCTGGAGCTGAAACTTTAGCAGAACAACACGAGGGATGTGTGGAGCAGTATGAAGAGCATTACAGGCTACAAGAGGACCAGTGGCCTGGGAAGGGAAAGTAATCAGGACTGGGCCAACGAGCTAAACCAGTTTTTTAACAGATTGCATGGAGGGGCTTCTGCCCACCTTCCCCCCTGCTCCCCGACAGTCTCTTCCCCTCAATCCCCCTGGTCCACCTCCTCTGCCCTTTCTTTGCCACGTCTGACCATCAAGACTGAGCAGGTGAGGAAAGAGCTGAGCAAACTCTGCCCAGGCAAAGCTATGGGTCCCGATGGTGTCAGCCCTAGGGTACTCAAGGTGTGTTCCAGCCAGTTGTGTGAAGTGTTACAGCACATCTTCGACCTGACCCTGAGCCTGGAGAGGGTTTGTGTGATGTGGAAGACACACTGCCTGGTTCCTGTACCAAAGGGACGCACCCCAGCTCCTCCAATGACTACAGGCTGGTGGTGCTGACTTCACACATCATGAAGTCCCTGGAGAGGCTGGTGCTCACTCACCTGCGACCCCTGGTTAAATCCTACCTGGACCCCCTGCAGTTTGCTTACCAAATAAAATGGGATGGCATCATCCACCTGCTCCATCATTCCTGTGCTCACCTGGATAAGCCGGGAAGCATTGTGAGAGTCATGTTTTTTTTAATTCTCCAGTGCTTTTAACACAATCTGGCCTGCACTGGTAGGGAGCAAACTGACGAAGATGCGGGTGGATGCTCCATTGGTGTCCTGGATCACCAACTGCCTGACTGGATTACCATAATATATTAGGCTGCAGAATTGTGTCTCGGACATGGTGAGCATCACTGGGGCCCCACAGGGGACAGTCCTCTCTTCCTTCCTGTTTACCATCTCCACCTCGGACTTGATATAACTCTGCCTCCTGCCACCTGCAGAAGTTTTCAGATGTCTCTGCAATTGTGGGCTGCATCAGTGAGGGGAGGGAAGCTGATACAGAGGTGTAGTCAACGACTTTGTTGAGTAGTGTGGGCTGCAGCTCAACACTGACAAGACTAAGGAGTTGGTGGTGGACTTTAGGAGGCGAGGAACACCCCTGTCCCCTGTCACCATCAATGGTATAGAGGTGCAATTTACCATGGTGTACAAATACCTTAGAGTGTAGCTGGATGGTAAACTGGTCCAGCAACGCTAAAGCTGTATACGAGAAGGAACAGAGCAGGCTGTACTCTTTGAGAAGGCTCCACTCCTGCAACATCTTCAGTAAGATGCTGTAGATGTTCTACCAATCGGTGGTAGCCAGTGCCATCTTCTTTGCTGTTGTGCGCTGGGACAGAAGGGCAAAGGCCGCGGACGCCAATAAAATTAACAAACTCATCAGGAAGGCTGGCTCCATCCTGAGGGCGGAGATGGATTCATGGGAGGTGGACTTGGAGGGGAGGATGCTCCTCAAACTGTGAAGCATCCTGGACAATACAGCTCACCCCCTCCATGACACACTGCTCAGCCTGAGGAGTACCTTCAACAACAGACTGGTTCCACAAAAAGATGCAGGACAGAATGCCACACGAGATCCTTCTTCCCTGTGGGTATCAACCTGTACAACTCCTCCACTTTCTATCATGGGGTGGACTGAGACTGACTCCCCTTCCCCCCAATCTTTGCACATCCCCAATCCTTTCCACTTGCCATTTCAATTTTCATGTTCCTTTTTTCAAATGAGGGCAATTACAAAAGCAATAAGAGGAGAAACGATTATACATGAAGTAAGGCTAACCAATACTATAAAAGAGGATAGCAAACATTTTTACAGCTACAGACCTATTTCCAAACTGCCTTTTCTTTCAAAAGTCCTTGAAAAGGTAATTCTAAATTAACTAATGCCTTATCTACATCAAAATACCATCCTGGAAAGTTTCCAATCAGGTTTCAGGGCCCGCCATAGCACAGAGTCTGCCTTGTTGAAGGTACACAACGACCTGCTTCTCGCCATTGACTCCGGCAACTGTGCAATCCTGCTCCTTCTTGAGTTCAGCGCACGTTTGATACAGTGTTGCGATGTTACAAAGCCTACCTTCAGCGGCCCTGCAGTTCTGCAACTGGCTATGTGCGCGACTTTGGCGCCTTGGGCGGTGGGGCGGGATTAAAATGCAGTTTTGTACTGCTTGTCGGAGGCGGATTTCCTCGGGCTGCGAGTCGATGAAGAAAAATCGATCGGGCTTTTGTTCCCGGTTTATTTTTTTTTAAATTTGCTGGACAATTTAATAATTGGATTAAAATAAAAAGCGACTTCTAACGCCCTCAACTCCTACAACGTGACAGATCGCAAGAATGGGACAAAACAAAGGGGAAGTCTTATATTTTACATATAATGTTGCTTCTTGGGATGGCTTTAATCAAATTTTACGTTGCGAAAATCTGATTGGGGCCCCATACGAACTGGCAGTGTCTTTCCTGCTAATATGGGATTCAAATTCACGGCAAATGCAACGTTCCAAACGATCGTGTTCCAGAATCACCCATTCGCAAGATGATTAAAATGCTCTTTTTTTTTCGACAATCATGTCATAAGCCGTTTAAATTGTCTATATTTTGTGTCATTCTCTCTCCGTGACCATTATTTTTAAACTAAATATTCACAGTTTGAGTCACATGTATTGTGCAAAAAACAATAATTTTGATTATATTTTGAGTGGCTGTTTCTGGATTAATTTATGGGAATTAAACATTAAATTCCTTCCATTTGGCCTGTAAGTTCATGACAGTAAGATTTAAAAATCATGTTACATTGTGAATTCTTGTGTGAATGGGATTAGTTTGTTATTTGGATACTGATGCCCCTGTCCCACTTAGGAAACCTGAACGGAAACCTCTGGTGACCTTGCACCCCACCCAAGGTTTCCGTGAGGTTCCCGGAGGTTTTGGTCACTCTCCCTAATAGTCTAAAGTGGTTTCCGCGTAGTCGAGCCTTCTTCTATGTTCGGTGATTATTTCAACAAATTCAAAACTGGCCTCGACTAAAAATAGGTTGCCATTTGGTCAAAGCCAGTGGAGTGGGGTTGTTATTTACTTACAGGCAGTCGAAGGCAATCTCCTTCGCTGACCGGCCATTTTGATTGGCTCATTGGAGTTTTCAGTGGTTTTCTGGACCTAGAAGTTCCGCCGGAAGGTAAAATGCCCGCGAACTTTATTAAACTTCTTAAAACTGACTACATTCCTTCTCCCCTCCCCTTCTCTCCCCTTCTCCCCCCTTCTCCCCCCTTCTCCCCCCTTCTCTCCCCTTCTCTCCCCCTTCTCTCCCCTTCTCTCTCCCCTACTCTCCACTTCTCCCCCCTTCTCTCCCCTTCTCTTCCCCTTCTCTCACCCCTTCTCTGTGCTTCTCTCCCTTTCTTTCCCCTTCTCTCCCTCCCTCCTGCGCTCTCTAAAGGACTTACCGTGCTCTGTGGCAGCCATTTACCTTCCTCTTCATCACGCAGACAGCGCTCCTCTGCGGTCCCTGGCCCCCACCTGCACGATGTGTGTGTGTGTGTGTGTGTGTGTGTGTGTGTGTGTGTGTGTGTGTGTGTGTGTGTGTGTGTGTGTGTGTGTGTGTGTGTGTGTGTGTGCGGTCAGTAGCAAAGATCCTGTAGGATCTTTGGTCAGTAGATGCAGCTCACGCTTTGGTCGAGGCTTTCCAGGCGAGTGACCAAAACCTCCGGCGACTCATGGAAACCTTAGGTGGAGCACAAGGTCACCAGCGGTTGGGGGGGGGGGGGAGAGAAGGAGAGAGAAGGGTCCAGAGGGGAGGTGTTGCATTGCTTGTCAGAGAAGATATTACAGCAGTGCTTTGGCAGGATAGATTAGAGGGCTAGTCTAGGGAGGCTATTTGGGTGGAACTGAGAAGTGGGAACGGTGTAGCAACACTTTTAGGGGTTGTACTATAGACCGCCAAATGGGGAGCGAGAATTGGAAGAGCAAATATGTAAGGAGATAGCAGATATTAGTAGTAAGCACAAGGTAGTGATTGTGGGAGATTTCAATTTTCCAAAAATAGACTGGGAAACACATTCTGTAAATGGGCTGGATGGTTTGGAGTTTGTAAAATGTGTGCAGGATAGTTTTTTGCAGCAGTACATAGAGGTATCGACCAGAGAAGGGGCAGTGCTGGACCTCCTGTTAGGAAATGCGGCAGGTCAGGTGACGGAGGTATGCGTTGGTGAGCACTTCGGGACCAGTGATCACAATACCATTAGTTTCAATATAATTATGGAGAGAGTCAGAATTGGACCTAGGGTGGAGATTTTGATTGGAGAAAGGCTAACTTTGATGGAATGCGTAAGGATTTTAAAGGAGTGAATTGGGACACTTTGTTTCATGGGAAGGATGTAGAAGAGAAATGGAGGACATTTAAAGGGGAAATTGTAAGAGTACAGAATCTTTATGTCCTGTTAGGTTGAAAGGAAATAGTAAAAATTGGAAAGAGCCATGGTTTTCAAGGGAAATTGGACACTTGTTTCGAAAAAAGAGAGATATCTACAATCATTATAGGAGGCATGGAGTAAATGAGGTGCTAGAGGAGTATAAAGAATGTAAAAAGAATCTTAAGAAAGAAATTAGGAAGGCTAAAAGGAGATATGAGGTTGCTTTGGCAAGAAAGGTGAAAGTAAACCCAAAGGGTGTCTACAGCTATATTAATAGCAAAAGGATAACGGGGGATAAAATTGGACCATTAGAGAACCAGAATGGACAGCTATCTGCAGAGCCAAAAGAGATGGGGGAGATATTGAACAATTTCTTTTCTTCGGTATTCACCAAGGAGAAGGATATTGAACTCTGTGAGTTAAGGGGAAAAAGTAGAGTAGCTATGGAAACTATGAGATTCAAAGAGGAGGAAGTACTGACACTTTTGAAAAATATAAAAGTGGATAAGTCTCCAGGTCCTGACAGGATATTCCCTAGGACATTGAGGGAAGTTAGTGTAGAAATAGCAGGAGCTATGACAGAAATATTTCAAATGTCATTAGAAACGGGAATAGTGCCGGAGGATTGGCGTACTGCGCATGTTGTTCCATTGTTTAAAAAGGTTCAAAGAATAAACCTAGCAATTATAGACCTATTAGTTTGACGTCAGTGGTGGGCAAATTAATGGAAAGGATACTTAAGGATAATATATATAAGCATCTGGATAAACAGGGTCTGACCAGGAACAGTCAACATGGATTTGTGCCTGGAAGGTCATGTTTGACAAACCTTCTTGAATTTTTTGAAGCGGTAACTAGGGAAATTGATGAGGGTAAAGCAGTGGGATGTTGTCTATATGGATTTCAGTAAGGCCTTTGACAAGGTTCCCCATGGAAGGTTGGTTAAGAAGGTTCAATCTTTGGGTGTTAATGGCGGAGTAGCAAGATGGATTCAACAGTGGCTGAATGGGAGATGTCAGAGAGTAATGGTGGATGGCTGTTTGTCAGGTTGGAAGCCGGTGACCAGTGGGGTGCCTCAGGGATCTGTGTTGGGTCCACTGTTGTTTGTCATGTACATCAATGATCTGGATGATAGGGTGGAAAATTGGATAAGTAAGTATGCAGATGATACTAAGATAGGTGGTGTTGTGGATAATGAAGTAGATTTTCAAAGTCTACAGAGAGATTTGGGCCATTTGGAAAAGTGGGCTGAAAGATGGCAGATGGAGTTTAATGCTGTTAAGTGTGAAGTGCTACATCTTGGCAGGACAAATCAAAATAGGAAGTACATGGTAAATGGTAGGGAATTGAGGAATGCTGAGGAACAAAATAGAGAGAGTACAGAGGAGATTTACTAGAATGTTGCCAGGGTTCCAGCAACTATGTTACAGAGAAAGGTTGAACAAGTTAGGTCTTTATTCTTTGGAGCGCAGAAGGTTAAGAGTTGACGTGGATACGTTTTTCCCATTGAGGGTAGGGAAGATTCAAACAAGAGGGCATGACATGAGAATTAAGGGACAGAAGTTTCGGGGTAACGTGAGGGGGAACATCTTTACTCAGAGGGTTGTGGCTGTGTGGAATGAGCTTCCAGCAGAAGTGGTGGAGGCAGGATCGATTTTAACATTTAAGACTAAAGTGGATAGGTATATGGACGTGAAGGGAATGGAGGGGTATGGTCTGAGTGCAGGTAGATGGGACTAGGGGAAAACAAATGGTCGGCACGGACTGGAAGGGCCGAGAGGGCCTGTTTCTGTGCTGTAATTGTTATATGGTTATATGGTTATATGGTTATAAGGGGAAGATAAGGGGAGAGAAGGGGAAGAGAAGGGAAGAGAAGGGGAGAGGGAAGGGGGGATAAATTGCAGACTTGATTTTTTAAATCTCAAAATTTTGTAACATTGCTAAAGAGTGGATCACAACATCCTAATTGACTGTCTCCGGTACGGGTTGGTGTTGATGGCACTGCCCTGAGCTGGTTCGTTTCCTACCTCAATGATAGGAGTTTCTCTAGCAACATAAGCAACTATTTCTCTTTCCCAGCTAGCCTCTGCTGCGGGGTTCCACAAGGCTCCATCCTAGGCCCCATTCTCTTCACTCTGTATATATGCTCCCCCTCGGCCAAGTCATTCAAAGACATGGCATTTCTTTCCACTGCTATGCAGACGATACACAGCTCAAACCCAACAACTGATCAAATCTACTCAGCCGTATACACTGCCTCCAACTAAACGAGAGCAAGTCTGAGGTCATCCTACTCGGCCCCTCGCACGCCATCAAAACGATAGCAGGCAGCCTTGGAAGCCTTACCCCATTACTCAAACCTCACGTCAAAAACCTTGGCGTGATATTTGACTCTGCATTAAAGTTTGACAAACAAGTCAATGCTATGGTAAAAGCTAGCTTCTTCCAGCTTGGCACGATAGCTAAAATCAAACCATTCCTCTAATTTGACGACCTTGAAAAAATCATCCATGCATTTATCTCCTCCCGCCTTGACTACTGCAACTCTCGATACACTGGCATCTGCCAATCATCCTTGTACTGCCTGCAATTGGTCCAAAACGCCGCAGGGATAAATCTGACGGGTACTCGTAAAAGGGACCACATCACCCTGATTCTGGCCTCCCAGTTCAGTACAGAATCAACAACAAGCTCCTCCTATATGTATACAAAACCCTTAACGAGCTTGCCCCCACCTATATCAAAAATCGTCTAACCCACCATTCTACATCCAGGCCCCTCATGTCGGCTGACTTGGGGCTACTGACTATCCCGCAGTCCAGGTTTAAGCTCAGGGGCGATCGTGCTTATATGGTTGCAGCACCTAAACTGTGGAACAGCATTCCTCTTCTCATCAGAACTGCCCCCTCCATCGACTCCTTTAAGTCTAGACTTAAAACCTATTTCTACTCACAAGTGTTTCTTGAGATCCTCTGAGGGAGCGCTGTATGTATGTATTTATGTATGTATTGCTAGATCTGTGTACCATTGTATGTAGCACGTTAGTACCTGCACTGATGTAAAGCAATTTGGTCAACAAGAGTTGTTTTTAAATGTGCTATAGAAATAAAATTGACTTGACTTGATAAAGAGTAAAAGAGAAGCAAGAATGGACATTGCCCACTGGAAAATGACGCTGGTGATGTAGTAATGGGGAACAAAGAAATAGGGGATGAACTGAATACTGTACTTTTTTTGTGTCAGTCTTCCCAGTGGAGGATACCAGCAATGTGCCAGAAATTCAAGAGAGTCAAATGAAATGAAATGGAATGAAATGAAATGCCTTTATTTGTCATTGTAAGCACTGCATACAACAAAATTGTTGTTACCACTCCATTGGTGCATAATATACAAACATTAAAACACAGGACACAATTTAAAAACTGTTAAAAACTAGGTATTAAAATAAGTAAGTAATCAGTACTGTACATGGTGATAGTAAACGTTCAAGGTGGGTAGCAGCTTGGAAGAGTGCAGCATGAATAATACTCACTGTTTTTTCATGTTGAGTGTGAAGATTGCTTTGGGGAAGAAACTGTCTCTGAGTCTGGAGGTGCGTGTTTTGGCTGACCTGTAATGCCTGCCCGAGGGCAACAGTTCAAAAAGGTGGTGACCAGGATGTGTGATGATTTTAGTGGCTCTGCTGAGGTAGCATGAGGTGGCAATATCCTCCAGAGAGGACAGTGGGCAGCCGGTGATTCTCTCTGCTATTTATTACCACTCTCTAGAGCTCTTTCTTATCTGCAGCAGAGCAGCCTGCATACCACACTGACATCAGTAGACTCTCAATGGTCGCCCAGTAGAAGGCCACCAGCAGCTTCTTCTTGGTTACACAAAAAGCTGGAGAAACTCAGCAGGTGCAGCAGCATCTAAGGAGTGAAGGAGATAGGCAACGTTTCGGGTCGAGACCCTTCTTCAGACTGGTCAGGGATCAGGGAAACAAGAGATATAGACGGTGATGTGGAGAGATAAAGAACAATGAATGAAAGATATGCAAAAAAGTATCGATGATAAAGGGAAACGTCGCCTATCTCCTTCGCTCCTTAGATGCTGCTGCACCCGCTGAGTTTCTCCAGCTTTTTGTGTAAACCTCGATTCTCCAGCATCTGCAGTTCCTTCTTTAACAGCTTCTTCTTGGTGTTGTGCCTCCTGAGCACTCTCAGGAAGTGGAGTCTCTGTTGTGCTCTCTTGACGGTTGCAGTCGTGTTGGCCAACCAGGAGAGGTCCTCGGATATGAGGGCTCCTAGGAATTTGAAAGTCTGCATCCTTTCCACACATGCCTCATTTATGCAGAGCGGGGCCGGGTCTGCGTCCCGTTTCCTCCTGACGTCCAGTATTAGCTCCTTTGTATTGGTTGTGTTCAGTGTCAGGTTATTTACTGAACACCACTCTGACAGTCGCTGTATCTCGTCCCTGTATGCTGACTCGTCCCCCCCTGAGATGAGTCCGGCAGCAGTTGTGTCGTCAGCAAATTTAATAATCGTGTTGGAAGGGTGGGCAGGCGTACAGTCATAGGTGTATTAGGAGTAGAGCAGTGGACACAGCACACAGCCTTGAGGTATGTCAGTACTTAGTGTGATGGAGGAGGAGATGTGGGGGCCGGTTTTGTCTCCGTGGGCGATTTGTGAGAAAGTCTTTGATCCATGTGCAGATGAGGGAGGAGAGGCCTAGGTCAAGCAATTTGCTGATTAAAATGTCCAGAATGATTGTATTGAATGCTGAGCGATAATCAATGTATAACATCCTCACATAGCTTTCCCGATGTTCCAAATGGATCAGTGCGGTGTGAGTTGCTATGGCGATGGCATCCTCAGTGGATCTGTTATCTCTGTGGCAAACTGATGTGGGTCAAAGGAGGGAGGTAGGCTGGTTCTGATGTGATGCAGGACTAGTTTCTTGAAGCATTTGGTGTAATCACTGGTGTAAGTGCAATTGGTCTATAGTCATTCAAGTCCTCAGGGTGACTTTTTTGGAATAGGAATGATTGTGGCTGACTTTAAGCAGGGTGGTATGATAGCTTGTGACAGGCAGATGTTAAAAATCTTTGTGAAGACCCCAGCGAGTCAGGGGACAGAAATGAGTACAGGAGGAGATGATACTTGGGAAGTTGAAAGATTTGAAGGTGGATGTCATCTGGACCAGATGGACTGCGCCCCAGGGTTCTGAAAGAGGGAGCTGTAGAGATTGTGGAAATATTAGTATTGATCTTTCAAGGATCATGCGAGTGAAGAATGGTTCCAGTGGACAGAAAAATCGCAAATGTAACTCCACTGTTAATGAGGGGAACGAGGCAAAAGCCGTGAAATTATAGTCCAGTTAGTCTGACTTAGACAATAGACAATAGGTGCAGGAGTAGGCCAGTTGGCCCTTCGAGCCAGCCACTTCTGTGCTTGGTAAAATGTTAGCGTTCATTATTGAGGATGACGTTTCAGGGTTCTTGGAAACACATGATAAGATAGGCAGAAGTCAGGATGGTTTTGTTCAGGGGAGATCTTGCCTGATAAAACTATTGGAGTTTTTTAGGGAAGTAATAAGCAGGATAGACAAAGGAGGTTGCTTACTTTGATTTTTGCCAAGGCATTTCAAAAGGTGCCATATTTGAGGTTGATAAAGGACAAAGGACAAAGGACATTTATTGTTACATACACCAATTGGTGTAGTGAAATTTGAGTTGCCATTTGCAGCACACCAATAAAAATGAAACACAACATTAAAGAAGAATTTAACATTAAACATAAAAACATCCCCCCACAATGGTTCCCACTGTGAGGGAAGGCAGCAAAGTCCAGTCCTCTTCCTCTTATTCACCCCATGGTCGGGGCCTATTTGAGGTCTCCGCAGTCGCCGCAACGGCGGCCCGATGTTTCTGGCCCTCTCACCGGATAATGGAGTTCCAGCATCGGAGGAACACTCTTCAGCGGCTTGGAGTGTCTGGAACGGCCACTTCCTACCAGAGACCGCGGCTCCACAGGCCACGCTGGTCGGTGCTCCAACACTGGCGATTTCGGTGAAACATCCCAGGCTCCACGATGTTCAAATTCAGCGCCGCATGCAGCTGGAAGCTCTGCAACGACAGCTCCGCGATGTTGGAGTCGGCAGTCTCAGCACTCCAGAGCTTACCACACGGCGGTAAGGTGTTGCCTGCTCCGCAATGGTGCTTCAGCACTGTGCCGCCGCCGAAGCTGAAGATTCTGGCCGGTCCCGGCAGGAAACGCCGCTGCAGTCCAGGTGGTAGTCTGCGAGGAAGGGGCGAAGATGCGGCTCGGAGGAAAGACGCATCTCCAACCAGGTAGGGACTGAGAAGAAACAGTTTCCCCCCTCCCCCCCCCACCCCCCACATAAAAAGACTAGACCTCCAAAACAACACTTTTTAACATACTAAAAATAAAAAAAGAAGGTGAAAGGACGAACAGCTGCAGGCTGGGCAGCCATACTCGACGGTGCCCCCACAAATACAAAGATGTATTCGCCTATTACCTGCCAAGCTTTGTTGCCCCTCCTCTCTTCCGGCTTCCTCCCCCCCACAATCAGTCTGAAAAAGGGTCCCGAGCCAAAAATTGGTCTATATGACTTTTTCTCCAGAGAAGGCAGACACAAAAAGTTGGAGTAACTCAGTGGGACAGGCAGCATCACTGGAGAGAAGGAATGGGTGATGCTTCGGGTCGAGACCCTTCTTCAGACTTTTTCTCCAGAGATGCTGTCTGACCCAATGAGTTACTCGAATGCTTCGTGTCTTTTGTTTTGAAAAACCAGTATCTGCAGTTCTTTGTTTCTACATGTTTATCGCTGTTGTTAGGAAGTATTTCTTCAAACAAAGTGGAGCAAGAATCCAAAACTCATATTCTTAAATATCTTTGAGTAGGTCTATTCAAAGCTTCAAAGCCAAGCTTGATAAATTCTTATTAAACCAAAGATAATTTATGGAATTAAGATTGACCATGATCTAATTGAATGGCAGAGCAGGTTCAATTGCTTAAATTACCTACTTCCCTTCCAGGATCATTTCATCCTTGATTCTTTTCTAATAATTTTGGTTGACAGAAATTTGCATATCACTCAGATTATTAATTTCTGCAATATTATAATAGCTGGTTGGTGCTCTAAACGTTGAAATAAAATGAACTTGTAACTAGCTTTTTTCTTATAATGTTAGACCATTAAGAGAGAAAATGCAGTATTTTTCTGTTTACAGTTGGCTTAGAGTGCAGCATTGGCACTTTCACATGCTATGTGCTGCAGGACACCTGGTTGTATAATGTATTATTGCATGTAGTCATAATACCATGAGTGTAAAGACTGCATTTAATTTTAGAAAAGCAATTTGTTTGCAAATCTGCCAGAAATGCACGTCCCTTGCCTTAGAGGTCACATCTGCATGCATTTGGTGGGTCCATATGAGGAAATGGTACATCATCCGAGTGTATAGAGAACATTTGAAGCACAATTGTTTTTGAAGAGAAATGCGGCTGTCTAATTCTACACAAAAGGTCCCATGAATAGATACTGGCCAGATAGCCCTGGAGTTTGAAGAATAAATTTAACACTCCGTTGAAGACTGCAGCAATAAATCTGCCTATTGTCAGAAAATTTTGCGTCAAATAAAGTGTTGTGAGAATCTAGAGCTCTAATTCCTAAATAGCTATCATGGCTTGGTCTATTAAAAGGTTCGAAGCTGAGTTTGGCACCCTCTGGTGCAACACCATGGACTCTGTGTCTAGATGAGATATTGAACCTGTTCACATGCAAATTCAAAAAAATTCCACAGCAACATTCATAGAAAATTAGGGAACAGTCCTCCTCTTCTCTCCACCGTTTCATACCCAAACCAATGCTACTACAATCAAATTAAGTGCTCATTCGTCTTATCTGAAGTATGAGAGTCCCTGCCAAGAACAATTTCTATGCCATATCTGTCTATGTATAAATAATGATGGCATTTGAAAACTAAATCAATGGTGGTGAATTATAATGCATTCAGTTAACATTAACAAGCATTATATGAATGCAAGTATCTTCTTCCTTCCTTGGAGAATAATTTGTCCAGACAAACAAGCATGCCTGGACACCTACTTGAAAACAAATTATGTATGATGCAAAGATTTTGTGCATAAATTGACTATTAGATTTATCTTCCTAAATATGTGACTACACTTCAAAGTTAATTAATTTGTTCTGAAGCATTTTGTCCTGTTCTGGGGACATGAGAAATGTAGTGAAAGCAATTCCTTTAAGCAATAAACTGGCCGTGGATACTAAAGTGCCACGGGGGTTCACCTGATTTCTTGCTATGGACAGAAAAGACTTGCATTTCCTATCAAGTTCCACATATCTTTCAGAATGACCCAAGAGTCAGGAGTCAAGAGCATTTTATTGTCATGTGTAGCAACAACAGAAGAATGAAATTCTTACTTGCTGCAGTTTACCAGGCTCATAAAGGCAATAACACAGTTAGTGCCAGATGCCTGGGTTCCATTCTGATCTCGGCTGCTGTTTGTGTGGAGTTTGTACCTTCTCAATGTGACTGCATGGGTTCTCTTTGGAACCTTTGGATTTTTGGTTTCCTCTCCCATCCATAAGACATGTGGGTTTGTAGGTTAATTGGCCTCTGTAAATTGCTCCTAGTGAGTCCATTCCCTACTCACTAGGAGCAATTTACAGAGGCCAATTAGAACTAGTGTGAATGGGCAATCGATGGTCAGCGTGGATTCGGTGGGCCAAAGAGCCTGTTTCCATGCTGTATATCTAAAGTCATAAAGTCATAGGGCAAGGAAACAGGCCCAACTTGCCCACACCGACAAAAATCTCCCATCTACACTATTCCGACCAGCTTGTGTTTGACCCATATCTAAACTAAACTCTAAACTCACCTGTTTACCTCCACAGATGCGCAGCTGCGCAAGCCACTGAATTAGTCCAGCAGTTTATTTTTCCCTCCCGGTTCCAGCATCTGCAGTCTCTTGTGTCTCTGACTGCAATGTTTTGCGTTGGCGTCACGTTGGAGTGTGTAATGTAGTAAAGAATGCAGCTGGTAAGAACACAGCAAGCTTCAGTAAATAACATGGTAATAAATATAGTGGTTTTAAAAAAAATTGTATTCACTGAGAGATAAATAGTGACGAGGGCTCTGAGGATAACTCTCATTCTTTCAAAACAGTGGTTCAATCTTTCTTGTCTACTTGAGAGCAGTGGTTTAACAAAGCATTCAGAAGCAACACATCAGAAACAACTCAACCAGCCATGGAGCACTTTCTCAGTACTTCAATGGACCATTAGCCTACACTATCTTTTTATTATTCAAGCTCTGAAGTGCCACTTGTCCTGGAACCCACTGACTCAAAGGTAAGAGTTCTGCTTACTGAGACACAGCTGACACATAAAGCCTCAGATTTGGTATTCACACATTGAGCCACAGAAGTTGAAACAAAATCTTCATGCATGAAAAGTTTACTTCACCACCATAACATTCTTTATTTGTCTCCCAAAACAGTTTTGTGCACAGCAGGTTTTTCTTGTGATACTCCAGACCTTCGATGCTAGTGCATCTTAGCTGCCTTGATGCATTTATTTCTTGTTCTCGAAACAAACAGAATGACGGATGTTGTTCTTTAAATTTTTTAAACCTTTTTGATTTTGTACAGAACTGGGCATCAAAAGCATTGCACCATAACATTTCCCCTCTTGACTCTGCTGTCAGCAGAAGAATAAAATCCATTCATTGCAATATTCACGATGAATTCGCTATCATAATAACCAATAATTGTTACATTGAACATACTCACCCCTGTTTTCTGGTCCCTATTTTCTCCACCCTCCACCAGGCATGCCCTAATGTGACTCGATCAGAAATGACCTGGATCCACCTATGTGGATGTGTAGGTAATTTGCAATTATACCATAAGTCCAAAGATTCAGATCTATCCTTCTTATAATTGGAGAGGGAGAAGAGTAGATCGGAGGTGTCAGTGTTGCAGTTGAATAAAGGGGACTATGGGGCCATGAGGGGGGAGCTGGCCAAAGTTGACTGGAAAGATACACTAGCAGGGATGACAGTGGAACAAAAATGGCAGGTGTTCTAGTAATAATACAGAAGGTGCAGGATCAGTTCATTCCTAGGAGGAAGAAAGATTCCAAGCGGAGAAAGGGACGACCATGGCTGACAAGGGACGTCAGGGACAGTATAAAAATTAAAGCGAAGAAGTACAGCCCAGCAAAGATGAGCGGGAAGCAAGAGGATTGGGTAATGTTTAAAGAACAACAGAAGATAACCAAAAAGACAATACAGGGAGAAAAGATGAGGTATGAAGGTAAGCTAGCCAAGAATATAAAGCAGGATAGTAAAAGATTCTTTAGGTATGTGAAGAGGAAAAAATTAGTTAAGACCAAAGTTGGACCCTTGAAGACCGAAAAAGGTGAATTTATTATGGGGAACAAGGAAATGGCAGATGAGTTGAACAGGTACTTTGGTACTCAAACAATCTTCTTGATGTACTAATGGCCAGAGGATCTGGAGTGACGAAGGAACTGAAGGAAATCAACATTAGGCAGGAAATGGTGTTGGATAGACTGAAGGGACTGAAGGCTGATGAATTCCCAGGGCCTGATGGTCTGCATCCCAGGGTACTTAAGGAAGTGGCTCTAGAAATCGTGGATGCATTGGTGATAATTTTCCAATGTTCTATAGACTCAGGATCAGTTCCGGTGGATTGGAGGGATTTTAGAAAGTGGGATAACATTAGCCCACTTTTTATCCCACTTTTTTAGGCGGGAGAGCGAAAACGGGAAATTATAGACCAGTTAGCCTGACGTCGGTGGTGGGGAAGATGCTGGAGTCAATTATAAAAGATGAGATAGCGGCACATTTGGATAGCAGTAACAGCATCGGTCCGAGTCAGCATGAATTTACGAAGGGGAAATCATGCTTGACTAATCTTCTAGAATTTTTTGAAGATGTAACGAGGAAAATGGACAAGAGAGAGCCAGTGTATGTAGTGTACCTGAACTTTCAGAAAGCATTTAATGTCTCACATGGGAGATTAGTGGGCAAAATTAGGGCACATGGAATTGGGGGTAGAGTGCCGACATGGATAGAGAAGTGGTAGGCAGACAGGAAACAAAGAGTAGGGATTAACTGGTCCCTTTCAGAATGGCAGTCAGTGACTAGTGGGGTACCGCAAGGCTCAGTGCTGGGACCGCAGCTATTTACAATATACATCAATGATTTGGATGAAGGGATTCAAAATAACATTAGCAAATTTGCAGATAACACAAAGCTGGGTGGCAGTGTGAACTGTGAAGAGGATGCTATGAGAATGCAGGGTGACTTGGACAGGTTGGGGGAGTGGGCAGATGCATGGCAGATGAAGTTTAATGCGGATAAATGTGAGGTTATCCACTTTGGTAGCAAAAACAGGAAGGCAGATTACTATCTAAATGGTGTCAAGTTGAGAAAAGGGGAAGTACAACGGGATCTGGGGGTCCTTGTACATCATTCTATGAAAGTAAGCATGCAGGTACAGCAGGCAGTGAAGAAAGCAAATGGCATGTTGGACTTTCTAACAAGAAGGATCGAATATAGGAGCAAAGAGGTCCTTCTGCAGTTGTACAGAGCCCTAGTGAGACCACACCTGGAGTATTGTGTGCAGTTTTGGTCCCTTAATTTGAGGAAGGACATTCTTGCTATTGAGGGAGTGCAGCGTAGGTTTACAAGGTTAATTCCCGGGATGGCGAGACTGTCATATGCTGAGAGAATGGAGCAGCTGGGCTTGTACACTGGAGTTTAGAAGGATGAGAGGGGATCTCATTGAAACATATAAGATTGTTAAGGGCTTAGACACACTAGAGGCAGGAAACATGTTCCCGATGTTAAGGGAGTCCAGAACAGGGGCCACAGTTTGAGAATAAGGAATAAGCCATTTAGAACGGAGACGAGGAAACACTTTTTCTCACAGTGGTGAGTCTGTGGAATTCTCTGCCTCAGAGGGCTGTGGAGGCAGGTTCTCTGGATGCTTTTAAGTGAGAGCTAGATAGGGCTCTTAACAATAGCGGAGTCAGGGAATATGGGGAGAAGGCAGGAACGGGGTACTGATTGGGGATGATCAGCCATGATCACATTGAATGGCGGTGCTGGCTCGAAGGGCCAAATGGCCTCCTTCTGCACCTATTGTCTATTGTCTATTGTCTATTGCATCCTTTGGGCCAGAAATAGGGAGGAAACCAAAATACAAGCTTTATCTCTTTTGATTGCTGTCCAAAACCAACAGTTCAAATCCCCATTCTAACCATGGAAAAATGCTGAATATTTTTAAAAATGCTCTGGTTTATAACTTTTTTGTTAGGAAATGACTGACCCTCTGGCATGAGAAAAATTAACTGCAGTGCTGGACTCAAATTAAATGATGGAGCAGAATATTGGGGTGGCACGGTGGAGTAGCTGATAGAGCTGGTGCCTTACAGCACCAGTCCCAGATTCTTTCCTGACCATGGGTGCTGTCTATGTGGAGTTTGCATGTTGTCTCTTTGGCTGCGTAGGTTTCTCCCAGGTGTTCTGGTTTCCTCCCATATCCCAAAGATGTGCGAATTTGCACATTAAATGGCCTCTGCAAAATGCCCCTAGTGTACTGTGGAGTGTCGATGATCGGCATGGACTTAGTGGGCTGAATGGCCTGTTCCCACTCTGTTTCCAGAAACTCCAAATGATTATGATAGCTGAAACATCATGACCAGGCACATTCCTACACCACTGACCTCCACCATTAACCCTGCCCTTGATGCAAATCCCAAATCAAACAAACACTGATACTCTAATACAAAAGCAAAATATTTGAATGAGACTACCTCTCTTTGTCAGATATAGAATTAATGGGTTAGATTAATGGTCTTTCATCAAAACAGTTAGTTTCTTAGTTTAGTTTAGAGATAAAGCGCGGAAACAGGCCCTTCAGACCACCAAGTCCCCGCACATTAACACTATCCTACACACTACGGACAATTTAAAATTTTACCAAGCCAATTAACCTAAAAAGCCTGTACGTCTTTGGAGTGTGGGAGTAAACCAGAATACCGGTAGTAAACCCACGCAGCATGCTGTGTATTTTTGCATTCTCTGCATTAATATGAAACCTAGCACACATTAGCAAATTGCAGATAATTCAAGTCCATCATTTGCCTTAATCATATCGATGGAAATAGCTGGGTTTTGTAAAATCTTAACAACATCTACTGGGAAGGACAGAGAATAAATGCCAATTTAAAATACATTACAAAGAAATCAGTGTCGCCGACAGCTATTTCTAGCTTGGGTGATGTTAATGAAAGTTGCAAAAAATAGGTCAGAGAAGGAAAAAAAAAATCCAATTTGAGCAGACAGTAAGCTGCCACTGATATAGTTCTTTCCGAGCAGTTAACAGGATGAAACGATTGTTCTGTCAGTTACTGTTTTTAATACATTAACATTTAAGTTGTATTCAGAAAAGCAAGCTCAGGGCCAGAATTTGATTTAAATTCTACCATTGTGAAAGCAGGAACAAATTGAAACTCTCAGTAATAAAACAGTAAAAGAGATCAGAATTTAATAAAGATTAAATGCAAAACAAAACTAAAATTAAAAACTGGTTTTCTCATTAAATAAACTATATGGGCCCAAGCTTAATGTCAGGCCTATGTAGAAACTGCTTTTTACCAAAGATGGACACAAAGACACTTTGTGTCTAACTTTAATGACAGGTTTATTTTCTGGTACCTCCTAGTTCAATGTCGTCCCCTCGGTTTCTGAAGTTACATGAGAAACTACCATTTACTAAATATAATTTTACAGCAACAACACAACCAACAATCTAGAAACTATCTTTAAAATATGAAGATGACATAACGCAATTCAAAGACCATAAAAGGAATAAACATTTACAGACAATTATAGAATCATAGAATCATACAAAATAGATGCAGGAGTAGGCCATTCGGCCCTACGAGCCTGCACCGCCATTCAATATGATCATGGCTGATCATCCAACTCAGTATCCTGTACCTGCCTTCTCTCCATACCCCCGATCCCTTTAACCACAAGGGCCACATCTAACTCCCACTTAAATATAGCCAAAGAACTGGCCTCAACTACCTTCTGTGGCAGAGAATTCCACAGACTCACCACTCTCTGTGTAAAAAATGATTTTCTCATCTAGGTCCTAAAAGACTTCCCCCTTATCCTTAAACTGTGACCCCTTGTTCTGGAGTTCCCCAACATCGGGAACAATCTTCCTGCATCTAGCCTGTCCAACCCCTTAAGAATTTTGTAAGCCTCTATAAGAGCCCCCCTCAATCTCCTAAATTCCAGCAAGTACAAGCCGAGTCTATCAATCTTTCTTCATATGGAAGTCGTGCCATCCCAGGAATCAGTCTGGTGAACCTTCTCTGTACTCCCTCTATGGTAAGAATGTCTTTCCTCAGATTAGGAGACCAAAACTGTACGCAATACTCCAGGTGTGGCCTCACCAAGACCCTGTACAACTGCAGTAGAACCTCCCTGCTCTTGTACTCAAATCCTTTTGAATGCCAACATACCATTCGCTTTCTTCACAGCCTGCTGCACCTGCAACGATTCAATAATACTTTATTGTCACATGCACCTAGGTACAGTGAAATTCTTTATTTTGCAAACAACCTGGTACAATTATACAGCAGAGCTCACCTAGACAGTACATAAGAGTCGCTGAGTTCCTGGCACCGACAAAGTCTTGTCTTATGCTCTCAACGGCGAAACAGGCCTGACCCCGCACGTGGTTCAATGGCAATGCCACTGGGTCCCTCCTTCGATCTTGGTAACCCCCAGCCGGATCTCCTCTTCATTCGCATCTGCCCCCCGCTAGGTCCCCCTTTGTTCTCAGCGGACCCCCAATTAATGGTGAAAATTAATAGATGAAAGAGAGGGGAGACTGAGAGTTTTAGCGAAAGAAATTCAGAGCTTCCGGCCTCTTCAGCTGAAGGCATTGCCTCTGATGTGAAGGAATTATCTTGGTCATTTTCCAGTATGTGAGCTCCAGGGCTAACCAAACTATAACCTACTCATCTTCGTTGTAATTCTCAAAATTCCCGACAACAGATTTGAAGGAATAAACCATGGATCTGAGCACGAGGCCAATATTGGAGGAACATAAATATCAACACCCAGGTTGCAAACTTGTGCGACCTAAGACAAGTGTCAGTGAAATGAAAAGAGTTGGGGTATGGAATAGACTTTATGGTAGGGACCCAAATTAAGGGCTCAATCTCCCCAATAATTAGTTGGAAAATATTCTACTCATCTTATACAGGATATAAGATGAGGAATCAAAGAATTAAAGCAAGTGGACAGGTGCACATAGATGTTGGTGCGATGGAGGTGGCTGTCATCAGTGTTCCTGTGGAAACCATTGCTTTGTTTTTATAAGGATTTTACTGAAGGACAGCATGTACATGAAAAGAGGGAAGGGCCAAAGGAAGTTTCTTTGTAGTTGGCACCAAAATTAATGGCATGGGAGCAGAAAGAGAGTCCATTGTAGGAAGTTCCAGCTACAAATAGATAGATGATAAAGGGTAGAAACAAGGAACTACAAAAGCTGGTTTGTACAAAAGGGCACAAAACGCTGGAGTAAATCAATGTGCCTGGCAGAATCTCCGGAGAACATGAGTAGTTGACGTTTTGGTTTGGGACCCATCTTCAGACTGATTGTGTGTGTGTGGGGGGAGTGGGGAGGAAAGCTGGGAGAAGCAGGACACAGAGTGGCAGGTAGGAGGTGAATACAGACGAGGAGGGTCACTGGAGGGCAGTTGTCCTCAACGAGAGGAGAGAAAACGAAATACAAAATAGCGTGCTCAACAATGCTGAAGCCTGCAGCCAGATCATTGAAGTTGTGGAAGGATGAATATTCGTACACGATATTTGTAATCACTCTTCTTACAATGATTCTGGCTGGATAAATCTATATTTAAAAAAAATGTAATTCCATCAAAGCCACCTTCTTGTTGCTAGGTTTCATTCTTCCTATCTCCACATAAATATCAGCATTGGACCAGGTTGTCGATCAGGGAGAAGGGAGATTAGGGGATATAAGAGGGACTGAATGACTGTCATAAAAGGCCTGGGTCCTGAACTGATAAATAGATGTGAACCATATTACCATAGGGGGATTAATATGATAACTGGGGGGAGAATATCTCAATGGAAAGGTTGTGCAGAAGGCTCAGTGGCTGGGGAGGGAAGTAGCAGAAGGAAGAGTGATTGCTCAGATAGCTCTTGGGAAATTGATTATTTGTTTCATCTCGTGAATATGGATAGATCTAAACACAACAATTTTTTGCTCAAGAAACAGACTCTGTTTCTGCATGCCAAGGCAACAGATGTACAAATAGGATTTGGAGAATATACTTCTACCTATTTTAAAGTGGGCTCCAGCTTTGGATTCTTCAACATCCTATGTGCTCAGGTTATTGATGTAGGTTTGGCCTCATCATGAGTAAAATTGTATACACAAGTGCATAGAGTGATATTCATGTAATGATTGGTGATTTTATTGCTCCTTGGCGTAGATTCAAAGAAACTCCGCCATGAATAAACTCTCAAAGTGGCCAGATTTTGTGTTTTGTTTTGGTTATTGCATGAGTTCATTCTGTAAGATATATGCCTGTGTGTGATGCAGGAAGAGGAAGAGAGATCTGCTGGATTGGTGACTTCTTGGTTTTAAGAACTGCGAAATAAGGAGTGGATGATGAGTCAGTGTAGGTGTATTGATTGCCGGATTACATCTAGAAACCCCAAGAAATGAGGAAAAGAAAGATGGGAATAAATGTGAAAAAGAAAAGAGACACAAAGCCAAACTAAGACATTTAAAATAAAACATTTGCATTTGTGCCAATATGTCTTAATAGCACTTTAATAAATGGATACCTGCCAATGTTTTAACGAATAAACAGAAGATCATATAACCATATAACAATTACAGCACGGAAACAGGCCCTCTCGGCCCTTCCAGTCCGTGCCGACCATTTGTTTTCCCCTAGTCCCATCTACCCGCACTCAGACCATACCCCTCCATTCCCTTAACGTCCATATACCTATCCACTTTACTCTTAAATGTTAAAATCGATCCTGCCTCCACCACTTCAGCTGGAAGCTGATTCCACACAGCCACCACCCTCTGAGTAAAGATGTTCCCCCTCACGTTACCTCGAAACCTCTGTCCTTATCATGTTCTTAAACCATGCCTCAGCGGAAGCTTTGTGACTACAGGCAAATTTTACTGCAGAGTCATGTGAGTGACTACACGAGAAGAAGGCTGTCCCCACGCATGCGCGTCATTACCTCTGACGCGTTGCACAACGACTGACTGGCAGGCGCGTCGCTCCTTCCAGCGGGTAAGTTTAAAAGATCCAGGTAAGTGTTTTTTCAAACAGCTTTGGCTGAAATTGTTGCTCCCGGTCCGGAGTGCATTTATTCAAGAATACTTTAACTGTGAACTGGGCAAATATGTCCAAGGAGAAGAGGCGAGCGGCGACCAAACCGGCTGCAGAAGACCACAGGCCTGCGGGCAGCGTGCGACCACTGAATTCACCTATAGAGCCGCTGGCAGAGCAGCCAGCAGCCACAGACTTGGTGCGGCCAGAAGGCACCTTGGCTACTCCACAGGGGAGGAAAGCCACAAGAAAGTCTGTAAGGGCCCTGGACTCTTAGGAGTCGGGCCAAGAGGTGGACGAGTTCCCTCCTAAGGGCAGTGTTACCGACAGGCTGGCCCATCTGGAGAGCTTTGTCGAGAGGTTACTCCATCACAAGACGCTCCAGAGGAAGGAGCTATCGGAGCCCGGGGAGTTTATTGAACCCAAGACAGCAGCGCCTGTGTCAGGGTTGCGTGATATCTCCCTGTCAGATGACGGGAGCGTACGAGGTCAGTGCTATGCTGACCCAGAGTACGGAGGCACAGTTGGGCTAGAGGGACCATCGGGTGAATTGGCCATAGCATCCAGATTTGCGGTCCCAGCCCTCACCAGCGAGCCATTGGATGCAGAGCTCGCCGAGAATATTAATTACACGGTTTCCCATCCTCTGCAAGAACAGACGATGGAGGAGACCACGGCAGGTACAATACTCCACAGAACTGTGCCTCACTGAGTGTCCCCATAGTAAACCAATCTATTTGGGGACACATTGGAGGGGGCATCAGAGCCCAGGAGGTAAAATTGCAGAAAGTACTCCAGCTACTCGCCTCGGGCATCACGGCCTTTCCAAGGTCAGTGGAGGGGGCGCCTCTCTCAGAGACTCAGGAGGACGCAATGGCATTAATGTGCAATGCACATTTTGAAATTAATTGTATCAGGAAAAATTCCATCCGTCCTGCCATTAACCCTAAATTTGCTGGACTTTGTAAACCGGGGACTGTTCAACCCCCAGACCTGTTCGGAGAAAACCTGAGTAAACAGGTGAAAGAATTGGATGAAAAATCTAAGACTGTTGGGCTCATGAATGTGCCTCCGAAGGGGTCCTCTTTCCGCAGACTGTACCCCTACCCTCATGTGCATGCCAAACGGTTCACTGGCTATGGTGGACGTGGAGTGGAGCAGACTACACAGAGGCCTTTTTTAGGGCAGGGCCCGAGCCAGGCCATGTACAAGATGCGGCGCTCACCAGTAGTCCTACCCCCCAGACCTCGGGGGCAGAAGCTGCGACATTACCACCGGTAAATCCTAAGGTAGGTGTGACTGCAATGGATACATTACAAGTTGGGGGGAGATTGCAATTTTTCTTACATGAATGGCAGTGGATAACATCTAACCTGTTTATACTGCATTGTATTCAAGGTTTTCAAATTGAGTTCATTTCCGACTTGCCTACACCTACTCAGCACACACCTGGCCGTAAGTTTGTGATCTCAAAAACAGGAGTGTATCAGTGCACAAAAAGAGCTAGACTCTTTGTTCAAAAAAGGTGTAATTGAAAGGGCAAGGCATGAGTCTTATTTTTGTCCAATATCTTTAAGAGGCCAAAAGAGGGTGGAGGATGTAGAATTATTCTAGATTTGACAGAGCTTAACACTTTTGTGCAGTATAAACATTTCAAAATGGAAACGTATGTTACAGCTAAACAACTGCTTTCGAGGGGATGTTATATGGCAAGCATTGACCTCAAAGATGATTACTATTCAGTGGCCATTCATGAGCAGCACAGAAATTTTTTGAAGTTTAACTGGATGGATCAGTTCTGGCAGTTTAAAGCTTTGCCTAACGGATTAACTTCGGCTCCCAGACTATTCACAAAATTGCTCAAACCAGTTCTGTGTTACTCAGAGCACAAAATCATATTGTCATGGCATATTTGGATGACATTTTAGTCAATGGTAGGACTTTTGAATTAGCTGAATTATCTGTGTCAGCTACAAAACTCGTTTTCGAAAAGATTGGATTCATTATCCATCCAGTTAAGTCTAAATTGGTGCCTTCTAAGATAATTGACTATTTGGGGTTCACCATTAACTTAGTACACATGTCAGTGACTCTGTCTCAGGGTAAGCAATTAGAGTTAATTGAAGCCTGCAGGAAACTCATTGTTTATAATAACCCTTTTATTAGACATGTGGCTCGGGTAATTGGAAAATGAGTGGCAGCATTCCCAGCTGCTCAATTCGGGCCTTTGTACTACCAAAATTTACAGCGTGCAAAGGAACAGGCACTTAAGCTTCAGAGATCATTTCGATAGACCCATGCAGCTATCAGCTGGCGCTCTAACTGAGTTACAATGGTGGATAACCAGTATTCAGTGCTGCTCTGGTACTATTCTAGTCAATACATCATCAGTTATCCTGCAGACTGATGCCAGTGCACTAGGTTGGGGTGCTACTGATACTGTCTCAAGCTGCGGTGGCAGATGGGATCTGCAGGAAGCATCCATGCTTCAATCACACGGCATTAACTATTTAGAGTTGTTGGGTGCACTCGATGGGTTAAAGGCTTTTTGTACCAACAGGCATCATGTGCATGTCCAACTTCAGATTGACAATACTACTGCGGTAGCGTACATTAATCACGTGGGTGGCAGTAAGTCTGTATCCTGTGATAGGTTGTCCAATCTTCTCTGGCACTGGTGTATTGCAAGAAACATCTGGGTTTCAGCTATCTATTTACCAGGAAGGTATAACACAGTGGCAGACACCAGGTCATGAGAGTTCAATGATAACAAAGAATGGATGTTAAATCACGAAGTGTTCAATGATATTGTCCTTCGTTATGGCGTGCCAGATATTGATCTGTTTGCTTCCCGGCTTAATCATCAGTTACCAATTTATGTGTCATGGGAGCCAAACCCAGGGGCAGTAGCGGTGGATGCATTCTCGCTACATTGGGGTGGTAAATTTGTGTATGTATTTCCCCCATTCTGCCTCATTACCCGATGTGTGGCAAAGATCCAGCAAGATTCCGCTACTGGTATTCTGGTAGTGCCAGACTACCCTACTCAGCATAGGTTCCCTCTGGTGCTAGTCTTAATCACACAGCCCTTTATGGTAGTGCCCAAGAGTAGAAATCTGCTGGTACACCCAGTGACAGGGGATAGCCGCCCTCTTCATGACCGTATAAATTTGTTGGTTTGCAGATCCTGAGGAGACCGTTCCTGGGGCTCGGGCTGTCAGAGCGTACCGTTGATGTCATCACTGCGGCCTGGAGGAAGAGCACTCAGAAACAGTACATTTCTCACATAAGAAAATGAGACATGTACTGTTCCCGCTCTCACATTTCATACCACACAGCTACAATCACTGATGTCTTGGAGTTTCTATTACTCTATCACGATAGCAAACTGAGTTATAGTACCATTAACAGTGCCCACAGTGCTCTGTCCAATTATTTACAGCTGGGGTCAGCACATCACACGATAGGGTCCCACCGTTTAATAACTAAATTTATGAATGGCGTCTTTAATTTCACTCCAGTTACACTCATATATGGGATGTCAGTGTGGTCCTCACGCTGCTCCATCAGTGGGAACCAGTTTCATCTCTGATCCTACACTATCCGACATTGAAAGTAGTTATGCTCATGGTCCTGGCCTCAGCACAACGGGTCCAAACACCACATAAACTCAGACTAGACAGTATGAGTTCGTCCGGCAATAATGTCACATTTTTTGTTAGGGATCTCGTCAAACAGAGCAGGCCAGGGGCACTAGGGCTCAAGTTGAGTTTCATGGCATATCCCTCAGATCCACGAGTGTGTGTTGTATCGTCCATAACCCATTACATTAAGGTCACTAGGAGCTTGAGAGGCTCGGAACTCTCCTTTTTTGTCAGCTACACCAAATCTCACAAACAGGTTACAGTGCATCTCTAGATGGATCTCTCTGCCACAGAGGGTAGTTGAGGCCATTCATTGGCTATATTTAAAGTGATGTGGCCCTTGTGGCTAAGGGGATCAGAGGGTATGGAGAGAAGGCAGGTACGGGATACTGAGTTGGATGATCAGCCATGATCATATTGAATGGCGGTGCAGGCTCGAAGGGCTGAATGGCCTACTCCTGCACCTAATTTCTATGTTTCTATGTTTCTATCAAAAAGGTTCTGGGGTGTGCAGGTGTGGACACTGACATTTTTAAACCTCATTCCACCAGGGCTGCATCGACGTCAGCAGCAAGGGACATGGACGCTCCTCTTGACCATATTCTAGCGGCTGCAGGGTGGTCGAATAAGAGGACGTACCAGAGATTTTATAATAAGCTTGTCGCCAGATTCGGGGGTTTTGCGGATTCTGTTTTAAGTTCTGTTTCACAGTTTGCCCCTGGGTGAGAGGGGTCACTGTTTGTTTTTATTTTCTGTTATTAAACCATTACTATTGTTAAAACATGTCATGTTTGAATGCATTAATTTTTCTCACTCGTCCTTGTCAATTGATGCAGCTGTGACGCGTGGATTCGTTCCTCGGCATGAAATCACAGATCTTCAAAGTCTTCACGTAGTCACTCACGTGACTCTGAAGTAAAATAGTAATATTAAACGAGAACTTACCAGTTTGAAGTTTGATCGTTATTTTATGAGGAGTTACGATGAGGGATTACATGCCCTCCACTCCCTACCCTTGTAACTTAACGATCATCTGGTAGTTCTAGTCATCTATAATCTTACTATGTTAGTTCAACAACTGTTATCTGTGACTTCACACCGTTGCTTTGAGGATTGACATGCATGTGTGGGGACGGCCTTCCTCTCACGTAATACCTCATCGTAACTCCTCAAAAAATAACAATCAAACTTCAAACTGGTAAGTTCTCGTTTAATCTTACTATTTTAGTTTCATCAGATTAGCACAACATCAGATTTACATCAGATTAGCACAACATCAAAACTGACCCATCAGTGCAGCACTGAGGGCTGGCTGAATTATAGGAGGTATTTTTCTTTAAGTTAAATGTTATACCAAAGTTGCATTTATCCCTCAGATGAAAACAAACCAGTGAGTTATTCGCAATATCTAGGTAATATTTTATCTCTCAAATTAACATTTATCAGATTCATTGATCATTTATTTTTACTAGCGTCACAGTGGCACAACCACTGGAGCTGCTGCCTCACAGCACCGGAGACTCAGGTTCAAAACTATCTTGCATGTTCTCTCTGTGTCTGCATGGGTTTCCCCAAGTGCTCAGTTTTCCACCCACACCTCAAAGACGTGCGGGTTCGTAGCTTAACTGGCCTCAGTAAAATTGCCCCTAATGTGTAGGGCGTGGATGAGAAACTGGGATAACATAGAATTGATGTGAATGAACGAGAATATTTTCTTTCAGTCAAGATTGCTAACTGGGATTGCTAGCTCCTTTGATTTTTGACTCCACGACTGCTAGGATCCATGATGGAACTTCGAGTGTGCAGGTATATTTGTGGGTGAATCACGCACCTGACAGTAAGAGCATCAATAAGAGCAATTAAAACCAACAATTTGGAGCTCACATTTAAAGTCAGGATCTTAAACAAGCAATAATTCATGCCCAAGCGATAGAGAATTTTGCTCACAAGCAGTACAGTAAGGAAAACAGAGCAACAACATTGTTAACCATGCATGAGCTGGTGGACCAGCAAACACAATACTTAATGAGATAATCCTGAAGTGGTTGATTTCTTCCAGCTGCTCTTATGATCCTGCGTCTGTCTAGCACCTTTAGCGTAGAGTGAGTTGTGTTTCTCCCTGCCGTACAGAATGCAATTGAAAACATTGTTAATGGGATTTCTTTTCAACCCAAAGTGTTAAAGTTACTCTATACAAAGTGTCAAAGTGACTCTGTACACCTAAGTGCTTTCCTGAGAAGGGCATAACTTTAAGGTAAGAGGGGGAACGTTTAAAGGAGATGTGAAGGGCAAGATTTTTACACAGAAGGTGCTGAGTGCCTGAAACACACCTGAAAAAGTAGTGGTGGTGGTGGCAGATTTGAAAGTGACATTTTATGAAACTTTTGGTAGGTACTTGATATGCAGGGAATGGAGGCATTGCATTGTGCACAAGCAGAAAGAGTTGGTCTTGGCATCATGTGCAGTACAGACATTGTGGGCCGAAGGGCCTGTTCTTGTGCTGTACTGTTCTACGTTCTATGCGTGAATTGGCCAAGATAGACTAGCAAGTAATTCTTAAAGGGTTGACAGTGGATGTGCAATGGAAGGTATTTAAAGACTGCATGGCTGAACTACAACAATTGTTCATCCCAGTTTGGCAAAATAATAATTCAGGCAAGGTAGTGCATCCATGGATAACAAGGGAAATCAGGGATAGTATAAAAACAAAAGATGAAGCATACAAATTAGCCAGAAAAAGCAGCCTACCAGAGGACTAGGAGAAATTCAGAGTCCAGCACAGGAGGACAAAGGGCGTAATTAGGAAAGGGAAAATAGATTATGAAAGAAAACTGGCAGGGAACATAAAAACTTACTGCAAACGTTTTTATAGATATGTGAAGAGAAAGAGATTAGTTAAAACAAATGTAGGTCCCTTGCAGTCAGAAACAGGTGAATTGATCATGGGGAACAAGGACATGGCAGACCAATTGAATAACTACTTTGGTTCTGTCTTCACTAAGGAAGACATAAATAATCTGCCGGAAATAGCAGGGGACCAGGGGGTCAAATAAGATGGAGGAACTGAGTGAAATCCAGGTTAGCCGGGAAGTGGTGTTGGGTAAATTGAACGGATTAAAGGCCGATAAATCCCCAGTGCCAGATAGTCTGCATCCCAGAGCACTCAAGGAAGTAGCCACAGAAATAGTGGATGCATTAGTGATAATTTTTCAATACTCCTTAGATTCTGGAGTAGTTCCTGAGGATTGGAGGGTAGCTAATGTAACCCCACTTTTTAAAAAAGGAGAGAGAGAGAAAACGAGGAATTACGGACCAGTTAGTCTAACATCGGTAGTGGGGAAATTGTTAGAGTCAGTTATTAAAGATGGGATAGCAGCACATTTGGAAAGTGGTGAAATCATTGGACAAAGTCAGCATGGATTTACAAAAGGTAAATCATGTCTGACGAATCTTATATAATTTTTCGAGGATGTAACTAGCAGAGTGGATAAGGGAGAACCAGTGGATGTGTTATATCTAGACTTTCAGAAGGCTTTCGACAAGGTCCCACATAAGAGATTAGTATAGAAACTTAAAGCACACTGTATTGGGGGTTCAGTATTGATGTTGATAGAGAACTGGCTGGCAGACAGGAAGCAAAGGGTAGGTATAAACGGGTCCTTTTCAGAATGGCAGGCAGTGACTAGTGGGGTACCGCAAGGCTCAGTGCTGGGACCCCAGCTATTTGCAATATATATTAATGATTTAGACGAGGGAATTGAATGCAACATCTCCAAGTTTGCGGATGACACTAAGCTGGGGGGTAGTGTTAGGTGTGAGGAGGATGCTAGGAGGCTGCAAGGTGACTTGGATAGGCTGGGTGTGGGCAAATGCATGGCAGATGCAGTATAATGTGGATAAATGTGAGGTTATCCACTTTGGTGGCAAAAACAGGAGTGTAGACTATTATCTGAATGGTGGCCGATTAGGAAAAGGGGAGATGCAACGAGACCTGGGTGTCATGGTACACCAGTCATTGAAAGTAGACATGCAGGTGCAGCAGGCAGTGAAGGAAGCAAATTGTATGTTAGCATTCATAGCGAAAGGATTTGAGTGTAGGAGCAGGGAGGTTCTACTGCAGTTGTACAGAATTTAGGTGAGACCACACCTGGAGTATTGTGTACAGCTTTAGTCTCCAAATCTGAGGAAAGATATTCTTGCCATATAGGAGGTACAGAGAAGGTTCACCAGACTGATTCCTGGGATGTCAGGACTTTCATATGAGGAAAGACTGGAAAGACTCGGCTTGAACTCGCTAGAATTTAGAAGATTGAGGGGCGATCTTATAGAAACTAACAAAATTCTTAAGGGGTTGTACAGGCTAGATGCAGGAAGATTGTTCCCGATGTTGGGGAGGTCCAGAACAAGGGGTCACAGTCTAAGCATAAGAGGGAATTCCTTTAGGACCGAGATGAGGAAAACATTTTTCACACAGAGAGTGGCGAGTCTCTGGAATTCTCTGCCACAGAAGGTAGTTGAGGTCACTTCATTGGCTATATTTAAGAGGGAGTTAGATGTGGCCCTTGTGGCTAAAGGGATCAGGGGGTATGGAGAGAAGGCAGGTACATGATACTGAGTTGGATGATCAGCCATGTTCAAATTGAATGGCGTTGCAGGCTCAAAGGGCCAAATGGCCTACTCCTGCACCTATTTTTCTATGTTTCTATGCTTTGAATACATTGAAATTTGCATGTTGACAAGGAATGTTGGAACAGGTGTTATAGGATATTTTGTTGACCAAGGTTTCTATACATAACAGGTTCTCCTGGATTCATGGATAGGCTTTTCTCACACATTCCAGGATGCCTAACAGGACAAGTAAGGAGCAATCAGAAGTGGCGGTGCTGCCTAAGCAGCTGCGTCTCGCCTGCAGTCAGTTTGTCATTTTTCTTTTTGTCTTTTTTTTTGTCTCGTTAGGGGTATGTTTTCGGTTTATTTTTAGTTGTGTATATGTGTGTGGGGGAAACATTTTTAATCTCTTCCTTGAATGGTACCTTTTCCTAGTCATCTCTCCATTTCGCTGGGGCCTAACATCGTGGAGCAGGCGGCCTCCAACTGGAATCTATCTGATGGCTCCAGTCGCAGAGCCTGTGGACTTACCATCACAGAGCTGGCTTACTTCGGAGGCTGTGGTGGCGCTGTGGCTGTGACCCAACATCAGAGCTTTGGAGGATTCAGCTGCAGGCCCTGTGGACGTTAACATCTGGAGCTCGCAGGTCACTGGTAGGAAACCAATTTTCGGGAGCTCCCGCAACGGCAACTTCACCTGTCCCCAATCGCGGAGTTTGAATCGGCCCGTCGCCTTGGATCCTGTCCCCAGCCAATCTTGTTGAAACTCTCCCGAATGACACCAGAAAACCTGCCCACTAGGATGCAGGCCAAAGGAACTGCAGATGATGGTTTACAAAAAATGACACAGTGGATCAGGCACTATCTCCGGAGAACATGGACAGGCAACGTTTCAGATCGGGACCTGCACCCAGGAATAATGGTCCCCTTCCAGTTCAGAGCATGTGGAGAACATACCAGGTCCGTACAGACAAGCACCTGTAATCAGGATCGAACCCAGGTCTCTGGCGCTGTAAGGCAGTAGCTCTGCCACTATGACACAGTGCCACCCATGTTTAGTGCAAGGAAATGCCAGTAAAGTCCGAGGGTCACCAATGAGGTAGATAGTAGTTCATGACTGCTCTCTAGTTGTGGTAGGATGAGGACAGACAAATGACCAATATTACAGTGGCTTGCAAAAGTATTCATACCCCTTGAATTTTTCCACATTTTGTCACGTTACAACCACAAACGTAAATGTATTTTATTGGGATTATATGTGATAGACCAACACAAAGTGGCGCACAATTGTGAAGTGGAAGGAAAATGATACAAGGTTTTCAAATTTTTTTACAAATAAAAAACTGAAAAGTGTGGCGTGCAAAAGTATTCAGCCCCCTTTACTCTGATACCCCTAAATAAAATCCAGTGCAACCAATTGCCTTCAGAAGTCACCTAATTAGTAAATAGAGTCCACTTGTGTGTAATCTAATCTCAGTATAAATACAGCTGTTCTGTGAAGGCCTCAGAGGTTTGTTAGAGAACATTAGTGAACAAACAATGTTCCTTGGGCATAATGAAGCCCAAGGAACACACCAGACAGGTCAGGGATAAAGTTGTGGAGACATTTAAAGCAGGGTTAGGTTATAAAAAAGTATCCCAAGCTTTGAACATCTCACGGAGCACTGTTCAATCCAACATCCGAAAATGGAAAGTGTATGGCACAACTGCAAACCTACCAAGACATGGCCGTCCATCTAAACTGACAGGCTGGGCAAGGAGAGCATTGATCAGAAAAGCAGCCAAGAGGCCCATGGTAACTCTGGAGGAGCTGCAGAGATCCACAGCTCAGGTGGGAGAATCTGTCCACAGGACAACTATTAGTCGTGCACTCCACAAATCAGGCCTTTATGGAAGAGTGGCAAGAAGAAAGCCATTGTTGAAACAAAGCCATAAAAAGTCCCATTTGCAGTTTGCCACAAGCCATGTGGGGGCACAGCAAACATGTGGAGGAAGGTGCTCTGGTCTGATGAGACCAAAATTGAAGTTTTTGGCCTAAATGCAAAACGCTATGTGTGGCGGAAAACTAACACTGCACATCACCCTGAACACACCATCCCCACTGTGAAACATGATGGTGGCAGCATCATGCTGTGGGGATGGTTTTCTTCAGCAGGGACAGGGAAGCTGGTCAGAGTTCATGGGAAGATGGATGGAGCCAAATACAGGGCAATCTTGGAAGCAAACGTGTTAAAAACATCTGCAAAAGACTTGAGACTGGGGCGGAGGTTCACCTTCCAGCAGGACAACGACCCTAAACATACAGCCAGAGCTACAATGGAATGGTTTAGATCATAGCATATTCATGTGTTGGAATGGTCCAGTAAAAGTCCAGACCTAAATCCAATTGAGAATCTCTGGCAAGACTTAAAAATTGCTGTTCACAGACGCTCTCCATCCAATCTGACTGAGCTTGAGCTATTTTGCAAATAAGAATGGGCAAAAATTTCAGTCTCTAGATGTGCAACACTGTTAGAGACATACCCCAAAAGACTTGTAGCTGTAATTGCAGCGAAAGGTGGGTCTACAAAGTATTGACTGAGGGGGGCTGAATACTTTTGCATGCCACACTTTTCAGTTTTTTATTTGTAATAAAATTTGGAAACCATGTATCATTTTCCTTCCACTTCACAATTATGCACCACTTTGTGTTGGTCTATCACATAAAATCCCAATAAAATACATTTACGTTTGTGGTTGTAACGTGACAAAATGTGGAAAAGTTCAAGGGGTATGAATACTTTTGCAAGCCACTGTATGTGGTATATCAGCTTAGTCCTTCTACTAAGTTCATACTACAGCTAAATTATACGGTTCCTTAAATAAAGTTGATATTCCTGTATTTGTTCCGTGGTCATACAGAAACTTTGTATAGTTTACAGTGCCAATGGTGATCTACGACACGATACGATAAAACTTTATTCATCCCCGGAGTGAAATTAGTCTGCCAACTGTCACAACACACAAGGTACACGAAAACTTGAAATTAAAAAGTGAAAACAAAGAGAAAGACAAGCGACTGTTGTCTGGCTGCCGTGTGCACAGCGCCTTTACTGGGACAAATGACCAAACAAACACAGACTTATCCCCCAGACAGAGGATTCTAAACTAGAGTGCCCCCCACCCACAGTCTTCCCCTTCCCCCTTACGCTCATCGACCATTGATTGCGGGTCGATCGCGAGGCCCTACCGCCACCGCTGAGGCTCCCGTTGCTGTTGGGGCCTACCCACTGCTGGGAGTCCTGTTACCATCGAGTATCACACTGCCGTCGAGGCACCCGCTGCCGCTGCTGAGGCTCCCATCATCGCCTTTACATCGGGCACCTGAGGTGGAGAATGTTGCACATGGCTGTAGCATGTGACAGATACTTGAGCCAGTTCACGGACTCGCCAGCCGCCTGTCACTTCTGCGGCAAGGAAGAGACCGTTTTTCATTTGTACATGCAGTGTGAGAGGTTGCATCCCCTGTTCGACTATCTGAAGGGGCTGTCCCTCAAGTTTTGCCTACATTTCAGCCCCACACCCCTGATATTTGGGCACCCGGTACAGAGGGGGGAAGGTCAGGAGGGAGGGGGTAATCTCCCTGTCTGTCTGCTACTGGGCCTGGCCAAGATGGCCATTCGTGGGTTGAGGCAGCGGCTGCACCGGGGTTGACTGCCTGCCCCTTATCCGGGACCTATGTACTTGCCCGCGTGTCCCCGGAGAGGGAGCACGTGGTGCCACAGGGACTTTGGACACGGGGATTCATGAACGCTGGTCGCTGCGGGAGGTTGAGTATTTTGTCGATAAAGTTGGCGTTATATTAATTTGATGATCGTTTGTTTGTAAACTGTCAACATAGGCAGTCTAGATTGTGTTAATACTCTGTATGTTTATTTTTAGTTTTTGAATAAAAGTATTATGATCAAATTTAAAAAAACAAAAAAAAATCGTCACCTCCACTGAGGCTCCTTCAGCCCAGGCAAGCCTCACCGCCCTGGCTTCTCCGCAGTCCCCTAGGAAACCTGTGGGGCAAGTCGGGGTTACCGGGGCAGTTGTTCGGCAGATGACACCCCGGGACATTCCCGCCTCGCTCGCGGCTCCCCGGGACACACAAAGTGTCAAATAAGTCATAGTTTCACATACCTGCTATGGTAGCATGGTTCTTTATCAAGGGATCACAAGTTTTTCACTTTGATTTCTCTCCTTTTTATGTTATTTCTGTTTATGTTTTCCAAAAGTCCAATCTTTTTTTTATAATCAGCTCATTCATGCACTTGAGAAATCCTGTTCATCTTGGCTCTCTCTACCTCCAGTTGTGTGCTTCAAACACTTGTGAAATTTCAGAAGAAAATGAGCTGGTAAGGTGCAATTGAATAAAAATTCCATTGTTTTTTAAAGAACCACATTTTGGAAGTGCAGTACAATAGATAGCTTCTGATATATTTTGTTAGATGTTCTGTTATTTGTTATAAGTATTCAAGTCAATTCAATTCAATTCAATTCAATTCAATTCAATTCAATCTTTAATTGTCATTGTGCAGTGTACAATACAGAGACAACGAAATGCAGTTGGTATCTCCGAAGGGCGAACTTCCGAATAAACAAGTAATACATATACATATGCAGTGGTATCCGTGCAATTTGCTGGTGATTGGATAGTCTGCGGGGGGGGGGGGGGGGGGGGGGGGGGGGTTAGGGGTGGAGACAGGCAGTCACTGAGGTGCAGCGTTGAGAAGTGTGACAGCCGCAGGGAAGAGCGGAGGGCTGTTCTGGGTGGAGTAAACCTGGTTCTGAGGTCCTGGCGATGCTGTGCGCCCTGCGCAGGCATTGATGGACAGACTCTGCTATGATGCGTTGGGCGTCTGCAGATCGGCAACAGAGCAGTTACCATACTGTGATGGTTTGTAAGGATGCTCAGTGCAGCGGTAGAAGTTCACCAGAATCTGTGGAGACAGGTGGACCTTCTTAAGTCTCCTCAGGAAGAAGAGACGCTGGTGAGCCTTCTTGATCAGCGAGGATGTGTTGTGGTCCAGGAGAGGTCATCGGAGATGTTGACCCCCAGGAACCTGAAGCTGGAGACACGTTCCACCTCCGTCCCGTTGATATGGACGGGGTTGTGTGTGCAGCCTCTCGATCTCCTGAAGTCAACAATGAGCTCCTTGGTCTTCTTGGAGTTGAGTGCCAGGTTATTGTCGGCACACCATGCTGTTAGGAGCTGAAGCTCCTCCCTGTAGGCCGACTCATCGTTGTCGCTGATGAGGCCAATCATCGTCGTGTCATCTGCATACTTGATGATGGTGTTGGTACCATGTACAGGTATGCAGTCGTAGGTGAAGAGGGAGTAGAGGACGGGGGCTCAGCACACAGCCCTGGGGTAAGCCAGTGTTCAAGGTGAGCGTAGAAGAGGAGTGGTTATCCAACCTAACAGGCTGTGGTCTGTTGGTTAGAAAGTATCCGCACGGAAATATATTTCACAATGTATGCGAGGATACAAACAGCTTTGATGAGTTTTTTTTAATTATAAAAATGTATCAAATTATGTAGTAAAAATCAATTGTTTGAAACATACAGCATGGAGGCAGGCTCTTCAGGCCAGCGAGCCCTGCCAACCATCGATCACCGTTCACACTAGTACTATGTTATTCCACTGCATCCATTCCTTTAACACTAGAGATAAATTAACCTACAAATACGCTCATCTTTGGGACGTGAGAAGAAACCAAAACATCCAGAGGAACCCCACATGGTGAATGTGCAAACTCCAGGCTGACAGCACCCGCGATCAGGATCAAACCTGAGTCTCTGGTGCTGTGTGGCACTCTACCAGAGACTCAGGTAAAATTATTTATAAAATTAAAATAAGTGCATGATATCTATATTATTACTAAAACTCTCATCTTGTCCTCTTCCGGTTTGCATTTTTTTTAAATTTGTGCAAAAATGATCCTCATAGGATTTTTCACCACCTTACTTGCCATTCTCCCGTGCTGCAAGTGCATCCAGTTTTATTAAGATCGGTGAAATATTAAAAAAAGTTATTGGTTTGTAATTCGCTGGGACGGCGACAAACCTTCTGGCACCCGCTGTCAATCACTGGCAGGGAGAATAAAGCTGAAGGAGCGGCGTGCGGGCGAGGGCTGCTGTGATCGCGGGCGGGGGTGGCAACCACCACCACGTGTCGGCTGCCGATGGGTGCAGCTAGGGCTGGGAGCCACTGAATGCGACAGGCGCCGGGTCCTGGAGCCGGTGAGTGAGTCCGGAGCCGGATCCTGCAGCCGATAAGTGCGGTCTGAGCTGGAGCCGCAGAGCCCACACACCCTCCACCCCACCCCCTCCCACATACACACCCTCCCGTACCCTCACAATCCTCCCTCCCCCACACACGCCCCCTCCCACACCCGTCCTCCCCCACATACCCCTCCCCACAACCCTCTCCACACACCCCTCCCCCACACACCCCTCCCCCACACACCCCTCCCCCACACACACACCCACACCCCCTCCCCCACAACCCTCTCCACACACATAATTGGCATGGTATAAATGTAAATTATCCCTAGTGTGTGCAGGATAGTGTAAATAGGCGGGGATTGCTGGTTGGTATGAACACGGTGGGCCGAAGGGCATGTTTCCGTGCTGAATCTCTAAGCGAAACTAAACTAAACAAAAACCCAAGCGGTCACGGGGAGAACATTAAAAACTCCATACAGCCAGCACCCGTAGTAGCGATTTAACCAGCGCCTCTGGCGCTGTAAAGGGCCTGTCCCACGATGCGAGTTCACAGAAGAGCTCTCCCGAGGTAAAAAAAAACAAACTCTCATCACAAGTACTTTTTTACCCTTGGAAATTGTTCACACTGTTGAAAAAACTTCACGAGTTTCCGCATTTCAAGAGTATCTGCCGTGAGCATTATGAGCCGATACGAGACATCCACGAGCTCCGACGTACCCGCTACGTACATTCTACGTACTTACCACAAGTTTGATATTTTTTTTTACCTCGGGACAGCTCTTGGGTGAACTCGCATCGTGGGACAGGCCCTTAAGGCTGCAGCTCTACCGTTGCGCCACCATGACCCCAATGAGTCGATGAAAATTTGGAAGTGGGGATGGGGGGAGTGCTATTTACAGACTATGCATTAGATATACCCCTGGGCATGGCTATGATATAACAAACCGTCACCCTTAATAAAGGTTTATAGCAGCTCAGCATGTAATCACAAAAAATAAATACAACCATTCACACCGAGGACAATATTTTAACAAAGCATCATTTGCTCATTCTCCATAAGGTTGGATATTAACTGACAATTCTTGTTTGGATCTGCACTGAGACTTTAGAATATAGTGGGCGAATGAAGCTTTGGTTTCAATCAATTTCCTGTGTCAAGCACAAACCTTTGTCCCCAGGCTCATTTTAAGAAACATGTTTCTTCCCATACTTCTTTAGGATCCTGACCAGAACATTAAACATTTTTTTATGAAGTGCTTTATGATACTGTATGGTGCAGAGGAATTGGACAAAAAGTCATGTGTAGATTCTTGCACTTTTATTATATTTCTCATCAATTTACACACCATCCTCAACAGTAATTTAAGCTAATAACTACATAAAACAAAAAAAAGCAAACACACATTTTCTTCTAAACACCACTTTTACGTTTCCACAATTACAAGTGTAAGAATTAATGATTAACATTTCTTTTTGTAAGATTGGCTTGCAGAACCAATTGCGAAATACTTCCTATTCATGTGGTATTTATTGTCATGTCCACTCCGGGATTTTGTTGTGCGGCTCCATTTGTTACTTTATTAAAAAGCTGGAAAAGAAGAAAGTTCTTATATTTTAAAGGACTCTGGTCCATCTGTTCAGCAACAAAATATAAACACTAAGAGTGCTAAAAGTTAGCACTTAAAAATTAAAAAAGATTAAATTATCAATCTAAAATCTATCCAAATAATCAATCTCAAGGAGGTGGCCCTGGAAATCGTGGATGCATTGGTGATCATTTTTCAATGTTCTATAGACCCTGCATCTGTTCCTGTGGATTGGAGGGTAGCAAATATAACGCCACTTTTTAAGAAAGAAGGGAGAGAGAAAAGCAGGGAATTATAGACCAGTTAGTCTTACATCAGTAGTGGTGAAGATGCTTGAGTCAATTATTAAAGATGTAACAGCAGTGCATTTGGAAAGCAGCAACAGGATCGTTCAAAGTCAGCATGGATTTATGAAGGGGAAATCATGCTTGACTAATCTTCGGGAATATTTTGAGGATGTAACAAGTAGAATGGATAAGGGAGAGCCAGTTGATGTCGTGTATTCTGGATTTTCAAAAAGCCTTTGACAAGGCCCCACACAAGAGATCAGTGTGCAAAATTAGAGTACATGGTATTGGGGGTAGGGTGTTGACATGGATAAAGAACTGGTTGGCAGACAGGAAGCAAAGAGTAGGAATTAATGGGTCCTTTTCAGAATGTCAGGCAGTGTGACTAGTGGGGTGCTGCAAGTTCAGTGCTGGGACCCAGTTATTTACAATATATATTAACGATTTAGACGAGGGAATTAAATGTAACATCTCCAAGTTTGCTGATGACACAAAGCTGGGTGGCAGTGTGAGCTGCGAGGAGGATGCTGTGAGGCTACAGGGTTACTTGGATAGGGTGGGTGAGTGGGCAGATGTAGTATAATGTGGATAAATGTGAGGTTATCCACTTTAGTGGCAAGAAGAAGGCAGATTATTATCTGAATGGTGTCAGGTAAGGAAAAGAGGAGTCACTGAAAGTAATCAGGTACAGCAGGAAGTGAAGAAAGCAAATGGCATAGAAACATAGAAACATAGAAATTAGGTGCAGGAGCAGGCCATTCGGCCCTTCGAGCCTGCTCCGCCATTCAATATGATCATGGCTGATCATCCAACTCAGTATCCTGTACCTGCCTTCTCTCCATACCCCCTGATCCCTTCAGCCACAAGGGCCACATCCAACTCCTTCTGAAATATGGCCAACGAACTGGCCTCAACTACCTTCTGTGGCAGAGAATTCCACAGATTCACCACTCTCTGTGTGAAAAACAATTTTCTCATCTCTGTCCTAAAAGACTTCCCCCTTATCCTTAAACTGTGACCCCTTGTCCTGGACTTCCCCAACATCGGGAACAATCTTCCTGCATCTAGCCTGTCCCACCCCTTAAGAATTTTGTAAGTCTCTATGAGATCACCCCTCAATCTTCTAAATTCCAGCGAGTACAAGCCAAGTCTATCCAGTCTTTCTTCATATGGAAGTCGTGCCATCCCAGGAATCAGTCTGGTGAACCTTCTCTGTACTCCCTCTATGGCAAGAATGTCTTTCCTCAGATTAGGAGACCAAAACTGCACGCAATACTCCAGGTGTGGCCTCACCAAGACCCTGTACAACTACAGTAGAACCTCCGTGCTCTTGTACTCAAATCCTTTTGCTATGAATGCCAACATACCATTCACTCTCTTCACAGGCTGCTGCACCTGCATGCCTACTTTCAATGACTGGTGTACCATGACACCCAGGTCTCGCTGCATCTCCCTTTTTCCTAATCGGTCACCATTCAAATAATAGTCTATGTTGGCCTTCATAGCGAGAGGATTTGAGTATAGGAGCAAGGAGGTACTACTGCAGTTGTACAGGGCCCTGGTGAAACATGGAAATATAGAAAATAGGTGCAGTAGTAGGCCATTTGGTGCTTCTAGCCAGCACCACCATTCAATATGAGCATGGCTGATCATCCAAATTCAGTACCCTGTTCTGGCTTTATCCCCATATCCCTTGATTCCCTTAGCCCTAAGAGTTAAATCTAACTCTCTCTTGAGATCACACCTGGAGTATCTATATTACTAAAAGTCTGATCTTGACCACTTCCTGTTGTTCTGTATATTGATTTTAGAAAAAACACTGCCACTCACGGCTGTGCTTTTTGGCCATCTTACTCAGAGACCCCCTCCGCAGGACAAGAGGATTTTTCCCATCGATTAAAAATAAAAGAGTTAATAGTGTTTAAAAAATGTTGAGATTCTCTCTGCTGAAGGCCACACCCCTTCTGGAGGGACGATAAAAACCCAGAAGTGTTGAGTGCTTCAGTCAGTCTCTGCAAGATGGGGGAGCGAGAGGGTCACATCTCTTAGTCTGAGCTGTGAATAACACTGAACACATGTCTACTAAACTGTGAGTGGTTTTACTGACCAGTCAGTGCCCTTAATGTGGTTTGAAAATATAGTTTGGAAATGCTAAAGCTCTGTTGCCTTTGGTTTGGAAATGCTAAAGTTGTGTTGCCTTTGGTTTGGAAATGCTAAAGCTGTGTTGCTTTTGGTTTGGAAATGCTGAAGATGTGTTGCCAAATTAAAGTTGCATTGCCTAATTAAAGTTGCCTTGCCTTCTATCTAATTAAAAGTCTAATCTTGACCGCTTCCTGTTTGCGCTTTATATTGATTTTAGAAAAAACGCTACCACGTACAGCTGTGATTTTGGGCCATCTTACTCAGAGTCCCCCTCCGCTCATCAGATGCCGATAATCTTTCCCATCGATGAAAAATAGAAGAGTTATTAGTGTATAAAAAATTGTTGAGATTCTCTCACCTGTCAATCACACCATGAAGGCCACGCCCCTTCTGGTGGGAGGGGGGAGGGACTATAAAACCCAGAAGTGTGGGCATGACGCAGTCTATGCAAGATGGAGGAGGAAGAGGTCACAACTCGCTGTCATTAGTGGCCTTGCACCCTGCTTGAAATGGTATGAAACTGCGCTTGAATTTGGTGGCCTTGCACCCTGCTTGAAATGGAATTTAAAGGAATAGCCGTGAGTCAACTGCCAGCCCACCAGCCGTGAGTGATTGAGCTCGCAGCACAACAGGCTTAAGTGACTGAGCCGCCAGCCCATGAATCCATTCTGGCCACAATGTCCATACTAGCCCTCTGGAAACCAGTTCCTTCAGCCCACAACACCCATACTAGCGCTCCAGAAAGCCGCCCCCCCTCCACCACTGGCCACCAATATTGGAATTGGTGGAGAGGTGGAATATTGTGCTGGGGGACCAGCCCTCTCGTGTGATGCTGGGACCCAACAGGTCCCACTTAGTTTAGTTATGTATAGTTTTGGTCTCCTAATTTAAGGAAGGACATTCTTGCTATTGAGGGAATGTAGCGTAGTTCACCACATTAATTTTCGGGATGGCGGGACTGACATATGATGAAAGAATGGGTCAACTGGGCTTGTATTTACTGGAATTTAGGATGAGAGGATGAGATCATAGAAACATATAAAATTCTTAAGGGATTGGACAGGCTAGATGCAGGAAAAATGTTCCCAATGTTGGGGGATTCCAGAACCAGGAGTCACAGTTTAAGCATAAGAGGTCGGCCATTTAGTACTGAGATGAGGAAAACCTCTTCACCTGGAGAGTTGTGAGTCTGTAGAATTATCTGCCAGTGGAGGCCAATTCACCGGATGTTTTCAAGATATTTTCCAGAGAGAGTTAGCCATCCCGAAAATTAACCTGCCGAACCTATGCTGCACTCGCCCATTAGCAAGAATGTCCTTCCTTAAATTAGGGGACCAAACCTACACACAACTCTCCAGGTGTGGTCTCAAGAGAGTTAGATTTAGCTCTTAGAGCTGATGGAATCAAGGAATATGGGGAAAAAGCCAGAACGGTGTACTGATTTTGAATGATCAGCCATGATCATATTGAATGGCGGTGCAGGCTCGATGGGCTGAATGGCCTACTCTTGCATCTATTTTCTATGTTTCTATGTTCTAATCTAAAATCTACCCTATGGCTTAAAAAAACTGCGAAATCAATCCTACTTTTGATATAACACAATAGTTGCATTGCTAAGACGTCCCTTGTAATGAAGAATCATGTTATTAAAACATTTGTGTCAATGGGATTAAATGGTACAATTATGTCAATAGGATAAAATAACCTGTTGATGCAAATCTGCATCTCTCTGGCCGGAGAGATCCTCATTTGCAAAAAATAGATCATTTTCCTGCAGAATTTTCAAAAACAAAGCTCTTTTTAATAGCTATGTTTATTTATTTTACTATAAGCTAAAAGTAGTAAAGGCTCTTTAATAGTGTCATTGCACATGCCAATGGAAGCAATTGCTTGTCAATTTCAGTCATCATCCGTGGTGAAACAGACAGATTAGGTTCTTAGGAGACCGATTACTTCAGGGAAGTTACGCCAAAACAAGTTGTATCTCCCTTGGACTGTTCTTTTCCCAAAGATAGCCATTTTCAACATGTCAATTTTCAAAGTAACTTTTAAGTGGTTCTCTAGTTCCTGGTGGTCGTCATATTATAAACAATTCGGCCCGTGTAATAACAACATTGTTCCCTAATACATCAATCTCATTATAACCTGTTAGTGTAATGGAAGCACATGTTATTGCAAAACTACCTGTACACTGAAAGTGAAAAGACCTATGTGTTCAGTAATAACTTAAACTACTAGTTTACTCAAGAATCCATTACTTAAGTAGGCAATGGTAGAAATTATAGGATTTTAGACAGTATAATTATGTTCCTCAGAGGCTTCAGTCCAAAATCGTAAGCTGGAACTCTAGTGCATTACAAAGGGAATACTGCATTACCTGCAGGTTCCTCTTTATTTCAGACTTTAAATTGAGGTCCCACTGGCCCGACTCATGTAGACGGCATAAGCAATTGCATGCCACTTTAATGATGAAGTGAAGTGTGCCAAATTCTTAGTGCTGGCCATTATTTATTTGCTGGCATCACTAAAATAAGATTATCAATTACCCAGTCTTTATCTTTCTCATCTTTAGGAGTTTATTGTGTGCACATTGCTCTTTTATTTGACAAGGTTGAGCAAACATTGAAGGTATCACTTTTGATGTCGCGTGATGATGCTGCGAAAGACACAATGTTCTCTCGCCTAATCTGATTGATAATTTGCTTAAAAAAACGATTCGTCTTGATGTTGCAATATGATCCCCATACTGGCTCCCTTTACTTTTTCTCTCTGCTCCTTCACAAAGGCAATTATCATCACGTGCAGTTCACAGTGGTCTTGTTCTTCCCTTGCTTTGTTGCTTAAACTGGCACTCATTCCCACGCCTTGACCATTCCCCAATTAAATTCCTCTCCATCTTTTAAATATTTCTGACGCATTCTTACTTCTCTATGGCTCATGTAGGCGTCATGCTGATTCATTCTTTCTATCTCACTGACATCCACAACAAGATATTTCCCTAACCAGCTCCCCAAAAAAGAAAATCCCATCTCAAAATTGTCAGGGGGAGATGGGGGGGGGGGGGGGGGGGGGGGGGTTCTGACAATTTCCATCTATGGTATGTTTTTAGAGTTTCATCTCTATAGGGCCTTCAAGTAGGGGCAAGGAGCTAACTCTCCATGATGGTCCACATTCTTTTCACTGAACAGATTTTAATGTGCAAGTTACATTATAGGGAGACTATGCCTAGCCTTTTGCCTCTCCAAGAAAGAGCATCAAATCTTTAGTGATAAATCAATGCATTTCATGGTCGATCAGAGATAAAACGGTATTCTAAAGAATTGAAAAATGCATGTTGTTTTTAACCAAACTAAAATCCCTGTTCTTGTAAATGTAGGCCTGTTAATGCGCAGCTGTGCAAAAAGGTGATTGAAACGTAAAGATGTCTCCTTTCCATCTCTTGATTCTTCTTTATTTCACTTAAACAACTGTTTGCAGTTAGTGTCTGTGGAATAATACCAGTTTACATCTTAATAATTTCCAGTACATTTAAGCTGTTGATGTGCAGAACAAATTGTTGGAAGTAAATCGACACAAATTCAAGGTTTTAAATCTGCAATGTAAATAGCATTCTTTGAGTTATGAAAATTGTAACATATGATTAATATCATTAAATTAAACGAATGCAATGGAGAAGCAACCCATGGTGTTATTGTTCATTGCCATTTCGAAATGCTTCTATTTAAATAAGCACTTGCTTTGACATACAGCCGGTGAATGCCTAGTTAACAGCTGTTTGTAGCTCATGCAAATTATTTGGTAGGTCTTGCTAGCTCTCACAGCACTTTTCACAAACAACATAATATAAAAAGTAAGAAGCTGCATTTATATCTGGTGTTATTGCCAAAGAATCTGGCTATTTTTCACAAACTCAACTTATTTCTACGTATTTGGATGGAGACAAGGTAGACCAGCTGCTTCGAGCACAGCACCTGCTCACAGGAGAGGGCAGTAAGCAGTGTGAGGCACAATCATGCCATAAAGCATAAAGATGCCTTATCTTTAGCTCACTTGTCATTATGATACGTATAGTGCAGGATTCATTCTATGTCCTCCACACTGCAGAGGCTAAAGTGGATAGCCTCCAAAATAGAAACAGGAACCATGGCCCTAACACTTTCCTCTTGACATAGCAACACATTAACTTTGGACTGCCAGTTCATTTGTACAATGCGAGTTTGCAGCCAGTATAAAACTCTTTATTCTTTGGCTAATGTCTCAACAGGAGGCTCGGTTTCCTGAATGGTAAAACTAATTAAAGATAAACTACACTATTTAAAGGCAGCCTGTACTTCATAAAAGAGATGGGGTGAAGGAGTTAATTGTGGCTGCAGCAGCTGGGGGTGGCCTGGATTCCAATTTAATTGTGACCTGGGCGATGTTTCGGATTCTTTTTTAAATGTGGATATTGCAAACAAGGCAAACATTCATCACCAGTCCCTAGTGGTATTTGCGAAGATGGTGGTGATAAAATTGAGGGAACTTAACAAGGTGCACACATAAAATGAAACCAGAGCCCTCCATTTGTACAAAGCAATAGGGAATAAGGCATTGCATAGTTCTGTACATGCACGTACAAAGAGATAAATGGGCGGTTCCATAGATAGCGCCAGCGTGTTCTATAAGGATGTTTCAGTATCATGTCATATGTGATAGGAGCAGGATTAGGACATTCGGCCCATCAAGTCTACTCTGCCATTCAATCATGGCTGATCTAGCTCTCCCACCTAAACCCATTCTCCTGCCTTTTCCCCATAATCCCTGACACCCGTACTAAACAAGAATCTATCTGTCTCTGCCTTAACAAAATCCACTGACGACATCCACAGCCTTCTGTGGCAAAGAATTCCACAGATTCACCATCCTCTGACTAGAGAATGTGGTTAATCCATTGGGATGAGGGGCCTGATAGAGCCATGTAATGAGGCATGGCCATGAGATCATGTGCAAAAGTGGGTCTTCACCAGAGGTGATCATACAGGATGAATTATATCTGAAGTAATGGATCATGCACTCATCTGCTCTTCATTGGGTCAATGCCAATGATTGAAAGTCTGGGTTGGGTGAAGGTGTTGCACTTTACCTCCAAATGTATATAAGAATGCCGATGCTTTGTGCAATTGAAGAGTGTGCTTGGTCTGCACCTACCAAGGCAGACAGGCTCCTCTCCCTCCTGTAGGTTGCAAGGTGTTTGCCTGCATGACCTGTGACTGTACAAGTACAAGTGATTCTTTGCTTCACAACAAAGAGGAACAGGTGCAGGTGGCTTACGTACCCTTAGGAAGAACAATGCTGATTCTGTGGTGGCATCTGGGCTGCATAATGGAGGACCATGGTATCCTCATTATTAATCCATCTCCTCACATTTCACAATCTTTTATGATTTACACACTGCAAAGAGCAGTCATGCCTATTTAATGTCTTCCCACTCTGTACCACAACTCTCAGTCCTTGCACCTTTCTTCTTTCATATAGCCAAGGACACTTTTCATTCAAGAGGAAGACAACTCACAATTACTGTGATTTAATGCTTGCAGAAACTGATTCCTCTATTGCAATGCACACAATTTCAAAGTTAGGTTGGTGACAGTATCTGCATATGATGAGCAGAAGCAAGTACCCTGCAGTCTGTGCAAGTGGAAGAGATAGCACAGATGCCAGGTCTCCAATGGATGAGGTTGCACCAAGATGTCCATATTAAGTGGACAACCCACATAAGCAGAAAGATAAGTATATGCAAAAAAATGCTTGCTTCAAAATCCAGCTGATAAAACCTTCTTGCAAAAATGCATTAAAGATGATAAAAGAAACACATCATATTCAGTTAAATGTTCTGTATACATTAAGTGGACAACTTGTTTTTTTATACTGAAAAATCGTGAAGGGGAAGTTGCAGACATAAACATGATATTTCATTTATACTGCGGGATTGAACGCAAGTAATAACGGATCAGAACCCTGCTTTACACAGTGCCTGATTCTGGTTTCCATGGAAACAAATATCGGGTAGGGAGCAACCTATATTATTCCATTTAGGGACAACAGCAAAAATTAATCCCCTATAATGGACTATCCTTTACTTACTATTCATTAATTTAGAGGACTGGAAAATTGCACAATTTCATTTGTACCACTGTCCCTAACTTGCTTTCAAATAGCCTGCCCCTGCTTCCCCCCCGCCGGAGTGATCATTTATATCCAAACACCAGAGAGAAAATGTTTGACAATGCTTTCCAATAATTAGTTTCTTGACTGCAAAGGTAATTCCTTACTATCACCAAAAATAAGAATTGTTTACAACATTTCAAATTTCAAATCTATTTTCAGATAATTGAGATGAAAGGGAATGACAGCTTCTTTGACAAGTATGAGTAATATGTTTCATGCTTGCTCGCCATTAACTGCAGCCAAATTATGTTACAAAGTCAGTAGAATGAACCTACCTGTAAGGATACCCATGATACTTGGACCGGAATATTGACAGCAGCAAACTGAAGAAAAAAACCACCAAGCCTAATCCCACCAGGCAGATTACTGTAGGAAAATGACAGATTAGAATTAACAAAAGTTACCTCAATTTCAGATGAACGCATTCAAGTGCAACTTAGTTGCTGTTCAATTAGTTTACCGAGGCAACATTACTTCTTGTGCCAGTAATTGTAGCATTTACTATGGAATCTAAGACTTAAATATACCGTAAGATTTGCAGGACAGAGCGACCGAGGAGTACAGTCACATGTTGGCAGGATGTTGAAGAAGCCATTGGGCAAGTTTGGTTTCATCGATCAGTGTAATGAGTACGGTGTATGAGATAAAGACACAAAATAGACAATAGACAATAGGTGCAGGAGTAGGCCATTCGGCCTTTCGAGCCAGCACCGCCATTCACTGTGATCATGGCTGATCATCCACAATCAGTACCCCATTCCTGCCGTCTCCCCATATCCCTTGACTCCGCTCCCTTTAAGAGTTCTGTCTAACTCTCTTTTGAAAGCATCCAGATAATTGGTCTCCACTGCCTTCTGAGGCAGAGAATTCCACAGATTCACAACTCTCTGGGTGAAAATGTTTTTCCTCATCTCCGTTCTAATGGCCTAGCCCTTATTCTTAAACTGTGGCCTCTGGTTCTGTCTCCCCCAACATTGGGAACATGTTTCCTGCCTCTAGCGTGTCCAATCCCTGAATAATCTTATATGTTTCAATGAGATTCCCTCTCATCCTTCTAAGTTCCAGAGTATACAAGCCCAGCTGCTTCATTCTATCAAGATATGACAGTCCCGCCATGCCAGGAATTAACCTCGTGAACCTACTCTCAATAGCAAGAATGTCCTTCCTCAAATTTGGAGACTAAAACTGCACACAATACTCCAGGTGTGGTCTCACCAGGGCCCTGTACAACTGCAGAAGGACCCCTTTGCTCCTATACTCAACTTCTCTTGTTATGAAGGCCAACATGCCATTAGATTTCTTCACTGCCTGCTGTACTTACATGCTTACTTTCAGTGACTGATGAACAAGGACCCCCAGATCTCGTTGTACTTCCCCTTTTCCCAATTTGACACCATTCAGATAATAATCTGCAATCCTGTTTTTGCTACCAAAGTGGATAACCTCACATTTATCCACATTAAACTGCATCTGCCAAGTCAAATCAAGTTTATTCATCACATACACATACGAGATGTGCAGTGAAATGAAAAGTGGCAATGCTCGCAGACTTTGTGCAAAAAAAACAAACAAGCAAACAAATAAACTACAAACAGAATGGAACAGAATCACATTTTCTTTTACATATTACATATTGTGGAACGAAAAAGGAAAAAAACCCCCAAAAACAGCAATTTAAATAAATAGTAGAATGGTACAGTAAAGTTAGTCCCTGGTGAGATAGGAGTTTACAGTCCTAATGGCCTCTGGGAAGAGACTCCTTCTCAACCTCTCCATTCTCACAGCATGGCAACGGAGGCGTTTGCCTGACCATAGCAGCTAGAACAGTCCATTGCAGGGGTGGATTCCCAGTCACCCAACCTGTCCAAGTCACCCTGCATCCTCATAGCATCCTGCTCACAGTTCACACTGCCTACCAGCTTTGTGTCATCTGCAAATTTGCTAATGTTACTTCTAATCCCTTCATCTAAATCATTAATGTATATTGTAAATAGCTGTGGTCGCAGTACGAGCCTTGCGGTACCCCACTAGTCACTGCCTGGCATTCTGAAATGTGCCCTAATTTTGCCCACTAATCTTCTATGTGGGACCTTATCAAATGCTTTCTGAAAGTCCAGGTACACTACATCCACTGGCTCTCCCTTGTCCATTTTCCTAGTTACATCCTCACAAATTTCCAGAAGATTAGTCAGCCATGATTTCCCCTTCGAAAATTCATGCTGACTCTGAACGATCCTGCTACTGCTATCCAAATGTGCCACTATTTCATCTTTTGTAATTGACTCCAGCATCTTCTCCACCACCGATGTCAGGCTAACCTGTCTATAATTCCCTGTTTTCTCTCTCGCCTTTCTTAAAAAGTGGGATTAGCTACCCTCCAATGCAGAGGAACTGATCCTGATTCTATAGAATATTGGAAAATCATCACCAATGTGTCCACAATTTCTAGAGCCACCTCCTTAAGTACCCTGGGATGAAGACCATCAGGCCCTGTGGATTTATCAGCCTTCAGTCCCATCAGTCTACCCAACACCATTTCCTGCCTAATGTGAATTTCCTTCAGTTCCTCCGTCACCCTAGGTTGCCTGGCCACTAGTACATCTGGGAGATTGTGTCTTCCTTGGTGAAGACAGATCCAAAGTACCTGTTCAACTCGTCTTCCATTTCCTTGTTCCCTATAATAAAATCTACTGTTTCTGTCTTCAAGGGTCCACCTTTGGTCTTAACTATTTTTTTCCTCTTCACATATCTAAAGAAGCTTTTACTATCCTCCTTTATATTCTTGCCTAGCTTACCTTCGTACCTCATCTTTTCTCCCCGTATTACCTTTTTAGCTATCTTCTTTTGCTCTTTAAAAGTTTTCCAATCCTCTGGCTTTCTGCTCATCTTTGCTATGTTATATAACTTTGGCCAGCTGTTCCCTCATGGCTTCATAGTCCCCTTTCTTCAACTGTAATACTGACACTTCCGATTTTCCCTCCTCCCTCTGAAATTGTAGATTAAAACTCATCATATTATGGTCACTACCTCCTAAAGGCTCCTTTATCTCGAGTTCCCTTATCAAATCCGGTTCATTACACAACACTAAATCCCGAATTGCCTTCTCCCTGGTAGGCTCCAGTACAAGCTGCTCTAGGAATCCATCTCGGAGGCATTCCACAAACTCCCTTTCTTGGGGTCCAGTATCAACCTGATTTTCCCAGTCTAACTGCATGTTGAAATTTCCCATAACAACTGTAGCATTACCTTTGCAACATGCCAACTTTAACTCTTGATTCAACTTGCACACTATGTCCAGGCTACTGTTTGGGGGCCTGTAGATAACTCCCATTAGGGTCTTTTTACCTTTACAATTCCTCAGTTCTATCCATACTAACTCTACATCTCCTGATTCTATGACACCCCTTGCAAGGGACTAAATTTCATTCCTCACCAATAGAGCTACCCCACCCCCTTTGCCCACCTGTCTGTCTTTTCGATATGACCTATACCCTTGAATATATTCAGTTTCCAGCCCTGGCCCTCTTGCAGCCATGTCTCTGTAATTCCCACAACATCATACTTCCCAATGTTTAACTGGGCCTCAAGCTCATCCACTTTATTTCTTATACTTTGTGCACTCATATATAATACTTTTAATCCATTACTTCCCTCACCTTTCACATTGATTCCTATTTCACTTGGCCATACTCTCCTATCCCTTCATGAGCTTTCTGCCACACTAATTCTGGTCTTTCTTAACATTTCTTATATTCTCTTTCCCTTTAACTCAATTCTTATATTTCCAGTTTGTCTGGAGTTACTCAGTGGATCAGGCAGCATCCCCGGAGAACATGGATTGGTGATGTTTTTCACCCATAGTTATGAATCTGTAGAATTCTCTGCCACAGAAGGCAGTGGAGGCCAATTCACTAGATGTTTTCAAAAGGGAGTTAGAGATAGCCCTTAGGGCTAATGGAATCAAGGGATATGAGGTGTAAAGAGCTGAAACTCAAATGGGTTGAAACACAAGCATCTTTATTGTTCAGGTCATCAACTACACTGCAGGTCATCACACGTTCACAGTGCTACTCAGACTGGCAAGCAGTGGGCAGGATTTTACACTATGAATGTTACAATTAGGCGAGGTTATAATTACTAAGCATTCTAATTGGCTAACATGCTATAGCCAATGCTACATGGGGGAAAAGCAGGAACGGGGTACTGATTTTTGTTGATCAGCCATGATCATATTGAATGGCAGTCCTGGTTCGATGGGCCGAATGGCCAACTCCTGCACCTATTTTCTATGTTTCTATGATGTTTCATGTCAGGATCCTTCTTCAGACTGATTAAAAAAAACTAGCAGAGTGGAGGGAGAGGACAAAGCATGGCAGGCCATGGGTGAACACAGCTGAGGGGACGGGTTTAATAGGTAGATTGTTGGACAAAGACCAGAGATGAAAATACACATAGTTTGAGACAAAATGGTTCGAGAGTTGCAAATTATGAAGCAGGAGGATTGACAAGGTGAGAATTGTTTTGAAATGTTGACGGAGAAGGGGGAGAGAAAATAGATGCAAGGTCAGCCAGAGGTAGGGGGAGGGAGAGGAGTAAAGAAAATTATTGGGGGGGGGGGGGGGGGGGGGGGGTTGGAGGTTGCAGGGATGAATGGGGAGAGGGGTGTTTTGTAGAGTTTAAGTTGAAGAATTCAATATTCATACGGTCAGGTTGTAAGCTACCCAAACAGAATATGAGATGCTGTTCCAACAGTTCGTGTGCGACCTCACTCTGGCAATGGAAGAGGCCCAGCACAGGTCCGTATTGGAATGTCAGGGGAGTTAAAATGGTTCGCAACCAGGAGATCCAGCATGCCTTGGTGGAAGATGCAGAATGTTGAAAGCATGAGCCACCAGATTCAGGAACAGCTTCTTCCCCTCTGTTATCAGGCTTCTGTGTGGAACATCCATAAGCAAGGGTATTGTCCAATTCATCTCTTACCCCATTGAGGACATTGGACATTATCTATGGAACTGATGAGCTACAATGCTGAGAACTATATTCTGCACTCTTTGTCTTCCCCTTTGCTCTACCTGTTGTACATGAGTTTGACTTGATTGTATTTATGTATCATATTATCTGATCTCATCCCTACAAAACAAAGCTTTTCACTGTACCTCAGTAAAAGTGACAGTAATAAGCCTAAACCTAAAACCTCGGGGCAAATGTTTCACACAGAGGGTGATGTGTACATGGAATGAACCATCAAAGGATGTGGTAGAGGTGGGTAGAAGTATGATGTTTCAAACACACTTCAGGTTCGTGGATAGGAATGCAATGGAGGGTTATGGGTCAGGAACTGGCAAGTTGGACCATCTCGGTCAGTATGGATGAGTTGAGCCAAAGAGCCCACAGTTTTGCTCAAAAAATGAGTAGGGATATTTGAAATGTAACTTATAACTTATAATGGTTCTATAGTTTACTCCACGGATGCTTTGTTGACACCACTTCAACAAAATCATAGAAAACTTTAATGTATTAGGAGCAAAGACATGACAGTTATTTCAATGATAAATATGGAAGTTGTGCAGCTCTGCTCTCCACAACATGCAGATGTGGCAAGGATACAATGATTTTACTTCAGAGTCACGTGAGTGATTCCGTGAAGAAGCCCAGCCAGTCCGCATGCGTGTCAGTATGTCAGCCGCATTGGCGCAAGCACAAGACTGGCACGGCAGCGCTCCTGTCAGTGGTAAGTTAAACCTAGAAGGTAAGTTCATTTTTACATACCAGGGTTTTCTTCAAGCAGGAGCCTCTCTTCACAGAGGTTTGCTGCCAGTTTCACAGCCCGACGAGTGAGCCGGTTATGGACTATGGGGAAACCCCGGTCCGACCGCGGAAGCGGATAACCGGCAAAAGATAAGGTTGTGAGATAAACAGCCGCTGACAAGGCAGTCAGTGGCTTCCAGCCTGCAGGGATGCCGTGGAATGGCAAGTAAGGAACGCCAGAGTCACTGACAGTGCGGGCAGCGGCTCACAGACGTCGGTCACCAGGCAGGGAATAAAATTGGTGGAGAAAGGACTCGTTCAGCCCTATTGCCAGCAGCATCTAGTAGAGAGCTGTTTGATAGCACCTTCATGGATGAGGGGGCACGAGCCATGGGTCATCTTAGTTCTGACCCCGACTCTGATGGTAAGGTTGAGTTAGGTGTTCCACCTCTGCAGGTTGCACCAGCTGCGCCAGTTGACAGAGCTGCTACAGGTCTCCCTCTTGGAAGCAGAGACCAAGACAGGTCAGTATCAAACAAGAGGGCATGACATGAGAATTAAGGGACAGAGGTTTCGGGGTAACGTGAGGGGGAACTTCTTTACTCAGAGGGTGGTGGCTGTGTGGAATGAGCTTCCAGCAGAAGTGGTGGAGGCAGGATCGATTTTAACATTTAAGAGTAAAGTGGATAGGTATATGGACGTGAAGGGAATGGAGGGGTATGGTCTGAGTGCAGGTAGATGGGACTAGGGGAAAACAAATGGTCGGCACGGACTGGAAGGGCCGAGAGGGCCTGTTTCCGTGCTGTAATTGTTATATGGTTATATGTTATATGGTAGTATCCTGCTGACGCTGAGTCTCAGGGTATGGCCATGGGGCATACCCCAAGAGATGAAGGGCACGTGTTGCCATCCCAGCAGAATGTTCTATTCGGGTATAGGTCCAATGGGTTCATATCAGCATAGGTATCCTGCGGCCTGCGGCAGCGCCTGTTTAGGGCTGCCTGCGAATCGCCCTCTCTGAGGAGGGGAGTGTGAAATGTCAAGATGTAACTGACTCCAGGCTCTAAAGAAGTCGATGGAACATACTGAAGCAGATATGTGCCGGCAGTGAACAGCGCCAACAGGGGGGTGTGAGAGCCAGGCCTACCAGAATAGCTGAATCTGTTATTCAGGTAGGCCTATTCAACAGGGGAGGAAAACCTGGCAGACAAATCAATTAAGGCCAACGGCGGGCAAAGGTCATCGTTCCAGAACGCACCCCAGGCGCTCATCGGCAGTAGGAGGTTCACTGGAGCTGGGGGCAGCATGATCGTTCAGAAATTCCATGCACCTTACCAACCCTACTCAACAAAGTGGGTCTGGCACTTCCAAAACATGGGTAAGTGCACCGTTCATTAGTTGTAATATTTACAATTGTTTGTACAACACAAAAAGGATAAAAACATCTGGTTGAGGCATAGTTCCAAGCAAGTTTGGATTATGGCCAGGGTTGTCTTTGAAGATAAGGTTTGGAAATTGGGCCAAAGTTCTCATGCAAAGCACCCATGGAATAAGGCAGGAGTGGCATGTTTATTATGAAAAATGGAGAGTGTCACATATGAACTTTCCGAATATGAAGTTATTTTCCTGACTAACAACAGATTCATAAGGACTGGCTGGGCTTCGTCATGTAATCACCAACGTATCTCCTCATAAAATCAAGATCAAACTTCAAACTGGTAAGTTCTCGTTTAATCTTGCTATTTCATGTTCATCAAAGTGAGCAATATTGTAGCTGATATTAGTTTCTGGTGCTGTCATATTAGATGCTGTGCAAAGATTTACACACATGCTAATAAACAAGTTTCCAAAAGGAATGTGGAAAGTTGTAAAACATGTTGCAGAGACAAAAGGATTTATCAGAAAAAATCTGACAGCTTTACAGAAGGCATGGATTTTAGAAAGGAGTGGATGGGTTTTATAAACGTGGAGATGGAGAGGAAGATATTTGAATGAAATGTCCAGATATCTGTTACAGTCTTATATGAGGTTAGCCAATTTACCCTCCAAGGAAACTGCTCCATTTCAGAATCAGAATCAGATCAGACACTTTATTCGCTAAGAATGTTTTGCAACATACGAGGAATTTAATTGGCCAGGTCAGTCAATTAAAAGCAACAGATCACTCAAAAACACATTTTAACATGAACATCCACCACAGTGACTCCTACACATTCCTCACTGTGATGGAAGGCGAAATACAGTTCAAGTCCTTCCTTTTGTTCTTCCTCGGTCATGGGCCTCCAGCCCTCCGTTGACGGGACGATCTTGACTCCCGTAGCTGGTGGCGTTCGGGCTCTCCGCGTCGAGGCTATCCGCTCCTGCATCGGGGGGATCTAACCTCGCGTCGGGACTGGTTGAACCTTCCACGACATTGGAGCTCCCGCCTCACCCGAGACTGCGAGCCCTTGATGGTAAAGTCCACGGTAGTCATGGTGGGAGCGATCACAGGCAAGGATCTGCCCAGATGTTAAGTCCACGCCCCGCGGTGGGGCTCACAACAGTCCGAGGAGGCCTCCAGCTCCATCGATGGTAGGCCGTAGAGCCCGGAGAAAATGATCCAAAAATTGATAACTTCTCCGGGAAGGTAAGAACCTGAAAAAAAGTTTCCCCCGATCTCCTCCTCCCTCCCCCCACATAAAACAAACTGAAGAACATTAAAACAAAACTTTTAACAAACTAAAAATAACAAAAAAAAAAAAAATGAACAGACTGCCGACAGGGCTGCCATCTCCCCGGTGGATATTTTTAAGACAGAGATAGACAAATTATTTATTTCATTAATAATTGTTCTAAGGGATTGACTGCAAGAGAATGTTCACATCTTGAAGCAGAAGTATTACTGGGTGTCACGGTTACACGCTGAGTGTTTATGTCTGCTACCCCGCTGCACACCTCCATAATCTCAGAATCTCACAGCATAAGTGGCTGCCATTTACTCATCCTGCCTTTAAAAGAGCCACCCAATTATGTCCAATCACCAGTTCTCTCAACAAAAACCTGGACCCACTGCAGTTCGCTTACCGCCACAACAGATCAACGGTGGATGCGATCTCGCTGGCTCTCCACTCCGCTCTGGACCACTTGGACAACAAAAACTCTTATGTCAGGCTGTTATTCATTGATTACAGCTCAGCATTTAATATAATCATCCCCTCCAAGCTGGTTACCAAACTCGCAGAACTGGGTCTCTGCGCATCCCTCTGCAATTGGATCCTCGACTTCCTCATTCACGGACCACAGTTAGTTCGTATTGGTGGAAATGTGTCAGCCTTGATAACAATCAGCACGGGAGTACCTCAAGGCTGCGTGCTGAGCCCCCTGCTGTACTCGCTCTATACTCATGACTGCGTAGCTGGTCACAGTGCGAACTCCATCATCAAGTTCGCTGATGACACCACTGTTGTGGGACGTATCACTGATGGGGATGAGTCAGAGTATAGAAGAGAGATCGACCGACTGACCAAATAGTGCCAGCACAATAACCTGGCCCTCAACACCAGCAAAACCAAGGAACTGATTGTGTACTTTGGAAGGGGGAGGATGGGGACCCACAGTCCCGTTTATATCAGCGGGTCAATGGTGGAGAGGGTCAAGAGCTTCAAATTCCTGGGCGTGCATATCTCTGCAGATCTTTTGTGGTCCGAGAACACTGATGCAATCATAACGAAAGCACATCAGCTCCTCTACTTCCTGAGAAGATTATGGAGAGTCGGTAGGTCAAGGAGGACTCTCTAACTTCTACAGGTGCACAGTGGAGAGCATGTTGACTGGTTGCATCGGTTCGGCAACTTGAGTGCCCTGGAGCGGAAAAGAGTACAAAAAGTAGTAAACACTGCCCAGTCCATCATCGGCTCTGACCTCCCGTCCATCGAGGGGATCTATCATAGTCGCTGCCTCAAAAAGGCTGGCAGCATCATCAAGCACCCACACCATCCCGGCCACACACTCATCTCCCCACTACCTTCAGGTAGAAGGTACAGGAGGCTGAAGACTGCAATGACCAGGTTCAGGAACAGCATCTTCCCCACAGCCATCAGGCTATTAAACTCGGCTCAGACAAAACTCTGAACATTAATAGCTAGTAATCTGTTTATTTGCACTTTATCAGTTTAATTATTCATGTGTGTATATATTTATGCAATGGTATATGGACACACTGATCTGTTCAGTATTTGTGCCTACTATGTTCTAGTGTGCTAAAGCAAAGCAAGAATTTCACTGTCCTATCAGGGACACCTGACAATAAAACTCTTGAGCTCTTGAACTCTTCCTTAAGCTCTACATTTTTCTCAAGAATCTGCTTGGTGTGCTTTCAGGCTATGCATTCGAGAACATACGCACTTATGGCTCATAGATACATACTGTACATACATAGACAATAGGCGCAGGAGTAGGCTATTCGGCCCGTTGAGCCAGCACCGCCATTCAATGTGATCATCCACAATCAGTACCTCGTTCCTGCCCTCTCCCCATACCCTTTGATTTTGCTTGTCCTAAGAGCTCTATATAACTCTCTTTTGAATGCATCCAATGAATCGGTCCACACTGCCTTCTGAGGCAGAGAATTCCACAAATTCACAAAACTCTGGGTGAAAAAGTGTTTCCTCTTTTAAACACTCTTTTAGAAAGGAGGTGAGGAGGAACTTCTTCAGTCAGAGGGTAGTTAATCTGTGGAACTCCTTGCCACTTGGAGGCCAAGTCAGTGGATATTTTTAAGACAGAGATAGACAAATTCTTGATTAGAATGGGTGTCAAGGGTTATGGAGAGAAGGCAGGAAAATGGGATTAGGAGGCAGAGATCAGCCATGATTTAATGGCGGAGTAGACTTGATGGGCTGAATGGCCTAATTCTATTCCTATAACTTGTGAACTTGTGAATTAATCTCAGTTCTAAATGGCCAACTCCTTATTCTAAAGCTGTGCCACCTGATTCTAGACTGGTGTGAAAAGATGATCTCGCCTTAGACTATTTTTCCAATTATTTTAAATCTGTTTCCTTTGGTAACCAACCTTTCTGCAAGTGGAACCAATTTCTGCTTATTGACTCTGTCAAACCATATAACCATATAACAATTACAGCACGGAAACAGGCCCTCTCGGCCCTTCCAGTCCGTGCCGACCATTTGTTTTCCCCTAGTCCAATCTACCTGCACTCAGACCAAACCCCTCCATTCCCTTCCCGTCCATATACCTATCCACTTTACTTATAAATGTTAAAATCGATCCTGCCTCCACCACTTCTGCTGGAAGCTCCTTCCACACAGCCACCACCCTCTGAGTAAAGAAGTTACTCACGTTACCCCTAAACTTCTGTCCCTTAATTCGCATGTCATGCCCTCTTGTTTGAATCTTCCCTACCCTCAATGGGAAAAGCTTATCCACGTCAACTCTGTCTATCCCTTTCATCATTTTAAAGACCTCAATCAAGTCCCCCCTTAACCTTCTGCGCTCCAAAGAATAAAGACCTAACTTGTTCAATCTTTCTCTGTAACATAGTTGCTGGAACCCAGGCAACATTCTAGTAAATCTCCTCTGTACTCTCTCTATTTTGTTGACATCCTTCCTATAATTAGGCGACCAACATTGTACACCAAACTCCAGAATTGGTCTTACCAATGCCTTGTACAATTTTAACATTACGTCCCTACTCCCATATTCAATGCTCTGATTTATAAAGGCCAGCACACCAAAGGCTTTCTTTACCACCCTACCTACGTACGATTCCACCTTCAGGTAACTATGCACAGTTATTCGTAGATCTCTCTGTTCCACAGCATTCCTCAATTCCCTACCATTTACCATGTACGTCCTAATTTGATTTGTCCCGCCAAGATGTAGCACTTCACACTTATCAGCATTAAACTCCATCTGCCATCTTTCAGCCCACTTTTCCAAATGGCCCAAATCTCTCTGTAGACTTTGAAAATTTACTTCATTATCCACAACACCACCTATCTTAGTATCATCTGCATACTTACTTATCCAATTTTCCACCCCATCATCCAGATCATTGATGTACATGACAAACAACAGTGGACCCAACACAGATCCCTGAGGCACCCCACTGGTCACCGGCTTCCAACCTGACAAACAGCCATCCACCATTACTCTCTGACATCTCCCATTCAGCCACTGTTGAATCCATCTTGCTACTCCGCCATTAACACCCAAAGATTTAACCTTCTTAACCAACCTTCCATGGGGAACCTTGTCAAAGGCCTTACTGAAACCCATATAGACAACATCCACTGCTTTACCCTCATCAATTTCCCTAGTAACCGCTTCAAAAAATTCAAGAAGGTTTGTCAAACATGACCTTCCAGGCACAAATCCATGTTGACTGTTCCTGATCAGACCCTGTTTATCCAGATGCTTATATATATTATCTCTAAGTATCCTTTCCATTAATTTGCCCACCACTGACGTAAAATTAACAGGTCTATAATTGCTAGGTTTATTCTCTGAACCCTTTTTAAACAATGGAACAACATGCGCAGTACGCCAATCCTCTGGCACTATTCCCGTTTCTAATGACATTTGAAATATTTCTGTCATAGCTCCTGCTATTTCTAAACTAACTTCCCTCAATGTCCTAGGGAATATCCTATCAGGACCTGGAGACTTATCCACTTTTATATTTTTCAAAAGTGTCAGTACTTCCTCCTCTTTGAATTTCATAGTTTCCATAGCTACTCTACTTTTTTCCCTTACCTCACAGAGTTCAATATCCTTCTCCTTGGTGAATACCGAAGAAAATAAATTGTTCAATATCTACCCCATCTCTTTTGGCTCTGCAGATAGCTGTCCATTCTGGCTCTCTAATGGTCCAATTTTATCCCTTGTTATACTTTTGCTATTAATATATTCAAAGTCATTCATCACTTTTTGAATTTCTCTATTAATTCCCTCCTTAACCTTCTCTGTTCTAAGGAGGACCACTTGTACATGACAAGCTCCAAACTGAGATTAAAGTGATTTTTCCTTATTTTAAAAAAGGATAGAAGGTTTCACCAACTAGAACAGAGGACTTTGTCGAATAAAACAATGGTTCAAATTTCAACAAGGAAAATTAATGGCATGGAGATGAATGAGTGCAGTAAGAGTTTAGATTTCCGTTTAGGTTTTGGTTTAATATTGTCGTGTGTACTGAGGTACAGTGAAAAGCTTTGCTTGAGCATTGATTTTGTGATTAAACAGCAATGACGCTCTCCCTGATGTATCACAATACATTAAATGTGAGCTTCATACAAACCTCAATCTGTTGCAAACCAAAAGATTAACTTCAGGCTACAATAATGTATCACAAACAAAAATCAAAACTAAAAATCCTGTCTGAAGAAGGGACTTGACCCGAAACATCACCCATTCTTTCTCTCGGAAGATTCTGCCTGTAACACTGAGTTACTCCAGCAATTTGTGTCTATCTTCGGTGTAAACCAGCATCTGCAGTTCCTTCCTACACTAAACATCCTGTTTTTCTCTACACATGCTTGTCAAGGTAAAGGACGTATCTTATGTTTGAACTAGTCTTCATGTGAAAATCAGCAAGGCTATTCAGACTTGGCAGGACCCCAATCACGCTTAGAACACAAGAAAATAGGACCAGCACCAGACCGTCCAGTCCCTCAAGCATGCTCTTCCATTCAATATGATCATGGCTAATCTGCCCTGGCCTCATCTGCTCTTCTGTGCCAGTCACCTTTAGCCCTGAAATACCCAATCGTTCAAAAATATATCTGCCTCCTTTTTCAATTTGCCTGTGACAATGACTGCATAAAGGGCCTGTCCCACCAGCGTGCGACTGCATGCGGCTAGCGCGACCTAACGTGGTCGCTTGAGTCGTACAACCTCGCGGGGCCGGTCCCACTTCGATCGCCGGAGGCGTATGGAGTTGTGCGGGGCTGGTCCTGACATCGTGCGGGGCTCTGAAAAACTGACCCCGTCCAAAAATTTTGCGCGCCAACGGCCTGTCGGCCCGCAGTCGCATTGAGGATGTATGCAGCGTCTCAACGTCGTATGCAACGTTTTGACAGCGTTCGCCTAGCGCGTGGCATTGCGCAATGACGTCACCGCCCGGCGTGCCGTTGTGTGATGACGTCACCGCCTGACGCCGTGCGACGTCCAAATTCAGTCGGCCCGCCTCCTGCCCAGCTGATTGGTGAGTATGATGTCGGGACCAACCCCGCACAGCTCCATACGCCTCCGTGGTTCGAATTGGGACCGGCCCCGCGAGGCCGTACACCTCAGGCGACCACGTATGGTCGCGCTAGATGCATGCAAACGCATGCTGGTGGGACAGGCCCTTAACCTTTTAGGATTGGAGAATTCCAGAGATTCACCACTCTGTAAGAGGAAATTCCCATGCACCTCAGTTTAAAATGACTGTTTGCCAATCTTGAAAATATGTCCCCATGTTTGAGAATATCTTGCAGGTGGAATCACTTCAACATTTATACTCTCATTCCTCCTTAGAAACATAAATGTTCCAAAACAATCATCCCACTTTTTTCTAAACTGCAGAGTCCATACATGAACTAGTACATTGGTAGCAGTAAACTGAAGAGAAAAAAAAACAGGTCTAGTCCCAGCAGAGATAATATAGTAATAAAATGACTGATTAGCATTAATGAAAGCAACTCAGTGTAATTTCAAAAGTGGTCATTCATTGGCAAGTTAGTGGTTGTACTGACTGTTTTTCAGGGTATCTTTAATTCATTTTTAAGCATAATGCATTTGCGGCATAATTTAAGATTTAAGTTATAGAATGCTATTCCAATAAGCTTCCCAATGCAGCAGATGACATGCAGAGCAGAGATAAGATGAGGTGTATGGAGATCATTCACATGTGCGAATTGGTTGCGTACTTTATCCCTCTGGTCCAAAAAGGGTTGAGGGCAATTTTATTAGCCCATCTGCCAAACTGATCAAAACTATTCTTAAAAAAGTTTTGTTTTGTATAACTCAGTCACACAGTTTTTACAAATAAATTAATTGTTCTCTTACGGACCTGAATAAAGGTCCTGACCTGAATCTATGCTCTCTAGAGATGCCGCCTGACCTGCCACATTACACAAGCACTTTACCCTTTAACAGTTCTTTTATGTAACAAGTACAATTATATGCACATAATTGCAATGTCTCTGTTCTGTGTATACATAAGTGTGTACATAGTTTTACAAATATGACCACTGGGTGGCGCCAGCAATGGCTGCCTCGCCAGCAGTCTGTCTGTCCCTTCCTTCTTTGTGTTTAATAGTATGTGTTTGATGTATGTTTTTTATGTTCTTTAGCTTATTTTATGTGGGGGGTGGGTTGGGGGAAATGTTTTCTAATCTCTTACCTCGATAGAGATGCGATTTTCTTCCATATTGTAACTCCGTCGGCACTGCGGCCTAACATCAAGGAGTTGGCGACCTTTGCTCGACACCGACCTTTGAGAGCGCCACCGCGGGGAGCCTATGGGACTTTAACGTCACGGAGCCCGCAAACGCTTTGCCAGGGATCGAACTCGGAGCTCCGACTGTGGGTGATTACGGGCTTAAAATCACGGGGCTCGCAGTCTCTGGTCAGAGACTGACTTCAGGAACTCCAAGCCGCAGGAGCTTTGACCGCCCTGATGCGGGAGTTTCGATTGTCGCAACGCAGGAGCTTCGACCGCCAGCTGCGGGAGCTTTGATCGTCCGGACGGATGGTTCGACTGCATTGACCGTGGGAGAATAAAGAGGGAAGGTGGTTGGAGTTTTTTGCCTTCTATCACAGTGAGGAATGTGGGGTATCCGCTGTGGTGGTTGTTTATGTTAACTTTTATGTAGTTGTGTGTCTCGTTGTTTTTTTTTCTCATGGCTGTATGGTAATTCGCATATCACTGTACCTTAATTGGTACACGTGACAATAAACTGACCTTTGAAATCTTTGAAACCTTTAAAATCCAGTTGAGGAATTGCAGCAGCTTCCACGGGGAGACCTATTCTCATAAGTATAACAATTATATTTTTTAAATCTTTATGGTGTGAAAATACGGGTCCTGACCTTTATCTGAGCTTCTAAATAATAATACATTCTAGTCAACTTCTGAGAAAGAGACTGCCTTTTGGCACTAATAGTTCTGCGTGTGGGTTAGTAATACACTTATAACAGCATAGAAAATTCTTTAAAAATATGAAAATTGAAAATGCTAGTTAATCTCATTTAAAATTCATCTGATGTACTTTAAGACAGACCTTTGCTGTGCATTCATGCAAGATGACTACACATTTATAATCAGAAGGAAAGGCTAGTAAGGAACAAACCATACTAAATGTCAAAAATGTGGCAATTCAAATTATTCTCACTAGATCCAAGAGCAATGCATGGTTATGTTCCAAATATTGTAAATCCTGTGATATTGTATGCAAAGCCCTACGAGGTCATCCTACAGCTGACTATTTCTGTGCTTTGAAATTTCTTACAACAATTATTCGGAACAAATGTACCATCAATGTCATGAACATTTTCTCTCTTGACCTGCAAAGAGCATATAATGAAAATAATAGGCATGAAGTTAAAAAAAAATGTATTTACAACATGGTGATATGGCATGGTTTCTTCATCATCAACAAGCACATTCAATACATTTGAAATGCACTGTTTCATAACTGTATATATATTTATCAATAGCCAGGATTTTGCCATAAATGTCATGTGCCTTTTCTTGCCTGTTTTGATGATTTCACCAAGATAATGCCTTTTTCACGATCGAGGGCCTAAATCAGCCTTTTTGTGCCGTTTTGCTAAAAGGTCGTGCTATTTTCTCTAATTGTACCGTGATTACAATGATGTTTTCTATGTTAACAAATTAATATTAATGTTATTATTAACATGTTAACATAGTATAACTTACAAGAAAATGTCCACCACCGGGTCAAAACAGGGGGCGCCATTGTCGGTCGTTCATTCGTTCCTGCTGCTGCCTGCTGGTTCAGCCTTCTCCAATATCTATTTAAGAAAGAACTGCAGATGCTGGAAATATCGAAGGTAGACAAATAATGCTGGAGAAACCTAGTGGGTGAGGCAGCATCTATGAAGAGAAGGAATGGGCGACATTTCGGGTCGAGACCCTTCTTCAGACTGATGTGGGGGGGGGGGGGGGAAAAAGAAAGGAGGAGGCGAAGACAGTAGGGCTAGAATGAGGGCTGGGAAGGGGGAGGATGGAGAAGACAAAGGCTATCTAAAATTGGAGAAGTCAATGTTGATACCGCTGAGGTGTAGACTACCCAAGCAAAATGCATTTACTGCTGGCTCCAGTCGCTGAGTTTTCGAGTGATCTGTGCAAGGCATTCATTGATTCTGGAATTCCACTGTGTTAATTGGAAAACAAATCTCTCAGAGGTTTTTTAGAAAAAGACACAGAGGAACATATACCTAGCGAGTCATCATTACGGAAAAATTATGTTGACAGCAACTTCAACATTGTTGTGCAGAAAATTAGAGATTAAGTTGCATGCAACAAAATATGGATCTCAATAGAGGAGACAATCGATGCTGTGGGGAGATATGTGGTCATCGGCACACTGGAGGCAGATCAATCATCAAAGGAGGACTTGTTGACATTGGAAGTATTGGAGAAGTTAAACAGATCAACTATTGCTCAGTTGTTTACAACTTAACATAGAAACATAGAAACATAGAAATTAGGTGCAGGAGTAGGCCATTCAGCCCTTCGAGCCTGCACCGCCATTCAATATGATCATGGCTGATCATCCAACTCAGTATCCCATACCTGCCTTCTCTCCATACCCTCTGATCCCCTTAGCCACAAGGGCCACATCCAACTCACTCTTAAATATAGCCAATGAACTGGCCTCAACTACCCTCTGTGGCAGAGAGTTCCAGAGACTCACCACTCTCTGTGTGAAAAAAGTCTTTCTCATCTCGGTCTTAAAGGATTTCCCCCTTATCCTTAAGCTGTGACCCCTTGTCCTGGACTTCCCCAACATCGGGAACAATCTTCCTGCATCTAGCCTGTCCAACCCTTAAGAATTTTGTAAGTTTCTATAACGATCCCCTCTCAATCTCCTAAATTCCAGAGAGTATAAACCGAGTCTATCCAGTCTTTCTTCATAAGACAGTCCTGACATCCCAGGAATCAGTCTGGTGAACCTTCTCTGCACTCCCTCTATGGCAATAATGTCCTTCCTCAGATTTGGAGACCAAAACTGTACGCAATACTCCAGATGTGGTCTCACCAAGACCCTGTACAACTGAAGTAGAACCTCCCTGCTCCTGTACTCAAATCCTTTTGCTATGAAAGCTAACATACCATTCGCTTTTTTCACTGCCTGCTGCACCTGCATGCCTACTTTCAATGACTGGTGTACCATGACACCCGGGTCTCGCTGCATCTCCCCTTTTCCTAATCGGCCACCATTTAAATAATAGTCTGCTTTCCTGTTTTTGCCACCAAAGTGGATAACCTCACATTTATCCACATTATACTGCATCTGCCAAACATTTGCCCACTCACCCAGCCTATCCAAGTCACCTTGCAGTCTCCTAGCATCCTCCTCACAGCTAACACTGCCCCCCAGCTTAGTGTCATCCGCAAACTTGGAGATATTGCCTTCAATTCCCTCATCCAGATCATTAATATATATTGTAAATAGCTGGGGTCCCAGCACTGAGCCCTGCGGTACCCCAGTAGTCACTGCCTGCCATTGTGAAAAGAACCCGTTTACTCCTACTCTTTGCTTCCTGTTTGCCAGCCAGTTCTCTATCCACATCAATACTGAACCCCTAATACCGTATGCTTTAAGTTTGTATACTAATCTCTTATGTGGGACCTTGTCGAAAGCCTTCTGGAAGTCCAGATTATACCACATCCACTGGTTCTCCCTTATCCACGCTACTAGTTACATCCTCAAAAAATTCCACAAGATTCGTCAGACATGATTTACCTTTCGTAAATCCATGCTGACTTTGTCCAATGATTTCACCACTTTCCAAATGTGCTGCTATCCCATCTTTAATAACTGACTCTAGCAGTTTCCCCACTACCGATGTTAGACTAACTGGTCTGTAATTCCCCGTTTTCTCTCTCCCTCCCTTCTTAAAAAGAGGGGTTACATTTGCTACCCGCCAATCCTCAGGAACTACTCCAGAATCTAAAGAGTTTTGAAAGATTATCACTAATGCATCCACTATTTCCTGACTTGCTGTACTTCGACCAGAAGGTATAAAACACAAGAATGTTCTTCTGGTTGTGTACATGTAAAAAGCTGCTCGTGCTCTTAAAGTTTTATTCCCCAAAATGTTGCATTTGATATGCTTAGCTCAAGGACTTCATAGAATTGTCAAGCACATATGTAGCTTGTTTCCAAATATCGATCGCCTAGTTTCCAGTGCCAAGAAAATCTTCCTCAGAGCACCGTCACGTGTGCAGTTGTTCCAAGGAAATGACACCCGAGATTCTGCTAGCTCCTCAGCCTGTTTTGACTAGGTGGGGTACATGGCTCTACGCTGTACTCAACGATGCTGCACATTTTGAAAAGATAAAAGAAATCATTAACAGTTTTGAGGAAGAAGAATCTGCTGCAGTCAGGATCGTCAGTGAAATCATGTAGAGAAATTCCCTCCACCGCAATCTTGTGTTTATTGCTTCCAATTTGGCAAACTTCCCACAAGCTATCACTTCCTTTGAGAAACGTGGTGAAACATTAGTGAATAACTTGCAAGTTTTCAACAAAGTAACTGACGATATCCATAAAATTCCTTGCGATGAAGGTAAAGACATACAAGGAAAATGTGAGTGAGTGATTTTACTTCGGAGTCACGTGAGGGACTTCGTGAAGACCCTGCCAGCACGCATGCGCGACATATCGTCGCTCACATTTGCAGTCGACAGCTGGAGGGGGGAGTGCGCTCCTCCACTGGCAGCTTCAAAAAGGCCCTCAGGTAAGTTATACTAACCTTGAGTTGGTCAGTTTCTACAGGATACTTGTTTGCTTACAGAAACGATGGACAAGAAGACCAGAGTGAAGGCATCGAAGCATGCCTCCAAGGAACGCGGGACTTTGGACAGGAGTCAGCGGCCGCAATCCCCGGAGCTGCCCGCTACACCGGCAGCAGCCGCACCGCGGGCCGTGAAAAGAACGCGGAAGTCGAGGAGCCCTGTTCAGTCGGCAGGACCCAACTCTCCACCACAGCAGGCCAGGGAGCTGCAACTGGTAGGAGGCCCACGTGGGAGCAGGGTAAGCAAGACCCTGACTCCCTACCGCTTTCACAGGAACAACACCGGGCCAGCGGAAAAAAGGTGCGTAAACCTGTGCCTCCTTCAATGGCATGTTCCATTTCCCCTCTATTACAGGTCACCAGAGGGCGGACCAGGGGAAAAACCGCACCAAAGTCGAGTAGCCCCGCTGCAGCGGCCGGCATCGACTCACCACCGGCACAGTCTGCCAGATCGCGGACCGGTGAGGAATCAACACGCAAGTCGGGGAGCCCCGCAGGAGTGGCTGGCACCGACTCACCACCGGCACAATCCGCCAGATCGCGGGCCGGTGGTAGTACATACAGGTCATGTGGCCCCGCAGTAGCAGCTGGCAGCGACTTTGCGCTGCATCAGTCCCGTATGACCGGGACTGGTGGCAAGCCCGCGCGGATGTCGGGGAGCCCCGCTGAGACGGCTGGCACCGACTCATCACCGCTGCTGTCGTACCAGACAGGCGGACCGCCACAGTCAGGAAGACAGCGGATTAGCGGTAAATCCGCGCGGGAGTCGTGTAGCCCCGCAGGAGCGGCAGGCAGCGACTACCTACCTAGGTTCCCAAGACATCACCTCGACGAGGTGCAGACCGATGGTAGAAGCCCCAGTTGTTCACCAGAACTTGGGGAAGTCGACTTGCCGTCCGCAGATAGCGGCGGCGGTCGCATGGCTCGAATGGAGCGTATGGTGGAGCAGCTGCTCGAACGGGACCTTCTCCAACAAGCGCGGGTGTCCCTAGGATCTAGGAGACACACAGAAGGACCACCAAGTATCTCTCCCTCGTCAATAGGGAGTGCCAGGAGTCAGCCGTTAGCTGACTTTGAAGAGGGGTTGGCGAAAGAACCGGTGTTGCCAGAGATCCCTGAAGAGGAACTACTGGAGGTAGTATCAAAATTCGTCCATCCAGGACAATCAGGGCAACCTCTTCAGCCCAAACTAGCGGCCAGCATCAATTACTTAACCACACACCAGCTGCAGGAACAGGTGCTTTCGGAGGCTATAAACAAGTACAAAGCTCCAGATAATTGTGTGTCGCTCAATGTCCCGACCCCAGCTCAACATGTACCTGACCGAAAATTTGCACTTTCTCACAAAGAGAAAGTGGAAGGACATGCGGAATTATTAAGGCTATACGCCAAGGGGGTAATAGAAAAAACGACACATGAACCTCTTGAGTTTGTATCTAACATCTTTACTAAAACCAAAAAAGATGGTGGATGTCGTATCATAATTGATTTAACCCACTTGAATACCTTTGTACAATATACCCATTTCAAGATGGAGACATTTGAAACAGCTATGCAACTGATTTCCAGAGGGTGCTTCATGGCCTGCATCGACCTAAAAGATGCATACTATTCAGTACCTATACGGAAACATCACCGGAAATACTTAAAATTTGTCTGGATGGGGCAACTATGGCAATACAAAGCCCTACCTAATGGGCTTACAACAGCCCCTAGGCTATTTACCAAAATTCTGAAACTAGTATTGGCATCCCAGCAGTTTGTTGTGTACTTTATATTGTATCCTGTGTAAGGGGGCAGTATGAAGGCCAGGGCAGTGTACTGTTCTGGATGTCAGATGTGGGAGGTCAGGGAATCTGATAGCCCTCCAGACGTCCACATCTGCGCCAGGTGTGTTGAGATGGGGCTCCTAAAGGACTGTGTTAGGAACCTGGAGCAGCAGCTCGATGACCTCCGTCTCCTCAAGGAGAGTGAGGAGGTAATAGAGAGGAGCTACAGGGAGGTAGTCACTCCCAGACCACAGGAGGCAGACAAGTGGGTCACGGTTAGGAAGGGCAAGGGGCAGAGGCAGGGGCTAGAGAGTACCCCTGTGACCGTACACCTGGAAAATAGGTACTCAGGTTTGAGTACGATTGGAGGGGACAGCCTAGCTGGGGGCACCAACAGCGGCCGGGCCTCCGGCACAGAGACCGGCCCTGATGCTCAGAAGGGTAGCAAAAAGAGGAGGGCAATTGTAATAGGGGACTCTATAGTTAGGGGGTCGGATAGGCGATTCTGTAGACGCAGTCGGGAGACCCGGATGGTAGTTTGCCTCCCTGGTGCCAGGGTCTCGCATGTGTCAGAACGTGTACAAAAGATTCTGATAAGGGAGGGAGAGGAGCCTGATGTTGTGGTACACATAGGTACAAATGACATAGGCAGAAAAAGTGATGAGGTCCTGAAGGGAGAATTTAGGGAGTTGGGGGGAAAGTTAAGGAGAAGGACCAAAAGGGTAACGATTTCAGGATTACTGCCTGTGCCGCATGACAGTGAGAGTAGGAATGAAATGAGGTGGAGGATAAATGTGTGGCTGAGGGACTGGTGCAGTGGGCAGGGATTCAAGTTTCTTGATCACTGGGACCTCTTTTGGGGAAGGCATGATCTGTACACAAAGGACGGGTTGCACTTGAGCCCGAGGGGGACCAATATCCTGGCAGGGAGATTTGCAAAGGCTACTGGGGAGACTTTAAACTAGAAAGGCTGGGGGGAGGGACTCGGGTAGAGGGGGCTAGGGTTCAGGGTGTGGGGCAAGAGGCAGAGAAGGGAAGCACTCGGATCCAAAATGTAGGCGAGAAAGATGAAAAAGATAATAGACAGAGAATAAGGGATGGTAGGTTTCTAAAATGTGTATATTTTAATGCTAGGAGCAGTACGTAGAGGTATCGACCAGAGAAGGGGCAGTGCTGGACCTCATGTTAGGAAATGAGGCAGGTCAGGTGACAGAGGTATACGTTGGTGAGCACTTCGGGACCAGTGATCACAATACCATTAGTTTCAATATAATTATAGAGAGAGTCAGAACTGGACCTAGGGTGGAGATTTTTGATTGGAGAAAGGCTAACTTTGAGGGAATGCGTAAGGATTTTAAAGGAGTGAATTGGGACACTTTGTTTCATGGGAAGGATGTAGAAGAGAAATGGAGGACATTTAAAGGGTAAATTGTAAGAGTACAGAATCTTTATGTCCCTGTTAGGTTGAAAGGAAATAGTAAAAATTGGAAAGAGCCATGAGTCAAGGGAAAGAGTCAAGGGAAATTGGACACTTGTTTCGAAAAAAGAGAGATATCTACAATAATTATAGGAGGCATGGAGTAAATGAGGTGCTAGAGGAGTATAAAGAATGTAAAAAGAATCTTAAGAAAGAAATTAGGAAGGCTAAAAGAAGATACGAGGTTGCTTTGGCAAGAAAGGTGAAAGTAAACCCAAAGGGTTTCTACAGCTATATTAATAGCAAAAGGATAACGAGGGATAAAATTGGACCATTAGAGAACCAGAATGGACAGCTATCTGCAGAGCCAAAGAGATGGGGGAGATATTGAACAATTTCTTTTCTTCGGTATTCACCAAGGAGAAGGATATTGAACTCGGTGAGTTAAGGGGAAAAAGTAGAGTAGCTATGGAAACTATGAGATTCAAAGAGGAGGAAGTACTGACACTTTTGAAAAATATAAAAGTGGATAAGTCTCCAGGTCCTGACTGGATATTCCCTAGGACATTGAGGGAAGTTAGTGTAGAAATAGCAGGAGCTATGACAGAAAATATTTCAAATGTCATTAGAAACGGGAATAGTGCTGGAGGATTGGCGTACTGCGCATGTTGTTCCATTGTTTAAAAAGGGTTCAAAGAATAAACCTAGCAATTATAGACCTATTAGTTTGACGTCAGTGGTGGGCAGATTAATGGAAAGGATACTTAGAGATAATATATATAAGCATCTGGATAAACAGGGTCTGATCAGGAACAGTCAACATGGATTTGTGCCTGGAAGGTCATGTTTGACAAACCTTCTTGAATTTTTTGAAGCGGTAACTAGGGAAATTGATGAGGGTAAAGCAGTGGATGTTGTCTATATGGATTTCAGTAAGGCCTTTGGCAAGGTTCCCCATGGAAGGTTGGTTAAGAAGGTTCAATCTTTGGGTGTTAATGGCGGAGTAGCAAGATGGATTCAACAGTGGCTGAATGGGAGATGTCAGAGAGTAATGGTGGATGGCTGTTTGTCAGGTTGGAAGCCGGTGACCAGTGGAGTGCCTCAGGGATCTGTGTTGGGTCCACTGTTGTTTGTCATGTACATCAATGATCTGGATGATGGGGTGGAAAATTGGATAAGTAAGTATGCAGATGATACTAAGATAGGTGGTGTCGTGGATAATGAAGTAGATTTTCAAAGTCTACAGAGAGATTTGGGCCATTTGGAAAAGTGGGCTGAAAGATGGCAGATGGAGTTTAATGCTGATAAGTGTGAAGTGCTACATCTTGGCAGGACAAATCAAAATAGGACGTACATGGTAAATGGTAGGGAATTGAGGAATGCTGTGGAACAGAGGGATCTAGGAATAACTGTGCATAGTTCCCTGAAGGTGGAATCGCATGTAGATAGGGTGGTAAAGAAAGCCTTTGGTGTGCTGGCCTTTATAAATCAGAGCATTGAATATAGGAGTAGGGAAGTAATGTTAAAATTGTACAAGGCATTGGTAAGACCAATTCTGGAGTATGGTGTACAATTTTGGTCGCCTAGTTATAGGAAGGATGTCAACAAAATAGAGAGAGTACAGTGGAGATTTACTAGAATGTTGCCAGGGTTCCAGCAACTATGTTACAGAGAAAGGTTGAACAAGTTAGGTCTTTATTCTTTGGAGCGCAAAAGGTTAAGGGGGGACTTGATTGAAGTCTTTAAAATGATGAAAGGGATAGACAGAGTTGACGTGGATACGTTTTTCCCATTGAGGGTAGGGAAGATTCAAACAAGAGGGCATGACATGAGAAGTAAGGGACAGAGGTTTCGGGGTAACGTGAGGGGGAACTTCTTTACTCAGAGGGTGGTGGCTGTGTGGAATCAGCTTCCAGCAGAAGTGGTGGAGGCAGGATCGATTTTAACATTTAAGAGTAAAGTGGATAGGTATATGGACGTGAAGGGAATGGAGGGGTATGGTCTGAGTGCAGGTAGATGGGACTAGGGGAAAACAAATGGTCGGCACGGACTGGAAGGGCCGAGAGGGCCTGTTTCCGTGCTGTAATTGTTATATGGTTATATGTTATATGGTTATCTCTAAGAAGACAAAACCACATAGTCATGGCATATCTAGATGACATCTTAATTGTGAGAAAAACTTTGGAATTAGCTAAATTAGCAGTAACAGCTACCAAAACATTATTCGAGAAACTAGGATTTGTCATCCATCCAGACAAATTTAAGTTCAACCCTTCTGTGGTTATGGACTATCTGGGATTCACAATTAACACCAATCATATGATTGTCACTATCCCAGGGAGCAAAGCAACAGACATAATAGAGGCATGTAACAGCCTTGCTTGCGCCAGGAAACCGACTATTAGACATGCTGCTAAGGTGATTGGAAAGCTTGTAGCTACATTTCTAGCTGCACAATTTGGCCCATTAAACGATCAAAACTTGCAAAGAGCAAAAATCTCAGCATTAAAAGCAACTGCTGGACATTTTGACAGGCCTATGCAGCTGCCAAACAAGGCGCAAATTGAACTATAATGGTGGATTAGCAATGTTTGTGATTGTTTTAATCCCATCATTATATCAAACCCATCAGTCGTGTTACAAACCGACGCAAGCGCCCAGGTCTGGGGAGCTACCGACACTACTTCCAGTTGTGGCGGCAGATGGGATTTGCATGAGTCTACTCTTCTTCAATCACAAGGTATAAACTATTTGGAAATGCTGGGAGCATTTCACGGGCTGCGGGCTTACTGCACTAATCTGCATCATATGCATGTCCGTCTTCAAATAGATAATACCACTGTGGTGGCGTATTTAAACCATATGGGTGGTATCAAGTCAATATCTTGTGATGAATTGGCACATTTCATTTGGCTCTGGTGTATTGAAAGAAATATTTGGATATCAGCTACGTTCCTTCCGGGTAAGTTCAATACAGTGGCGGACACCAGGTCACGAGTATTTAATGACAACATCGAGTGGATGTTGAACACCCAAATATTTGCTAAAATTATAGCCAAATATGGAACACCAGATATCGACCTTTTTGCGTCCAGGTTGAACCATCAGATACCAACATACGTCTCTTGGGAACCAGATCCTGGGGCAGTGGCGATGGATGCATTCTCGCTACATTGGGGGAAATGGTTTTCCTATGCATTTCCCCCATTCTGCCTCATCAGTCGGGAATTGCAGAAAATTCAACTAGATTCTGCAACAGGTATACTGATAACACCCGACTGGCCCACACAACCATGGTACCCGGTGGTCCTCAACATGATAAAAGAACCATGGGCACAGGTTACCAAATGCCCGAATTTGGTGACCAATCCCATAACAGGGGAAAATCACCTGTGCCATGGTCATCTGAACCTGTTGGCTTGCAGGTTCTGAGGAGGCCACTACTGGAATTCGGGCTGTTATCAAGAACCATGGACATCATAACAGCATCGTGCAGAGAGTCCACAAGGAAGCAGTACCTCACCCACATCAGGAAATGAGAGGCCTTCTGTAGTCGGACCAAGACCACCTACAACTCTGCTACGATCTCCAATGTGCTGGAATTCCTCGCGGGCCTTCATTATGATGAGGCCCTCAGTTACAGTGCCATAAACAGTGCCAGGAGTGCGCTGTCATCCTATCTCAACATTGGAGTGGGATCTCACCAGCTGGTATCCAAACTAATGAGGGGTATATTCAATTCCAACCCTCCCCGACCACGATATAATATTACCTGGGATATAGGGGTGGTGTTGACCCAACACAGGAGCTGGTCGCCTATGACGGGATTACCACTGGACAAACTCACCTTCAAAGTGGTGATGTTAATGGCACTGACCACTGCACAATGGGTCCAGACTCTACAGAAACTAAAACTGGATAGAATGGTCTCGACCCCCAATAAAGTGACTTTCTTTGTAGATGAGTTGCTTAAACAACACAGACCTGGGACTACAGGACAGAAATTGGAATTCCTAGCATATCCCGTTGATGTAAGACTCTGTATAGCCACCCATATCTGACATTATATTAATGTCACACACACCATCAGGAATATGGAGACAGGTCTGTTTATCAGCCATAAGAACCCACATTGCAGGGTGATGGTGCAGACTATCTCCAGGTGTCTCAGGGTGGTATTGAGTGCAGCAGGTATAGACACTAACATTTTAAAATCTCATTCTACCAGGGCTGCATCCACATCAGCGGCGAGGACCATGGAGGTACCCATGGATCATGTCCTCGCAACAGCGGGCTGGGCCAGTGAAACTACATTTCAGCGGTTTTATAATAAGCCCGTGGCCGCTCCCGCAACGTTTGCGAAGTCAGTTTTAAGTGCTGTTCCCCAAACGCTTATCCCCGAGTTAGGAGTTTATTGTTTGTATTAATAAATACGTTATTATTTTTCAGCTTGTTCAAGTCTGAAATACATTAACATACTTCCTCCATCAGTAATTACGGCAGTGTGTGAGCATGGACGTGGTCCAGGGCATGGAATCACAGAGCTTTGAAATCTTCACGAAGTCACTCACGTGACTCCAAAGTAAAATGGTAAGATTAAACGAGAACTTCCCAGTTTGAAGTTTGATCCTTATTTTATGAGGAGTTACGATGAGGGATTTCGTGCCCTCCGCTCCCAACCCTCTACTATAAGGTCAACTGGTATATAGAGTCTCTTAAATCTTACTATCTTCAGTCATTGTTGTTATCTGTGATTCCACACCATTGCTTTGAAGAATGTCGCGCATGTGTGCTGGCGGGGTCTTCACGAAATCCCTCATCGTAACTCCTCATAAAATAAGGATCACACTTCAAACTGGTAAGTTCTCATTTAATCTTACTATGTTAGCTAACAAAGATCTTGAAGAAATACAAAACATAGCTAAAGTTCTCAAAGGTAGTTGTAATGCACAAGATATCGACATGAATATAGAGTCGGTAGCTTGTTTCGTATGTGCACCAGTGACCTCAGCTGAGGTAGAAAGAAATTTTTCACAACTGAAGCATATTCTGTCTGGCAGACGGCATAGTTTAACACCAGATAATTTGAAAAAAATGCTACTAATTATGTGCAACCAGGCAACGTTGGTCATTTAATGAAGAATACCGTTACATTATCATTTTTAACCATATTTTGGTGGTGGACATGTCTTTTTATGCCATTTTTTGTCAATAAATGCCTTTCCGTGCCTTTTTTGTAATTTTATTATGCCTTTTTGCCTGCCTATTTCAGAGTTTTTTAGCGCCTAAACATCCTGGCTCTGCTTATCAAGCATTAATTCTGATAGTCACAAGAAATTGAAAATCTCAGGCCTTGTTCGGCACTTCAATTTAACCAAGATGCTGTGGAAAATTATAACACATAATTAAAAACAGAATTACAATGAAAAAAAAGCAGGACAAGCACCACGGATGAAAGAAGGTATTGTAAGTTCTACTTTATTACGAAGAAAGGCATAGGCTGTTTTCTCAATGGGTTGAGAATCCAGAAATCAGAGATGCAAAGGAACTTGGGAGTATTCACAAAAGGTTAATCTGCAAATCGAATCCGTAGTAAAGAAAGCAAACTCAATGCTAGCATCTATTTCAAGAGGGCTTGTATACAAAAACAGGGATGTAATGTTGAGGCTCTATAAGGTGCTGGTAAGGCCACATTTACAATGGCAATTTTAATTGTGACATTTAAAAGAGTAAAAGGTTAAAATTACAGGACAATGAAAAAAGAGTGGGAGACGGGGCAAACTAGATTCTACTTGTGCTGTGCTGACATGGACTTGTGGTTGAAATGCCTCCTTCCATCCTATATGATTCTATAAACTGCACTGCTAATGGTGATGGGAATGTTTCAGTGCTACAGAGTCATAGAGTCATATAGCCCATGCTGACCAAAATGCCCCATCAACACACGTCCAAGTTCTGATATACCCACATTTAAATAATAACTCCTGCAATGCTCCTGGAATCTAATTTTGGTGAACAGCTTTGACTGTATTAGGTGGAAGGGCAAAGGTAGTGTAGAGAAAGCATTGACTTTGCAGAAGGACCTGGACATGTTGGGAGACTGGGCAAAGAACTGGCAGATGGGATATAGTGTAGCAAAGTGTGGAGTCATGCATTTTGGTAGGAGGGATAAAGGCGTAGACTATTTTATAAATGGGGAGAGAATCAAGAAATCAGTGGTGCAAAGGGACTTGGAAGTGCTGCTGCTGGATTCCCAATAAGTTAATCTGCAAGTCAAGTCGGTAGTAAAGAAAGCAAACTCAATGCTAGTATTTATTTCAAGAGGGCTTGTATACAAAAATGGGGATGCAATGCTGAGGCTCTATAAGGCGCTGTTAAGGCATTTGGAATATTGTGAACAATTTTGGGCACCATATCTGAGGAAGGATGTGCTGGCTCTGGAGAGGGTCCAGAGGAAGTTTATAAGAATGATCCCAGGAATTAGTAGGTTAACCTATGATGAGCATTTGTCGGCACTGGGCCTGCACTCGCTGGAATTAAGAAGAATGAGGGGGACATCATTGAAACATACAGGATAGTGGAAGGCTTGGATAGAGTGGATGTGGAGAAGATGTTTCCACTAATGGGAGAGTATAGTTCTAGAGGTCATAGCCTCAGAATTAAGGGACGTTTTTTTTGGAAGGGGATAGGGAGAAATTTATTTAGTCAGAGTGTGGTGAATCTGTGGAATTCTTTGCCTTAGAAGGCTGTGGAGACCATCAGCGGATATTTGTAAGGCAGAGAAGGATAGATGTTTGATTAGTTCTTGATCAGTACAGGTGTCAGAGGTTATGGGGAGAAGGCAGGAGGATGGGTTAGGTTGGAGAGATAGTCAGCCATGATTGAATGGCGGAGTAGACTTGATGGGCCGAATGGCCTAATTCAACTACTATCACATGACTTTATGATTAGCATAGTTATCCATACAATAGAAAGGTCAAATAAATGCAGCACCAAGTCAGAGCCATTTGGTCTGAAGAAAAACTGGGTCTGCTTTTAGTCCAACTTTATATTAGCCAAATCTGATTTCTTTCAGTGAGCTAAACCAAAATAAAATGAACCTGAAGCAATTTAATTACGAATTTCCAACTTTTGAAAATACTTATACTATATGCCTGGGATTCGGTATTAGACCTGTCAATGACTCTGGTAAATGTTGCACTGGCCATTTGGCTTATTTTGTATGTCATTAACTATGGCATGTGCCTTTAAATTTCAGACTGCCCGTTATTATGTGGGTGTGATTTATGACGTATTCTAGGGCGTGTTTGGAGATGGTTTCTTGCACAGAAGCTTAGTTTTTAGTTTAGTTTTAAACTTTCATGGGGGAGGTCTACCCTTCGACCATGTGATGCGGAGACACAAGGAGTTTTCTGACGTTTAAGTGATATGCTGGAGTTTGACGAAGATAAAAGTGTGTGTCGGAGAAGAAGTATTTCTTCAACAATAAAGAAACTATTAATCAAAAGACTGTGTTATGAAGATTTAACTGTGAAGAGGATCCGAAGGTCTCACGGAGAGCTCACATTAAGGGACAGAGGTTTAGGGGTAACGTGAGGGGGAACTTCTTTACTCAGAGGGTGGTGGCTGTGTGGAATGAGCTTCCAGCAGAAGTGGTGGAGGCAGGATCGATTTTAACATTGAAAAGTAAAGTGGATAAGTATATGGACGGGAAGGGAATGGAGGGGTATGGTTTGAGTGCAGGTAGATGGGACTAGGGGAAAACAAATGGTCGACACGGACTGGAAGGGCCGAGAGGGCCTGTTTCCGTGCTGTAATTGTTATATGGTTATATGGTTACATGCGTAGTACGACATTCTCCTTAACCATGTAGTTTACTTAGTGGCTAGAGGGAGTAATCTCTTGAACGATATAAAAATCTGCCATTACAAATATCACTTTTTAACTAATCCTTCTTCCGTTTATAATGCCTGGCTTCGAGGGAAAATACAGTAATTTACAAGCATATACTTCAAACAAATTCTAGTGCTCTGAAGTCAATCTTCCAATTTTAACATGCACTGATTCAATCTAAAATTTGACAAAACTATCACTTATGTTCAATGTCTGTACAGCACAAGCCCTCACATCACACACTTACATCATGTTGAAATCAATACTTCTGATCTTCATGTTGCAAACCACATGTTGCTCTGTTGTACCATGATGTTAATAGAATGCGGAAAGCTTGTGGTTCAGTTTGTTAATGGGCTGCTAGGTTTCATGTTTAAATAGACTGGTTACCTATCAAAACAAATAACACACTAACACCAATGTAATCAAGAGAATCGGTATAGAGAATTGTGATTACATTTAGCTTCTTCGATATTTGGTATCTGTGAGTCTTCGTCCATATTATATGCCCATTAAATTCTCACACACCATTGTGATGGCTGTTTACATTCCTCCATCCGCCATCATCTACACGCGCATAACAACATCCAACCAGTCACCGTGAGACTCCAGACACAACATCCGAGTGCCTTCATCGCTATCTCAGGGGAATTCAACCACGTGACTCTGAACGCTCCCCTACCCACTTTCACTCAGTTTGTTGACTGTCCCACTAGGGATATGAAAACATTGGGCCTGCTGTATGCCCATGTTAAAGAGGCGTACAGCTACATAGACCTTCCGCCACTGGGAAGATCTGACCACAACCTGGTTCACCTTCAACCCAGGTACAAGCCAATGATCCAGAGGCTGCCTGTGACCACGTCAATGAGGAGGTGGTCACAGGAGGCCTGTGACGATCCACAGAGCTGTTTCGAGGACACCATCTGGCACACATTTTGTAGTCCCCATTGAGAGGACATTGATGGGCTCACAGTGTTATCAGCTCCATAAATTTCTGTGTGGATAACAATGTCCCTGAGGAGACTATACACTGTTTCCCCAACAACAAGTCCTGGGCCACCAGTGACATAAAGGCCCTTCTCAACCAGAAGAAGAAGGCCTTCAGGAATGGTGACAGGGAGGAGGTGAAATGGCTGCAGAAAGACCTGAAGGCGAGACTGAGACAATAGACAATAGGTGCAGAAATAGGCCAATCGGCCCTTTGAGCTAGCACTACCGTTCACTGTGATCATGGCTGATCATCCACCTGACTGTTGCATAGAGAAATGGTAATGGAGGACGATTGTCGTGGGAATAGTTGAGGAAAATTACATGTAAGAAAATATTGGATTAAGAAATTGGAATGGTTACCGCAACAAAAGCTTTTCACTGTACCTTGGTACACGTGACAATAAACTAAACTGAATTGAAAATCTTTGCAGGTGTGTTTTGTGTAAGATCACTTTCAGAGCTAGACTATTACAGTGACAGCTGATTTAAATTAGTTCATAAATATACACCAACAATAAATGATTTTGTTAATGCCAATCTTACTGCTTTCTTACTTATTACTACACCGGGGCCATTCATCCCATTGGATCTATGGCGCTCCCAGTAGAACAATCTCATTCCTCCCATTACCCCTGTATTCATTTCCCGTAGTCCCTCTCTCTCTTTCTCTTTCATGGCAATCCAATTTTTTTTCTGATTCTTTTGCCACTTCCCTACAGTGAGGGGTCATTTAAGGTAGCCAATTAACCCGCCACCGCATCTTCGGGATGTGAGAACGCACCAGAGCACCCATCAGCAGGCCTCAAAGGGAAGGTGGAAGCTCCATATAGATAACATCCCAGGTCAGGTTCGAACTCTAATCTCCAGCAATGTGAGGCAAACATCACAAGATGGTACATCATTGTGCTGACTTCACCAGTCTTACTTTGACAGTAAAATCTTTGCATCTTGACAAATCCGTTTCAAACTGAAAGTGCATATCTTCCAACTATCCTGTGAGGGGCTTATAATACACCAGATTATGGCGAATGATGCAACATTGTCGGAAAGTCCTGGGTCATTTTGGTTGGGTCTTTTGCTTGGAATGGATGCATGGTTGAAAAGATTAAACTAACAAAGGTTTTGTGCCTTGGTGTTACCTTTGTTTCACTTTACACAGGTGCTCCTGACCTGCTGAACATTTCCACCTTCACCTGTTTTGATTTCAGATTTTAACATCTTCTTTTGATTCTTAGTCTATTTTGTCTGTTAATTGACCAATGTATCTGTTTGAGGTGTGACAGCATTTTGTTACAGACATTTTCTATTTGGTTTATATTGGTGATCAGTAGTGGATTCTTTGTGTAGGGATTATTAGGGAGAAAAATCATGAGTACTAAACATCCTGATTTTAACTTCATTCTCCAAATTAATCTTCTATTCCTAAGAAAGATAAACATAGTTCTTCGCTTTTATTCAATTACCAATGCCAGCAAGGATTGCATTATTGCTAATATATTTATTTTCAAGGTTGTTTTAATAATATTCTTAATGCACATTAAAGGGTGGGTAGCATCTTCCAACACAAGAACTGAAGACCCTTTGGGACAAGTAAATAATCAAGGCATCAAGCCGCTGTTGGCTCAATTTTGGACAATACAAGAAACACCCTGAGGGAAGCAAGACTATTCCAGGGGTTAAAAAACATTGACCCAGAAATAGCTCCACTGGTTTTGCAGCACAAATCTGCAGTTCTGTTTTTATTGGGCTCTGTTTCAATTTCAATTCCTAAAGAAAGCTGAAGGCATTTAGAGAGGATCCTTCTCAAATTTGTTTTCTCTAAGAAATGTGTATATGTCCTACATCTGCAACAAGACATGATGAAAGGCATACAAATTCCAAGCAAAATGGACATTTTTCTGCTCGGCAAATGGTGCGTCACAAAGATTATGGGGTCTCATGGTTTTACAATACAGTATATATTGGATGAAGATACTGGAGTAGATTTGCTAAATTTTCTGATGCTCATAAAGGTAGGTAGGAAAATAAGCTAACATGGACACAAAGAGGATACAAAGAAATAGGGTCACAAGAAACTGCAGATGCTGGAATCTTGAGCATGACCAAAATGCTGGAGGAACTCAGCTAGACAGTCAACATCTGTGGTAGGAATGGACAGATGGCGTTCTAGGTTGGGACCTTTCGTCAGATTCTGGAGTTGGGGGGAGAAAGTTGGAAATTAGAGTTAAGGGCCCGACCTACTTGATGCCACGAGTACCTACGACTAGCATCAAGACCTGCTACGACCTACCTACGACCTTGTGACGACCATGCTGCGAGTATGAGTCAAGGGCAAACTCGGCAGAGGTCGTGAATTCAGGTCGTGAAATTGGGACAGGCCCTCAGGGGCAGAACATAGCCCGGCAAGTGAAAGGTGGATAAACATCTGAAGAAGGGTCTCGACCCAAAGTGTCACACATTCCTTCTCTCCAGAGATGCTGCCTGTCTCGTTGAGTTACTCCAGCTTTTTGTGTCTATCTAAGTGAAAGGTGGATACATGTGAGGGGGGATGATTAGCAGATGGTTGGAATAAATGGCAAAGGCAAGAAGTGAAAAGTAGACAAAACAGTGCCAGATAAGGGGAGAAGAGGAGAAGCGAAATGTAAATCTGGGTGAGGGATATGGGTGGAAGGCAATGGGAGGAAATGGACAGTGGCGAGCATTAAAGGGACATGGGGGACTCGGGGCAGGGAAGATGAGTAGACAAAGAAGGTGAAAGGAACATGATTACTGAAGAGATGGGAGATGGTGGGAGGATGTGTGCACATGGGAATGGAAGGTGGGGCATGGGAAAGGGGTTAGAGAGATATTACTAAAATCTGTAGAATTCAACGTTCATACCATAGAGTTGTAAGGTACTCAAGTAGAACATGAGGCGCTATTCTTCTATTTTGAAGGCAGCCCCACTCAGGCAATTGAGGAGGTCAGTATGGGCATGAGAATGGGAGTTCTAATGATTAGATCCAGCAGGCATTGGTGGAGTGCCACTATTGATCTCCCAGTTAGCATTGTCTTGTTTACCAGTGAATCAGAGAATGAGCATACAGTACCATAGGACATCAACTATATCCAATCCATATACTAAACCAGAACCAGGGCTCACAGTTTAAGAATAAGAGGTAGACCATTTAGGACTGAGATGAGCAAAAACGTATTCATCCAGAGAGTTGTGAATCTGTGGAATTCTGCTACCGAAGGCAATGGATTTTTTTCAAGAAAAAGTTAGATTCAGTTATTTGGGCTAAAGGAATCAAGGGATATGGGGAAAAAGCAGGAACGGGGTATTGATTTTAGATGATCAGCCATGACCATATTGAATGGCGGTGCTGGCTTCAAAGGCCAAATGGTCTACACGTATGCATATATTATTCAATGTTTTCAGTGTTCTATTTCCTCCATTCTTTCACCATCAGTTGACAGAATATGGATAGAATATTGGATTGTGTTGGGAAGGCCTGAAGGGTGAGTGGGTTAGCAAATTTGGACAGTGTGGACTGGAGGTGTCAGACATGTTTCTGGTTGACAAGAGTTTGAAGATGCCAGTCGTGCATTTGGGAGATGGAAGTAGTAGTTCATGCAATCATGCAGGCCTGAGAATGGACAGAGGTAGAAATTAGGCATATGAGTTGATCAGGCTCAGTGGATGGTTTGCAGAAGATCACAATCACAATTAGTTTTATTCGTCACATTGCACATAAAGTGCAAGTGAAATTAATTTGCCAGCAGCGGTACAATGATAAAGAACACACAAAAAAAAATTACACAAACATCCACCACAGCATTCATCACTGTGGTGGAAGGTACAAAAATTGGCCAGTCCTCCTCCATTTTCCCCCGTGATCGGGACCTCCACCCTCCGCAGCCGTCGCAGCGTCCAGATGTGCAGACAAGGTAAAAAGTCCAGGTAAGTCCTGAATCGGTGCCTGCCCACCGGAGACCGCGGCTACAAGCTGGTGTAGGCCGCAGGCCGGCGGTCGGAGATTTAAAGTTCGCGCCGCAGCCAGAAGCACTGCAGACTGCAGGGCCGGCAGTCGAAGCTCCCCTCCAGGGATCCCTGGCGAGGGACCCCGCTCCTGATGGTAAGTCCCCGCTGCGCTCGCGGTAGAAGTTGGCCGCGGGCCGGCAGTTGGAGCTCTTCTTCCCCCGGGTCCCCACGAGGGATCCCAGGCCCAGGACGCCGCGCCGGCCGGAGCTCTGCAGACCGCAGCTTCAGGTTGCCGCGGACCTGCGAACGGAGAGCTCCCCTCCGGCGAGCCCTGGTAAGGGCTCGCCCGCTCCACGCTGAGAGCCTGTGCTGCGCCAGCCAGTGAAGCCCCGGGTGCGTCTCCGGGAAAGGCCGCCCGATCCTCGATGTTAGGCCATGGGGGAGGTGACATGGAAAAAGTCGCCTCTTCATGGAGGAGGCGACCGAAGCGTTTTCCCCCTTACCCCCCCCCCCCCCCCCCCCCCCACAAAGACACACAAAGAAACATTAAAAACAGGCATTAAAACATACTAAAAAAACAAAAAAAGTACCAACATATAAAACTAATAAGAAAATTGTGGAGAGTGCTGAGAGTGAGCTTACCATATGAAGTGCTTTTCTTTATGAAGTGCGGCTGATTTTAAAAGATAGGATTGCTACATGTAAGGAGCTGTATTCAGAGATTATTTTATTAATATTTAGTGTTCAAAATGAGAAGTGTGACATCTGGAACAATAGACAATAGACAATAGGTGCAGGAGTAGGCCATTCGACCCTTCGAGCCAGCACCACCATTCAATGTGATCATGGCTGATCATCCCCAATCAGTACCCCGTTCCTGCCTTCTCCCCATATCCCCTGGCTCCACTATTTTTAAGAGCCCTATCTAGCTCTCTCTTGAAAACATCCAGAGAACCTGCCTCCACTGCCCTCTGAGACAGAGAATTCCACAGACACAAAACTCTTTGAGAAAAGGTGTTTCCTTTTCTTCGTTCTAAATGGCTTACTCCTTTCTTCGTTCTAAATGGCTTACTCCTTATTCTTAAACTGTGGCCCCTGGTTCTGGACTCCCCCAACATTGGGAACATGTTTCCTGCCTCCAGCGTGTCCAAACCCTTAACAATCCTATATGTTTCAATGAGATCCTCTTTCATCCTTCTAAACTCCAGAGTGCACAAGCCCAGCTGCTCCATTCTCTCAGCATATGACAGTCCCGCCATCCCAGGAATTAACCTTATAAACATAGAAACATAGAAAATAGGTGCAGGAGTAGGCCATTCGGACCTTCGAGCCTGCACCGCCATTCATCATGATCATGGCTGATCATCCAACTCAGTATCCCATACCTGCCTTCTCTCCATACCCCCTGATCCCCTTAGCCACAAGGGCCACATTTAACTCCCTCTTAAATATAGCCAATGAACTGGCCTCAACTACCTTCTGTGGCAGAGAATTCCAGAGATTCACCACTCTCTGTGTGAAAAATGTTTTTCTCATATCGGTCCTAAAAGACTTCCCCCTTATCTTTAAGCTGTGACCCCTTGTTCTGGACTTCCCCAACATCGGGAACAATCTTCCTGCATCTAGCCTGCCCAACCCCCCTTAAGAATTTTTCACATTTCTCTAAGATCCCCCCTCAATCTTCTAAATTCTAGCTAGTACAAGCCGAGTCTTTCTTCCAGAATTTCTTCATATGAAAGACCTGACATTCCAGGAATCAGTCTTGTGAACCTTCTCTGTACTCCCTCTATGGCAAGAATGTCTTTCCCCAGATTAGGAGACCAATACTGTACCCAATAACCTACGCTGCACTCCCTCAATAGCAAGAATGTCCTTCCTCAAATTAGGGGATCAAAACTACACACAATACTCCAGGTGTGGTCTCACTAGGGCTCTGTACAACTGTAGAAGGGCCTCTTTGCTCCTATATTCAATTCCTCTTGTTATAAAGGCTAACATGCCATTCGCTTTCTTCACTGCCTGCTGTACCTGCATGCTTACTTTCATAGACTTATGTACAAGGACCCGCAGATCCCGTTGTACTTCCCCTTTTCCCAACTTGACGCCATTTAGATAGTAATCTGCCTTCCTGTTTTTGCTACCAAAGTGGATAGCCTCACATTTATCCTCATTAAACTTCATCTGCCATGCGTCTGCCCTCTCCCCCCAAGTCACCCTGCATTCTCATAGCATCCTCCTCACAGTTCACACTGCCACCCAGCTTTGTGTCAACTGCAAATTTGCTAACGTTACTTTGAATCCCTTCAACCAAATCATTGATGTATGTTGTAAATAGCTGCAGTCCCAGCACCGAGCCTTGCGGTACCTTACTAGTCACTGACTGCCATTCTGAAAGGGACCCGTTAATCCTTATTCTTTGTTTTCTGTCTGCCAATCAATTCTCTATCCATGTCAGCACTCTACCCCCAATACCATGTGCCCTAATTTTGCCCAGTAATCACCTATGTGGGATCTTATCAAATGCTTTCTGAAAGTCCAGGTACACGACATCCACTGGCTCTTCCTTGTCCATTTGTCCTAGTTACATCTTCAAAAAATTCCAGAAGATTAGTCAAGCTTGATTTCCCCTTCGTAAATCCATGCTGACTCGGACCGATCTTGTTACTGCTATCCAAATGTGCGGCTATTTCATCTTTTATAATTGACTGTGGAATTCTCTGCCTCAGAGGGCGGTGGAGGCGGGTTCTCTGGATGCTTTCAAGAGAGAGCTAGATAGGGCTCTTAAAAATAGCAGAGTCAGGGGATATGGGGAGAAGGCAGGAACGGGGTACTGATTGGGGATGATCAGCCATGATCACATTGAATGGCGGTGCTGGCTCGGAGGGCCGAATGGCCTACTCTTGCACCTATTGTCTATTGTCTATTGACTCCAGCATCTTCCCCACCACCGATGACAGGCAACTGGTCTATAATTCCCTGTTTTCTCTCTCCCGCCTTTCTTAAAAAGTGGGATAACATTAGCTTCCCTCCAATCCACAGGAACTGATCCTCAGTCTATAGAACATTGGAAAATTATCACCAATTCATCCACAATTTCTAGAGCCACTTCCTTAAGTACACTGGGATGCAGACCATCAGGCCCTGGGGATTCATCAGCCTTCAGTCCCATCAGTCTATCCAACACCATTTCCTGCCTAATGTGGATTTCCTTCAGTTCCTCTGTTACCCCAGATCCTCTGGCCACTACCATATCAGGATGATTGTTGTGTCCTCCTTAGAGAAGACAGATCCAAAGTACCTGTTCAACTCATCTGCCATTTCCTTTTTCCCCATAATAAATTCACCTTTTTCGGTCTTCAAGGTTCCAACTTTGGTCTTAACTAATTATTTCCTCTTCACATACCTAAAGAAGCTTTTACTATCCTGCTTTATATTCTTGCTAGCTTACCTTCGTACCTCATCTTTTCTCCCCGTATTGTCTTTTTAGTTATCTTCTGTTGTTCTTTAAACATTACCCAATCCTCTTGCTTCCTGCTCGTCTTTGCTACGTTGTACATCTTTGCTTTAATTTTTATTCTGTCCCTGACGTCCCTTGTCAGCCATGGTCACCCCTTACTCCCTTTGGAATCTTTCTTCCTCCTAGGAATGAACTGATCCTGCACCTTCTGTATTATTCCTAGAAATACCTGCGATTTTTTTTCCATCCCTGCTAGTGTATCTTTCAAGTTAACTTTGGCCAGCTCCTCCCTTATGGCCCCATAGTCCCCTTTATTCAACTGTAACACTGACACCTCCGATCTACCCTTCTCCCTCTCCAATTATAGATTAAACCTGACCATGTTATGGTCACTACCTGCTAATGGCTCATTAACCTCAAGGTCCTTTATCAAATCCATTACATAACACTAAATCCAGAATTGCCTTCTCCCTGGTAGGCTCCAATACAAGCTGTTCATAGAATCATAGAAAATAGGTGCAGGAGTAGGCCATTCGGCCCTTCGAGCCTGCCCCGTCGTTCAATATGATCATGGCTGATCATCCAACTCAGGATCCTGTTCTCAGAATCCATCACAAAGGCACTCTACAAAGTCCCTTTCTTGGCATCCAGTACCAACCTGATTTTCCCAGTCTACCTACATGTTGAAATCTCCCATAACAACCCCAGCATTACTTTTACTACATGCCAATTTTAACTCCTGATTCAACTTGCGCCCTATGTACAGGCTACTGTTTGAGGGCATGTAGATTAGTCCCATTAGCGTCTTTTTACCCTTACAATTCCTTAGTTCTATCCATACTGACTCCACATCTCCTGTTTCAATGTCACCCCTTGCAAGGGACTGATTTTCATTCCTCACCAACAGAGCAACCCCATCCCCTCTGCTCACCTGTCTGTCTTTTCGATAGGAGGTATACCCTTGAATATTCAGTTCCCAGCCCTGGCCCTCTTGCAGCCATGTCTCAGTAATTCCCACAACATCATACTTGCCAGTTTCTAACGAAACCTCAAGCTCATCCACATTATTCCTTAGACTTCGCACATTCATATGCAGCACTTTGACTCCGTATTCACTTCCCCCCTCGCACGACTCGCAATTGGCCCTGACCGTACTCTGTTGTCCCTTCTCAAGCTTTCCTTCCCATTAATTCGAGAATCTTTTGTAATTTTTCCTGTAGCCACTTCCCGTTCAACTCCATCTTTATACTCCCAATTTGTCAATCCCACGCCCCCATTATTTAGTTTAAACCCACACGTGTAGCCCTAGCAAACCTGCCTGCCACAATTTCAGCCCCCCTCCAGTTAAGGTGTAACCCGTCACTTTTGTACAGGTCACCCCTACCCCAGAAGAGATCCAAGTGGTCTATAAATCTAAATCCTTGCTCCCTTCTCCAGCCCCTCAGCCACACATTCAGATCCCCTATCTCCCTGTTCCTGTCTAGCACGAGGTACTGGAAGCAATCCAGAGATAACCATCCTAGAAGTCCGGCATTTCAGTCTACTTCCCAACTCTCTGAACTCATGTTGGAGAACCTCCTTCCTATTCTTCCCTATGTCGTTTGTGCCTATGTGTACAACTACTGCTGGTTGTTCACCTTCTCTCTCGAGGATGTTCTGAATTCGGCTCGTGACATCCTGAACCCTGGCACCAGGGAGGCAACAGACCATCCTTGCATCTCGTCTGCCGCCACAGAACCTTCCAACACCATTTTTTTCTTCTTGTTTTTTAATCACGATGAAGCAATCCAACTTTCAGTGAACCTGGCAATGATGTGGATAAAGTACTCATCAATTGTTTGTAGACAAAAATGCTGGAGAAACTCAGCGAGTGAGGCAGCATCTATGGAGCGAAGGAAATAAGCAACGTTTCGGGTCGAGACCCTTCTTCAGACATCAATTGTTTGTACTAAGTTTAATCAAAGAGCCATTGTACAATTGCAGGCAGCTTGGCCAAACCACCCATCATGTTTTGCGATGATGATTGTTTTTGCAAGCAAGTGTGGCAAAGCTGTCAAGTCAAGTATAATGATCATCGACTAACTGATGAGACTGTCACGATAAGAAAACTGTGAAAACATCTCTTCCACTGTATCAAATTAGTCCATTAAGCAAATTCTTGGAATAACTGTTGATACAGGAAAATGAAATACATAATAGTGTGTTCAATTGCATCAGATTAGTCCAAGGGTGACTTACGAAAAAGGTCTCAAACAACTGAAATGATGTCTGGTACATTTTGATGAATGATGTAAACTTTATTTGCCTATTTACAAATTCTGCGAGCATCTCCAGAGCTTTGTCATGCAACATTCTTCACTATCTGATTAGAGTTTGCTTGGTTCATAAACTAAGTCTTATGTTCGATCCGACTAGTCACATGTGATTTATACTCCAAACACATAATTGCAATAGGAATTATGGCAAAGTGTGTTGGAGCTTATTGTGATCTTTCTGCCTGATTTATTCCTTCCACGTAGGAGTGTTAGCATTGGAATCTCTTCAAAATGTTACAAGCTTTGGTTCTCAAGATAAAGCCTGATGTATAAAAACACAAATCATAAAATTTTGACGTACCTTTTATTAATTCAAGTTTCTCAATTATGGTAAAAAAATGTCCGTGAAAACAGGCTCAGTATAGCTAGAGAGACTGAGCTTCTGAACTCAAGTTTTAACAGGTCTGATGGTTTTATTAACATTTATTGGAGATAAAAACATTGAAACATTTTACAGGTTTAAATAGAAACCAAAAAGATCAACGTTTGTTTAGAGTAACATGATTAACAAAAGCTTAAGTGTGAACTCAATACTTATTGGAATATCTAAACCATTTTATTGCGGATGGGGGTTGGGTGTTGGGTGGGAAGTGAGGTTTGGGGTGGTGTATTGTCCCTTTAGGATAATATAAAAAAGTTATTTTATAATTTGCGTTGCAAGCGGGGATTGGGCGCATATAATTGGAATTCAGACATGCTATCCTTTCCCTGAGAGTGGGTCTGCGGGAAGTGACTAGCCCAAATAGAATCCCCAGCTATTTTTCACATCCTGAGAGGACCAGCTAACATAAGTATTTAGAAACATAGAAATTAGGTGCAGGAGTAGGCCATTCAGCCCTTCGAGCCTGCACCGCCATTCAATATGATCATGGCTGATCATCCAACTCAGTATCCCGTACCTGCCTTCTCTCCATACCCTCTGATCCCCTTAGCCACAAGGGCCACATCCAACTCACTCTTAAATATAGCCAATGAACTGGCCTCAACTACCCTCTGTGGCAGAGAGTTCCAGAGACTCACCACTCTCTGTGTGAAAAAAGTCTTTCTCATCTCGGTCTTAAAGGATTTCCCCCTTATCCTTAAGCTGTGACCCCTTGTCCTGTACTTCCCCAACATCGGGAACAATCTTCCTGCATCTAGCCTGTCCAACCCCTTATTTGTGAATATCTTTACATTTTCCCTACGGCACTGTGGTTCCCACCTGCTTTAAGAAGCCCACCTTCATCCTAGTGCTGCAGGGAACCAAGATAGAATGCCCTAATGACTACAATCTAGCGGCTTGTTCACCAACATGAAGTGTTTCATGATACTGGAAACAGTGTAGTCAGCTGCAGCCTCCCAACCAACCTAGATCCACTGCCTCTCCCTGGCCCAACGCTCATCTCTAGACACATCTGCATAGCAAGGACAACTATGTCACACGCCTGTAAACATGGCCTTCAGTACCATAAATCACCATCATCTATAAACTCCTCGAACTGGGACTCAGACCTCCCCCTCTACAGTTGGATCCTTGACTCCCTGTCCCTTAGACCTCTAATAGTAAGGAGCAAAATATCATTAATGACAATTCTCAACAAGGCTGCGTCCTTAGTCCCTTACTGTACTCCCAATACACACACCACAGTGTGGCCAAAAATTGGGTTAGTTTAGTATAGAGATACAGCATGGAAACAGGCCAAAGAACAGCATGTCTCCAATTACTTTTACAATTTCTGCAGATGCACTAAAGAAAGCATCCTATCAAGATGCATCACAGCATGGTATGGCAATTATTATGCCCAGGATGCAAGAAATTTCAGAGAATTGTCCAGTCTAGACCATAAGACAAATTAGTCTTTCCTCCATCATGTACACTTCACACTGCCTCAAGAAAGCTGCTTTCACTGTATTTCAGTACGTGACAAAAATAAACTACCACCAATATCAATGTAAAAGTGGAAAATTATGTGTGCTGCATGTGCTAGTGTTCAATAAATACCACGCGGAAACAAAAAATTGGAAAACTGTCCTCCATTTTTCATGTAATTGTATTTTTTGACATTGTTTAAATCATCTAAAAATCTGAACTCGTCTTTGGGCTATTATCTCCTGCTTTCCTTATTTCTGCAAAATAAGTACAATCCCTAAGGGCAGTTTTCACTGCATCCTGCAAGCCGGAGGCAATAATCTGTCGAAAACCATGACCTTCTTTAGATCTTATTAAATTGCATACATATGATGCTGAATTCGCAAATACTGGCAAAAACTGCCACGCCCAATGTTTTATGATTTTAGTTTAGGTAAATAATGCTATGTCAAATTGAATCAGTATGATTGATGAATAATCAACACCAACTCTAATAACCTGACAATATTTGTTAAAGAAATGGCCTTGCTACAATTTCAATTCATGTGGCATCAGAAGGGTAGGTTTCTAAAGAGAAAAATCAAGTATGGAAAAGAATGACAATTTGCACAAAAAATCTACCATGTTGTATCAGATAGGGACCAACAATATAGGGTATTGCTTACTTTGACTACATCAAATTAAAATTGTAAGATAAAATAGTAAGATTAAACAAGAACTTACCAGTTTGAAGTTTGATCTTTATTTTATGAGGCGTTACGATGAGCGATTACGTGAAGAACCCGCCAGTCCGCATGCGCGTCAATCTTCAAAGCAGCAGTGTGAAATCACAAATAACAGTAGTTGAAGTGACATAGTAAGATTTGAGAAGACTAGAACTACCAGATGACCTTTATGATACGAGGGTTTGGAGCATAAAGTAAAGATCAAACTTCAAACTGGTAAGTTCTCGTTTAATCTTACTATTTTACTTTGGAGTCATGCGAGTGATTCCGTGAAGATTTCAGCTCTGTGATTTCATGCCGTGGATACAGTCCATGCGTCACACACTGCATCAGTTGACCCAGGATGAGTGAATAATAAATAATGCATTTAAACATGACATAGATTTAAACATGTTGATGCTTTAATTAGCAAAAGAAAACAATAGCGACCCCTCTCTCCCAGGGGCTATAAAACAGAATCTAAAATGGAGTGGGCAAATATCCCCGGTCTGGCAAGAGGTTTATTATAAAACCTTTGAAAAGTCAGTTAATTTGACCATCCTGCGGCCGCGAGGATATGGTCGAGAGGGACGTCCAGTGCCCTCGTTGCTGACGTTGATGCAGCCCTGGTGGAGTGAGATTTAAAAATGTCAGTGTCCACTCCCGCACAAGCCAGAACCTGTTTCAGCCACCTTGAAATGGTCTGTACCGACACCTTCTTATGAGGTTTTCGTGACTGATGAATATCATTAATTCGGAGCCTCTGAGGCTCTTGGTGACATTGAGCTACTGCTGTAAGTGCGTACCTATACACAACTGAAGGTCCACGGGGTATGCCATAAAAATAAGTTTAAGCCCTGATGCCCCTGGTCTGCTCTGCTTAATTAAATCATAAACATAAAACGTTATGTTATTTACAGATGAAACCATCCTGTCCAGTCGCAGCTTCTGCAACGCCTGGATCCGTTGCGCTGAAACCAGCGCCATGAGCATGACCACTTTGAGAGTGAGTTTGGGCAAATCTAGGGATGTAGCTGGAGACATATGGTGAAGCAGCGTGAATACCACGCTCACATCCCAAATCTCCGAGTATCTGGGCCTGGGGGGATTAGAGTAAAAATGCCCTTCATGAACGTGGATATTAAAGGGTGAGACCTAACAGAGTGTTGTCCCGATCCCAGCCATAAGTACGATGATAAGGCACTCCTGGCACTGTTGACGGCACTATAGCTCAGTCGCTCATCACAATATTTAGTGTTGAAAGAAATTCCAACACATCCGATATGCATGTGATATGTTCGACTGTAAGCAGAACATCACCCATTTCTTGATATGAGAGATGTACTGTTTTTTGGTACTATCCCTCCAGGCTGCAGGGTCCGAGCCCCAGGAATGGTCTCCTCAGAATCTGCAAACCAATAGATTAATACAGTCATGTAGTGGATGGTTCTCCACCAGCCCACGACTGGATGGAGAGAGGAATCACTCCGACTGAATGCCTCGCCAGCGGGCATGACCTCCCATGGCCAACCTGGAAGACTCTCAACAGATTACGAGTGGAGCAGGGGAGGTGCAAAGCACTTATGAAAGCATGGAACTACCATGCAGAAGACACATGCAGCTGTGGAACAGTACAGACAATAACCCATCTACTGGAGTGTGACGACGCCCCCCAGTGCAGACCCCAGGACCTGGCTGAACCGACCCGACCAGCTGTGACCAGCGCCAGATACTGGCAGAATGACATCTGAGATTGCAACGGACTCGAAGAAGAAAGACTGGGTGAACTAGCAGGTTACTGCGTTTGGGGACAGCCATAAGAGGCTGTGCTATTATTCCCAGAACGAGTGGGAACCATGGCTGTGTAGACCAGTCGGGTACTACCAAAACGCCTGAGGTGGAGTCCTGCTTGATCATGAGCAAGCACCGACTGGTGATGCAAAATGGGGGAAATGCATATAAAACATTCCACCCCAGTGTAGTGAGAATGCATGTACCACCACTGCCCCGGGTCTGGTTCCCATGAAACATACTTTGGTAACTGGTGATTGAGTCTGGATGCAAACAAATCGATATCTGGTATGCCATACCAAGTGACAATATCATTAAATACTTCATGATTCAACATCCATTCTGTGTTGTCATTGAATTTTCGTGACCTGGTGTCCGCCACCATGTTGAATCTACTTGGTAAGTAGATAGCTGAATCCCAGATATTTCTTGCAATACACCAGTGCCAAATAAGGTTAGCCAGTTTATCACAGGATACCGACTTGATTCCACCCATGTGATTAACGTATGCCACTGCTGTAGTGTTGTCAATCTGAAGCTGAACATGCAAGTGATGCATACTAGTACAATAAGCCTTTAGGCCACAGAGTGCTCCCAACAACTCTAAATAGTTAATACCATGTGAAGGTTTCTCAATCAGAATTTTACTGGAGCAATGCCAAATATTCGCTATCCACCACTGTAACTCAGCAATGGCTTCAACTGGTAACCGCATGGGTCTATTGAAGTGACCTGCATGTATTTTGAGTGCCTGGTCCTTTGCACGTTGTAAATTTTGATAATGTTAAGGCCCAAACTGTGCAGCTGGAAAAGGAGCCACTAATTTGTCAATTATACTAGCTACATGTCGAATAGAAGGTTGCTGCTCAACGAGATTGTTACAGGCTTCTATTAATTCTGATCTCTTGCCCCTAGGCAGAGTCACAGACATGTGAGTTGAGTTAATGGTGAATCCCAAATAATCAATAACTCTAGATGGTATCAATTTGGATTTAACTGGATGGATGAGAAACCCCAATCTCTCAAACATGAGTTTAGTAGCTGAAAGACAATTAGTAGCTGATTTCCGAGTTTTTCCTAAGATTAGGATATCATCTAAATAAGCCATAGTTTCCTCATCCAGCTAAACTTCAAATATCTCTGGTGATTGCAATGAATGGGTACTGAATAGTATGCATCTTTAAGATCTATGCATGCCATATAACATCCCTTGGAAACCAGTTGTTTGGCAGTAACAAAAGTTTCCATTTTGAAATGTTTATACTGCACAAAGGAGTTAAGTCAAGTCAAATCAAGGATGATTCGGCATCCGCCATCCTTCTTTTGCTTTGGAGATATATTAGACATAAATTGGTGAGATTGATGAAACGACTTCTCAATTAACCCCTTTTTGTATAATGTTTCAATTTCAGCTTGTACATCCAAACACTCTTGTTGTAAAAAAAACAATGTGCGGCTTGGTGTATGCTGTGTAGGTGGACGCAAATTGAGAAGGAATTTGATTCGGAACCCTTGTATACTGTGCAGTATAAACGAATCTGATGTTATCGAACACCATTCATTCAAAAACAAGTGTTATCTCCCACCAACTTGTAACTGATCCATACAAGATATGTTCCGAAAAGAACCACACCTACCTCCATGGTTACCAGTGGATATTTCTGCCTCATAGGTTTGGGGGGTAAGACTGTTGGAATGCGCCAACTGAGCACGTTTGGCAAGAGCCGGCTTGGGCCTTGGCCTGAACCAGTTTCAGCGAACCATTTGTAGGGGTGCTACCGCTGAAGTTAAGTTTTGCTAGTCAACTGGGCTTTCATGAGTCCGACCGTTTTTGCCTCATCGTCCAGCTCCCTGACCCGCTTTGACAGATCTTCACCGAACAAAAGATTTGGTGGTTGTACATTGCTGGATTTGCACAGTGCCACGGTCTTGGGGTTCAGAAAAGGATGGGTGGCACTTTTTCTTAGGCAGTTTATTTCAAAATGTGCATTGCACATTAGGGCCAGGGCATCCTGCTGCACATCAGACAGGGGCCCTCCATCCACCGACCTGACGAAAGCTGTGATGCCTGAGGAGAGCAACTTCAGTATCTTCTGGAGCCTCACCTCCTGGGTTCTGATACCGACACCCATGTGACCCCAGATGGCATGGTTAACAGTCGGCACTTTCAGCGAGACACAGTTAGCAGGTGTTTCATATTTCTTGGAAGTTTCTTCCATTGTGTGCTCTTGGAGCTGGTGTGAGGCCAGGTAATTTATACTCATGGCCAAGTCTTCATCCAGTGGTTCCCCTGTTTCGGTCGGGATTGCAAATTTTGATGCCATAACTAGCACCTCTGGTTCGTGCATTTCGTGCCTTGAGGTATGCTCCCCAGCTATACCTCCGAACTTGGAGTCAGAACAAAACTGACCCCGAATGCTCTCCTCCTCAGAGAGGAAGACATTATGCAGCCCTGAAACAGGTGCCGCTGCCGAGGGCCCCCGAGGAGACCCGCGTTGATATAACTCTTGTTGGAGCATATCATGATGGAGCATCCTCTGCATCAGGAGCTCCATCCTGGACAAACGTCCAAAGACGCTATCCATTGTAGGAGGGGAACCCTCCTGGCCCGACTCGTCCGAGTCAACGGGCCTTACAGACTTCTTTGTGGCTTTCCGTCCCACCGGAGTAGCCAGGGTGCTCTCAAGCGGCACCAAGTCTGAAGCCACTGGTCGTGCCGCCAGCGACTGGGAAGGTGAGATAGACGGCCGCCTGCTACCCACACTCCCGCGGTCTTCCGTAGCTGCTTTCCTAGACTTCACCTTAGACATTTTCTCCATCGGCTCGTGTAACAAGAATTATAGACCCAAGAAAACGACCTCAGAGTAAGTTTTAAACACTTACCTGAGGGTTTTTAAAACTTACTGCTGGAGGAGCAACGCGCCTGACAGCCAATCGTTGCGTCATGCGTCAGACGTAATGACGCGCATGCGGACTGGCGGGCTTCTTCACGGAATCACTCACGTGACTCCGAAGTAAAATTACAGTGGGCTCTTGAAATAGCTTCAAATCATATTCTTGGTGTGAAAATAATATCATGAATTACTCTTAACACTATTTGTGAAAGTCATAGAAAGAGTGAGAAATAAATAATATGGATAAATGTGAGGTTATCCACTTTGGTGGCAAGAACAGGAAGGCAGATTTTTATCTGAAAGTGTCAGATTAGGATAAGGGGAGGTACAACAAGACCTGGGTGTGCTTGTACATCATGTCACTGAAAGTAAGCATGCAGTAAGTAAGGTACAGCAGGCAGTGAAGAAAGCCAAGGGCATGTTGGCCTTCATTGCGAGGGGATTTGAGTTTAGGAGAACGGAGGCCCTGGTGAGACCGCACCTGGATTATTGTATGCAGTTTTGGTTTCCTAATTTGAGGAAGGTCATTATTGCTCATGGCCGTCTGAAGGGGGGGGGGGGGGGGGGGGGGGGGGTGCGATGGGTGCAGTCACATCGTAAAAAAAATTGGGGCGCAATATATTTTTACTCGACACCCAGACATAGGGAGCCTTGCCTTTGGGCTCTTTTGGCCCTCTTGCAGCCGTACAGCCACTGGATGACCGAGAGGGCAGAGGGCGGGGGCTTGCTCCTAGCAGTTCGTTGCCGCTATCACTGCTGCTGTGCCAGGACGCCTCGCTCTCCGAGTCTGGGCAACTCACAATGCGAAACATGAGGGCAAGGCTTTTGAAGGCAGCGTCGGCAGCAAACCTCTCCCAGGCCACGTTCTCAATCACCTCGGGTTTGTGCTCGAAGAAACTGTCCAAGCCCGAGCAGGCTCGGGAGAAGAGGCAGCTAAGGTCGGAGTGCGAGCGCTGCAATCCGCCTTCACCAACCCGCCGCTTGAGCGGCTCCTCGAGGCGACCTGCTGCTGCTTCTCGGGGTGCTGCTGGCGTGGTTACTTGTGCACCCTGGGATGCTGCTGGCATGGCGACTGGGTGGGGGGAGAGAGGAGGGGGGAGAAGAAGAGGGGGTAGAGATGAGAGAGGCCAGCAGAGGGGAGGGGAGAGCAAGGGGGGGAGATGAGGGGGTGGACGGGGAGGGGGAGAGGAGGGTGTGAGGGGAGGGGAGGGGAAGGAGGGGGAGAGGCGGGGAGGGAGAGGAGCGGGGTGAGAGGAGGTTGAAGAGGAGGGGGTGAGATGAGAGGGGAGAGGGGGGGTGAGGACGGAGGGTGGAAACAGCGGGCAGCATGGAGCGGGCGTCAACCAAAGGAGGAGGGAGGGGTGGTGGGGGGGTTTGACGACACTCGCAGCGCTAGCAAGACGGCGCAGACTTCAAAGTTTGTCAGATTTTTGAAGATTTTCATTAATAACTCGAGAAATAAAGCATGACATTTTCAGATAAAGCGTTTTTGGGCTCCAGGGGAAAAATCTCTACAGGAATATATTAAAATGTTACCATTAGCGTGTCGTTCTATCGAGAAGATGTGATTTTCCACAAACAAACAAACACGCATCCAAGATCAGACTTTTAATAGTTACTAGGCTACCAAGTGGGACCCGTTGGGTCCCGTGCCCACAAGGCGCGGCTGCGTGGGGGGGCTGGCGGCCTGCGGCATCACACACACACTAACCACCCCACCCACACACACACACATTAACTACCCCCCACACACACAAACCACCCACCGCACACACACACTAACCAGCCCCCTTGATATTATATAAATATTATTAATTCACTTATTTTACCCCATCCCCTCCCTATCCACTCGCGCATAGCCGCCAATGCACAAGCGCGTCTAGAGATGGAGAGGGAGGTACAGAGAGAGGGCAGCGAGAAAGGGGGCAGAAACAGAAAGAGGGACAGACAGAATCAGAGAGAGAGAGGGGCAGAGACAGAGAGAGAGGGGGGGAGGGGGGGAGAGAGTGGAGGAGAGAGGGGGGTAGAGGGTGGGAGAGGAGGGTGGAGAGTAGGGGGCGAGAGAGAGGAGGGGTAGAGAGGGGGGGAGAGGTGGGGGAAGAAGGGCAGAGAGAGGGGGAGAGAGAGGGGGGAGAGAGTGGGGAGAGAGAGTGGGGAGAGAGAGTGGTGGGGGAGAGAGAGAGAGGGAGAGAGAGAGAGAGAGAGAGAGAGAGAGAGAGAGGAGAGAGAGAGAGAGAGAGAGAGAGGGAGAGAGCGAGGGGGGATGGAGAGAGAGAGAGGCCGAGCCAAGGACCAGACCCGAGCCAAGCGAGCCAGCCAAGTCTTATGAATAACTGGGAGGGTGGGGGGGTGACATCACTCGCAGCACGTGGAAGAAGGGCGCACGGAGCAGACCCATTGTGACGTCATCAGCGAAAGACAGTGGTTTTTAAATTCAATGTTTTTTCAGATTTTTGAACATTTTCAGTAACAACTTGAGAAATAAAGCCTGAAATTTTCAGATAAGGTGATTTTTGGACTCCATGGGAAAAATCTCCACCGGAATATGTAAAAATGTTAGTCATGATGCGCGCACACACACTTTTACAAGTATAAAGATATGATTGAATCAAAATCAAGAATTATAAATTCACATTTAAAAAATGGTTTCACAATTCAGTAGCACTGATATTTGAGAATACATGAGGTTAACCATATAATATAACCATATAACAATTTCAGCACGGAAACAGGCCCTCTCGGCCCCTCCAGTCCGTGCATCAATATTAAATTCAATCAACCATTCCTCAGCCCACCTGGCCAATCAATCCAGATCCTGCTGCAATCTTTCACAACCATCTTCACTATCTGCAAAACCCACTTTTGTATCATCAGCAAACTTGCTAATCTTGCCCTGTATGTTCTCATCCAAATCATTGATGTAGATGAAAAGCAGTAATGGGCCCAGCACCGAACCCTGAGGCACACCACTAGTTACAGGCCTCCAGTGCATGATGCAACCTTCCACCATCACCCTCTGCTTCCTTCCATGAAACCACGTTGCTGTCCATTCAGCTATCTCTCATCGGATCTGTCCTGTGAGATGACTCTTGATTGGCTTTGGAGATTTCAAAAAGCTGGCATGTACTAGCTACAACCATTAACTAATGTGCACTTACAGCAGCCAAATATTGGATGAGGTAGAGCCAAACATTCTATTTTATGCTTGATATGTACACATTTCAAGGAAGTGTGAAAAATATGCTGGAGAAGGGATTACATAAATGGAATACCTAAAATGATTTTATCAGAGATAAGTGGAAGAGTGAAAATGAGGTAGAGTGATATAATGTGGAGGGGAATGACAATGAATGAATTGAAGAAAGACAAAGTATGCACTGCAGGTATTGTTAATGCGAAAAGGTTGAACTGAAGTAAAGATAAACCATAATCTCATTGGATGTTGGAACAGGTGGCAAGGGACTCCACAGCCTAATCCTACTTTTATTTCTTATATTCCTATACAATAATTTTGATAAACAGCAGATGTTGGGTAAAATCCAAAGTGATATCAAGTGTGCTGCTTGGTGAAGCTGTATCTAATCCACATTACCATGTCCTTCAATGATCTGTGGATCCATAATCTATTTTTGTACAAATGATCAGATACAAGATATTTGGAACTAAAGAATGGCTTATTGTTGAAACATAAGAAAGAATGATCACCATGGAAACTTGCATAGCCTGGCAGCATACAGGGCCAAAGACACAAAAGGAAGATTGGTCACCATGGTAACGTACATCACTAGGCCACATCAAAGACCAAGGATGCAATTAGTGTTTATCACTTGTATTTGAAGAAGTACATTATTGGCAAGCAAACCTCCTGAAAGATCAGTTCTAATGTAGGAACCAATAAAATTACCATGTGAAGGAGGTTCTATCCTGTATCTTCCCCTGCATTGGACAGATGCATCATCTTCCTTTAACTCTTTCTTTATCGTACGCCTCTCCATGATATTGCTCTTCTTCATCTTCAGTCTTCCATTTCTCCTCTTGGGCTAAGCTATTTTGGTAATTACATTTTCATTTTCTTGTGTAAGAAAGAACTGCAGTTGCTGCTTTAAATCAAAGTTAGACCCAAAATGCTGGAGTAACTCAGTGGGACAGGCAGCGCCTCTGGAGAGAAGATATGGGTGACGTTTCAGGTCGAGACCCTTCTTCAGACTGATTTTCTGATCATCCCACATTTTCCTCTTGGTTTCTTTGACGAAATTTTAGTTGTTGAGAAATACATTGCCAAAACAGGCCTTTCAGACAAACCGAGATCGGGCCAACCAGCGATCCCCATACACTACCACTATCCGACACACTAGGGACAGATAACAAATTTTATTCAAGCCAATTAACCGACAAACCTGCACGTCTTTGGAGTGTGGGAGGAAACCGGAGCACCCGGAGAAAACTTACATGGTCCCAGGGTGAACATAGAACCTCCATAGAGACAGCACCCATAGTCAGGATCGAACTTGGGTCTCTGGCGCTATAAGGCAGCAATGCTACCTGCGCCACCATGCCACCCCTGCATACATACTATGGAAGTTGTTTTAGTGCATTCTTCCATGCCTCCTTTCCCATCATTTCTTCACCACATCAAACTTCTATCAGAGTATTCTTATCTCTGTATCAACTCAGGCTCCTTTCAAGGTTTTTTGAGAAGCCATGTCTGCTGTCTCATTTTAGTTGTTAGAAGTACACATTTTGCAGGTTTCCCCTTTTGGTTTTATAATCTCTTGTTGCAACATATTCCTGACAGATTTCAGTTCATCCACCCTTCTGTAATTTGATGATTTACTTATTTGTCTAAATTTGTATTCTGTTGAACAGCTAATCCCCAAGATCATATTTGACCATGTTTCCCATCAGTAATCATGATTCCAACATCGAGTATCTTGGAGAAATCAGTCTATGTGTTGCTTTTCCATTTACTAATCCTTTTCTTCTAACACTTTGCTCTACTGCACATCCTTTAGCACCCGGACACAAATGTCTGCATTATATGCAAGCATCATATTCTGAGGACATGTTCATATTTTTTCAGCAACCACACCAGTCAATATTGCAGCAGGAATAGACACCAGGCTGATCCATGATGTCCATCTTCACCTCAATTTTTTTGTGTACCTTGAAGTATTCTTTGCTACTCTTGTACATTTATAATACTTCTATTTTTCCAGCATGTCTTGACTCTCAAGCACTCCAATATTTCCACGTTGAGTATCAGATTGAGGGCATTCTCAGGTTAATAAAAACAAAATAAATACTTATGTGACCTTTCCTATATTTTTCCCTCATGCAAGAGGCTCCATCTCATTACAACTTCCATGTCACATCCTCACCATTCTTGAGATTCTGAGGAGATAACTTTACCAGTGAGCGTCAATAAATCTACAAGACTTCAACTAATCACTAGCCCTCTGACAATTCCTGGCATTTATTAAGTTAATGTTAAAGGATTTGTATAATTGAGGCTTTTTTCTCTTAGAAGTCACATTGGAAGATATGCCTTTCTTTGTTGACTCAATTATAAATAGACATATGGTTGAAATCCATTGCAACTCTTTTCTGTGAGGTACGGAACAAATTACTTCTTTAAAATGCGACCATTTATAACTCAATATTATTAATTGTTTTAAAAACTCACCACAAAATTTTAAATATGTGGAGGTGAAATGGTCTTTATAGAAATTACAGAATAAAACCACTACAAATTTAACCCATGTATGTTGAAATGACTTTGTTGTGACATTTCTTTGTAAGGTAATCAGATTTCATGTGGGGAAGCTAGAATTAAGCCTTAAAATAGAATAACAAACATTAATTGTGCATATATATATATATATATATATATATATATATATATCTTGACAACTGAAATGTAATTATTTATTTTCCATTTTCCTTTTAACTTATTCCTTGCTAGATCTGCCTTTCTCTTATCCACATGGGCAGCAACTTACATTTTCCATAACAACAGATGTTAATTTCAAATACTGTACCTCCCTTGTTAACTCATCCTGTTATCTTTCTTACTGTACGTCCACCTTTGCCACTTGTACAGAGGAACTAAATCGCTCTAAGATGAGCCCAAGGTTTCCATTTGCTATGTTCCTAGGGAAAACAACTGGAAATCTGGTCATCTGCTAGCATGACAAGATGCTAGAGCAGTGACCCATGCTGTGCCATGAATTTTCACCATTCACCTTTCACTCTTTTCAATCACATTGTTGCTTTGCTTTGGTCTGTTCCATTTCTCAAAGAGCAACTGCTTTGCTGGTGATTTGTGTTCATTGCCCTTCAAGACAGCTTCAGGTAGAGGCAGAGTGCACTGATCACCCATACCCTAGACCACAATGTGCCTTCTGGGATCTCCTGGTGAGAAGTTTTCCACTGGGAGTCCAGCAAATGGCTGACTGCAAGACCACCAGCAGCGCCGGGGAAATGGCAGCCCTGCCAGCAGTCTGTTCGTTTTTTCATCTTTTTGTTATTTTTAGTGTTTTTTAAAAGTTTGTTTTAATGTACTTCGGTTTGTTTTATGCGAGGGGAGGGGGGAGGGGAACGGGTGAACCTTTTTTTATCAAGTTCCTACCTTCCCGGAGATGTGATGAATTTTCGGATCACATTCTCCGGGCTATGCGGCCTACCATCGCTGGAGCTGGAGGCTTCCTCGGACTGTCGTGAGCCCCACCGTGGGGTGCGGACTTAACATCGGAGAGGATCCCTTGCCTGGGATCGCTCCCACGACGGCCTGCGGACAGTGAGGAATGTGTAGGAGTTACTGTGGTGGATGTTCATGTTAAAATGCGATGAGGTGAAGTGATGTTGCACCATACAGCTCTGTTGCAAACAATCCCCTCACCTCCATCTTCATCACCTTGCCAACCGTGAAACCTGCAGTCTAACCTGTACATTTGTGAAAGTCTATGGTGTTCTCGAACGTTCAGAATCACTTATATATCTGACAAGAGGTAAACAAATAATGTTCAAATATTAAAATGACAAAAATAAAGACAATTAAAACTGCAAAAATAACTGCACAATTGCAAAAGAATGAGAACATTCAAACTATCTTAATTAAATCAAATTGCTTTCATTTCAACGGGCGTGTTGTTCAGCAGATTGATGATAGGTGGGACTCTGCAGAAGTTCACATTATCCCATTGAACCGGGCAATTCCTGGGCAATCCCATTGGATCAGCTGAGCCTTACCTGCTGGTCTTATGGACTGCCCTGCTGTACTCTTGTGAGGTCTGATCAGGAATTCCATTTTTTGTGGCAGAGCTATTAGGGATCTCAATGGAAGATTTGCCCCACTGCTTTTACCATCAATGTGACCCTGGAAAAACCCAGTTGACATTATGGATTTTAGCAAAAATCGGTCCTACTCTTAAATACTTTAAATATCTTGACCAGGGCTTGGCCTGGTTATGACACTTCCAATGCACATGAATGCAAGAGGCTGAAGAGAGTGGTGGACACCCCAATTCATCATGGGCACAGTTCCCTACCATCAAAAGTACCTACATGAGATGCTGCCTCGTGAAGGCGTCATCTATCCTCGAGGATCCCCACCATCTGGGCAATGACCTCTTCTCACTGCTACCATCAGGCAGAATGTTCAAAAGCCGAAGTCTCACACCATCAGGTTCAGGAACAGCTGCTTGACTACACCGTCAAACTCTTGAAACGATCACAACCCTAATCCTATCTTGGCAAGTCCTACAGACTTCCTGACCTACCATGGACTTGATTATGTTTAATTATGTTGTCCACTATTGTCTTGTTTTTTTTGTACACTTTTTCACTGTCTTGCAGGATTTATGCATAATTTATACTTTTATGTGTTGTCTGAATCTATGTGCCTGTGTTCAAACATAGATCAGTATAGAATAGGTACAGGCACTTTTTTCAAAGGACAAAGGACAAAGAACATTTATTATCACATACACCAAATGGTGTAGTGAAATTTGACTTGCCAATGCAGCACACGAATAAAGATAAGACACAACATTAAAGAATTTAACAATAAACATAAAAAACATCCCCCCACAATGGTTCCCACTGTGGGGGAAGGCAGCAAAGTCCAGTCCCATCCCTTGTTCACCCATAATTGGGCCTATTTGTGGCCTCCGCAGCCAGTCCGACGCTTTTCAAGCCCTCTTGCCGGAAAGCTGGAACTCCGGTGTCGGGTGAACACTCCTCAGCGGCCTGGAAATGTCTGGAGCAGCCGTTTCCTCCCTGGAGACCGCGACACCCAGAGCTGGTTGGAGCTCTGACTCTGGCGATCTTGAATTCCAAGCTCTGCGGTGTTTTAAATCCAGCGGCTGGACGCTTCGCAGCCACAGCTCCTCGGATGCCGGAGTCGGCGGCCACAGCATCCCGGAGCCCACTGCACGGTGACCAGGTAAGGCATCGCCCGCTCCATGATGGTGTCCCAGGGCTGCGCCGTTGCCGAAGCTGCAGTCCCGGCCAGTCCCGACAGGAAACGCCGCTCCAGACCTCTTTGACATTTCCAGCCTTGGAAAAGGGTTCTGATTGTCTACACTATTTATGCCTCTCATAGTTATATCTATTCAGTTTCCCCTCAAACTCCAACATTACAGAGAAAACAATCCATGGATGGTGATGGAGGCAGATGTGATAGTGACATTTAAGAGTCTTTTAGATGAGCACATGGAAGTACGAATAGAGGGATATACATCATTTGCAGGCAGATGAGATGAGTTCAGCTGGGCATCATGTTCGCCCTAACATCGTGGGTTGAAGGGCCTGTTCCTGTGCTGCACGGCGTTATGTTCTATTTCTGTATGTGTGCTATGGGCCCAGACTGCACAGGATTCTGGGTAGCAATAATCAGGTCAATTCTTTGAGCTTGGAGTAACCCTGGTCAGGGGTCAGGTTTGGATATTATATCCGAGCAGATTTTTACACTCAGGACTCTCAAGCAGAAGTGAGTATTTTTAAGGCAAATGTGAAGTACTAACGCCTCCGCCACCCATTCCATCAGCATTACAAATAAATTCCAAGCATACCAATAATTCAAAAGGTTTTACCTCACATACCAGTTTAAGATAGGGATCTCAGTCCACGTGCACATTGTGTTTTTTTTTTAAAATCATATATGCTTAAATCTTAAAAAACACCTTATTTTTATATTTGCTCTCTCGCCACCCTACTTGACCAGCATGAATAAAAGAACAAATTGTTTCCTGCTAAGACATAAATGCTTCTGTGGTAACACTCCCTCACTATGTGCAATAGCTCCGACACAAATAGTTTTACCCCTAAATAGTTACATTGATCCAAATGGGCTTTCACTCCATTATGTGTTACATCCCCATTTTTGCATATTAGCCCTCTCGAAATAAATACTAGCATTGTATTTGCTTTCTTTACTACTGATTCAAATTGCAGATTAACTTTTTGGAAATCCTGCACCTGCACTCCCAAGGCCCTTTGCACCTCTGATTTCAGGATTCTCTCCCCATTTAGAAAATATTCTACGCCTTTATTCTTACTACCAAAATGCATGACTCCACAATCCACAAAATGCATGACTGCCACACTATATTCCATCTGACACTTCTCTGCCCACTCTCCCAACCTATCCAAGTCTTTCTGCAGAGTCCCTGATTTTGCAACACCACCTGCCCCTTCACCTACTTTTGTATCTTCCACAAACCTGGCCACCAAGCCTTCAATCCCCTCATCCAAATCATTAATATATAATGTGAAGAGCAGCAGCCCCAGCACCGACCCTGTGGAACTCCGCTAGTCACTGGCATCCAACCAGGAAAATCCTCTTTTAATGCTACTCTTTGCATTCTACCATCCATCCAACCTGATATCCTGCTAGTATCTGCCCTTTCATACCATGGGCTCTCATCTTCCTTAGCAGCCTCCCATGTGGCACCTTATCAAAGGCTTTCTGAAAATCTAGCTATACAACATCTGACTCTCTCCTTTGTATGTCCTGCTATTTACTTCTACAAAGAATTCCAGCAAATTTGTCAAGCAAGACTCCCCTTCCCAAAGCTTAGGGTGCAGTCCATCTGGTCCAGGTGACTTATCCACCTTCAGCCCTTTCAGGTTTCCAACCACCTTCTCCCAAGTATTAGTCACTCCACTAACTTCCACTACCTGACTTTGTTGAATTTCAGGCACGTTGCTGGTGTCTTCCACTGTGAAGACTGATGCAAAAAAGGTATTCAACTCCTCTGCCATTTCTTTATTTCCCTTTATCATTTCTTCTGCACTATTTTCTAGCAGTCCAACATCCATTCTTGCCTTTTTCATACTCTTGATATAACTGAAGAAATTCTTGCTTTTCCTTTTTATATTATTAGCTAGCTTACCTTCGTATTTCATCATTTCCCCCCCATTAACTTTTTAGTTATCTTCTGTTGTTCTTTAAAAGCTGCCCAATCTTCTGGCTTCCAACTAATCTTTGAAATATTATATGCCTTCTCTTTTAGTTTATACTGTCCTTGACTTTCCTTGTCAGCCATGGACATATCGTTCTCCCCCTAGAATTGTTCTTCCTCTTTGGAATGAGGCATCTTCCAAATTATTCCCAGAAATTCCTGTCATTGCTGTTCCACCATCATCCCTGTTAGGGTCCCTTTCCGGTCAACTTTGGCCAGCGCCCCCCTCATGCCTCTGTAGTCCCCTCACACCATCAGGATCAGAAACAGCTGCTTTGGCCAACTGCAATACCGACACATCCAATTTCACCTTCTCCCTCTCAAATTGCAGATTAAAACCCATCATGTTGTGGTCGCTACCTCCTAGTGGTGCCTTTACCTTGAGTTCCCTTATCAAATCTGGTTCATTACACAATACTAAATCCTGAATTGCCTTTTCCCTGGTCGGCTCCACTACAAGTTGCACTAAGAATCCATCATGGAGGCACTCTTCCAAATTCCATTTCTTAGGGTCCAGTACCAAGTTGATTTTCCCAGTCTATCTGCAAATTGAAATATCCCATGACCACACAGTATTGAATTTCTTACATGCCAATTGCAACATGTATCCTATATCCTGGCTATTGTTTGGGGCCTGTAAGTAATTCCCATTAGGGCCTTTTTACCCTTACAATTTCTCAGCTCTATCCACAATGACGCTACATCCTCTGATCTTATGTCACGCCTCGCTAAGGAATGAATTTAACTCCTTACCAACAGTGCTACCCCATTCACTCTGCCCACCGGTCTGTCATTCCGATAGGACGTATAATCTTGAAGATTCAGTTGCCAGTTCCGATCCTCTTGCAGCCACATCTCTGTAATTCTCACATACCTACCAATTTCTAAATGTGCCACTGTACCATCTAACTAATGGTCATGGTCTTTTATCTTGATCGCCATGGATGAGTTGGGCCAAATAAACTGTTCCGATGCTATATGATTCTATGACTATGAGAAGACCCTATTACATCTATAGGCTGCTCTACTGTTCAATAAAGTCCTGCTGATCTGATGTTGAGCTGAACACTGGTTTCATGCTTGATTATCATAACTCCTGTCTTTCCAACAGTTCACAAAAATCTATTCCAGCTTTGAATATATTGAATGAATTTGCTGCCACAACTCTCCGGGACTCCTTATACCAGGATCAGGATTCTTGGAGAAAATAATTTCCCCCTTAGTTAAATGGAGATTATGTTGCCTAACTCTGGATTGCCCCATGAGGAAAACCATTTCAACATTATCCCGTCAATCTCCTTCAGAATCTTATGTTTTTAAGATAACCTAGCGTTCAACTCCAATAAGAATGGGCCCAATCCAATGAATCATTCATCACAAGAAATGTCCTTCATCCCAAGAATCACACAGTGAACACTCACTTTATTGGTTCCAAAACAACTATATCCCTCCTTAAATAATTAAACAAAAAAAAAGATCAGTACTCAGAAACTACGAGTAATTTCTGTTCAAGGGTGCTGGAAAGTGATGACATTTTTCATGAAGTTCCTCTTATAACAGTTAAAACAGTCTCTTGTGATCATTTCTTATTACTATCTATCCTTCTATCCCTTCCAGCGCTGGGAACGTCATTAATTCCAGTGCTGAAAGTCCATTGTCAATCATCGCTATTTCAAAGGAACTCTTGGAACTGCCGATATTATTAGAGGCAATGCTACTGTCACAGATGTGGGTACTAACAAACCATGGAAGCACTGCAGTGGCAGAAACAACAGGGATACCAGCCTCTTCACACCCCCCACTCCCTCCACATACTTCCATCTAATGTTCAATCACTTGGGAACAAGCTTGAAGAGTGATGGCTGATGTTTCAAAGGGAGATCAGGATTTGCTGTGATCTTTGTTTCACTTTGTTTCACTGAAATACGACTTACTTAAATCTGAGCATTTCTCCAGTTATCATATGGACCATTTAGGAATGTAATAGATATGTTTAGGAATGTAGGTGGAGGGGGAAGGGGAGGGAGATAGAGATGCAAAGTCAGCCAGGGCTCAGGAGAAAGAAGTGGGATGGAGTCAAGCTACCAGTTTCACTGTGGGAGGCCACTTAAGTAAGGTCTCCAGCAGCTCCTTACTGCATGTTCCGTGTATGGTTTGGAACATGACATTAAATATAATGCTAGTAAGAGTGCTGTTATGGTCTGTAGAACCAAAGAGGATAAAAGCCTAAAATTTTAAATTGTCTGACAACAATCTTAGTGTCTGTAATAAGATAAAATATCTAGGGCATATTATTACAGAACAAATGACAGATGATGAGGATATTTATAGGCAACGACGCATGCTGTATATACAGGCGAATATCCTCTTGCATAAATTTGGTGCGTGTGAAGATGTGGTGAAGATGTCACTATTTAGAGCATACAGCACACCCCTCTACACTGCGCACCTGTGGTCGAACTATTTAAAGACAGCTATGCAGAAACTAAAGGTTGCATATAACGATGCCATGAGAACACTGCTAAGGCAACCAAGATGGTGTAGTGCCAGTAATATGTTTGTGGCTGCAGGAGTCAGTACTCTGGAAGCTATCCTAAGACAACACATGTATAAATTCATTTGCAGGATAAATGACTCTAAAAATGTGCTTATTGTGGCCTTGACAAACATAAGGGTTAGCACTACACGCTACGAATCCCAGTTGTGGAGACACTGGTATCGTTGTCTCGTTGTACGACATTGATAATTTTTTACTCTGGATTTTTAACTTAAGTATTGTGGGTTTTTAAAAAATATATATATAAATTATGATGTTTTTATGTGATTTACCATGATTTTATATATATTTATGATATTTGAGATGCAATGCATTTTTTAATGTAATGTTGCCCCTTGTCTGGACCTTGAGTCCGTAATAAAGTTATTATTATTATTATTATTATTATTATTAATAATGTTATTATTAAGAGGTTTCAACATGGATAAAATTGACATGTATATCTATAAAAACAAAATATGTTCATAACCCCGGGAGGGCTTGTATGAGAGGGAAGTGCAGAGCAGAGGACGGTTCCACCCTGAACCATTTGTATGCATTTGGGAAAGATTTCTAAATTGGAGGTAATTAGATATTGTTCTATATACATTTGAGCTATGCATTCATGTTCATTCAAAACGTTTTGAGATTAGCTTTACAGGATTATAGTTACCTTTATTGGCTGGCTGAATCTTTCCATATTAATAAAGTTTGCTCTATGATTATGGTTTAAGAGTCATGTAAAGACCCATACTATTCTTTTATAACCAGGAAAATATTTGGTAGAAATTAGTTTCCATTTGTTTTGACGCATTAAACCTGCACTTGAAAGACCATGAATGCCGAACTGTAGCTTTAATCCAAAAATATATCAAATGGTTCAGGGTGGAACAGTCTTCTGCTCTGAACTTCCCTCTCACACTCGCCTTGTAGTCCAATTCCTAAATTTGGCCAGGCATTGCTTTGTGGCTCTTCCATAAAGCAGAACAATACCTGTGTGACAATGAGGCTGGTGCTGACGGAAACTAATATTCTGTCTACCGACCCGCCAGAAACAGAAACAAAATCACACCCAGAGAGCAGTGCTGAACTACTATCAACCTCTTTAATGACCCGCGAATTATCCTCGAATGGACTTTGCTGGCTTTACCTTGCACTCAACATTATTCCCTTATGATGTATCTATACACTGTAAATGGATCAAATGTAATTATGTACAGTGGCTTGCAAAAGTTTTCATACCCCTTGAACTTTTCCACATTTTGTCACGTTACAACCAGAAACGTAAATGTATTGTATTGGGATTTTATGTGATAGACCAACACAAAGTGGTGCATAATTGTGAAGTGGAAGGAAAGTGAAACATGGTTTCCAAATTTTATTACAAATAAAAAACTGAAAAGTGTGGCATGCAAAAGTATTCAGCCCCCCGAGTCAATACTTTGTAGAACCACCTTTTGCTGCAATTACAGCTGCAAGTCTTTTGGGGTATGTCTCTACCAGCTTTGCACATCTACAGACTTTGCCCATTCTTCTTTGCAAAATAGCTCAAGCTCAGTCAGATTGGATGGAGAGCATCTGTGAACAGCAATTTTCAAGTCTTGCCAGAGATTCTCGGATTTAAGTCTGGACTTTGACTGGGCCATTCTAACACATGAATATGCTTTGATCTAAACCATTCCATTGTAGCTCTGGCTGTATGTTTAGGGTCGTTGTCCTGCTGGAAGGTGAACCTCCGCCCCAGTCTCAAGTCTTTTGCAGACTCTAACAGGTTTTCTTCCAAGATTGCCCTGTATTTGGCTACATCCATCTTCCCATCAACTGACCAGCTTTCCTGTCCCTGCTGAAGAAAAGCATCCCCACAGCATGATGCTGCCACCACCATGTTTCACAGTGGGGATGGTGTGTTCAGGGTGATGTGCAGTGTTAGTTTTCCGCCACACATAGCATTTTGCATTTAGGCCAAAAACTTCAATTTTGGTCTCATCAGACCAGAGCACCTTCCTCCACATGTTTGCTGTGTCCCCCACATGGCTTGTGGCAAACTGCAAACGGGACTTCTTATGGCTTTGTTTCAACAATGGCTTTCTTCTTGCCACTCTTCCATAAAGGCCCGATTTGTGGAGTGCACGACTAATAGTTGTCCTGTGGACAGATTCTCCCACCTGAGCTGTGGATCTCTGCAGCTCCTCCAGAATTACCATGGGCCTCTTGGCTGCTTCTCTGATCAATGTTCTCCTTGCCCAGCCTGTCAGTTTAGGTGGACGGCCATGTCTTGGTAGGTTTGCAGTTGTGCCATACTCTTTCCATTTTCAGATGATGTATTGAACAGTGTTCCGTGAGATGTTCAAAGCTTGGGATATTTTTTTATAACCTATCCCTGCTTTAAACTTCTCCACAATATCCCTGACCTGTCTGGTGTGTTCCTTGGGCTTCATGATGCTGTTTGTTCACTAATGTTCTCTAACAAACCTCTGAGGCCTTCACAGAACAGCTGTATTTATACTGAGATTAGATTACACACAAGTGGACTCTATTTACTAATTAGGTGACTTCTGAAGGCAATTGGTTGCACTGGATTTTATTTAGTGGTATCAGAGTAAAGGGGGCTGAATACTTTTGCACGCCACACTTTTCAGTTTTTTTATTTGTAAAAAAATTTGAAAACCATTTTTCCTTCCACTTCACAATTATGCGTCACTTTGTGTTGGTCTAGCACATAAAATCCCAATAAAATACATTTACGTTTGTGGTTGTAACATGACAAAATGTGGAAAAGTTCAAGGGGTATGAAAACCTTTGCAAGCTACTATATTATCTTTCTGCTGACTGGTTAGCATGCAAGAAAGACTTTTCACTGCGCCGCAGTACACGTGACAATAAACTAAACTAAAGATTAATATTTTAAAAAGGTAAAAGAATGCACTTAACACAACATTAAATTGATGTTAGCACATTAAACCAAAGTATTACTTTTACTTGAAATGAAGTGTAAAGAAAACAAAGTCTTCCAACAGTATCTGTCAGTACCTCTTACACTTTTCGTGAAGAATATCAACTCTAGGCAAATGATGGATCTGTGCTGAATGGAGCATCTCAGAATGGGTTGATCTGCACACTACAGATTTCCAGCTCTTCAGTACCTTCAGGAAGAACTGGAATGCTGCAGTGTTCATGTCAAGCCATTCCGAAATGCCTCATTCAGCACAAATCCATCATTTACTTAACAGCTGCCTAACCCTCAGAATAGTCTGAGGCCCTACATTTCTTCATTGTACTAGTGTTGAGCAAATTCCTCTCCACAAATGTACTTATTTTTTCTGGCTGAATTTATTATAGAGTCATACAGCACGGTCATAGGCCCATCGGACCAACTTGTCAAAGCCGATCAAGATGCCTCATTGAAGAATCTCACATTGAACAACTTCACCTTCAACTCCACTCATGTTCTTTAGGTCAAAGGTATAGATATGGGGACTGACATGGGTCCAAACTATGCCTGCCCCTTTGTAGAAAATATGGAGCAGTTGTTGCCTCTAATTAGGATCCTTTCCTCAACTCCAATGCATCGATATTTTTTAGTTTAAAGATACAGCATGAAAACAGGCCCTTTGGCCCACCCAGTCCACACTGACAAAAGATCAGCCAATTCTAAGTTATCCCATTCCCTACAAACTTGGGGGCAATTTGCAGAGGCCAATTAATCTACAAACCTGCACATGTTTGGGATGCGAGAGGAAACCCACGTGATCACACAGGGAGAATGTGCAAACTCCACACAGACAGTACCCGAGATCAGGATCAAACCCAGGTCTCTGGCACCATGAGGCAGCAGCTCTACCAGCTGCACCACCCTATGGATATTGGTGCTACTTTTTGAACTCATAAAGAATGTGAAAATTCCAGTAATAAACAAGGTGCTGGAGGTACTCAGCAGGCCAGGCCAGACTGGACATACAATGCTTCGGGTTGGGAACCTTCCTCGGATTATTTCCAGCCTATTCTCCCATTTCACATGATCCATTTCTGGCTCTTCCTTTCCCTTTGTAGAATTTCCAGTCTTCATTTCAGGGACAGACAAATATTCATAATAAGTCCTAAGTTTTCTTGATTGTCTCACCTTGCCTCCTGTGAAGACCATTGTGGTCCGTTAATTCCTCCATCTCCACAGTTTCTGCTCTGATGAACTTATAACAAAAGAGAATACATTTCTCGGTCCATGCTGGCTCCAAGGAGAACTATATGATTTGTCCCATTCCCCATCTCTATTTCCTAATGAAAACTATAGGCATATAACCATATAACAATTACAGCACGGAAACAGGCCCTCTCGGCCCTTCCAGTCCGTGCCGACCATTTGTTCTCCCCTAGTCCCATCTACCTGCACTCAGACCATACCCCTCCATTCCCTTCCCGTCCATATACCTATCCACTTTACTTTTAAATGTTAAAATCGATACTGCCTCCACCACTTCTGCTAGAAGCTCATACCACACAGCCACCACCCTCTGAGTAAAGAAGTTCCCCCTCACGTTACCCCTAAACTTCCGTCCCTTAATTTGCATGTCATGCCCTCTTGTTTGAATCTTCCCTACTCTTAATGGGAAAAGCTTATCCACGTCAACTCTGTCTATCCCTTTCATCATTTTAAAGACCTCAATCAAGTCACCCCTTAACCTTCTGCGCTCCAAAGAATAAAGACCTAACTTGTTCAAATGGCCCAAATCTCTCTGTAGACTTTGAAAATCTACTTCATTATCCACAACACCACCTATCTTAGTATCATCTGCATACTTACTTATCCAATTTTCCACCCCATCATCCAGATCATTGATGTACATGACAAACAACAGCGGACCCAACACAGATCCTTGAGGCACCCCACTGGTCACCGGCTTCCAACCTGACAAACAGCCATCCACCATTACTCTCTGACATACATGACTATTAACTCCCATTTGATTGTTTTGCCATTAACTTACACTTTGAGATGATTTAGAATCACAAATGAACATACCAGCAAATCTTTGCGATGTGGGAATTAACCAGAGATTCACTTTGTCACAGGGAGAATGCACAACCTCCTCAAAGACACATCTGAGGTCAGCATTGAACCCAGAACTGAGAGCCAAAAGCATTCACTGCTATACCACCATGCCACCTATGATGAGATTTTCCACACAGTTACCTTTTAAGTCTTCCTCAAGTTCTCCCCACCACCAGCATCCACCCTTCGCATTTTCTGCCAACTTCAAAGACATCCAATCACTGGACATATCTTCCCTTGCCCGTCCTTTTAGCATTCAGATGAAACCATTTTCTATAGGAGCCCCAGATGCACTCTTCCGCCTTCACCTAATGCAGGTTAACCTTTCTCTGGGTATTGTTCCTTTCAATTTGGCAGCGAATAAACCACGTGGCACATTTGCCTTAATTGGTCAGTGCCTTGAGTACAGTAGTTGTGACATAACTACTTTTATAGATACATTGGGGCAGGAGGAGGCCATTTGGCCCTTCGAGCCAGCACTGCCATTCATTGTGATTATGGCTGACAATTGACAATAGACAATAGGAGCACGAGTAGGCCATTCGGCCCTTTGAGCCAGCACTGCCATTCACTGTGATCATGGCTGATCATCCACGTTCAGCATCCCATTCCTGCCTTCTCAACATATCCCCTGACTCCGCTATCTTTAAGAGCTCTTTCTAACTCTCTCATGAAAGCATCCAGAGAATTGGCCTCCACTGCCTTCTGAAGCAGAGAATTCCACAGATCATCCACAATCAGTTAACCTTGCCTGCCTTCTCCCCATATTCCTTGATTCAGCGAGCCCCTAAGCACTATCTAACTTTTAAATTCATCAAGTGAATTGGCTTCTACTGCCTTCGGTGGCACAGAATTCCACAAATTCACAACTTTCTGGGTGAAAAGGTTTTTTTCTCATCTCAGTTCTAAATGGCTACCCATATTCTTAGACTGTGGCCCCTGGTTCTGGACTCCCCCAACATTGGGAACATTTTCCCTGCATCTAGCTTGTCCAGTCCTTTTATAATTGTATACGTTTCTATAAGATCCCCTCTCATCCTTCTAAATTCCAGTGAATACAAGCCCATTCTTTCCAATCTTTCCTCATATTATAGTCCCACCATCCTGGAGAACCTGCTGAACCCACGCTGCACTGCCTCAATAGCAAGGATGTCCTTCCTCATATTAAGAGACCAAAATTGCATGCAATACTCCAGATGTGGTCTCACCAGAGCCCTGTACAACTGCAGAAGGACATCTTTACTCTTATACACAAATCCTCTTGTTTTGAAGGCAACATGCCATTAGCTTTCTTCACTGCCTGCTGTACCTGCATATTTACTTTCAGTGACTGGTGTACAAGGACACCCAAGTCTCATTGCACTTCCCTCTTTCCTAATCTGACCCCAAAGTGGATAACCTCACATTTATCTGCATTATACTGCATCTGCCATGCATCTGCCCACTCACTCAACCTGTCCAAATCACCCTGCACCCTCCTAACATCCTCTTCACAGTTCACATTGCCACCAAGCTTTGTGTCATCTGCAAATTTGCTAGTGTTACTTTTAATCCCAACATCTAAATCATTAATATATATTGTAAATTGTTGTGGCCCCAGCATCAAGCCTTGCGGCACTCCACTCGCCACTGCCTGCCATTCTGACAGGGACACATTTATTCCTACTCTTTGTTTCCTGTCTGCCAACCAATTCTCTATCCATGTCAATACCCTATCCCCAATACCAAGTGGTCTGATCTCCTGTGTGGGACCTTATCAAATGCTTTCTGAAAGTCCAGATACACTACTTCCATTGGCTCTCCTTCATCCATTTGTCACATCCTCAAAAAATTCCAGAAGATTAGTCAAGTAGGATTTCCTCTTCATAAATCCAAGCTGACTTGGACCAATCCTTTTACTGTAAAAAAATGCGCCATTATTACTTCTTTAATAATTGGCTCGCGCATCTTTCCCACCACCGATGTCAGGCTAACTGGTCTATAATTCCCCCTTTTCCCTTCTTGAAAAGTGGGATAACATTATCTACCCTCTAATCCACAGGACCTGATACTGAATCTATAGAACATTAGAAAATGATCACCAATGCATCCATAATTTCTAGAGTCACATCATTGAGTACCCTGGGATGCAGACCATCAGGCCCTGGGGATTCATCAGTCTTCAGTCCTATCAGTCTACCCAATACTATTTCTCCCCAAATGCAAATTTCTTTCAGCTCCTCTGTCTCCCTAGATCCCCTGTCCTCTAGTACATCTGGGAGATTGTTTGTGTCTATCTTAGTGAAGACAGAGCCAAATTACCTGTTCAACTCTTCTGCCATTTCCGTGTTCTCCATAATAATTTCACCTGTTTCTGCCTTCAAGGGACCCACATTTGTCTTTACTAATCTTTTTCTCTTAACATACCTAAAGAAGCTTTTACTATCCTTTTTTATATTCTTGGCCAGCTCACCCTCTTACTTCATCTTTTCAACCCGTATTGCCCATTTTGTTACCTTCTGTTGTCCTTTGAAAGTTTCCCAATCCTTTGGCTCCCCGCTACTCTTTGCAATGTTATACACGTTTTCTTTTAGTTTTATCCATCCCTAACTTCCCTTGTCAGCCACGGCGTCCTCCTACATCCTTTTGAATCTTTCTTCCTCTTTGGAATCTTCTGGATTATGCCTAGAAATTCCTGCCATTGCTGTTCCACCGTCATTGCTGCTAGGATCTTTTTCCTGTCGACCTTAGCCAGCTCCTGTCTCATGCCTTCATAGTCCTCCTTGTTCAACTGCAACACTGACACTTCTGATTTAACCTTCAGCCTCTCAAATAGCAGATATTCAACTGTTCATGAAAATGTTAAACTAACCTCTAATTTGGCTATATTGATGACTTTATAAAATGTGGGAATGGAGAATTGTAATTTATTTCTGATTGTGATATACATATTCACTGGTTGTTGCGGTACAGAAATTTGTCGTTTTAATCTACGCAACCTACTGTTCAGGACCAATAATTCACAGGTAAAAATTCAGTCCAATTAAACAAAAACATTCTCTTGAGGAAATAGTTGTTTAAAATAAGACTGCTTGTAAGCAAAGTTCAACACAATGAATATCTATTGCCGATGTGATTACATTAATTGCTTCATTGGACCATGTTGATGGTGGAAAACGTAGGGAAGGTGGAATTGATTTTGTTCAGGAAATCATTACTATATCTCACAATGTTTGTATCTTGAGCATAGTTGGTAAATCATACTGAAAAAAAAATCTACTGGTCATTCAAGAGTGAAACAGAACTGACACTGTATAGTGGAACCAATAATGTGCACATTAGACAAAACCTAAGACTCCAGCTTTCAAATACGTTTGGTCTTTTGAATAATGCAAACATTGTCATTGTGCAGTTTAAAGGGTTATTTGTCTTATAACCTATTTTGCACTTATTTCAATTCACCAAGCAAAACATATCAACAGGCATGCTTTGAAATAAATTAAGAGCATATTCACAATCACGCAATGCTTGCCTGCCGTTTTATTTACGTGCATCAGGAGAGGAGGAGGGCAGAGAGTGGAGAGCAGTGTATGGGAGAAATGGGGAGAGTAAAAGGTAAATTCATTGTCACAAATGCATTCTTATGGCAATGAATTCCATATCCTGAGTTAATAAGTTCATAAGAGCAGAATTAGGCCATTCGACCCATCAAGTCTACTCCGCCATTCAATCATGATCTATTGGTCTGAAGAAGGGTTTCGGCCCAAAACTTTTCCCATCTCCTTCGCTCCATAGATTCTGCTGCACCCGCTGAGTTTCTCCAGCATTTTGTTTACGGTTGATCTATCTTTCCTTCTAAACCCCATTCTCCTGCCTTCTCCCCATAGCCCCTGACACCCTTACGAATCAAAAATCTGTCCATTGATTTGGCCTCCACAGCCTCCACAGATTCATCACATATTTATTCTCATATTTATGTGCCTTGTTTCTCGTCTTCTACAGAAATTGCACATGCAAGCTAGAAAGGCATGTGTGATCCGTGTTGTTAAATGAGTATATATAAAATAAATGAATTCCTGAGAGTACAATTATGTCACATGACAAACAGTGCATGAATTACCAGCAGTCATGGAAAGAACTCAAGGAAACAGTTAAAAGGGCCTCAGGGAGCCACATAATGGCTGTGACGAGTCGGTTTAAAGAAAATCCTAAAACATTTTACACCTACATTAAAAACAACAGGGTAACTAGCAAGAAGATAAGTGCTCAAGGATAAAGGAGGGAATTTGTACTTGGAGTCTGGGAATGTAGGCGAGGTACTCAATGAGTACTTTGCATCTACTTTTAGGAGAAACACATGGAGCACAGTGTGGAGAATTATTATTATTATTTTTATTATTATTATTATTATTAACATTATACTCATGGGCGCCTTTCAAAGACTCTCAAGGACGCCCTACAAAATTTAATAACGGGGCTGCCAACGCTCACGCTTTAAGCATGAGAATCACGCATTTGAAGAAACTCTCACGCCCTCACGCTGATCACAAATTTCTCACGCTCTGTGGTGAGAAATTCTGTGATCAACGAAAATTTCAAAACTCAGATAAACTGCATGGTCCGTGGGTGTTGGAGAGCCGGGGCTGAGGGAGGGATGGAAGCAGATTTAGCGGCGGGAACAGAGGCGGACGGAAAGCCGGGACTGCCGAGTGTTTGCGGAGCTGCCGAGTGTTTGTGGGGCTGCCGAGTGTTTGCGGGGCTGCCGAGTGTTTGTGGGGCTGCTGAGTGTTTGCGGGACTGCCGAGTGTTTGCCGGGGCTGCCGAGGGTTTGCCGGGGCTGCTGAGGGTTTGCGGAGCTGCCGAGTGTTTGCGGGGCTGCCGAGTCGCTCGCTGCATCTCCGGCCATGGAGCAGTGCAAGAGCCCCAGGCTAATCAGAGGCGTCGGAAGTGTTGCGCCGCTGCCGAAGGGGGGGAGAGAGGGGGGAAGAGAGGGAGGGGAGAGAGGGGGGATGAGAGGGGAGGAGAGAGGGGGGTAGAGAGGGGGGGAGAGAGGGGGGGAGAGAGGGGGGGAGAGGGGGGGGAGAGGGGGGGGGGGAGAGGGGGGGAGGGGGGAGGGGGGGGGGGGAGAGGGGGGGGAGGGGGGGGGGGGAGAGGGAGGGGGGGGAGAGGGAGGGGGGAGGGGAGAGGGGGGGGAGAGAGAGGGGGGAGAGAGAGGGGGGAGAGAGGGGATAGAGAGGCAGGGCTGCAGGGATGAGAATCACACATTTCGCCAAATTCTCACGCTGATCACAAATTTCTCATGCTGTCGTACGAAATTCTGTGATCAACGAAAATTTAAAACTCATATCAACTGCATGGGCCATGGGAGTTGGAAGCAGAAGCAGCGACGGGGACAGATGCAGACCGGGAGCGGGGCTGGTGAGTGTTTGCCGGGCTGGCGGGTCGCTCACTGCAGTTCCGGCCATGGAGCAGCCTCAGTGCAAGGTTTCGGAGGCGTTGCGCCGCTGCCGTGAGAGTCTCTGTGCCAAATTCACCCAGGTGACCGGCATGGATCAGGCTGCGGCTTGGTGCATCCTGGAGGACAACCAGTGGCTGCTGGAAGTAAGTACCAGGCACTGGATAGAAACGGTGGATGATAGTGAACTTCAAATGGGGGTGGTTGGAGAAAGCATCCTGCTTGCCTGCTAGATTTTCACTTACTGTAACTGCAGGAAAAATGTTCCCGATGTTGGGGGAGTTCAGAACCAGGGGTCACAGTTTAAGAATAAAGGGGGGGGGGGGCAGTTAGGACTGAGATGAGGGCAAACTTTCTTCACACAGAGAGTTGTGAATCTGTGGAATTCTCTGCCACAGAAGGCAGTGCAGGCCAATTCACTGGATGTTTTCAAGAGAGAGTTACATTTAGCTCACAAAATCAAGGGATATGGGGAAAAAACAGGAAAGAGGTACTGATTCTAGATGAATAGCCATGATCACATTGAATAGCAGTGCTGGCTCGAAGGGCCGATGGCCTATTCCTGCACCTATTTTCGACGTTTCTATGCTTGATTATATGGTAATAAAACTCGATCACTTGATTTTGAAGCATTCATGCATGGTGGAGGTATAATGTGGTCATAGAGTGATACAGTGTGAAAACAGGCCCTTCAGTGCAACTTGCCCACACCCGCCAACATGTCCCAGCTACGCTACCTGCTTTTGGTCCATACCTCCAAACCTGTCCTATCCAGTCTGTTTGTTTTTTTTAAATATTTTATTTATTAGAGGTAAATACATCAATGTATTTCACATATATATATTGTTACAATCATTGTACCCCACAATTTTATGGCTTTTAAAGAAAAAGAATAGAAAGAAAGAGTGAAATAGATGAAAAGAGTTGTGATAGTGAAAGAGCGTGCCAAAAGGGAGAAGAAACCCTTGGTCAAAGAATTAGAGAAAGGGGGTTAAGAGATAGACCCAAAAAAAAGGAAAAGGAAAAAAAAAGCCAGTTACTCTGTTATATATATCACGCAAAAGGAATCCACCAACTCCATAGTTTTTCATCCCCCCCTACCATGCAGACCACGTCTGAAAGAAGCGTTCTGATTTTCCTTCCAGGCGGAGTCTCATATCTTCCAGATGTAGTGTTTCAAACATAGTTGAAATCCACATATTTAATGTTGGTATAGGAGCATTTTTCCAGAATTTTAAGATTAGTTTTTTTCCTATTATTAAGCCGTAATCAAATAAATTATTTTGATACGCATTTAATTCCAGACTACCTTCTGTCATTCCGAAAATAATCCATTCTGGCTTTGGTGTCATTTTTATTTTAAACACTTTTGTGAAAATTTCAAAGATTTCAATCCAAAACCTTTGAATTTTTGTACAAAAGATGAATGAGTGCGCTATAGTAGCTTCTTGACAATGGCATTTATCACAAATTGGTGAAACGTTAGGGAAAAAATTATTTAATTTAGTTATCAAAGTTAGGCGCTTATATATTTACCAATGTGATTGGGATTGCATGGATCTCACCGGTAACTATCAAATATCTCCCATCCTTATCTGTTAAGGTATTTTTCTGTTTTATCTACAAAGTGTTAAGCATCAGTTTTTACCTCGATAATTATCAGCTATTGGTTGAAGGGGCTACCTAGGGCAGGCTTCTGGATCTGAGCCAGGAACCCATCATCCCCCTCACAACCCGGTTATAAATCTGCTTAAAGTTTATTAATATATTAAGTTATAGATGTTAGATTGTAAATCAACCCCTTACTACCGATCTGGTTAATGTTCATTACAATTTCTATGATAGTATTCTATGTTTTAAGTGTTAAAAGTGTTATTTCTATAACATTAGGTTATTCAGTTAAAAATTTTAAACCACGGTAATTGCTCTGTTCAGATTATATTGTAAAGCTCTGTATTCAGTGTTTATCTTTTTCCACTTCACTTGGAACCCAGTATGTCCTTGAATTAACATTCCTTGATAAGCCGTCGAGTCTAAACACAGGGAGAGTTCCATCTTCTGTTGAACACATTTCATGTTGAAATAATGAAGAGAGAATCCATACAGTACAGCTTTTCAAGTTACTTATTCTCTTCCACGATGGTTAAGGCATATTTATATGCGCTCTCCGGATTTGTAAACGATTTTTGCTGAGCGTTGTAAGAAATGCGCATTCTCGCGGGAAAGTAGACTCCATATCTGACACCCTTCACGCCTTGGAGCGCTTGCTTTACCTTGAAGAACTGATTTCTTTTTTGGACCACTTCATAGGGGTAATCGCTAAATATTTTGAAGGTTGTCTGCTCGTATTTCAGTAGTACTCCATATTTGATATTATTCATCACCTCTTCCACGCCAGAGATGTCCCGAAATTTCACAATGATCTGACGTGTGTATTCTGAGCCTGTTTGGGATTTTTGTTTCAATCTCGGAATTCGATGTGCCGCTTCAATTTTCATAAGGTTAGGAAGATTGAGAGCTTCTTTAATTAGATCCGCAGCAAACTCCCGAGGGTTATCTCCCTCGGCTTCCTCGGGTACTCCTACTAGCCTTAGATTAAAGCGTCTGGAACGAGTTTCCAAGTCTAGGCACTTATCCGAACATTTTGCCAGCTGTTTTGCAGTGAGGTCGTGCTCTGTCTTCATTTTCTTCATATCCTCGGCCATTCATCCCATCTCTTCTTCCATCTCTTTCATTGTTTTCACATATGAGGCGACAGTCTCACGCACTGCAACAAACCTCTTATCAGTGTCTTCATCCCCCTTGTCCATTCGCTCCAATAGTTCAACTCTCACATCTTCAATTCTTTTATTTACGGTGTTGATCGAATCCTGCACAGACTCAATAACTTTCAAATTGCCCATATTCAGCATTAGCTTATCTGTCACATCTTTCATCATTTTTTCCATGTGCGTTCTGTTCACCTTTTCACCTTTCAGTTCTCTTACCGTTTGCTTTAAGTCCTCAAAGTCTTTCTGTTTATCTGCCTTAGCTCTTGTAGACATTTCAGAAGGCAGTTGTCCCTCAAGAGCACCTTCAAAAGTCGATTCTCCAAGCTCTTCAGGCTCTATCTCAGTGCTGCAGTATATTTTTGAAATGCTTCTCTGAGGACTATGAGCAGAAATTGGATTCTGCATTTAAAGGGTTAAATCCAGAGTTTAATGCACAGCACTTATTGTTGACGCCATCAGCAGAGCATTCCAGGCCTCCGATAACCTTTTTTAACCGGTCACAATCTCTAGATCCAGTTTTAATGAGAAAAATCGCAAATTTTCGCGAGCGGAGCTATGTGTGGCGATTGTTACAAAAACAAGGCGCCACCGGAAGTCTAACTGTTTCTTAAATGTTGGGATGGTCCCTGCCTCAACTACCTCCTCTGGCAGCTTGTTCCAAACACCCACCACCCTTTCTGTGGATAAAATTATCCCTTAAAAAGTTACCTCTTAAAAATACTTCATACAAAAAACATTGAAATCATACTTCTACAATGCACTAAAACATGATTTTAATACATCAAATTTCAAAAAGTTCCTACCCCGGGAGGGGGACACACACCCTTCTTCCACACCTTCTCCCCACTCGGTTGCTCAAGTCCCTCATTGGGTACCCCCAAGGCCAGTGATCGCTCAGCCTCCCCACTTTCAAAAACGCTCCACGGCCCCTGGTTCAGATGGAGAACACTGCCAGATGTGAGCGGGGAACTGAGGCCTGTTGTCCATGATGTTTGGATCCCAATGCTCAGCGCTTCATGTTTCGGAGTTGGCTAATGTTATTGATTTGTAATTAGCCTGATGACTTCAGGACAGTTTGTTACGAAAATGTAAGAAATGGTATCAGAATACTTATACAGCTGGGTGAGCATAATTTTATGGATGGGAATTGTGTGCAACCAATTGATGACTTCTTTGACAAAGTGACTAGCATGTTAGATAATAAGGAAGCCAATGAATGTAGCAAATGTTGTTATCCATAATTTGGTCTGTGAAGTGCCCCATAAAGGATTACTGCATTAGCTAAACACCTGTAGACTTGAACGTAATAGGTTAAGTCCAGGGAGTCAGATATGGGGCATTATGTGTGGGCCAGATATATTATCAGTGTAAAGGGGCTAGGAGCAAGGCCGAGTGTGCATCCAGAGTCAAGGTCTGGAATAGTACTAGGTGTGCAGTCAAAGCTGGGATCAGGGGTATGTTCAGCACTGGAAACCTAAGCAGGTAAGCAGCTATGATCAGGGTAGAATAGGGGGCCCGGTGTAGGGCTGGACTCAGGGACAGGAATGAGAGAAGGTATGCAACTGGAGTCAGGGCCAGGAGTAGTACCAGGTGTGCAGTGAAACCCAGGTTCGCCAACATGGGCCAAGTATTTGATTATAATCTGATTTACATACATGAATACACTTTCATTCATGTGCTGCATGTATGGATCAGAGTCTGGGCTCTACTGTGGAATGTAATTACGAATGTAATTTACTCTAACCTTATTCATAGCTAATCCAATTTAAAGCATGTATATTGCATTCAAGTGTAAGTTAAAAGACTCGCTACACAATGCACCATATTACACAATTTCAAGCTGAAAAATGCAAAAGTTCCGTACCAATGGGAGGGGGGAACTTTTCTCTAGTCCGCCTGGACCTCACCTGTGGCATTGGGTGAGGTCCAGGCGGACTAGAGAATAGCTAATGTTGTTTCTTTATTTAAGCAGGGAAGTAGAAAAAATCCACTGATGAGCTTCACATCAGTGGTAGGGAAGCTATTGGAGAGGATTCTTTGGAATAAGATTTACTCCCATTTGGAAGAGAATGGGTTAATTAGGGACATTCAGCACGGCTTTGTACATGGCAGCTCATATCTTAGTAACTTAGTCGGGAATTTTGAGAAGGTGGGTAGGGCAGTGGATGTTGTCTACATGGATTTTAGTGAGGTAGTTGATAACGTCCCCCATTGTAGGCTAATTCAGAAGATTAAGATGCATGGGATTAACAGTGACCTGGTCACATGGATTCAGAACTGTCTTACAGATGAAAGACAGGGGGTTGTGGTGGAGGGACAATATTCTGGCTGGAGGACCATAACCAGTGGAGTTCCACATGGATCTGTGCTGGGACCTCTGCTCTTAGAGATATATAAATGACATGCATAAACGTAAACAGTTTGCAGATGACACTAAAATTCTTGGGGTTGACTGTGGGGAAGGCTGTCAAATTATTAACAGGATATAGTTTAGCTACCCGGTGAAATGTGCGAAGAAATGGCAGATTAAATTTAATACAAGCAAGTGAGAGGTATTGCAATTTGGGAGGTTAAATGTAAGGTGAAAATATACAATTAATGGCATGACTTTAACAGCATTGATGTACAGAAGGATCTCGAGGTGCAAGTCCAAAACTAGCTGAAAGGAAACAGAAGTAGAGTGATTAAAAAGGCATACGGTCTGCATGCTTTAACAGGTCAAGAAGTCATGATAGGACTTTGGCTACACTTGGAGTGCAGCCTGCAGTTTTGGACACTCGATTACAGGAAGGGTATGGAGGGTTTGGAAAGAGCGAAGAAGCGATTTACCAGAATAATGCCAGGATTAGGGGGTATTCGTCACCAATGGACAGCCTTGGATTGTTTTCTCTGGGATGCCGGAGGATTCGCAGCGAGCTGATATAAGTATATAACATTATGAGAGGCATAGATATGATACAGTTAGAACTTTTTCCCAGGATGTAAAAATCAGATACTAGAGGACAGAGCTTTAAGGTGAAGGGGCAAAGTTTCTGGGAGATGTGGAGTTTTTTTACACTGAGGGTGATGAGTACCTGGAATGCACTGCCAGTGGTGGTGGTTGAGGCAGTTTCAGTTTAGTTTATTGTCACATGTACAAAGGTACAGTGAAAAGCTTTTGTTGTGTCCCAATAAATCAGCAGGAAACCAATTACGTGATTATATCGATCCATTTATAGTGTACAGATACATGACAAGGTAGGGAAATCCACCAAAGTCCGGCATTCCAGTGCAGGGCAAAGCCAGCAAAGTCAAGATTCAAGATTCAAGAAAGTTTAAAGTCCTATTAAAGTTTAATGTCCTTCATAATTGTGAAGTAGAAGGAAAATGATACATGGTTTTCAAATTTTTTTACAAATAAAAAACTGAAAAGTGTGGCGTGCAAAAGTATTCAGCCCCCTTTACTCTGATACCCCTAAATAAAATCCAGTGCAACCAATTGCCTTCAGATGTCACCTAATTAGTAAATAGAGTCCACTTATGTGTAATCTAATCTCAGTATAAATACAGCTGTTCTGTGAAGGCCTTAGAGGTTTGTTAGAGAACATTAGTGAACAAACAGCATAATGAAGCCCAAGGGACACATCAGACAGGTCAGGGATAAAGTTGTGGAGAAGTTTAAAGCAGGGTTAGGTTATAAAAAAATATCCCAAGCTTTGAACATCTCACGGAGCACTGTTCAATCCATCATCCGAAAATGGAAAGAGTATGGCACAACTGCAAACCTACCAAGTCATGGCCGTCCACCTAAACTGACAGGCCGGGCATGGAGAGCATTGATCAGAGAAGCAGCCAAGAGGCCCATGGTAACTCTGGAGGAGCTGCAGAGATCCACAGCTCAGGGGGGAGAATCTGTCCACATGACAACTATTAGTCGTGCACTACACAAATCGGGCCTTTATGGAAGAGTGGCAAGAAGAAAGCCATAAGAAGTCCCGTTTGCAGTTTTCCACACAGCAAACATGTGGAGGAAGGTGTTCTGGTCTGATGAGACCAAAATTGAAGTTTTTGGCATAAATGCAAAACGCTATGTGTGGCGGAAAACTAACACTGCACATCACCCTGAACACACCATCCCCACTGTGAAACAGGGTGGTTGCAGCATCATGCTGTGGGAATGCTTTTCTTCAACAGGGACAGGGAAGCTGGTCAGAGTTGATGGGAAGAAGGATGGAGCCGAAATAAAGGGCAATCTTGGAAGAAAACCTGTTAGACTCTGCAAAAGACTTGAGACTGGGGCAGAGGTTCACCTTCCAGCAGGACAATGACCCTAAACATACAGCCAGAGCTACAATGGAATGGTTTAGATCAAAGCATATTCATGTGTTAGAATGGCCCAGTCAAAGTCCAGACCTAAATCCAATTGAGAATCTCTGGCAAGACTTGATATTGCTGTTCACAGACGCTCTCCATCCAATCTGACTGAGCTTGAGCTATTTTGCAAAGAAGAATGGGCAGAAATTTTAGTCTATAGATGTGCAAAGCTGGTAGAGACATACTTGCAGCTGTAATTGCAGCGAAAGGTGGTTCTACAAAGTATTGACTCAGGGGGGCTGAATACTTTTGCACACCACTTTTTTCAGTTTTTTATTTGTAATAAAATTTGGAAACCATGTATCATTTTCCTTATACTTCACAATTATGCACTACTTTGTGTTGGTCTATCACATAAAATCCCAATAAAATACATTTACGTTTGTGGTTGTAACGTGACAAAAATGTGGAAAAGTTCAAGTGGTATGAAAATTTTTGCAAGCCACTGTACCATTATATAAATATATACACTCATGAATAAATAAACTGATAACGTGCAAATAAACGGATAATGGGCTATTAATATTGAGAGTTTTGTCCGAGCCAAGTTGAACAGACTGATGGCTGTGGGGAAGTAGCTATTCCTGAACCTGGTCGTTGCAGTCTTCAGGCTTCTGTACCTTCTGCCTGAACTGGAGGGGAGGAAGACATGGGAAGGATGTGAAATGGCCAGGACATGATTGTGTACAGAATCTTTATGTCCTTGTTAGGTTAAAAGGAAATAGTAAAAATTGCCATGGTTTTAGAGGAAAATTAGCGACTTGCGAAAAGAGAGATCTCAAGAATTATGGAGGCATGGGGAGGTCATCTTAAGAAAAGAAATTGATAAAAGGACTGCTTTGGCAGTGTTTCTACAGTTTTAGAACAAATTTTGCAGACCAAAAGAGATGGGGGAGATATTGAACAATTTCTTTTCCGCTCCAAGGAGCCCTCTCAAGGTTGAACCGAGGTAACCGGTCAGCTATGGAAACTATGAGATTCTACGGACACTGGGTCTCCAGGTCCTGACAGGATATTCCCTAGGACATTGAGGGAAGTTAGTGTAGAAATAGCAGGAGCTTGACAGAACCAACTCTCCGTAATCTTAAAACAGGAATAGTGCCGGAGATTGGCGTACTGCGCTTCATTGTTTAAAAAGGGTTCAAAGAATTGCAGCAGTAGTTTCTCAGTGGTGGGCAAATTAATGGAAAGATACTTAGAGATAAATATATAAGCACACAGGGTCTGATCAGGTCAACAATTTGTGGCCGGGAAGCTCATGTTTGACAAACCTTCTTGAATTTTTTGAAGTGGTAACTAGGAAATTGATGAGGGTAAAGCAGTGATGGTCCAGTAAGGCCTTTGACAAGGTTCCCCATGGAAGGTTGGTTCAGAAGGTTCAATCTTTGGGTTTTGGCTAGCAAGATGGATTCAACAGTGGCTGAGGGAGATGTCAGAGGTGGTGGATTGTGTCAGGTGGGCGGTGACCAGTGGACAGTGCCTCGATCTCTCCACTGTTGTTTGTCATGTACATCAATGATCATGATGGGGTGGAAAATTGGATAAGTAAGTATGCAGATGATACTAAGATAGGTGGTATTGTGGATAATGAAGTAGATTCTCAAGTCACAGAGATTTGGGCCATTTGGAAAAGTGGGCTAGATGGCAGATGGAGATGCTGATAAGTGTGAGGTGCTACATCTTGGCAGGACAAATCAAAATAGGACGTACATGGTAAATGGTAGGAATTGAGGAATGCTGTGGAACAGAGGGATCTAGGAATAACTGTGCATAGTTCCCTGAAGGTGGAATCGCAGGGTGGTAAAGAGCCTGGTGTGCTGGCCTTTATAAATCAGAGCATTGAATATAGGAGTAGGGAAATAATGTTAAAATTGTACAGGCATTGGTAAGACCAATTCTGGAGTATGGTGTACAATTTTGGTCGCCTAGATTTCAACAAAATAGAGAGAGTACAGAGGAGATTTACTAGAACCACTCCAGCAACTATGTTACAGAGTAAATTGAACAAGTTAGGTCTCTCTGGAGCGCAGAAGGTTAAGGGGGGGGGACTTGATTGAGTCTTTAAAATGATGAAAGGGATAGACAGAGTTGACGTGGATAAGCCAGGGAGATTCAAATAATGTATGACTTGAGAATTAAGGAGACAGAAGTTTAGTTAAGTGAGGGGGAACTTCTTTTAGGGTGGTGGCTGTGTGGAATGCTTCCAGCAGAGGTGGTGGAGGCAGGATCGATTTTAACATTTAAAAGTAAAGTGGATAGGTATATGGACGTGAAGGGAATGGAGGGGTATGGTCTGAGTGCAGGTAGATGGGACTAGGGGAAAACAAATGGTCGGCACGGACTGGAAGGGGCGAGAGGGCCTGTCTCCGTGCTGTAATTGTTATATGGTTATATGGTTATATGGTAAAAGCTGGGAAGAAACTGTCCCTGAATCTGGCACACTTCTATACCTTTTGCCTGATGGGAGAGGGGAGAAAAAGGAATGGCCAGGGTGCTAATCATCCTTGATTATGCTGCAGGCATTGCAGGCAACGTGAGATATAAATTGAGTCAATAGAAAGGAGGTTGGTTTGTGTGATGGTCTGGGCTGCGTCCTCATTTTGCTGCAATTTCTTATGGTCTTGGATGGAGCTGATCCCAAGCCAAGCTGTGATGCATCCTGATAACATGCTTTCTATGGTGCATCTGTAGGTTGATGAGAGGTGTAGGGGTCAGGCCAAACTTCCTAAGAAGGTAGAGGCTTTGGTCTGCTTTCTTGGTCGTTGATTCAATATAAGCGGGCGATCCATGAGTTGTTGACGATATTAACTCCTAGGAAGTTGAAGTTTTCAACCATCTCTACTTCAGCACCATCATTGCAAACTAGTGTATGTGTACCGCATCGTTTTCTGAAGTAGATTACTATCTCCTTTGTCGTGCTGACATTGAGAGAAAGGTTGTTGTCTCGACACCAGGACACGAGGTTCTCAATCTCCTTCCTGGACTCCTTCTCATCATTATTTGATATCCGATCCACAATGGTGGTGTTGTCTGCGAATTTGAAAATTGAATTAGATTTGTACAGGGCTGCACAGTCGTGGGTGTACAAGGAGTAAAGAAGGGGGCTGAGAACGCATCCTTGCAGAGTTGAGGATTATCGTGGAGGACGATTTGTCCCCTATCATCACTGATTGGGTTCTGTTGGTCAGTAAGTCAAGGATCCAGTGCTGACACCAAGTCCCACGAGTTTGGTGATATGCTTGGATGTTTCAATGAAATTAAAGGCAGAGCTGTAGTCAATGAATACAGATGCGACAGTGGCATTTAACAGACTTTTGGGTTGGATTATATGCAGACAGCTAAGAGTTGGTCTCAGCATCATGTTTGGCACAGAAACTGTGGGCCGAAGGGCCTGTTTAAATGCTGTGCCGTTCCATGTCCTATTTCTGTCTACCAATAAAGTACTTGCAGTCTTTGTTCAGCCCTCATCACTCTTCCAGCTCTTTACCCCCCCCCCCCCCCCCACCTCACAATCAGTCTGAAGAAGGGTCTTGACTTCCTGACCCAAAACATCACCTATCCATGTTCTCCAGGGATGCTGCCAGACCTGCTGAGTTACTCCAGTACTCAATGTGAACCAGCATCTGCTGTTCCTTGTGTCTCCAGCCTAATATTTAATTTGTAACGTTGTCCAATTCTAACCTTGTTTTGACTTTACGACTAAAATTTTCATAAAGGTTTTCGTTACCACTTGCCTGACCATTTAAACTTATGTTCATCTAAAACACTATTGTCCACATCTTATTTGGTACCAAGTCATTACCCTGTACCTGCTGATCAGTGGGGATAAGTATAGTGGTCCATGTTTCCTCAGACTTGTTCTATCTTCCTTTTAAAAAATGGGAATCGCAAGCTGCACAAATAGTGTGTAGCTCTGCACTATTTCCTTAACAACTGTTATTATTACAATACTATTATAAAGTATGGAATAACTAGCTGGGTGTTATTGAAAAGTAATAAATAGGTTTACTGTTATTTACACCAAAGGACTAATGTATTTTGGGTAGGTGAAATGTTGCAGGAAGATAACTTTACTGTCCTTTATTCATGCATATTTATACTTCTTTGACAAGTTGTAATTATGATAGAAACATAGAAACATAGAAATTAGGTGCAGGAGCAGGCCATTCGGCCCTTCGAGCCTGCACCGCCATTCAATATGATCATGGCTGATCATCCAACTCAGTATCCTGTACCTGCCTTCTCTCCATACCCCGTGATCCCTTCAGCCACAAGGGCCACATCCAACTCCCTCTTAAATATGGCCAACGAACTGGCCTCAACTACCTTCTGTGGCAGAGAATTCCACAGATTCACCACTCTCTGTGTGAAAAACGATTTTCTCATCTCGGTCCTAAAAGACTTCCCCCTTATCTTTAAACTGTGACCCCTTGTCCTGGACGTCCCCAACATCGGGAACAATCTTCCTGCATCTAGCCTGTCCAACCCCTTAAGAATTTTGTAAGTCTCTATGAGATCACCCCTCAATCTTCTAAATTGATTTATTTCCAACGTTCTTTTCCCCTGCAATCAGACTGAAGAAGAATCCCGACCCGAAATGTCACAAGTCCATGTTCTTCAGAAGTGGGTAGCATGGTGGTGCAGCAGTAGAGTTGTTGCCTTACAATGCCAGAGACCCGGGTTCGATTCTGACTATGGGTGCTGTCTGTATGGAGTTTGTAAGTTCTCCCCGTGACCGCATTGGTTTTCTCCAGGTGCTCCGGTTTCTTCCCACACTCCAAAGACATACTGGTTTGTAGGTTGATATGCTCCGGTAAAAAATGTAAATTGTCCCTAGTGTGTGTTGCATAGAGCTGGTGTATGAGGATCAATGCTCAGCACGGACTCGGTGGGCTGAAGGGCCTGTTTCCGCACTGTAACTAGAGTTTAAAACTAAAAATGCTGCCTGACCTGCTGCCCTTTGCACTTTGACTCCAGCACTTGGTGTCTTTCTATTCCCCTCAACCAGTTCTAATCCACAACATTTACGTGGCTGACATCAAATTCCCAAAACAAGCAATTTATTTCAAACCCTGTTTGGCAGTCGAGAGAAAATAATTACCTGAAGGCCTCCTTGAAAAATTGTACCATCTTCACCAAATTATGGGAATCTCCAACCTAAAACTGCTTCATGTGACAGGAAAGCATCCGGGGAAGCACTATCCAACTTGAATCTTTCCAAAGGGAGAATGTGGAGGCAAAACACAAACTGTAGCAGAATCCAAACAACCCATCACTAGCCATACCCAGCATCATCTGCCCCTCCTGTGGGAGGGTCTGCAGATTACAGACAACATGAGTCATCTCACAACCCACAGATCTGCATTGGAGGCAATTATCCACAAACCCTGAGGGTTAACATAATGACCACCAATTAGTTTGAAATAAATTATCACCATACTAATGATCCACACCTACAAACAATGCTAATGAGCAGGATCATCATTCTTCTGACTTATGAACTTTTGACGTTTCAATAGGAACCGTAGTCGAGAACAGAACTGCTGACCCTGGCCTGACCCAGGTAAATATTTAATTTTCATTTATTCACTGTAAAACAGTCTGCAGTGTTAATATTTGCTTCATAAACAACAGGGAGAATGCAGCATTTCCATTGAAAGTGAAATCTTATTTTAAGGGGGTTCTCCATTAATTTAGTTTAGTTTAGTTTAGAGATACAGCACGGAAGCGGGTTCTTCGGCCCACCGAGTCCGCGCCGACCAGTGATCCCGCACACTGACACTATTCTACACACACTAGAGACAAGTTACAATTTTACCAAGCCTATTAACCTACAAGCCTGTACATCTTTGTGTGAGAGGAAACCGGAGCACCCGGAGAAAACCCACACAGGTCAGGGGGAGAAAATACAAACGGCATACAGACAGCACCCATAAGATCGAATCTGGGTCTTTTTGGGTCTGTAAGGCAGCAACTCTATCATTGCACCACTGTGCTGCCGTGTGATATCACAGATTTCCACAATTGTGAACAATGTTTGAAAGAGGTTTCCAAAGTGCTGATAGCTACTATCTAAAAACTGGGGTTTCTCTAGAGATCAGCTAATTAGTGCATCATTTCCAACATTTTTTGCAGTCTTCAACTGAAGCAACCGGCACTGTGCAGAATATTGAAATGAAATAAAGATTTTCAGTTTAATATTACTCAATTTAGAGTCATAGAATCATACAGAGAATAAATAGGTCCTTCAGCCCATGGGCGGAAAACCCGGGGGGCCAGAGGGGACAAGTCCCCTCCATGTTTTGAGAGGTGGGGGACATCCCCCCCCAAGTTTTTGTAATCCGGACTTTAAAATCTACCCTTTCCGCGAGACAGTGGAGGTGGGACTGCTGATCGAGGGCGCCGATTGGACGCGAGAGATGTCGGTCAGCAGGCAATGGGGGCGGGACATGATGTGGGTGAATATGCGCATGTGTGGGTGAGTGTGCGCATGCGTGCGCGGCCGCCAAAAATTTGTGTCCCCCCATCCCCTAAATGTTTTTATAGCGAGTTCCGCTCTTGCTTCAGCCTAACTTGGTTAGGCAACCAAGATGCCTCATCTAAGCTAGTTTTCCATATCTCCTCTAAATCTTTCCTATCCATGTCCTTGTCCAAATGTCTTTTAAATGTTATTATTTTACCTGTCAAAATTAATTCCGCTGTCAGTTCTTTCCATATACTCACCACCCTTTCTGTGAAAACATTTCCCCTCTCACCTTAAACCCATTCAAGAAGAATGGGGGGAACAGACTGAAGAAGGATCTCGACCCGAAACGTTGCCTATTTCCTTCGCTCCATAGATGCTGCCTCACCCGCTAAGTTTCTCCAGCATTTTTGTCTACCCTCATTCATCCTGTACTATACCACCCATTCATCCTGTACTGATCCACCCCATCCATCCCGTCCTGATCCCCCCATTCAACACCACTGACATCCCCCGTGCTCTCCCCTCACAATTTTACACACTCCAACCAACAGGTACTAATCCACCTGCCTCAATCCATCCATTCCGCACCGACTGCCTTCTCAATCCCATCTAACCACCCCGCACTGACCCTATTGTGCTGGCAATGTCTTCAGAGCGAACATTGACTATGTTTGATAATGGAATGCAATCAAATGTATTTTAATTCCCAATGTTATTATTTGTTTCCATCCATAAAGATGGATTAATTAAATTGTGAACACGTGAAACATTAAAACCGCAGTGTTCGATTGTCACTGCTACCATTGACACGTTATTACAGAATTCATTTTAACGGCAAATCAATTCTCTTAATATGGAGTATCAGTACTGTAGTTATTTAATGAGCAACATTCACAACTATATGTTGGATTTATCCAGGTTATACTTCTAGACTTTTAGAAGGCTTTCGACAAGGTCCCACATAAGAGATTAGTATACAAACTTAAAGCACACCGTATTGGGGGTTCAGTATTGATGTGGATAGAGAACTGGCTGGCAGACATGAAACAAAGGGTAGGAGTAAAAGGGTTATTTTCAGAATCGCAGGCAGTGACTAGTGGGGTACCACAAGGCTCAGTGCTGGGACCCCAGCTATTTACAATATATATTCATGATTTGGACAAGGAATTGAATTTAACATCTCCACGTTTTCGGATGACCCGAAGCTGGGGGGCAGTGTTAGGTGTGAGGAGGATGCTAGGAGGCTGCAAGGTGACTTAGATAGGCTGGGTGAGTGGGCAAATGCATGGCAGATGCAGTATAATGTGGATAAATGTGAGGTTATCCACTTTGGTGGCAAAAACAGGAGGGTAGACTATTATCTGAATGGTGGACGATTAGGAAAATGGGGGGATGCAACGAGACCTGGGTGTCATGGTACACCAGTCATTGAAAGTAGGCATGCAGGTGCAGCAGGCAGTGAAGAAAGCGAATGGTGTGTTAGCATTCATAGCAAAAGGATTTGAGTATAGGAGCAGGGAGGTTCTACTGCAGTTGTACAGGGTGTTGGTGAGACCACACCTGGAGTATTTCGTACAGTTTTGGTCTCCATATCTGAGGAAAGACATTCTTGCCTTAGAGAGGGTACAGAGAAGGTTCACCAGACTGATTCCTGGGATGTCAGGACTTTCATATGAAGAAAAACTGGATAGACTCGGCTTGTACTCGCTAGAATTTAAAAGATTGAGGGGGGATCTTATAGAAACTTACAAAATTCTGAAGGGGTTGGACAGGCTAGATGCAGGAAGATTGTTCCCAAATGTTGGGGAGGTCTAGAACAAGGGGTCACAGTTTAAGGACAAGTGGGAATTTCTTTAGGACCGAGATGAGGAAAACATTTTTCACACAGAGAGTGGTGAGTCTCTGGAATTCTCTGCCACAGAAGGTAGTTGAGGCCAGTTCATTGGCTATATTTAAGAGGGAGTTAGATGTGGCCCTTGTGGCTAAAGGGATCAGGGGGTATGGAGAGAAGGCAGGTACAGGATATTGAGTTGAATGATCAGCCATGATCATATTGAATGGCGGTGCAGGCTCGAAGGGCCGAATGGCCTACTCCTGCACCTATTTTCTATGTTTCTAAAGTTGGTCATATTCATCGCAAATTTGGTCAGGAGATATTTCAGTTGAAATTGCCTATTTCAGAGGCAATTCCAACATTAGCTTCTGAACACCTCAGAGTGAATGCAAGGTATCTTTGATGCTGTTGGCTGCCTAAGATTAAGAAAAGTCCACATACTATCAATTGACTGCCAGAAAGTTGTCAAATTATTTCTGAATTTGGTTCATTTATAGTTCTACGGAAACTCATGCCACTGGATGGTTTGCAAATTATATTTTAGTTGAATTATTATTGTCAAGTGTACCAAGATACAGTGAACAATTTAGTTTGTTATGATATATGAATATATGGCATATGTTGGACGGAATTCAATGTGGGTAGTATAATATAATAGTTTAATACTGCTGAATGCAGTATGTACAGTGCTGGTACAGGAGGAAACAAAGTGGAGTCAGTTTTCTGAACATAGAAGAGATGAACTAATCTATTTTTTTCAACAGAGCTTGTCTCAGACTCCATCTGGAGTTCCAGTCTGGTTGTGAACCTCAGGAGAGGTAGATTATCCTTGTAGGGATGACACCAGGCTTCAAGAGTTACATTGGGATTTGTGAAGTCAAATTGAGAACATCCCTTGAGTTTAAACAGTTTAGGGGATATTGATCCAACATTTTCAAGAAGATACGGGCAGCCATGGTGACATAGCGATAGAGGTGCTGCCATATGGGCCTGTCCCACTTTGGCGATTTTTTTCGGTGACTGTCATAGTCGTAAAAGATCGCCGACTGGACCTCCCTATGACAATGTCTACAACAACCTATCACCTAGTCGACATCAAGCTACGGCAAGCTACCGACAACCAGTGACCCATTAGGACGTCCACCTACGACCACACCTACGACAACCTACGTCCACCCGCGCCAAGCTATGACAATGTATGACAATTCAGTCGCCGCCACCTGTCGCCGGTTGACGTAGGTAGTCGCCAATGGAATTCACCGGTCAGCACCGGCGACAACCTACGTCATCCTGGCGACAACCGATGACAACACCTATGTCAGGAGAAGTCAAGCTACGCTCAATGGCGTCAACTTTAGCCGACTGTCTCCGAAAAGTTATGAACATTTCAAAATCTAGCGACAACCGGAAAAACGCTAGGATTCTTTAGGCAACTGAGAAGGCTACTAACGATCATACAGACGACAACCATGTGGCAACAGCTGAGTCGCCTGTAGTCACATAAAAAATAGCCTAAGTGCGACAGGGGCATTACAGCAGTTGCAGCGCTGGAGACCCAGCTTCAATCCCGACTACGGGTGCTGTCTGTACAGAGTTGTTCTCCCCGTGACCGTGGGTTTTTTTCTGAGATCGGTTTCTCCCACATTCCAAAGACTTACATGTTTGTAGGTTAATTGGCTTGGTGTATGTGTAAATTGTCCCTCGTGTGTGTAGGATAATGTTAATGTGCAGACATTGCTGGTCTGAGCGGTCTTGGTGGGCCGAAGGGCTTGTTTCCGTGCTGTATCTCTAACCTAAACTAAATTAAATGAAACTAATCAGGAGATGGCTGTTTGGCATTTACCACCCATTCTCTTCCCATGAAAGAGATGGCCCTAAAATATAACTGATTCAGAGGGGTAACTCAACTATAACTTTCTTGTTGTTAACTTTTTTGGGGACAAAAATGATTTTTCTAAATCAAGTGTGCCGTGTCATATCAACACTGAGATCTGGAACAATAAAATAACACTTTTTGGCTCATTTCTAAAACTGAGCCAACTTTATTTCTTGATCCACCCACTTATCTTCATTGCATTCTCTTTTAACTTTCACTCACTGTGAAAGCATTCAGGACAGTTTGACGAGCCAGGAGGTAGTGGGTGCTTGCATGCTTGCAATCTGTATTTTGGATTATGTATTTTTTAGCTGAAAACTTATGTGGGAGGCAAAAGCACCCGGAGTTCAGAGGAATGCTGACACATGCCGACAAAGCATAAGCCTCAAGGGGGCATCTTCAACATGAGTTAAGCAAATTTTTGAGGACGCTGATTTTTTTTTTGCCAATTATTCCTGTTTTTACGTAAATGCTTTGTTATACTTCAATTGACATTGCTATTTTGTATAGAGTTGTGAGGGAGATAGAGTTAGTTAGTTAATTAGATGGTTTACACTATGCTTACTCCCAGTATAGTGTGCAAAGTATATTGGAGGTGGATGTTTATGTTAAAATTTATTTTATGTGGTTGTATGTATTTTTGCTTTTTTACTTAGTATGGCTGTATGGTAACTCAGATTTCAGTACCTTAATTGGTACATGTGGCAACTAAATTTAGTCTTGAATCTTGAATCTTCTCATGCTGATATGAAATATGTATGTAAGGAACAGTGCAGCATTAGTTGCATAGTTGGAGTTAGTCACAGGTGGCTGGTAGCTTTGGCAAAATCCACTGCATTATCCTTGAAAAAGTTGACAGAACATTTTTTTGTGGCCTCTTTAAGCTTATTTTCCAGCTGCTCTACGACCATGACGCTATGCTCTATCACGATCCAATTATTGACTTGGCCCTTTTTTTGATTGAAGAGGTTGACTGAAGACATGAGATTGAGATACTGCATTCATAAAGTTCATAAAATGTAATAACACCATTTTAAAACAAATCCTTAAATCTTAATATGATTTGAATTAGATGTTTGAAAATTTAAGCCTGCAAAGTGCACATGATCCCAAATGGCCATTTTTTAATATACAACTTCTAATCCAAAATGTTGAATAACTTTAACATTGCACTATTATGATGGTTTGTTTCACATGTTAATAAAAAAATAATAACATTTTTAGAGAATATTTGTGAAAGTATATTTTCCTCAATTCATGTGCCAATAAGGATTAGCTAAATGTAATAAAGCTCACTGACAAATGTAAACAAAATGTTTTAACAATCTCTAATCCCTTACATAGTGCATTTAGAATGTAAACGCCGATATATATATATATGAAATCCACGGTTCTCAAGCAAAGTTGTTTAATTACTTCAAAGACTCTTACAGACTGCTCTGCGACAATCCACAGAGAAGACAGTCATAGTGCACGTTCCTTAAAGGGATGACAGCCTTAAAGTAATATTTTATTGTTTACAAGCAATGTTACACAAATTATCTTGTTTCAATACGACCAGCATCAATGTGTATCTGCTTCAGATGTTATCAACCTCCCTAATTTTAACTAAACCTAATGGTTTGCAACTTCAATTTGAAACCTAGTCTGCTTACAATGTGGGCTACATTATTGCTAATGTCTACTGGCCCAATTGATCACATCCATATTGTCTCAAGGGTTGCATTACAGGTGCCTTCCTTACTTACTTTCACGGTGCCAGCCTTCAAACACCAGCTATTTCACCTTCTATTATTTATTATACTACTCACATTGCTCTGAATTCACATTGTTTTTTAATCTCGTGTATTAAACAATTCCTCTTGATCTTTATATTGAGTCCATTGGAATGTTGGAATTAAAAGGCCAGAATACTTACCAGTGTGGAAACCTAAGATGAGCAAGAGTGGGTCCAATTTAAACCATGGTTTATTTTAGGGCAACATGCACATCCCCACAATTCCTCTTGAGTTTATCTAACCTCTCAAGGCACATCATACTGTGGCAATGTCATCCCGTCCCACGGGTTTGCAAATTGCTAATGTGTTTATGATTGATTTATCTACAGCTTGCCAGTTGTGGGATGAATGAGATCAATGGACGAGTTTACTAAGATTTCCCACCTGCCTTTTTAGATGCTAGCAGCAGACAATATGGGCACATTACAGCCTTAACACCATAACGTAATGATCCCTTTTTTTATTGTAATGCATTCTTCTTGGTCATTTTCACTTTGCAGTTATTAAAGCTGTCAATAGGGCCTACATTTAAAAGCACACCCCATTGTATGAAGAACAGGAGTTCACATAGTTTGGGAAAAAGGTCAGCTTTTTTTGTACTGCTGCAAGAAAGTACAGGGAAGATCAGTTTTGCAATTCATGAAATGCATGTGATCAAGGTGTCGCCATATGATTGGTAAAAACACACAGTTTCAAATTTGTAAACACACTACAAATTTGGGACTGTTGCTTTATGAGCCAATATTACCAAAAAAATAATATTTTGTTAGCATACTTACCAGATGTAAGCATTGCTGGCAAGGAGAGCATTTACTATTCATCCCTTCTTCTTCTTTCGAGTGGCGTGCACAGTCTAAAGTTGTTGGACAACTTGTTCTATTTGATCTTCCGTTTGTGCACGTCGATTTGATTGCATTAGTCGGAACAGGACGGACCACGTGAAGGTTGCAATCTTCCACCCCACTATTCATCCCTAATTGCCTTTGAGATGGAAGTGGAGTTACAGTAGTTTGAGTGGAGAATATACTTCCACAATGCTTCGACATAGGAAGTCCTAATATTAAATCTCAGTGAACTGAATATATTTTTGAGGCAAAATGCTGAACAAGTCATAGGAGAACTTGCACGTGTTGTTCCTGTCCACCTGTTTCACCTCTTGCCATTGGTGGATTGAGAGGTGATACTGACGAAGTCTTGGCAAATTGCTCAGTACATCCTACACATCAGCCATGATATGTGAGCAATTGAGAGAGTGAAGGTTCAGGAGTTAAGAATACTCCTCTACCACATATCACAGAAAAAGAGCCTGAAAATCAGGTAATGACAAATACAGTAAGAAATTGTTATGTGAATCAAAAAATATGCCAAGATAAGTCTTTTCTCTATTTTCAACCAAATATTTCAAATAAGTATGCATAGCACAAATACATTTTTCTAGTATAATTTATTTCAGGTGGCACAGCGGCACAACAGTAGAGTTGCTGCCTTACAACGCCAGAGATCCCAATTTCGATCCTGACTAGGGTGCTGTCTGTATGGAGTTTGTACATTCATCCTGTGAGTACATGGGTTTTCTCCAGGTGCTCCGGTTTCCTCCCACACTCCAAAGATATGCAGGTTTGTAGTTTGATTGGCTTCTGTAAATTGAAGTGTGTAGGATAGTGCTAATAGGCTGCCAGGAAAGTATGAATATCATCTGACCTAATTTTACTACCCAGTTTAGGACATGGGACATATTTCAAATGTCTTAAAGGGAGGCGGTATGGTCAGGAAATTTACACTTTTTCCCTTTGACTTACATCCATAAAAAAGGTGACCTGAATCTGAATTCCCTGAGATAGCTTGACTCAAAAAGTTGAGGGTAGTTGGACTTCAGACAGTGGGATAAAATATGGTAACATAGGAGTAACATGTGTGTCATATGTCAGATTGGTGATATTGTAGGACTTGTACCTTCTATCTATGCTGTTGTGACATTGTTTGGTGTGGATTTGGTTTGTATGTCTAGCTGTCTGTGGGAAAGCCACAGTAAGTAGAATGTTGTCTCTGGCTGTTGCATTGAATTACTGGTTATTTTCCAGTATCATGGAGGCAAGGATAATGAGCCAATGGAGATTTAATGAGCCAATAAGCACAACTACTACATAGCCAGGTTCAACAGGAAGCAAAGACACTCCAAGTTCTTCTGCTGGCCATATTCAAAGACTGGTATCACAAATCCATTATTGATGACTCAAGCTTGTTTAATGATCTTTTAAAATAAAGTAAAACACAACAAGTAAGTGAGAAATGTTGCAAATGGAAAATTCTCATTTTAGTTTAGAGATACAGCACGGAAACAGGCTCTTCAGCCCACCAAATCCGTGCTGACCATCGACCCTGCACATTAACACTACCCTACACACATTAACGACAATTTTACATTAATACCAAGCCAATTAACCTACAAACCTGTACTCCTTTGGGGTGTGAGAGTAAAACGGAAGATCTTGAAGAAAACTCACGCAAGTCACGGGGAGAACGTACAAACTCCGCACAGACAGCACCCGTGGTCAGGATCGAACCCGAGTCTCTGGCGCTGCAAGCGAGTAGCTCTATCACTGTGCCACCGTGCTGCCCTTAAGTGCCACAAAAAGAACTAAAAATGTGCATCCCAATTATTTAAAATTCCTCAATATTATAATTTTCTACACCTGCTTTCTGTTGGGGCACCCAGAATTATGTTAATAAAATTCCACTAAACAAGGTATAGCAGGTGATACATTTGACGCGATCAAAAATAGAAGTTCCCTGTGAGCATACCAGTTTATACATAATTTATATATTAAATTTAAACACAGCTCATTAAAAGCTCACTCCATGGACTGGAACCCAGGTGTCAATCACGTCACCTACTCCACTCATTCGTACACTTAAGCTACATATAGTCCTGATAACGACAAAATACTGCTGGAAGGGGAACAAATGTAAGGATGACTTTCGTAAATTCAGCATAAACTAATAACCAAGGGTTAAGGATTAGGATTGATTGCAAATCCTATTTAAATACAATGTTGCAGAACAATATGCATAATGATGCAATGTGGCATGCGAGTAAGTTTGTGCAAAGAAACTAAGGAGTGAAACGGGGAGTAATGGGCTCAGTGAGAAGAAAATATGAGAACCTCCGATTATGGCACAGGGAGTGGGCTTCTTGATTGACAATGTGCATTTTGTTTCTGATGCAAGCAGTGTATGAGTATTGTCTTCGATGATGCTGGCTCATAAGTGACAGGAGCAGATTTAGGCCATTCGGCCCATCAATCATGGCTGATCTATCTTTCCCTCTCAACCCCATTCTCCTGGCTTCTCCCCATAGCCCGACACCCTTACGAATCAAAGGTGCAAAGTTGAAGAGATGTTTTGTTCCGACACCAGATGCCAGTAGTCAGGTCTGATGGCAATGCTGTAGGAAGATCAATGGCTTAAGTTTCATGCCAATGATATGTGAATATATCTTCAGATGCCATATCCCATCAACTGCACAAACTGCTTTAGACATTTCAGATTTAGACTTTAGACAGTTCGGTCTGAAGAAGGGTCTCGGCTCGAAACGTCACCCATTCCTTCTCTCAAGAGATGCTGCATGTCCCACTGAGTTACTCCAGCATTTTGTGTCTACCCTGCTTTAGACATTGCTCAATAGACAACAAAACTGCCCTGAGTTCACCAACCTTCAACAATCTGGTTTGCACCCTTATTCTGTATAACTCTAATACATGCCAAGTGAAAGCCATTTGTGCCACATTTTAGGGTTTACAAACAATGTGCCACTTATTGTGAATTAAGTGCAACATTTACCATTATAAAATGTGTATGAAGGATCTGCAGATAGACAATAGACAATAGACAATAGGTGCAGGAGTAGGCCATTCAGCACCCGGTTCTGGACTCCCCTAACATCGGGAACATGTTTCCTGCCTCTAGCGTGTCCAAACCCTTAATAATCATATGTTTCAATAAGATTCCCTCTCATCCATCTAAATTCCAGAGTATACAAGCCCAGCCGCTCCATTCTATCAAGATATGATAGTCCCGCCATTCCCGGGAATTAACCTGATGAACCTAAGCTGCAATAGCAAGAATATTGGTTTAAATTGAAGATAGACACAAAAAGCTGGAGTAACTCAGCGGGACAGGCAGCAGCACTGGAGATATTTCATATTTAAGTTGAATATGTTTTTTGAATTGATACTCCTGGAGTGCTTGAGTGCTGTAAATGCTATTATATAAAAATACAACATTAGCGAAGAAGCTTGAATACAAACAATTTCTGGAGGACCTCAGTGCGCTGAGCAGCATCTGTGGGGGGAAAGGCATTATTTATTTTCAGCCTGATGCTCTGCCCAAATCCTGATGCAGGGTTTCAAATCAAAACTTCAATAATTTATTTCCCCCCCACAGATGCTGCTCGACTCGCAGTTCCTCCAGCAGGTTGTTAATTGCTTCAAATTCCAGCATCCCCCATCTCTTGTGTCTCCAAGAAAACTAACATATCTGAAGAAGGGTCTTGACCAGTGTTTTGTGTCTATCTTTGATTTACCATTATAAATCCGTATTTCACAAAGGACGTAATGGTGAATAATTGCAGGCAACAGCAGCCGACTGGTGGAAACTATCACAACGGTATCATCTTCTTCCTGTGGAGGAGATGTTGTTTGTCATCATGGAACGGTTTGTTATTGATCAGAACAGAAACCACAATAGATAACAGATTCCTCACACTCAATCACACCACTTCATACTTTCCTTACATCCCAAAATCTTAACTGATTTACAATAAGTGCATAATGTGACCATGCACATTCTGCTCTTCCATACCATCTACTCATTCAATTCACACCCTATTGTCTTTATGTTGCAGACAGCAAAAATAAGTCTGCAATCTCGTCAGGTGGTGTAGAAGAGTAAAAAGTGATTGATTATGAAGACACTCATTAACTTGATTCAATGCTTCCACCTGCCAGGACTGTAATTTCCTATTCATTATTATTGTTGGAGATAATAACAATCCTGTTCAGAGGACCCTGTAAGATAACCTTTAATTATAACTCAGCATTTTAGTGGTCCTACAGGGTGACAAATGGCAGAATTGTGCAGGTTGGCTCCATAGAAAGTGCTGGCTCAGCCACTTGTACCTCAGGATTGCTCAAACACTGTGGTGCAACCTAAACTAAATATGAAAGTTTGAAATATGCTCTGAACATGTTATATTGATTTCATTTTATTTTTTATATATTTAAAATATTTATTAGTTTTACTGAGCTAATCCAATTAGATTAGTACATTAAAACTAATAAATATTTTAAAATGGTAGAATAAAATGAACCAAATTCAGCATGTACCTACATTTATCCTTTTCTGGAGGATTATTAAGGCCATTCAAATTAATGTGTCTGCCATTTGTATACCAATCCTTCTCTTAGCATGAAGCTTAGGACTGGATACAGTGCATTTGGATTGTCTCCTTAATGATTCATTGCTCTGCTGTACGCCCAAGTATTTTGATTTAAATAATGTCTCGATGTGTAAATGTCATAGATCTTTAAGAGCTGTTAAATATCCTTGAGCCTCTACACCAAACGGAAGTTTGGGCCAGGCCAGAGCCATGGGAGCTAGTATGGGCAGCAGGCTTAATCCTTGATGATCCAACATCCTGTCTTTTTTACTCGATTTATTTGAAATATTTAAGCAGCCTGGAGTGTTAACTGCAATACTATTGTAACTTCTTATATTACAGCAATAAAACATACCAACTCTCTTTGAAGAAGTCACTTTCCTGGAAAATCTAACACCTGGAAATTCATCTTTGGCTGGTAATACTAAACATGCAATGTAGTCATACTCACTGCTTTACGCTGTGGAAATGCACTTCCAATACTTAATATATTGTGTGTTTTGCTCTGCTGAATTTCTTAGTGTAGGTGTTTCCATCCTTTACCATCACAATTTAAGAGGAGGCTGTGCAATAAATAAAGGCGAGCAAAAGGATATACTACCCTGACTGCATTTCTTTCTGCCTACCATCAAGTTCAATGTTAAAGTTATATTGTTGAATATTTTGTATAAGAGCATTTTTTTTTAATTAGTTGACTAATCATTGTACAGTGTAAATCATGTAAATCAAATTGGGATTTGCAAGATGGACAATCAGTCAATTTGCCAGCTTCTGCTTTCATAGCCATGGATTTGCATCTCTATCTTGGTGAATACAAAGCTACAATAATGGTGTTACTTTAGCACAATCCTCAAAGGAATTTTCAAGTTACATCTTACAACAAACAAAGACACTGTAAAGTAAATCAATTGCATTTCACAGTGAGTGCAAATTTGGATAGATTTTGATTGCTGTATTTATAGGAAGTTGGGGATTTGTCCTTTTGATGTGTCAGACTTGGCTCAGTGAGAATAATTCTCTCTCCAATAAAAAATGCTAGAGTAAGCTCCATTTCAAATCCTTGGGTACAAAACTTACCTGTCATGATAGTGAAACATAGAAACATAGAAACATAGAAATTAGGTGCAGGAGTAGGCCATTCAGCCCTTCGAGCCTGCACCGCCATTCAATATGATCATGGCTGATCATCCAACTCAGTATCCCGTACCTGCCTTCTCTCCATACCCTCTGATCCCTTCAGCCACAAGGGCCACATCCAACTCACTCTTAAATATAGCCAATGAACTGGCCTCAACTACCCTCTGTGGCAGAGAGTTCCAGAGACTCACCACTCTCTGTGTGAAAAAAGTCTTTCTCATCTCGGTCTTAAAGGATTTCCCCCTTATCCTTAAGCTGTGACCCTTGTCCTGGACTTCCCCAACATCGGAACAATCTTCCTGCATCTAGCCTGTCCAACCCCTTAAGAATTTTGTAAGTTTCTATAAGATCCCCTCTCAATCTCCTAAATTCCAGAGAGTATAAACCGAGTCTATCCAGTCTTTCTTCATAAGACAGTCCTGACATCCCAGGAATCAGTCTGGTGAACCTTCTCTGCACTCCCTCTATGGCAATAATGTCCTTCCTCAGATTTGGAGACCAAAAACTGTACGCAATACTCCAGGTGTGGTCTCACCAAGACCCTGTACAACTGAAGTAGAACCTCCCTGCTCCTGTACTCAAATCCTTTTGCTATGAAAGCTAACATACCATTCGCTTTTTTCACTGCCTGCTGCACCTGCATGCCTACTTTCAATGACTGGTGTACCATGACACCCAGGTCTCGCTGCATCTCCCCTTTTCCTAATCGGCCACCATTTAAATAATAGTCTGCTTTCCTGTTTTTTCCACCAAAGTGGATAACCTCACATTTATCCACATTATACTGCATCTGCCAAACATTTGCCCACTCACCCAGCCTAGTGCTTTTAGAGTTACTGTAAAATATCCCAAATATATATCTACCATTGACATTAAAGGTAATCTAAATGAATGGATTATTTTTTTTATTTTGTGGGAATTTTATTGTAATAATATTTCTGCACAGTATTCTGATTTATTTTTCCGTAAGCTGCTGCTTTCAACTACTCATACACATATCAAATTTATATCAATATTCCCAAACAATGATATTGTTCCATAAACTAAGTATTTAATTCAACCAAAATTGTAATTACGATTCTGCAGATCTTTGATTCATTAGTTCGAGTAAGAAGTTGACGTTTGTTCAAAAGTAAGGAATAGCAATTTTCTTAGAATTAATTTAGTTTCAAATAGTTGTTTAAAAAAATACTTGGAAATTGGAATTGGAATGTAGATAAAGGCAAAATGCCTTTCCAGCATGTTTATTGATATTCTATTCCACTAATGTATGTGCATCAAGGAATAGATAAGAAATTGTGCTCTTAGCATGGACTAATGCTGCAATGTATTTGACACAAACTGCTATAAAAACAACTTTGTAGGACAGTTTTAATAACTACAGTATTCAAATACTGCAAGAAGTCCTTTCCGCCAACTAGTCCATGGCCACCAAGTGCCCATCCAAGCTAGTCCCATTTGCCACATTTGATCCATAACCCTTTAAACCTTTCCTATCCATTTACCTATCCAAATTACTTGTAAATGTTGGTATTGTTCACCTGGCAATTTGTTCCATGTACACTCCACCCTCTCTCCTTAAACTTATGCCCTTTAGTTCTTGAGTCTGGGCCCATTGTTGTTTGTCATCTAGATCAAAATTTGGATAAGAATGTATGAGGCATGGCTAATAAGTGGGTGGTACCATTGGCAGTGCGGAAGGTAATCAAGAATTGTAGCAGGATTTTGATCTGTTGGGTAAGTGGCCAAGGAATTGTAAATGTAGATTAATTCAGTTAACGAATTGTGTTACATTGGGGGCTCAAACCAATGTAGGAATCTGAATGAGTGTTGTAGAACAGAGGGACCAACAAGTACAAATATCTCAGAAAATGACATATCTAGTGGCAGGGGGTGAATAAGGCTTTTTGCATGCTAGCCTTCATCAGTTAGAGTCAAGAGTCAAGAGTCAAGAGGGTTTTAAGGTCATGTGCCCCAGATAGGACAATTAATTCTTGCTTGCTGCAGCACAACAGAATATGTAAACATAATACAGAACAGGAGATAAAAGTTCAGTGTGTCTGTACACCATGGACCATGTATAAAGACAATAAATAAACAGATAAAGTGCAATTATAATAATAGACTTATTATTCAGAGCTTGTTTGATGTTGTGCTTAATAGCCTGATGGCTGTGGGGAAGCAGCTGTTCGTGAACATGGATGTTCCAAATTTCAAGCTCCTGTACATTTTTCCCGATGGCAACGGAGAGATGAGTATGTGGCCAGGATGGTATGGGTCTTTGATGATGTTGGCAGCCTTTTTGAGGCAGTGACTGCGATAGGTCCATTCGATGGTGGGGAGGTCAGAGCTGATGATGGACTGGGCAGTGATCACAACTTTCTGCATTCTTTTCCGCTCCTGGACGTTCAAGTTGCCGAACCAAGCCACGATGCAGCCAGTCAGTATACTCTCTTCTGTGCACCTGTAGAAGTTCGAGAGAGTCCTCCTTGACATACCGACTCTCCGTAATCTTCTCAGTAAGTAGAGACACTGATGTGCCTTCTTTATAATTGCATCAATGTGCTGGGACCAGGAAGGATCTTCGGAAATATGCACGCCCAGGAATTTGAAGTTTTTGACCCTTTCCACATTGTCCCGTTGATATAAACGGGATTGTGGGTCTCTATCCTACCCTATCTAAAGTCCACAATCAGTTCCTTGGTTTTGCTGGTGCTGAGAGCCAGGTTGTTGTGCTGGCACCATTTGGTCAAGGGAATTGAGTATAGATGTTGGGATGTTATGTTGCAGTTGCACAAGACATTGATGAAGCCGCTTCTTCTTATCGAGTCTACACAGATTAGAAGTTGTTCAGCCAGAGCTGAACACACTTACAACGCATTTCTCTCACGTCATCTGCATACAATGCATACAACGCATCTGCATACATTGGTGTCTGTCTTGTGCTTCTTGTGCATGGTGGTGAAAAGATTGGTGTAAATGGGGCCGCGACTGATCCCGGTGAGGCCGCTATTTGAGTACTATGTTCAGTTTATTCACTCTACTGCAGGAAAGATGCCATTAAGCTGGGAAGAGTGCAGAAAAGATTTAAGAGGATGTCGCCAGGATTGGAGGGACTAAGTTATAGAGAGAGATTTGGCAGGATAGGACTTTATTCATTGGAGGATATGAGACTGAGTTGAGGTGTATAAATTCATGAGGAGTATAGATATGGTGAATGCACACAGCCTTTATCTCAAGGTTGGGGAATAATGATCTTGAGAGCATAGGTTTAAGGTGAGAAGGGGAAGATTTAATAGGAAGCAGAAGAGTAACTGTTTTTACATGAATGGTGATACGTGTGGAAGAACCTGTCAGAGTAAATGTGAGGTATTGGACTTTGGGAGGTTGAATATAAAGAAAACAAATCCGTTTCATAGCAATTGATGTGCAGAAGGGTCTTGGAGTCCAAGTTTATAGCTCTCTGAAAGTGACAACACAAGATCCGAGGACATACATGCCACTGGAGATAAATGGGACTATTGTGGATCTGACATGGACAACACACGCTGCCGCACTGGTGAGTAAGGCAAGGCAGCGCCTTTACCACCTCAGGCAGCTGAGGAAATTCACTCTCTGAGGATCCTTCAGTGCTTTTACTCTGGGATTGGGGAAAGCATCTTGTCCGGCAACAGCACAATCTGGTTTGGAAGTTGCTCTGCCCAGGACAGGAAAGCTCTGCAGAGAGTAGTGTGTTTGGCCGAACGCACTATGGGAACTACACTCGCCCCCCTGCAGGACCTATACATCAGAAGGTGCAAATCCAGAGCCAGCAACATTATGGGGGACCTCTACCACCCCAGCAACGGACTGTTTCAGCTGCTACGGTCAGGCAAACGACTCTGCTGTCATGCCGTGAAAACAGAGATGATGAGGTGGAGTTTCTTCCCACAGGCCATCAGGACTGTAAACGCTTATCTCACCAGCAACTAATTTACTGTACTAATTTACTATTGTGTTGTGTCTTTTAAAAATTTTTGTTTTTTTTCTAACATGTAGATACTGATTCTGTTCTATTCTGTTCTGTAGCTTTTTGCACAATCCGCAGGCATTGCCACTTTCATTTCACTGCACATCTTGTATGTGTATGTGACAAATAAACTGGACTTGGCAACTCGGCATAGAGTGATAAACAAGATATATGGTAAGCTTCATTCATTGGGGCATTGAGCATAAGTCAGGAAGTCATGATGCAGCTTTATAGGACTATGGATAGGCCATATTTGGAGTATGGTGTGCAGTGCTGGTTGCCACATTACAGGAAGGATGTGGAGACTTTGGAGAGGGTGCAAAAGAGGTTTACTAGATTGCTAGATTAGAGACTATTAGCTATGATGAGAGGTTTGACAGACTTGGATTGTTTTATTTGACATGCTGGAGATTGAGAGGAGACGTAATAGAACTATACAAAATTATGAGAGGCATAGATAGGATAGACTGTCTACCCTCTCAGTCAGAACCTTATTTCCAAGGTGGAAATGTCAAAGACTGGAGGGCATAGCATTAGGTGAAAGGGACACATTGTAAAGGAGATGTGCAGGCAAGTTTTTTCACACAGAGGGTGATGGATACCTGGAATGTGCTGCCAGGAGTGGTGGAGGTGACAAATGCAATATTGGCATTTAAGAGGCTTTTAGATATGTACATGGATATATAGGGATATGGATCACATGCAGGCAGAGAAGATTAGTCTAAAATAACATCCTATTCGTCAAAGTAATTGCGGACCAAAGAGCCTGATCCTCTGCTGTACTTCTCCATCTCTAGGTTGGGATGTGATTAAGAGGCCGGTACTATATGTTCATGTTCAGAAGTTCGAGGAGAAGAATTGGGCCATTCGGCTCATCAAGTCTACTCCACCATTCATAAGGTCATAAGTGATAGGATGAGAATTAGGCAATTCGGCCCATCAAGTCTACACTGCCATTCAATCATGGCTGATCCATCTCTTCCACCTAACCCCATTCCCCATCCAGAATCTATCATTCACCGCCTTAAAAATATCCACTGACGGCCTCCACAGCCTTCTGTGGCAAAGAATTCCACAGATTCACTACCCTCTGACTAAAAACATTTCTCATCTCCTTCCTAAAAGAACCTCCTTTAATTCTGAGGCTATGACCTCTAGTCCTAGACACTCCCACTAGTGGAAACATCCTCTCCAAATCCACTATCCAAGCCTTTCACTATTCTGTATGTTTCAATGAGGTCCCCCCTTATTCTTATCAACTCCAGCAAGTACAAGCCCAGGGCTTTATATTGGACTCTGAAATCTTACCAACCACCGATGTCAGATTAATTGGCCTACAGTTCCCACTATTCTGCTTTGCTCCCTTCTTGTGCAGCTGGGTAATATTGGCAATTTTCCAATCATCTGAGACCTCTCCTGACTCTAGTGATTTGTGAAATATCACTGTCAATGCCTCCACAATCTCTAAAGCCACCTCTATCAGAACCCTAGGGCGCAGTCCATCTGGTCCAAGTAACTTATCCACCTTCAGCCCTTTCAGCTTCCCAAGCACCTTCTCCCTAGTGATAGCCACTCCACCAACTTCCACCCCCTAACTCTCTTGAATTTCTGGCACGTTGCTAGTGTCTCCCTATGTGAAGACTGATGCAAAAAAGTTATTCAACTCCTCTGCAATTTCTTTATTCCCCATTATCACTTCTGCTACATAATTCTACAGCAGTATAACTTTCTTACTCTTTATACAACTGAATAAACTCCTGCTATTCTCTTCTATATTATCGGCTCGCTTACCTAAAGTAGCTTATAATGATGCCATGAGAATACTAATAAAGAAACCTAGATGGTGTAGTGCAAGTGAAATGTTTGTGGCTGCAGGAGTCAGTGTTTTACAAGCTATCCTAAGAAATCTTATGTATAAACCTATTTGCCGGATTAATGACTCTGAAAATGAAATCATCTTGGTCTTATCAAACATAAGGTTTAGCACTACACACTACCAATTCCATCCGTGGAGACATTGGTATAGTAGTCTTGTTGTAGGACATTGATCTTTTTTTAATTCTGGATCTTAAACAATGTATTGTATTTTTGTATATAATTTATGGTGCTCTAATAAGTAATTTACTAAGCTTTTATATGTAATTTATTGTGTTTGTATATGCAATGCATTCTATGTAATGTCGCCTTTTATCTGGACCTTGAGTGAATTGATAAATAAGTTTAATTTAAAAAAAAGTTTATTTCATCTATTCTCACTGTAGTGCCTTTTTTGTTACCTTTTGTTGTTCTTTAAAAGCTTCCCAAGTCTCTTGCTTCCCACTAACCTTTGCAATGTTATATGCCTTCTCTTTTAGTTTTATACTGTCCTTGACTTCCCTTGTCAGCCACGGTCGCCTCTTTCTCCCCCTAAAATCTTTCTACCTCTTTGGAATGAAAAGGTCCTGCGTCTTCTGAATTATTCCCAGCAATTCCTGCCATTGCTGTTCCACCATCATCCCTGCTAGGGTCCCTTTCCAGACAACTTTGGCCAGCTCCTCCCTCATGCCTCTGTAGTCCCCTTTGTTCAGCTGCAATACCAAAACATCCGATTTCACCTTCTCCCTCATAACTTGCAGATTAATATGTATCATGTTGTGGTCGCTTCCTCCTAGTGGTTCATTTACCTTGCGTTCTCTTATCAAATCTGGTTCATTACATAACACTAAATTCAGAATTGCCTTTTCCCTGGTAGCCTCCACTAAAAGCTGCTCTCAGAACCCATATCGGAGGCACTTCTCGGGGTCCATTACCAACCTGATTTTCTCAGTCTACCTGCAAATTGAAATCTCCAATGACCACCCATGCAATGCATTTTTTACATGCCAATTTTATCTCCTGATGTAACTTGTACCCTATATCCTGGCTACTACTGTTTGGGGGCCTGTAAATAACGCCCATTAGAGTATTTTTAGCCTCATAATTTCTCCATTCTATTCACAATGACTCTACATCTTCTGATCCTATTTCACCCCTCGCTAAGGACTGAATTTCATTCCTAACCAACAGAGATACTCCACCCCCTCTGCCCACCTTTCTGTCTTTCCGATAGGACGTATAACCCTGATTCAATGGCTGATCTTTCGTTCCCTCTCAACCCCATTCTCTGCCTTCTCTCCATAACTCCTAACACCTGTACTAATCAAGTATCTACCAATCTCCACATTAGAAATATCCACTGACTTTCCCTCCACAGCCTTTTGTAGCAATGAATTCTACTGATTCACCACCTTCTGAATAAATACATTCTTCTTCATCTCCTTTCTAAAGACACATCCTTTTATTCTGAGGCTGACCTCTGGTCCTAGACTCTCCCACTAGTGGAAATATCTCATCATCCACTCTATCCAGGTCTTTCCCTATTCGGTAAGTTTCAATGAGGTCCCCACTCATCCATCTAAACTCCAGCAAGTACCACCCAGAGAGTTGTGAATCTGTGGAATTCTCTGCAACAGAAGGCAATGGAGGCCAATTCACTGGATATTTTCAAGAGAGAGTTAGATTTAGCTCTTAGGGCTAAAGGAATCAAGAGATATGGGGGAAAAAGAAGAGGCGGGGGATGTCAGAGGGGCAAGCGTCCTGGAGCCGGGAAGGAGTGCTTGAGGTGGGGGCTGTTGGGGGGGGGGGGGGGGGTCATGTGCCCTGGAGCAGGGGGATGGGAAGAGCTAGAGGCGGAGGCAGTCGGGGGGCGGGGGAGCAAGCGTCCTGGAGCCAGGGGAGGGGGAGGCCGAGGGTACCCTCTCCCCGCCCTTGGTCCCCGCACTGGTTCCAACCCAGCCAAGGGCCTGGGGGAGGTCAGAAATTAAAATAGAAGGAGCTGTCGGGTCGCCATTGTGATGGGAAAAAAAGATGGTGGTCTGAAATTGCACAAAGGCTGCGCTGAGGACCCGTGAGTTGTCCTTTGTGATGCCTGTCAAGTAAAGATGGCAAGTGAGGGCGTGGCAAGTTTTATTTTTTTTAAGTTTTAAATGTCAATAACTTGTAAAAGATCTGAACAAAATGTGTTTAATTTACATCACAGGACAATGGTGAGTAAGGTGGGCCAAAATTTGTAGTGCTATAGTGTACCGTTTTTGTGCAAATACAAATCGGGCAAACAAATGGACAAACAAGATGAGAGTTTTAGTAATATCGAGATAGATAGATAGATAGATTCTATGCCTTTATTCTTACTATAAAAATGACTTCATATTTTACAACACTATATTCCATCTGCAAACTATTTGCCCACTATCCCAACCTGTCCAAGTCCTTCTGCAGAGCCCCTGCTTTCTCTACACTACCTGGCCCTTCACTTTGTAACTATACATAAAATACATTTTGACAGGTTCATGAATAAGCAGGGTTCAGAGGCATAATGGTCAGATGCGGGTAAGTGAGACCGGTTTAGATGGCACCTTGGTCGTGTGGACGAGTTGGGCCAAAGGGTCTTTTTATATCTATGACACTTCCATTTTCACCTACCACAAGAAATGAAATACCTCATCTGGGAATGTACAAGGCGTGAATATAATATGTGTAGATTGCACTAGGTGGCATCGTTAACATTGAAAATGGTTATCAATAATTGCAGCATGATCTTAATCGGCTGGGCAAGTGGGCCAAGAATGACTCATAGAGTTTACCTTAGATAAGTGTAAGGTGACGCATTTTGGAAAGTCAAACCAGGGCAGGACCTGCACAATGAATGGTAGAGCGTTGTAGGCAGTGGGATCTAAGAGTACAAGTGCACAGTCAATGTAGTGAAAGAAGCTTCTGATGCCAGCGTTGTGGTACTGGTGAGTATTCCACAAGTGTAATAGTGGAACCTCGTGGGTGTCAGTAACCTTGCATGCGTAATGAATATTACCTCTGTAAAAAATCACGACCATCTAAAGGAGAATTCAAATTTATACTTCCAATGGAGAATATGTTGGAGAGGACTCTGTGAGAGACCAAGTTGATTCTGGGGTTTATGCTGCAAATTTACAGATAGAGACAGTTCACAGCAGTATTTAATTTATTTGACTTCCGTAAAGAATATTTAAGCTACTGCTACAGTGTTCTTGTGTCAGCTACAATGATTCATTTAGTGCAAGTTCTACACTGATTAGAATAATATCAAAATAACTATCACCTTATAGGTATGCAGACCATAGCACCACCTAATAATTTACCTTATGATTATTAAATATTACTTAATTAAATGCCCACTGAGGTCATGAAAGTTTTCTTGTTCATGAAAACCATGTAATTGCATCCTAAAGCTTGAGAGATTCTTACACTGAAACCCATTTGAGAATTTCACAACATTGCTTCATTTCCTTTGATGTGCAACATGCTTTCATGTCATGAGCAGTTAACCCTTTTATCATCTCACTGCTTCCCAGGTCACAATATTGACTTGCTACATGTATTACATTAAGGCTATGATCACACACTACCATACAGCTTCAGATAGAGCTTACTCCCTCCCTTATGGCTGTCTCCTGCAGAAGAAAAAGCCAATATCAAATGGTTCTTGACTACTTTGCGCTTGTGTATTAAAGGTCGCAAATGGAATCTAAAAAGCTGAAAGACTGGTAATGAATAACTAAAACTGTGTATGAGTTAATCTCAAAGAATTTAGGAGTCTCTTTGCAAATGTAGAATCCCTTGATGACATTGCCTCACTTAAAAATGAAGGCTTCTACAACTCTATGAGGAGAGTTTCTTTTAGTTTAGTTTAGAGATACAGTGTAGAAACAGGCCTTTCAGTCCACCGATCCCGCACTGACCATCGATCCCCGCATATAACTCTACCCTACACACACTAGGATAATTGTACATTTATAACAAGCCAATTCACCTACAAACCTGTACGTCTTTGTAGTGTGGGAGGAAACTGAAGGTCTCAGAGAAAATCCACGCAGGTCACGGGGAGAAAGTACAGACGTGCAATGAGACCTGGGTTTGCTTGTACGTCAGTCACTGAAACTAAGCATGCATGTACAGCAAGCAGTGAAGAAAGTAAATGGCATATCAGCAAATTTTAAATTTTTGGCTTCTTTGAACAGTTTTGTGCTCTCATTTTTCCAATCAAGTTTTTTACATGCATTGATTTTTCATAAGACACCATTAGCCTGTGTCTTAATTTATTAACGCTTTAATTCTAGGTCTCTCTATCAACCTCTTCAGTTCAACCCTATTTTTTACCTATAAGAATCTCCTTAAAAGACTAATTTAAAGCAATGACTTCTTTGTCCAATGTGGGAAATTGGGATTAAAAAAAAGAGTTGATTAATAGGATGTGGGTATAATATTGCCCAGCATTGTTCTGGGCAATGAAACATTGAAAGTGTTGAATTCCGGAATGTCGTAAGGCAGGTCAATATTTTGCTCAGAGGCCCTTCATGATAATTACAAGTTCACATTCATACAATACAATGACAATGTGCATTTATGTAGCATTGTTGTATCGTTAAACGTATAGGACATTTCACAGGAGCATTAACAAGCAAAACTTGAAACTGCACCTATTTTCTATGTTTCTATGTAATGGGAGAAAATAACTAAAGAAAATGCCAAGACCCACTTATTGAACATAATAGGCATTGTATCAAAATTGTGTGCTTCCTGTCCATTAGGCACCTAAATGATGCAAATGTTTAAACTTATCTTGGTGATTACAACTGCAGAAATTAGCGTGTCATCTTAATTGGAATTTAAAGTGAGCAATTACAATCTGATTTCAGGTTTGATAAAAGGTACTTTATACTAACGGGCAAATTGCTCCGTATTGCTTATCCATTCAGTACCATTAAGATATGATTTCTACTTTGGAAATAGACGGTGCCCAATAATGAGGATAATATTAATCTAGAAGTCGTGGAATTTTGCATCTAATAAATCATCTTTGTTTCTTTGTTTTCAATTTATCCCATCCCCTAAAAATATAATATTTATGAAGGAATTAATGTATTTTAATCATTAAAGGGAAACTTAACTTTGCTGTTTGTGAACATTGGAGAAGGCATTTTATGGTTTAATGGAAATGTACATTTTAGAGATTGTAATTTTGTCCCCATATTTCTAACACAGTATCTTGTGGTTTTAAGCCACTTGATTCTATTCCACACCTTTTATGGGGTAGTCATCAGACAGTGGCAGGGTGGCACAGCGGTAGAGTTGCTGCCTTACAGCGCTTGCAGTGCCAGAGACCAGGGTTCAATCAGCCATTTAGAACTGAGATGAGGAAAAACTTCTTCACCCAGTGAGTTGTGAATCTGTGGAATTTTATATCGAAGTCACGTGACTACATGAAGGGCCCGCCAGCCCGCATGTGCGTCAATACATCAACGCATGGCACGAGAATCGGAGCAGTTCGAAACTGCTCCGACAAGTAAGAGAAAACATTTAATTTCAGGAACGGGCTGGAAAAACATGAGCTCCCACGGAGCCTCCTTTAACATTCAGCAATCCCGGCCACGCCGGTCGTTGCTATTTTGCCTCCACGGCGGCAGCTGCACGAGCAGTGCCAGCTTCGCCGGGCCCATTCCCCCTGTTCCCGAGCAGCGGGCCCGGAGAAGCTGGCACAGCTTGTGCAGCTGCCGCTGTGGAGGCGGGATAAAAATAGCCACGACCGGCGCGGCCAGGATTGCTGAATGTTATGGAGGCACCATGGAGCTCATGTTCTCAAATAACAGCGGCCGGCGTGGCCTGCGGAACGCTGTGAGAGGCTCTGTGGGAGCAGGCTCTGTAAAGAGAAATATGCTCCGTGCACCGGAGGCATTAATAGGCTGCTCCAGCCAAATGCCTGTGGCAACACCTGGCTCAGGGTTGCAGTATTCCTCCCACTCTGATGAGGGGAGTATCGGAGAGAGGTGACTCCGATTATGGGCTGAGGATATATAGCACAGACGCTGCGAGGCTCAGCAGGAGCTGGCGATTTAAAAAAATAGCGATGCCGGCTCGACCGGGACATATGGGGTCCAGAGGCCGCAGGGTTGTGCTCTATTTCCTCCCATAAAATACTCCATTGAGGCACCAGAAGGGAGCAAGGACTCGGAGTCACTAGCAGGCACAACCTGTCTAGAAAGTACAATAAATAAATGAATAAACAAATAAACAAATATATGAAATGTGCTCCTAGCTCAGGAGACATTTACAGGCTGTGCCAGTCAGATTCCTGTGGCAGCAACACCTGGTTCAGGGTTGTTTTACAATATCTCCCACTCAGAAGAAGGGAAGCAATATCTGGCGCAGGGTTGCTTTACGATATTCCCGCTCAGAAGAGTTCAAGTTCAAGTGAGTTTATTGTCATGTGTCCCTGATAGGACAATTAAATTCTTGCTTTGCTTCAGTGCAACAGAACATAGTAGTCATTGACTACAAAACAGATCAGTGATATACACACATGAATAAATAAGCTGATCAAGTGCAAATAACAGATAATGGGTTATTAATGTTTAGAGTTTTGTCCGAGCCAGGTTTAATAGCCTGATGGCTGTGGGGAAGTAGTTATTCCTGAACCTGGTCGTTGCCGTCTTCAGGCTCCTGTACCTCTACCTGAAGGTAGCAGGGAGATGAGTGTGTAGCCAGGATGGTGTGGGTCTTTGATGATACTGCCAGCCTTTTTGAGGCACCAACTGCGGTAAATCCCCTCGATGGAAGGAAGGTCAGAGCCGATGATGGAAAGGGCAGTGCTTACTACTTTTTGTAGTCTTTTCCTCTCCAGAGCGCGCAAGTTGCCAAACCAAGCCACAATGCAACTGGTCAGCAAGCTCTCTACTGTGCACCTGTAGAAGTTAGAGAGATTCCTCCTTGACAAACCGACCCTCCGTAATTTTCTCAGGAAGTAGAGGCACTGATGTGGATAATTGCATCAGTGTTCTCGGACCAGGAAAGATGCACGCCCAGGAATTTGAAGCTCTTGACCCTTCCAACCATCGACCCGTTGATATAAACGGGACTGTGGGACTCCTTCCAAAGTCCACATTGTGCTGGTGGACAGTGCTCGAACTCTCTTCTGAAACTCCGACTCATCCCCATCAGTGATATGTCCCACAACATCAGCGAACTTGATGATGGAGTTTGCACTATCAGTTATGAGTATAGAATGAGTACATCAGGGGGCTGAGCACATAGCCTTGACGTGCTGATTGTTATGGAGTCTGACACATTTCCACCAATATGAACAGACTGTGGTCTGTGAATGAGGAAGTTGAGGATCCAATTGCAGAGGGATGCAGTTCTGCGAGTTTGGTAACCAGCTTGGAGGGGATGATTGTGTTAAATGCCGAGCTGATCGATGAATAACAAAGAGCCAGCGAGATCGCATCCACCGTTGAACTGTTGTGGCAGTAAGCGAAACTGCAGTTTCAACCTTTAGTGCCACAGGTCTCATTGAGGCACGTCATGAAGCAAGTGGGAACCTCAGACCTCAGAATGAGAGGTTGAAAATGTCCACTCCAGCCAGTTGGTCCGCACAATTTTTAAAACACGACCTGGTATGTCATCAGGTCCACGCGCTTTTCGAGGGTTCACTACTTTGAAGGAAATTGCATTCAGGCCCCGCACAGCTGCGAGCATCTGCAATGGCCTTACCAAGGTCGTATCTGGACCACTGCATCATCAGACATGAATGCCCGGTGTCTGGTCTTCAGAAAAGTGTGGATCTCAAAGTTGATCCAAGGTTTCAAATTGGGAAACACTCAGCAGGTTTTTGTGGGGATGCAGTCCTCCACACATTTCTTAATGAAGTCTGTAACGACTGTGGCGTATTCGTTCAAGTCCGTTGCCAAGTCCTCGAACATTGCCCAGTCTACAAACTCCAAACAATCCTGTAGTTGTTCCTCTGCCCCGCACCCCTTACTGTCCTCACCTCTCGGGGTGCGCTCATTGCTGCCTGTAGGCAGGGAGAAGCAGATGGTCCCATTCTTGATGGTGGTGTAGCAGTGGTCGAGGTGTTTGGTCTTCTGGTGCAGCAGGAGACATGTTGGTGGTAGTTGGGGAGTGATTTCTTTAGGTTTGCCTTATTGAAGTCCCCTGCAATGGTGGTAAATGCCTCGAGGTAAGATGTCTGGTATTTGTTGACCATGGCGTGCAGCTCCTCCAGTGCCAGACGGACATCTGCCTGGGGTGGGATGTAGATCAGATGATGGAGGTGAATTCCTCGGAAGGTAGAAGGGACGGCACTTCAGATGTTGGACAGGACTGCCACGTCTGAGCATCACGCAGAGTTGACCATGAGGCAGACACCCTCTCCTCTCCCTTTCCCAGATGCCAGTGTACGGTCCATGCGGTGGATGGAGAACCCTTCAGGCTGGACCGCTGAGTTTGGGGAGCTGGGGGTGAGCCATGTCTCTGAAACAGAACACAGAGTATTCCCTCAGCTCCCTTTGATAAAGAAGTCTTGCCCTTAAGACCTCCACTTTATTTTCAAGGGACTGTACATTGGCCAGTAGGATGGTAGGGAGAGGGGGCCGAAGTCCCCTGCGCTTCAGTCTGACCTGAAGTACTGCCCGTCGGCCACGTTACCGGACACAATGGAGGCTTCCCCTTTGTTTCCAGGTACTGAGTTTACTGTACCTGCTGTTTCTGCGGACCAGCGCTGGAACGGGGATTCCTTCACACGCAGCTCCAGCTCCTTCAAAGTCGGCAGCTGCAGCTCCAGCTTCATTATTCCTGGGAGATCCAGCCCGTCGGCTCTGGAGGTCATCCCGGGGTTTCGAGGTACAGTACCTGGGTTCCTCAGTCGGGTCAGGTGATTTCCAGCGAGTGTGGGAACATTTAAAGTCCGGGGCTCCCGCAGCTGCACCGTTTTTTTCCGTTTTCCTGATCCAGGTGAGTTGATTGAAGTTGTATTTAAGCCTTTTAGGTTCTAGTGCTCCGCAAAAGTCGCCGCAGGCAGGCACCATCTTGAAGAAGAGGGGAGTGTTGGAGATTCTTACATATGTGACTCTAACTATGTGGGTATTGATAAGGAACTAATGGGGGATATGCTTCATTTTTTAAGTAATGGGGGATATACTTCATTTTTATTCATTTGTAGGAGCTACCGGCTATATGTCCTCAGCCCATAATTGCCATCCCGTTGGGGATAGGAGATTCACTGGAGACAGATCTGGCTAAAAGTATCCAGGAAATATGCCAGTCCAGATAGCTGCCAGACTTTGGAAGTTTCCATACGTCAATTTCATCAGTTGAGATATCCCAGTGATGATATGTAGGCAACAAAATTATGTCAGCAAGTCCAAAACTGCTCTGGAGTCATTTCAGCTTTTGCAAGTCAGTAGATGGGCTCAACTCTCGGAAGTGCAGGAAATAGCATTATCATTTTTCTGTAATACCCAGTTGGGGCTATTGCCTTCGCAAAATGCTATAATGCATGTGATAATTCCCAAAATGGCTCATTTTTACAGGGCCAGTAAAGTGCAGCCTGCATATTATATCTTCAGAGAGAAATTATGTAGCAAGTTGAAGACGGGAGTCACTAGCTGGCCTCGCAAGAATAGCTTGTTGAACCAGGCTTGCAGGAATGGCAGGCATGACCTGTCCAGTGAGTCCCGCTGAGGGCTGAAGATGTGTTCAGACTGGGTCTGCAAATGAAACTTCGCTGAAGCTCCAACAAGCAGTTCGACCCGGGTTCAGAGACGCTGGCAGGTAAGGTCTCTTTATTAACCTCCGTAAAACTCCAAAACGGAGCAGTCAGTCGGCCCAGGTTTGGATTTACTGGCAGCATGGGTTGTCTAGTATCTTTTCACTGTCGCTGGAGAAGATCAGGTTGATGCAGAGACATTGGCAGGGTGCCTTGCATAGTAACCTCTGTAAGTTCCAAGTAGGAACAGCTTGGTTACCCTGGTTCAGTGTAGACCATCTTGGAACTGGCTGGCCGTATGGGTCATATTGACCAGGGAAGCACTGCCTCAACATCTGTGATTGAGAACATCAAGCTGCTCAGTAGTTTGAAGTTTCCCTCAACACATGTTTAATTCTTTCACCTCAGTTAGTAGAGTTGCCAGTTCATTGGAAACATCATTGTCATCCTCTCTGGGATAGGTAGCTCCCAGCAGGAAGCCGGTCTGGCATGTGGTATTTTCTATCTGACCTGCAGGTTCATGTTGTGAATCAAAAATGTATATATAATAATCTGTAGGCTCTCAATACCAGTATTCCTGATTGCGTGGCTTGTCGAAGAGATTGTGTTGCGCACACTGGCGACGCAGACAGGTGGTTTCAGTCAGAGGACTGCGAAGCAATTCCTGGTTCAGGCTTGCATTATGCTAATTTCCACTCTGAAGAAGAACGCTGAGGATTCGTGGTGATTCTAACAGTCAAGAGTTGACAGGGAACTCGTATTCCCACATCAAGCGGATACTGTGTTTCAGCTCTAGTCATAAGATTCTGATTTCATTTCGGAGTCACGTGAGTGACTTCGTGAAGACCCCGCCAGCACGCATGCGCGACATATCGTCGCTCGCAGTTGCAGTCGACGGCTGGGGGGGGGGGAGTGCGCTCCTCCACCAGCCCTTCGAAAAGGACCGCTCAGGTCAGAGGAACTAACCTTGAGTTGGTTAGTTCCTGTGGATAGATTTTTTGTTCACAGGGACGATGGAAAGGAGTTCGAAATATACCTCCAGCCGCAGGACCTGACAGGAGTCAGCGGCTGCATTCCCCGGAGCTGCCCGCTTGTCGGGCCGGGAAAAGGACGCAGAAGTCGGGGAGCCCTACTCGACTTCGGGAATCACTGCCTTTGCCAGGTCGGTTGAAGGCACGGAGATGACGGAGGAGCAGGAAGATGCTCTTGCGCTACTGTGTAACACACAGTACGAAATTAACGCTTTCCGGAAAATCTCCATCAAACCTACTCTCAACCCCAAGTTTGCGGGGTTGTGCAAGGCATCTGCGACGCTGCCACCGAGACAGCTGTTCGGTGAGGACCTGTCCAAACAGGCCAAGGACCTGGACGAGGAGGCGAAGGCAGTGGGTTTGATGAAACCACCTTCCTCCAGCAGGCTGGCATCTCGCAGACAAACTCCATATGTAAGACCTCAGGGGCCACCTGAAAGAACATCAAGGACCCACACGCCGGCCGCACCTCAACAACAAAAGCCTTTTTTAGGGCAGGGCCAACAGTGACCGGCGTGGAAGATGTGCCAACCCCACAATCCAGCAACACAACGGAGCGGCAAAACCCAGAACATCAGGCCCCGCCAGTAACCATGGAGGTAAGGGGGTCTGGTTCTCATGCGAGTGCTGCATGTTTAACCTCACAAATTGGTGGGAGATCACGTTTATTCTGGGATGCATGGAGCTCTAAAGTTATACTTTAGACTCATTTATATTACAAAGTATTCAGGGGTATGAAATTGAATTCATAGATGAACAACTGCCCCCGTCTCAACATGTACCAAACCGGAAATTTGCACTTTCCCATAAGGAAATAGCAGAAGGACATGAGGAAATTTTGAGGCTACATGCCAAGGGGGTGATAGAGAAAACGATACACGAACCTCTTGAGTTCGTATCCAACATCTTTACCAAAACCAAAAAAGATGGTGAATGTCGTATTATTATTGATTTAACCCATTTGAATACTTTTGTAAAATATACCCATTTTAAAATGGACACATTCGAAACAGCTAAATCACTGATTTCCAAAGGGTGCTTCATGGCATGCATCGATTTAAAAGATGCATACTATTCAGTATCTTATGGAAATATCACCGAAAGTTCTTGAAGTTTGTTTGGATGGATCAACTATGGCAATATGGCTTACAACAGCCCCTAGGTTATTTACAAAAAATTTGAAACCAGTATTGGCATCCCTGAGGAAAGAAAACCATATTGTCATGGCATATTTAGATGACATCTTGATTGTGGGAAAGACTATGGAATCGACAAATTTAGCAGTAGCAGCTACTAAGACATTGTTTCAAAAATTAGGGTTTGCCATACATCCAGACAAATCTAAGTTCTATCCTTCACATGTCATGAACTATCTGGGATTCACAATTATTTGACCAGACCACTACAGGAGCTTGGATTGTCGGATAGAACTATGGATATTATAGTCGCATCATGGCGAGATAGCACTCAGAGACAATATATGACACATATAAAGAAATGGGAAAATTTTGCAGACAGTCAAATATATCCTATCATACTGTGAACATTGCAAACATATTGGAGTTCCTTGCCGAGTTGCATTTTGAACAACACTTAAGTTACAGTGCCATTAATAGTGCACGTAGTGCCTTATCATCTTATTTAGGACAAATCTCTGACCAGAAATCAATTGGATCGCATCCATTAATATCCAGATTTATGAAAGGAATCTTTAACAAAAATCCACCCAAACCAATATATACAGAAATTTGGGATGTTAGCATTGTACTTACCTTACTTAGGCAATGGACTCCAATCGAAGGTTTGTCATTGGAAAGGTTAACATTTAAATTAGTAATGTTAATGGCATTGGTTTCAGCTCAAAGGGTGCAAACATTACAAATGTTACGTTTAGACTGTATGCATGTGACTGCAGATAACATTGTGTTCTATGTTTACGATCTGATCAAACAAAGCAGACCAGGGAGAACTGGAGCGAAGGTAATGTTTCAAGCTTATCCCATTGATCCAACGTTGTGTGTAGTTAAACATTTGAATCATTATGTAAAAGTTACCAAAACTCTTCGAGGAGATGAAAAAACGTTAATGATTACGCATAAGAAACCACACACAAAAGCTTCAGTGCAAACAATTTCAAGGTGGTTAAAACAGGTGTTACTTTTTGCAGGAGTAGACACTGATGTGTTCAAATCTCACTCCACCAGGGCAGCAGCTACATCCGCGGTGAAGTTACAGGACGTACCACTCGAACATATTTTAGAAACCACAGGGTGGTGTAAAGAAGAAACTTTTTCAAAGTTCTACAATAAACCTGTTCACACAATGACAGGCTTTGGACACGCGGTGTTGGGTTCACTATAATCACCTGCTTTGTTTCGCTATTGATTGATATTATCAATTATGTTATCATTTATATCTTTTATCACTTTGTAATGGTTCCCTCGGGTATAAAAGAGGGTTATTATATGTTCTTTTATCATTAAAAGATTTATGGAAAGAACTAAAACTAGTCTGGTTTCTCATGTATGCGTTGACCTAGCCGGACTGTCGTATGGAAGAATTCTACGACATGAAAAACACAGAAGCTTCAAAATCTTCATGTAGTCACTCACGTGACTCCGAAGTAAAATAGTAAGATTAAACGAGAACTTACCAGTTCGAAGTTTGATCTTTATTTTATGAGGAGTAACGATGATGGATTACGTGCCCTCCACGTAATCCCCTCATAAAATAAATGATCATCTGGTAGTTCTAAATCTATGATGAGCCTTACTATCTTACTCTGGCTATTGTGTTCCGTGTTTTTCATGCCGCTGCTTTGAAGTATGCCGTTCCAGCGCCAGGCGGGGCTTCTTCACGTAATCCCTCATCGTTACTCCTCATAAAATAAAGATCAAACTTCGAACTGGTAAGTCCTCATTTAATCTTACTATCATCACAAGGGAGAAACTATTTGGAGATGCTAGGAGCATTTCACGGGTTGCAAGCTTATCGCATGAATTTACATAATACGCATGTTCGTCTTCAAGTAGATAACACCACTGTGGTGGCATATTTAAATCATATGGATGGTATCAAGTCAATATCTTGTGATGAATTGGAAAACTCAATCTGGCTCTGGCGCATAGAAATAAATATTTGGATATCAGCTACCTACCTTCCAGGTAAGCTCAATACAGTGGCGGACACCAGGTCACGCGTATTAAATGATAATATTGAGTGGATGTTAAATCCCCAAATATTTGCTAAAATTATAGCCAAATTTGGAACACCAGATATCGACCTTTTTGCGTCCAGATTGAACCATCAGATACCAACATATGTATCTTGGGAACCAGATCCTGCGGCAGTAGCGATGGACGCTTTCTCACTGCACTGGGGGAAAATGGTTTTTCTATGCATTTCCTCCATTTTGCCTCATCAGTCGGGTGTTGCAGAAAATAAAATCAGATTCTGCAACAGGCATCTTAATAATACCCGACTGGCCTACACAACCATGGTATCCGGTGGTCCTTGAGATGATTAAAGAACCATGGGCACATATTAACAAGTGCCCGGATTTTGTGACTAACCCACAACAGGGGAATACCATCCATGCCATGGTCATCTGAAACTGTTGGCTTGCAGGTTCTGAAGAGGCCACTCCTGCAATACGGAGTAACACCAAGGACCATGAGCACCATTGCAGCATCGTGCAGAGAATCCACTAGATGACAGTACCTCACCCACATCAGGAAATGGGAGGCCTACTGCAGCCGGATTAACGTCACGTATGACTCTGCCATGATTCCCCATTTGCTGGAATTCCTCGCGGGGCTACATCATGATGAGGGCCTCAGCTACAGTGCCATCAACAGTGCCAGGAGCGCACTGTCATCCTACCTTTGTATAGGAGTAAGATCTCACCAGCTCGTGTCCAAATTGATGAGGGGTATCTTCAATTCGAACCCTCCCCGACCACGATACAACATCACCTGGGATATAGGGGTAGTATTGGCCCTACTCAGGAGTTGGTCGCCAATGATTGGACTACCGCTGGATAAACTCACCCTGAAGATGGTGATGTTAATGGCACTAACCTCGGCTCAACGGGTTCAGACCTTGCAAAATATCAAATTGGATAACATGGTCTCAACCCCTGAGAGAGTAACTTTCTTCATTGATGAGTTACTCAAGCAGCACAGACCTGGGACTATAGGGCTGCAATTAATATTTCCAGCATACCCCATTGATGTGAGGCTCTGCATAGCCACCTACATACGTCACTATATTAAAGTGATGCATACCATCAGGAAAATGGAGAAAGGCCTGCTGATCAGCCATGAGAAACCTCATCACAGGGTGACGGTGCAAACGATCTCCAGGTGGCTCAGGGTGGTATTGGATGCAGCAGGTATTAATACTAATATCTTTAAATCCCATTCTACCAGGGCTGCATCCACATCAGCGGCGAGGACCATGGAGGTTCCCATGGACCATACCCTCGCAACAGCGGGCTGGGCCAGTGATGCAATGTTCCAGCGGTTTTATAATAAACCAGTGGCCGCTCCCACTACGTTTGCGGAGACAGTGTTAAGTACTGGTCCCCAAGAAACGTTTATCCCCGAGTGAGGGGTTTTTGATTTGTATTAATAAATACTATATTAGTTTTTCAGCTTGTCAAGTCTGAAATACGTTAACATACTCCTTCCATCAGAATTGCGGCAGTGTGTGAGCATGGACGTTATCCAGGGCATGTAATCACAGAGCTTTGAAATCTTCACGAAGTCACTCACGTGACTCGGAAATGAAATAGTAAGATTAAACGAGAACTTACCAGTTTGAAGTTTGATCTTTATTTGATGAGGAGTTGCGATGAGGGATTTTGTGCCCTCCGCTCACAACCCTCTACTATAAGGTCAACTGGTAAATAGAGTCTCTTCAATCTTACTATATTTAGTCATTGCTGTTTAATCTGTGATTCCACACCGCTGCTTTGAAGAATGTCGCGCATGCATGCTGGCGGGGTCTTCACTAAATCCCTCATCGCAACTCCTCAAAAATAAAGATCAAACTTCAAACTGGTAAATTATTTAATCTTTCTATTATATGTTATCAGCAAAATTAATGAATAACTAGATGATGCATCTTCCGCGGCAAGAGAAGCCAAAAATTTCTGTCCATACGGTCAATAGAGGAAACGGTGGTTCCAAGTGGAATCAGTGACATCTCACAGAGGATGAGTAGTCTGCCCAAGAACGAGGGGTATATTTCTGATATTTCTCAAGATTGCAGAAACGTGGAGCATGCCAAATCAGGTTAGGATTTGGCTAATCTGATCATGAGTTTGGTTACCCAGTTTGAGATGGATGATTGGCTTTCAGCAATTTAGCTGATTCAGAGAATCGATCTTGAAGACGCATGCTTTGCCATATCTATACACAAGAGGCACAAATATATCTGGTGTTTTGATAACAAAGCCCATGGTGGAAGCTTATGCTGCCCTACTCAGATCAAAAGGGCATTGTGTCATCGAATCTTTAGATGACATGCAAAATTTGCAGCTGATAAGACTTAGGGGTTTATCAGTAGATGCCTCTTGCGATATTAAGGATGAGGCAACATGAAATTTAATAGTGCCAACTTTGCCTATTCATTCAGGCCATGGTAAGGTGGCTGAAGAACCTCCTATTTACTCAAAGTCACGAGTGATGGCTGGTGCAGCCTTTTTCTCGGGCAGCTAGCTCTGCACGATTGTATGGGAAGTTTGTGAACAAGACATGTGAGTTACTTTTAAACGGAAGTAACAGAGGTTTGTGTTGCTTTCAGTTTGGGCTTAGAGAAGCGACTATGTGATAGCACAATTGACACTGCTTGTGCTGCTTTGTCATTCTCTATAGTCCCATAAGTGGGACAATATATGATTGGTTATTCACCCGCTGTTCACTAACGTTATGCAAGGTGTCTTTTATATGACCGCTCTAAAAGCCTTCACTCATCGTATTGTGCAATGTATATCAGTAAATTATTATGCAGATATTCATCTACTGTATTTCTAATGGGAGCAGTATCTTTTTAGTTGATTAAGCTTTTAGCAACTGATTTCAGCACAAAGAACACAGTCTTTACTCAATCTCTGGCTCGGTCTCTGGGTCATAACTTACAGGAGGGTAGCTTGTTATGGGAATGAACTCATAAAGCAAAACGGGCATGGTTGCGTACACTTGGAGTTGACAGCATACCCGCCAGATCGGAGATTGGGGGTGTTATTATGTATACAGGTACACTGAGCTTGCTAGTACCTATGAGATGAAGGATAGTTTCTTCATTGTTATTTAATAGTCTCTCAAGAGATTGCTGGTGGCTCATTAGCAGCCAATAGAATGGATATTTCTCTTTCATCATACAGCAGGAGGCTTATATGGTGTGTTTTCAGAAGTTATACAATTTGGTTGAATATGCCTGGATGTTTGCAGATCAAATTCTGAACAGTGTTGCATGAGTTATTGTCTAACTCAAAGCCAACTGGGACTGTGGTCCGATTAAGAGCAATGGCCATGTATGGGAGTCATCATGGAATTAATAACCCATGTTTCCACCATTTATGGTTTATCAGTTTGTTTCACACACAGATTGGGTTACTGCATGAAACCACAGAGCTTTGAGGTCTTCACATAGTCACTCACATGACTTCGATATAAAATAGAAAGATTTAAACGAAAACTTACCATTTGAAGTTTGATCTTTATTCATGAGAAGTTGAAGTGAGGGATTACGTGCCCATCACTCCCAACCCTGATTCTCATAAAGATCATCCGGTAAGTCTTGGGTCGTTAATCCTTTTATAGTTCAAATCCGTTCAACTGGTCTGTGGCTTCATACAGTTGCTCTGAAGATTGACGCACATGCGGGCTGGCGGGCTCTTCACGTAATCCCTCACTTCAACTTCTCATAAAATAAAGATCAAACTTCAAACGGTAAGTTTTCGTTTATTCTTTCTATTCTCTGCCACAAGAGGCAATGGAGGCCAATTCACTGGATGTTTTCTAGAGAGAAATAGATTTAGCCCTTAAGGTTAAAAGAATCGAGAAATAGCAGGAATGGGTTACTGATTTTAGATGATCAGCCACAATCATATTGAATGACGGTGCTGGCTCGAAGGACCGAATGGCCTACTTCTGCACCTATTTTTCTATGTTTTTTCGATGTTTCTGTCTACGGGTGCTGTCTGTACAGAGTTTGTACATTCTCCCCGTAGCCTGCGTTGGTTTTCTCCGAGATCTTCAGTTTCCTCCCACACTCCGAAGATGTACAAGTATTGGCTTGGTAAACATTATAAAAATGTCCCTGATGTGTGTAGGGTACTGTTAATATGCGGGGATTGCTGGTCCGCGCTATATCTCTAAGCTTAACTGAACCAAACTAAACTAAACTTGCCCACACTGACCAACATCCTCTTGTTAAGACATAGCAGTGCTTTTTTTTCAATGAAACTTCTCTCATGTGAGTTAAACTTCAGGAAGTGAAGCTGTACACAAACTCCTGTAGAAAAAAATGCTGGAGAAACTCAGCGGGTGAGGCAGCATCTATGGGGCGAAGGAAATAGGCAACATTTCGGGCTGAACCCCTTCTTCAGAACTGTACTTTGATGGTGCTGAAGTAGAGATAGGGTGGGCAAGAAGCCTTTTGGTACATTGACCTTCACCAGTCAAGGTATTGAGTGTAGAAGATGGGAAGTTATGTTATAGCTGTACAAGTATTTCGAGAGCTTGGATTTAGAGTATTGTGTTCAGTTTTGGTCACCCTGCTACAGAAGTGATGTTGTTAAACTGGAAGGAGTGGAGAGAAGATTTACAAGAATGTTGCTAGGACTTGAATGCCTGAGCTGTCGGGAAAGGTTGGGAAAGCTCGCACTTTATTCTTTGGAGTGCAAGAGGATAAGGGGTGATCCTATAGAAGTGTATATGATTGAGGGAATATATATAAGGTAAATACACAGAGTGTTTTACCCAGAGTAGGGGAATCAAGAAGCAGGGAACATACGTTTAAGCTGAGAGGGGAAAGATTTAATAGAAACATGAGGGGCAACTTTTTTCATTCACAGGGTGATGAGTATATGGAATGAACTGCCAGAAGTGGTGGTTGAGGCACATACCTTAACAACATTTAAAAGGCATTTGGACAAGTATATGAATGGGAAAGGTGTTGATGGGCATGGGCCTAATGCAGACAGGTGGGACTGGTGTAGATGGGACTTCATGGTTGGCATGGGTAAATTGGGCTGAAGGGCCTGTGTCCATGTTGCATGACTATGACTCTAACATCAGTTGCTGTTGAAAAGAACAGTTGATTGCTAGAACAGCCTAAACCAGTGTAGTGATATGTCAGAATATGAAAGCACTACAACTTGAAATATAACTCAAAGTATTTACATTTTCCGAAATTAAATTTTGCTGCTTATGCATGCATCTGACTTCATTACAGTATCCACTTGGAAACAATTTCCAGACAATTGCATTTATCTTGACTAGCTATAGTAAAGATCACAGCACATGAACAAAACTTTGACAGCTCGTGACCCAGAAGTAAAAGTTGACGAGGAGCATGGCATCACACTGCAAGGTGACAATGAAACTCTGCCGGAATAGAAGACTCTTACCAAATAATTATAAATAAGACCTGGGCAGAGGTCATAGGGTAAACATTTTTCATTAAAAGGATGTGATTGCAACAGAATGAGAGAGCTGGTTTCTTAACACTCTGACAATCGAACCTGCGCGATAACTTGCTGTATACTCCCTGTGAAATAGAGTTTCAAATCAAATCTTATCTCTGTAAACCGATCAAAATAAAATAATTAGACCACATTTGTTACCTGAGGCACAGTGAGTATTGGCCACAGAATAACAGCTCAAAAAAAGCTCCTGAACCTGACACAAAATTCAAAGTTTGGAACAGCATCTCATAGCTCGCTTGGGCAGCTTACAGCCCAGTGGTATGAATATTGATTTCTCTCACTTCAGGTAGCCCCGGCATTCCCTCTCTCCCTATCCCTCTCCCACCCAAGTCACAGTAGCTTCTCATTTTCACCCTACAAACAGCTTACAATGGCCTATAGCATCGTTACTTTTTTTCATGTCTTTCATTCATTGTTCTTTATCTCTCCACATCACCGCCTACATCTCTCATTTCCCATATCCCTAACCAGTCTCGACCCAAAACGACACCCATTCCATCTCTCCAGAGATGCTGCCTGTCCCGCTGAATTATTCCAGTTTTTTGTGTCTATCTTCAGTTTGTACCTAAATGTTCTTTGTGTCCTCTGATTAAAACCAACTGTTCTTGGTTTCAACCAACCTTCCGCGTCAGCATTTTTTTTGAAGAAAATTAATCTATCTATATATATTACTAAAATTCTCATCTTGTTTGTTTGTGATTCTGCATGTGAATGAGATCCAGGAACTACGCTAAAACAGTATGTGATAGCGCTACAATTTTTGGACCACCTTACTCACAATTGTCTTGTGGTGTGTTTTTTTAAAAATCAAGTTTAGATCAGATTGATGTTATATTTTACAAGTTATTCACATTTTTTAACTTTACAAAATCCAGTTTGATAAAAAATCACTTGAACACTGCAGTGGCAATTGAGTGGCAGTTACAGCTATGACATCACAATGGGCTATCATTTACGTAAACTGCCCGTGAAGTGCTCCACCTGACAATTACATCACAATGGGTTATCATTTACATAAACTGCCCTTCAACAGTGTTCCAGTGCAAGGAGAGATTTGTTACATTGTTGCCAGGAGAGGGAGGGAGTGGGGAGGAGGAGAAATGTTATTTAAACTGTGTTTAGTGGGGAGTGCGATAGGGGAGAGGTGAGGAGCGGGGGAGCAGGGAGATAGATGGAGAGGAGGGTGGTAGGGAGAAGAGAGGGGTTACGGAGGGAGGGAGTGACAGAGGGTAGAGGAAATGAGAGGGAGAGAGCGGTGAGGCAGGGAGTGACGGAGGGGAGGAGGAGAGGGGATAGAAGAGGGAGGGTGAAGAGGATGGGGAGGGAGTGTATGGGGAAACAGGTTGCATTGGGGGAACGGGTGAATGGTGGAAACAGGTTGCATTGGAGGAATGGGTGAGTGGTGAAATATTGCGTTGGAGGAATGGGGCCAACGGATCCCACTTGGTCTCGTACATATATATTACTGAAATTCACAACTTGTTTGTTTGTTTGTTTGTATGCTTGTTCTGGTAACTCCGCCAAAACGGTACATGACAGTGCTACAATTTTTGGCCCACCTTACTCACCATTGTCCTGGGGTGTGAATTAGCCAAGTTTCGTTCACATTGATCACATCACTTTTCCACTCTTCCTGCCAGTCAGCCGCGTGCGGGATTTGGAATGACCGCACATGTGCAGTGGGCCCGGTATCCGAACGTGCGAAAATTAAAACAACTGAAAATCACCCGTGCGTGCACAGTGGCCCCAGTACCCAAGCGTGCGAGATTTGAAATGATCGCGGAGCTGAGGCTGGGGTTAGGTCTGAGAGAGGAGCAGGACCCGGTGCACGTACAAGGCCGCAGCCTCAGCCTGTTCCTCCCTCCCCGGCTCCAGGCTGCTTGGCCCGTCCACCACAACAGCCCCCGCCTTCATCGCCGACGTGTTGGAGAAATCGTGGCCAGCGGTGGTTTACTTTGAGATCCTGGGGAGGTGAGAAGGGGATAGGGAGGGAGAGGAGGGAGGGACTGGGATGGGTCGTGAGTGGGGTATAGAGGGAGAGGAGGGAAGAGGGTGAAGGTGAGGAGAGAGAATGAAGAAGAGGGGGAGGGAGTACTGGGGATGAGGGGGAATGGAGGAGGGTAGGGGTAGGAAGAGGGATGGCGAGGTAATGGAGGAGGGGAGGGGTAAGAGGAGGGAAGGGAGGGGATGAGCGGAGGAAGCAGAGGAGGGTTGGTGGAGGGTGGGGAGAGGGAGGATAATGGAGGAGGGGAATAGGGGACTGAAGAGGGAGAGTGAGATGCGTTCACATTGATCTTATATTTTACAAGTTATTGCCATTTTAAACTTTAAAAATGTCGGAGTTGCGCCCCCACTTGCCGGCCACGCCTGCGCAGTTGAGTGAGTGTTGCCGTGACTCGAATCACAACGGGGATCTCTGGCGTCATAGCGTGAACTCGTCAGCCGTGCCTGCACAATTGGGGACAATGGGTGAGTGGTGGAATATTGCTTTGGGGGGAATGGGACCAACGGGTCCGCACTTGGTCTAGTATATCTATACATAACTAAAACTCTCATCTTGTTATCTTCTGGTTTGTGTTGTTTTTACAGTTGCGCAAAAATGGTACATGATAGCACTGCAATTGTTCACCACCTTACCCATCATTCTCCTGTGCTGCAAGTGAAACAAGTTACAATCAGTGGAATAATTTAAAAGTTTTTATTATGGTTTAAAAATCTTTAAAGCTGCGCATGCGCAGATTAGTCTCCTCTCCTGTCAGTCACAGCCAGGACGGCAAAGTCCCTTCCTGCTCCATCAATGCACTAACATTTTTTGCCACCTTACTCACCATTCATCTGTGTTGCAAGTGCAACAAGTTTTTTTCCCGATCGGTGGTAATTTTTAAAGTTATTAAGGTTTAAAAATCTTTAAAATCGTGCATGTGCAGATTGGTCTCCTGTCCTGTCATTCACCGCCGGGATGGCGATGCCACTTCTCGCATCATCGCCGCACTGATTGGCCGTGTCAGCTGTCACCGGTGGCGTCCGCCTCTGCCCGGCGTAGTTCTGCGCGGCTTCCGGTTGGCGCAGCTTCCGGTCGGCACGGCCTCCGGTCAAGGCAACCTCCGTTCAGAAGAGTGGCATCCTGAAGATCCTAGGGAGGAGAGGAGGGAGTGTGGTGGAATTGAGGGAGAGGAGAGGATAAGGAGAGGGGGGGAAAGTGGGGGAGATGAGGAGGGTGGCTGGGGATATTGAGGAAGATGAGTGGGTGAGAAGGGGGAGGGAGAGGGAGCAGAAAGTGGGGATGTAGAGGGAGAGTGGGGGATGAGGGGGGATAGAGGTAGAGGAGGGGTTAAGAAGGGGAAAGGAGTTAGGGAGGGAGGGAGTGACTAAGGGTAGGGAAAGGAGAGGTGAGGGAGGGAGGGATGTGGAGGGTAGGAAGAAAGGGGAAAGAAGAGGGAGGGGGTGAGGAGGGAGAGTGGGGGAGGAGAGGGAATAGAGGGAGAGGAGTGGGGAAGGTAGGGAGTGGGGAATAGAGGGAGAGGAGGTCAGTGGGGGAGGTGAGGAGGGATAGTGGGAGGGGATGGGGAAGGTGAGGTGTTGGGGGCGTGGGGATAAAGGGATAGAAGGGGGTAGGAAGGGGAGAGAAGTTATGGAGGGAGGGAGTGACTGAGGGTCGGAGAAAGGAGAGGGATGGAGAGGTGAGGGAGGGATTGGGAGGGGAGGAGGAGAGGGGAAAGGAGGCTGAAGAGGAAGGGGAGAGAGTGCTGGAGATGAAGGGAAATGAGTCGCGCCTGCGGAATTGGGGGCTATGTGTGAGTGGTGAAATATTGAGTTGTGGGAACAGGTTGCGTTTGGGGACCAGGTCTCCTGTGTGACAGGCACCCGACTGGTCCCACTTATTTATTAAAAATATAATTTCAGCCAACTTATTATAAATAACAAAAGGTTAAATGCACTCGAAATGTATTAAGTCGAGCGAATGCACAATAAACAGTTGCAATGCCATCATCATTTGGTCATCAGTCTTCTGCAACAAATCTCAGTGTTATTCTGAGTACTAATAAAAGTCTCCTATACGTACTCTTTCATGTACTGTATGATTATAAAGTGGCAACGTTAAATAGAAGATAAGACCAGGAGACTCTCCAGAATATTGTCTAATGTTGGGATTGGGCGTAGAGCATAAATTGCTGGAGTAACTGAAGCAATGTCTCTGGACGACATGGATAAACAACATTTTGGGTTGGGATTCTTCTTCATACCAGGAGCAGAGCTCACTCTGGGTGACTGGTCACAGGAATAGGGGGGTCAAGGAAGAAGTTAGGAAGCCTGTATTTGTTTAACACTTGCAGCCATGCTTATTCCCATTGTTGCTTTCTATTGTAAAATACTTGCATCTGATGAGAAGGGAAAATTGTCATTAGAGTATTGAGCAGCGATACTGGGCGATGTAGCTATCATAGTTGAACAGTTAATATTTTATGCATGCTATAAGATATAGGTTTGAAGCTTGCAACAGATTCAAGTGTATGAGAATGTTCCAGTTAATATGAATGTAGGTATTCTAATTGACAACAATTATTTGTAGCTGAATAAAATGGATTATTGAGCAATTTCCGTAGTCCCAGTCGGTAGGACATGGCATTTGAAAATTGATTAATTGACTTCGATGTTAGGTTACTGAACTTCTTGCAGAACTGCATCTAGGGCCTCCAAACGATTTGTGAAAGTTATTGATATACCAATTTCCATTTCCTGTACTAGGTTCCATACCTTTAGACAATATTCTGGAAAGTCTCCTGGCACCCTGAAGATAAAACCGCTTCTGAAATCTTACCCCTTCCAAATTCAGGGATTCCTCTGTACCTCTGGAAAGTCTTGGAGTCTCCAGTCTCCCATAGGAAGCCAATATTGTATAACTTTTATATGAAAAAAGGGTTCTTCCATGGTATCCACCATCTGCTGCTCCCACCTATGTAACTATCCTTCAAAAAGTGCAATCAGCATCTCCCTGCACCCCCCTTCCTCCCGCTAAGACATATAGCCACTTGCAGAGTGGTTAGAATGCTGCAATCAAGACAATTAGCAGGAGTCTTGGTTAAAGTGCTCCCAGTTTAGCCTTCAAAATCTCTGACTGGTTATTAAAAATCATAAAACAACAATCTTCAATGACATTCTGAAATATTTTATTTTTTCTAATTATCTTCTCTAATTAAAATTACAAAAGCCATTACAGGCATTAAATTAATAAACTGACAAGTTTCCTGGAAAAGACAACAAGTGTCAAGCAGCCTGGTCAATGTGCACAGCATTTGGGTTTTTTTTCCCTCTTCGGGATGCAAGAAATGCGATGAAGTTTTGTTTATCTGAGCTCTTTACTTTAAGCCTCTTCTCCCAAACCTTTGGCAGAAATGTGTTCAAAGTTCCCCCATAGCATTGGGATAAATCATCTAATGACATTAATCTGAATGTCAATTGTGTAAAATGGAATTCTAAAGGATGGACTATTCCATGCTATCTGTATGCATTCTAAAGGTAAATTTTGAAATAATGTCTATTTAATAGTATGTCATTCGATAAATTAATTGAAACGTTTCTTTGCAATGACTGATTCAATAACTGAAACAAAGAATATGGGGGTACATTTTATTTAACTTCCTCACACTACATTGATTGGAGATTGTTCTCAACTCCAGAAATTGTGTTCCTGTTTCAGACTACTGATTATGTATAATCAATGATTATTACCCAGGCATTTTTTCAACACTGACAATTATTGTATCAGCCTGTCAAACCCCTTTTTTAGCTAGGCTAAAAAAAGGGTTTGTTTTAGCCTAGCTTCCCTAACATATGAAATTTGTGGGAATAATTCAGAGCTGAAGAAATAAAGTTCCACATAATAAAATTGGGAAAAGGATTTGATAGTATTTCTGATAATGTCAGAGAAAAATAATAATTTGCACTTGAATAGACAATTTTATATTTTTCTCACTTTATGATGAGCATTTGACGGCACTAGGCCTGTACTCGCTGGTATTAGAAGGACGAGGGGGATTCTCATTGAAACTTATCGAATAGTGAAAGGCTTGGATAGAGTGGTTGTGGAGAGGATCTTTCCACTCGTGGGAGAGTCTGGGGCCAGGGGTCATAGCCTCAGAATTAAAGGAGATGAAGAGGAATTTCTTTAGTCAGAGGTAGCGAATCTGTGGAATTCTTTGCCACAGAAGGCTGTGGAGGCCGCCTATGGATATTTCTAAGGCAAAGATAGATAGATTCTTAATTTGTACAGGTGTCAGGGGTTATGGGGAGAAGGCGGGAGAATGGGGTTAGGAGGGATAGATAGATCAGCATGATTGAATGGCATGGACTTGATGGGCTGAATGGCCTAATTCTGCTCATAGAACTGATGACATTAACAGTTGCTTGGATATTTAATGGATATATAATGACCAAATTATACCCTTGTGATTAAATGCTGTTTCTGGAGATCAGCAAACAATAACTTTCTGTTTTTTGCATTTTACCACATGTTCAAGGCTTGGTCGGCATTGATGAGTGGGGCTGAAGGGGCTATGTCCATGCTGTATAGCTCTGTCACTTTAAAAGGCTGAGGCTGCTGAGCAAATTAATTCATATACATTGCAACAATGAATATAAAAACAACTTAGACGGTAATGTAATATAACATCTAGCTTCAACTTTATTCTCTATAATGCCGAGTTTTATTAAATCTGAACATATGCATGACACCATACTTTTCCATATTAAACACTATTACACAAACATAACAAGTTATGCCTGCTGTACCATACTTAAGTATATTTGGTTAACAAATTTCAAAACCATTCCATAATTATCTTTCTATATGTAATAACCAGCTCTAGAAGTATAGAAACATAGAAAATAGGTGCAGGAGGAGGCCATTCGGCCCTTCGAGCCAGCACCGCCATTCATTGTGATCATGGCTGAATCAATAACCTGTGCCTGTCTTCTCCCCATATCCCTTGATACCACCAGCCCCTAGAGCTCTATCTAAAAGGCCTGTCCCACCAGTATGCGACTCCATGTGGTGAGCCCGACCTAACGTGGTCGCTTGAGCCGTCGAGGCGGCTGCCGGTCTGTCGGCCCGCAGCCGCCTCGACGCATTACGCACCTCCTCGACGTCGTGCCTCCGTGACCCTCTCTATATGTGCCTCCATGATCTTCTCTGTGTTTGCCTCCGTGGCCCTCTCTCTGTGTGCTTCCGTGTCCCTCTCTGTGTCCCTCTCTGTGTGTCCCTCTCTGTCCTTGCGAACTTACCGCGGACTTCGCTCCAACTTCGCGCCACGTCGCGCCACTCCCCCGACATCCGCGCGGCCCCCGCTGCCGGTTTGGTCGCGCTCGCCGCATGCAGGCGCATGCTGGTGGGACCGGCCCTGTAAGGGATCACTCGACTCCCGCGCGGCCCCCGCTTCTAGTTTGGTCACGCTCACCGCATGGAGTTGCATGCTGGTGGGACAGGCCCTTAACTCTCTCTTAAATCCATCCGGTGATTTGGCCTCCACTGCCCTCTGTGGCAGGAAATTCCACAAATTCACAACTCTCTGGGTGAAAAAGTTTTTTCTCACCTTAGTCTTAAATGGCCTCCCCTTTATTCTAAGACTATGGCCCCTGGTTCTGAACTCGCCCAACATTGGGAACATTTTTCCTGCATCTAGCTTGTCCAGTCCTTTTATAATTTTATATGTTTCGATAAGCTCCCCCCTCATCCTTCTAAACTCCAGTGAATACAAGCCTAGTCTTTTCAATCTTTCGTCATATGACAGTCCCTCCATCCCAGGGATCAATCTCTTGAACCTATGCTGCCTCAATCACAAGGATGTCCTTCCTCAAATTAGGAGACCAAAACTGTACACAATACTCAAGATGTGGTCTTGCCAGAGCCCAATACAACTGCAGAAGAACCTCTTTACTCCTATACTGAAATCCTCTTGTTATCAAGGCCAACATTCCATTAGCTTTCTTCACTGCCTGCTGTACCTGCATGCAAACTTTCAGTGACTGGTGTACACCCAGGTCTCACTGCACCTCCCCCTTACCTAACGTCACCCCATTGAGATAATAATCTGCCCACTTGTTTTTGCCGCCAAAGTGGATAACCTCACATTTATCTATATTATACTGCATCTGCCACGCATCTGCCCACTCACTCAACCTGTCCAGGTCACCCTGCAACCTCCTAACATCCTATTCACAGTTCATACTGCCACCCAGCTTTGTGTCATCCACAAACTTGCTAGTGTTGCATTTGTGCAACAAACTAAAATACTATTGATGCTAGAAATCGGAATTGTTTTTTTTCCAGTACTTTGAAGTCTCCAACAGTCTCATTTATTGTGCTTGTCCTGAACTGGAAAATATCATTAACTTTGCTGCCCATCTCCTCCCTTCTCTTACCTTAATCTGACTCCCTTCCTTGATTTCTCCATATTTATTTTCTGAGCTAGGCCAGTATCTACTGAAAGCCTGTTGACCTGCAACATTAATTCTGACAACTGTTATTGTAAGGCCTCTATTCCATTCCATGGGAAAAAGTGCAGAGGCATCTTTGTGGCATTTTCATGAAACAAAAAGTTACATAACAAACCAATGTTTCTGACACAACTTCCTTGCTCCTCAATCAAGTAATCCCACATCTGTTTTAAAGGCGGCCATAACCATATCAATTCGAATTTCAAATACTTCTGTTTCCAGTCCTTACCACTCTCATTACCTGAATCCTAATATGGATCCTTGGTCCTCATTTACCACCCAACAATTTTCACACTCAATCCATCATTTCCACCCAACAATTTTCACACTCAATCCATCATTTCCAACATCCTAAAATATCTCCTATTTCCTCCGCCCCCACACTCCACCCCCCGAATGGATCACAAGCCTCCTGATGTACTGGTCTGCTCCCCAATCACCCACTTCTTTTTCCATGCTTCATTCTTATATATATCTAATGACATATCTTAACCTCCTCCATTACACGTGCTTCAAATATTCCTTTCAAGTAAAAAGCAATTTAGTTTCACTTCCATGTATTATACTGTATTTGCTAATGATCCCGTTCCTTAAGCACAAGAGTGAAGAAACAAAGTTATTTTTCACCTCACAATATTTCAGAAAATCATTATTTGGTCTAAATTTATAACCAGAGTTTTTGGTCACCTATCTATTAAATTCACTATGCCACTCCTGCTCTGCTTTCATTGCCAATGGTGCTGTATGCAAATGTTGTTTGATGGATTTTTTAAGACTTTAGAGATACAGAGTGGAAATATTCATATTAATATTAATTGAAATATTTCAGATATTGATGTTGCTATTCCTATTTGCATCTTCTCTGCATCCAATCGATGCTTCTTTATTAGTCCCATTATTACCTTTTTCCTTTTGACATCATCCCTCTCGTCATTTATTTTTTGTCTTTGAAGAGGACTTATTTGGAATAGGGCCTGTTTTTGTGCTCTATCTCGGAACTAAACTAAATTTCCTCAATTCGTTAGAAATTGTTAAATATTCACATTTTTTCAATTTAATGAAAAGCATCAACATAAAATGCTGACCCCTTCAGAACACAAGAATTAGAAGCAGGACTTGAACAAAACAGTTTATCAAGCCAGCCCTGTCATTCAGTAAGATCATAAATGTTACCTTTATTTTTTAATTAATTTTTTAATTGATTATTTGAACATATTTCAAGAGTTTCAAATGTTTTGAAATTAGAGTTATTTACAAAACAGCAAAAAAATGATTGACAATTAATGCTACCCAAATCTTATTGAAACATATAAGATTGTTAAGGGTTTGGACATGCAAGAGGCAGGAAACATGTTGCCGATGTTGTGGGAGTCCAGAACCAGGGGCCACAGTTTAAGAATAAGGGGTAAGTCATTTAGAACGGAGACGAGGAAACACTTTTTCTCACAAAGAGTTGTGAGTCTGTGGAATTCTCTGCCTCAGAGGGTGTTGGAGGCTGGTTCTCTGGATACTTTCAAGAGAGAGCTAGATGGGGCTCTTTGGACTTTTTCTAAACTGTGTCAATTCGCATTGATTTAAAAATGAGGCATTGTAACAGGATGAATTCATGATTAATGCGGATGGCAATTGCTATCAATGTAATCCTAGTTCTTATTCCTTTCCACAAAGTCACTGATTTTGGATGGTGACTATGATACAGAATATTCCTGTTTAATCACTGGCAAAAAGCAGATAATTCAAATGGATTTTGAAAAATCCTCAAATTTTAATCAATAAATATAGATTGTGACATTACCACAAAATGACAAAAACGTATTAATGATCTTTCATATGAATTGGCAGCACAGCATTGGGGGTAGAATTGGATACGCTGAAGTATAGGCATGTGGATCATGACTGTGTTGCCAGCTCATTATAAAGGTTTCTGTTGCAGCCAGACATAACCACACTGTTGACAGGCTGCATACGTGAGAGCAGTGCCCAAAATGGTCATCTGTTTGTTCCAGATGAACCTGGTCTAATTTGCTCAAAGGCAGTCTGCACTTCTTAAAGCAAAGGCTCATTATGTCAGTAGATGTCATTGGCAATCGAGCAGGAAATTATCTGACCTTGGAATTTATGAAAAAAAGCCACCAAATGAGATGAGATGGGTTTTCACGCTTCACTGGAGGGCTTTTTGGAAGCTCTCTTGCCTTATACCAAAAAGCAATACAAGCAGATAACCTTGGAGATCAACATCAGTAATCAAGCACCGAATATCCGGACAGTGCTGTGAGTGATTCCATGGCCTGGCAGAAATGGTTAAAACCAGGGAATACATTGTTTAGCATTGTAGCCCACAACATTATCACTTGCCTCAAACACTGCTCTATACCATACCCTTCAAACAACAACCAACATTCAATCAGGAATCAAGTTTGATCTTCAAATGGTTAATCTCACCTTTGTATTCTCAGTGTTTTTGCAAGCCTCACACCTATGGTGGTTGCAGAGGTAACCATTATGGAAGGATTCGTAGGTAATGATGGGATTGAAAGCATTGAGGATGATCATGATCTCACTTTCCCACAATTTCTTAGGATTTTAAAGTAGCAGATGATGAAAGCACTTCTTATTTTAATCCTTCCCCTCATCAAAATATAAACATTGTGTTTTTGTTTACAGAACTCAAAGAGTGATCTAGCAAAGCAAAACCGGAACAGTTAAACAGACTTGTTGAATGCATAGTCCCATGTCTCACTTGAAACTTTTACTTAAGATACTGCGCATAATTAAGAGAATGGCATTGGACCAAGATCTGGAGGTAGTTAGACATTGAACATGATTGGGTATGGATTCAGGGTATTGAAGGTGCCACCTTGTTAAAACCTTGTGGATAATCAACTCAAACTAAAATGAGGACTTTGATTGAGATAGCACATTGAAATACAAATGAGTGTGTACAACAAATTACTTAGTACATTGAGCAGGGTGACCAGAAAGCCTGCATTCAACATCATGGTGCATGGAAAAATCAGGCGTCAACTTCTTGCAGGCCCTGCAAACTCTCCCTTCTAACATGGAAAAGATAGCCAACTCCATTTGCACTCTTGCGTGCCCAAACATAATGCATTGCTCAATGGCTGCAGTTGCAGTTTCAGTGCAACACAGGCAACAGTAACCCATGCAACCCAACGAAGGGGGAGCCCCAGCGGTGGGAGCACTGAGAACGAAGAAGAACAAAGGGGGGAGTCGGATATGGGTGCCCAGAACGAAGGGATGATCCATCGGGGGGCCGCTTGCTGCCATGTGCGGCAGCAGGAATGGTTAGCAGCTGCAAGAAGATATGACTGTTCAATTAAGTTTTTATAACTTTATCGGTGTCAGAAATGTGGTGACTCTTGCGTACTTGGTCAGGTCTGCTATATGATTTTACCAGGTTGTATGCAAAACAAAGCATTTAACTCTACCAGTTTATATGTAACAATAATTATAATTGAATTTTACTTCGGAGTCACGTGAGTGACTACGTGAAGACCCCGCCAGCACGCATGCGCGACATATCGTCTACCGCATTGCTCATCGACAGGCTGTGGAAGCGCTGCTCCACCAGCGGTAAGTTTGAAACCTGAAGGGAAGTTTTTCAACTTAATCTCCAGGTCTGTTTTTCTCCTTGCAGGAAGCTCTGTGCACAGAGTTCCTGCTGGAGATATTGCGTCCCCTACACCGTGGGGAAATCCCGGCTGCGGGAATCGCGGGGATGCCCGGCTGGAAGGGGAACCCAACCACAGACTACACGGGGAATCCCATCTCCAGGGACCGAGAGGGATCCCGGCTGTGGTAAACCGCAGAATGGATTCCGCGGGGAACCGGGACAACAAAAAGGATCTAGCCGCGAGGTGAATACGGCTCGGGGAAACCCGGTCACGGGAGTCGCGGGGTGCCGCGGGAGGATTCTGGCCGTGGGGTGAACCCGGCTGAAGGAAAAACCCGGCCGCGGGGACCGCGGGGGAAAAAGCCATACCGCGGGGTGAACCCGGCTGTGGGGACCGCGGAAAGATTCTCCACGGGATGAACCCGGCTCGGGGGGAGGGATACCCGGCCACAGGGACCGTGGGGAGAAGCAAACCACGGGGTGAACCCGTCTCGGGGAAAACACGGCTGCGGGGACCGCGGGAAGACTTACCACGGGATGAACCCGGCTGGGGGGGAGGGGAACTCGGCAGCGGGGACCGCGGGAAGACCACGGGATGAACCCGGCTCGGGGAAACCCAGCTGTGCGGACCGCGGGAAGAGAAACCGTGGAATGAACCCGGCCGCAGGGACCACGTGAGGGGACCGTGAGACACGGCTGCGGACCGCAGAAGTGCGGATAGCCGACGGCATTTTTCAGACTCCAGCGGCCGAGAAGAGGTTCAATGGGAGGCCAGGAGGGTCCCCTCCAACATGGGTACGTCCTCGGCCGTTTACGCATGAGGAGCATGGATAGCGTCAGAGAGCGCTCATCGCACTAATGCTCCCACCTGATATGGTCCATGTATGGCATATCAGTAGAGATATACCGCCTACGGTAAGCCCAGAGAGCTGCAGTGTCCGGGCTGTGAATATACCACCGGCGGATGAGCCCGTAGGCACGGAGGGTCCGGACTCTAAGATACCACCTGCGGAGGAATATCCCGCCGGCGGATAACCTCGGAGACTCAACATGGGTCCGGGCTGGAAGGTCCACCACCTATGTATCCCGCATGAAGCGGAAGACTCGGAAGTATGTCCAGGGAACATACTGGAGTACAAACGTGAGGTTCCAGAAAATTCTGGCGTGGCATCAAGACCTTCGCTAAACGAAAACCTGAAGGCTAGAGTTTCCTCATGAAGGAACAGCCACCTCACGCCACATCATGTGCCGGTGGTGGAATACCATACACCTGCAAAATTGTCCCTGAAAGGACCAGCAGTGAACAACGCTATATGGGGGTACAATGCACTTCAAAAATGAACTGCTTCCAGAAAACGCCATCGGACCTGCCTTAAATTCAAATCTGAAGGTTCAAGTGAGGCCAGCAATGTCTAGCCGCCGAATCCTCTCTTCAGGAACCTGCCCAAACAGGTAAGAGCCGAATGAAGAATTAAAGCTGTCCAGCTTATCAAGGTACCATGGCAACACCCCCCTACGCCTCTATCGGCAGCAAGCGTTCACTGAAGCTGGTGGCAGCTTCAAAGCTGGGCGCATGCTTTCAGGCCAAGGCCAAACCGGTCCTCAGGGAATTGGGTCCACACACCCCAGCAATCCTACTCTCCAAAATTGGGACGGAATTAGAACCCGCGCCAGGAGCCTTTGGGCTTGCCACAAGACCACCAATAACCATGAAGGTAGGTGGGTCTGGGTCTTTTCCGAAATAAGAAGTATGTGGACCATTTACAAATTGGTAAATTTACACTTGTTTATACAAGACGAGTTGCCTTTCAAGACAGGTCGCAGTTGCGGGCCGCTCATTGTCACAATGAAAGATACCGGTTCAACTCGCACATGCAGTATAGACTTTGCTGAATGTCTAACAACAGGGGAACAGTTTCCACTGGGCTCACCTAAGATATTATATTATGGGCTATCTGGACAATGTTCTAAAACACTCTATTTTGCCAAATCAGTGGATCAGCCACAAACCATTCTGAAGAAATTGGATTCTCATCCATCCAGTAAATTTAAGTTTATAGCAACTGAAATTATCGAATTGTCTATATTGGTATATATTGGTCAGCTGTGCTATTGCGCCTTCTGCACCATCAGAGCTTACGGCATGCAAAGGAGCAAGCTCACAGGCTGTTCCCAGCTGGAATTATCAAAGTCACCGTTGCGGACAAACAGTATTCAGCATTGCCCCACTAACCTTCATCAGTACTCGTCAAGTTAATTACTAACTGATGCTATGTTAAAGATGGATAATTACTATATACCATCTTTAGTTACGGAGGCGGATGGGGTTTGCATGAGTTACCAATTATATGGTATCAACTACCTATTTACATTAGGTGCATTCTGTGGATGAAGGTTGTGCGAATATGCATATCTGCATGCTCAAGTCTAACTTGATACACTCTGGTGCTATTATATGCAAATCACATGGGTGCAATCAAGTCAAAGTATCTGGTTATAGTTTACCTAACTTCACTGGCATTGGCATATCAGCAGGGAAACGAGAATGGATGTGGAATCGCAAGGATTCAAGGACCTTACCAGACGGATCTTACAAATTGAGCATTACCACTTGGTTTAGTGTTAACATCCCATATCTCTGCATACCTGCCTGGGGGGTGCCGTGTTGAAGATACTCTTATAATCTTGAACAGAAGGTGACCCAACGGAGTGGATTCTGCTCGTCGCAGCCAATATGCTAAAAAGCCACGTGCGGCACAGTAAAGGCACTCTTGTATGATTGTCAACCCCATATGGAACTGAACTTAAGACGTCAGTCATCCGTGTCCACATTTGTGTTCACAAAAAACACTCCCCCTATGAGGGAAGCACTGTTTGTTTGGTGTTAACCCTGCAATTGCAGTGAGCACGTCCATAGTATGGTTTGACAATTGTAAGCCGCAGGAAGCGGTCTTCCCAGTCTGCAAGTCAATTACTAGATTTAAGTATGCAGAGGATGGTACCCCGGTCACGGCTAACCAGCCTTTTAGTGCCTGCAATCCATATAAGGTTCTATCATCATTCCCAACATCAGCGGGATCATAGCTGTATAGGCCAGTCAGGCACTCCGAAAATGCTGAGTCAGCACCATGGGTCCAGTTGCTTAGCTGTGACTGGACAAGATGATTATTCTGCAGGGAATTACATTTATGTTATCACTTAATCAGCAGAAATCGCCAAGGACATTAGGTCAAACTAGAAGAATTGCTGGCATATCCCATGGACCTTCGGGTGTATGTGGCCACACATCTACACCAGTATGTTAATCTCACCAGAGCTTTAGGGACTCTGAACTAGCTATGGTTGTTAGTCACATGAAGCCTCACACGAGAATCACTACAGACCATCGCCTGGTTGTTTATATGGGTTATGGGACACAGGAGTGAACACTGACATACAAGTCTCACTCCACCCAGGCTGCTACTTTATCAGCAGCAGGGGATGGACGTTCATGGGACCACATCCTAGCGGCTGCAGGATGGTCTTACGAACGATTACAAACATTTAGGAATACCCTTACCAGACCAGGGGTATTTGCTGACTCTTTAGGTCTGTGTATAATTCCTCCCGGGTGTAGGAGGTACTATTATCAATATGTGTACATAATAGCATCAACATTACTATACCTATGTCATGTCTGAATGCATTATAAAAAGTAGCTCTTCACTGATGCAGTGTGTGATGCATGGACTCGTCCACGGCATGAAATCATAGAGCTTTGAAATCTTCATGTAGTCACTCATGTGACTCCGAAGTAAAATAGTAAGATTAAACGAGAACTTACCAGTTTGAAGTTTGATAAGGATCAACTGGTATTTTAGTTCTCTTATCTTACTATACATACAGTCAACTTCTGAGTTCTGTGATATCACACCACTGCTTTGAAGAATGTTGCGCATGCGTGCTGGCGGGGGTCTTCACGTAATCCCTCATCGTAACTCCTCGTAAAATAACGATCAAACTTCGAACAGGTGAGTTCTCGTTTAATCTTACTATTTTACTTCGGAGTCACGTGAGTGACTACGTGAAGAGTTTTAAAGCTTTCTGTGTTTTTTATGTCGTAGAATTAATCCGTACGACAGTCCGGCTAAGTAAAACACATACATGAGAAAGCACACAAATGTTAGATCTTTTCACAATTAAGTTTTTTTAATGGCTGAAAGACCATATAATACCCTCCTTATATTTGAGGGAAAAAATGATTACAAGTGACAAAAGATATCAGTGACTACACAACTGATTATAGCAATTAATAGCAAACAAAGCAGGTGATTATAGTGCTCCCAACACCGCGTGTCCAAAGCTTGTCATAGTGTGAACGGGTTTGTTGTAGAACTTTGAAAAAGTTTCTTCTTTACTCCACCCTGCGATTTTTAAAAATATGCTCGAGAGGTACGTCCCGCCCCTTCGCCGCGGACGTAGCTGCCGCCCTGGTGGAGTGAGATTTGAAGACATCAGTGTCTACTCCCGCTAAAACCAACACCTGTTTCAACCATTTTGAGATAGTTTGAACTGAAGCTTTTGTGTGTGGCTTTTTGTGCGTAAGCAGCAATGTCTTTTCGTTTCCTCGAAAAGTGTCCGTCACTTTAATACATTGGTTCAAATGTCTAACCACACACAAAGCAAGCTCAATATGAAAAGCTTGAAAGGTTACCTTTGTTCCAGATCTCCCTGGTCTACTTTGTTTGATCAGATCGTAAACATAGAATACAACGTTATCTGTAGTCACATGCATACAGTCTAAACGCAACATTTGTAAAGTTTGCACTCTTTGGGCTGAGACCAGTGACATTAACATGACCAATTTCAATGTTAACCTATCCAATGACAACCCTTCAATTGGCGTCCATTCTCTAAGTAGAGCAAGTACTATGCTCACATCCCAAATCTCTGTATATCTAGGTTTTGGCGGATTCATGTGAAAAAATTCCTTTCATGAATCGTGATATTAATGGATGCGACCCAATTGATTTCTCACCAGTCATAAGTCCTAAATAGGACGACAAGACACTGCGTGCAGTGTTAATGGCACTGTAACTTAAATGTTGGCCAAAGCGCAAATTGGCAAGGAATTCCAAAAACATGAGTAACATTCACATAATCATCAGAAATATTTTGACTGTGTGCAAAATTCTTCCTATTTCTTAATATGTGTCATATATTGTTTCTGTGTGCTATCTCGCCATGATGTGCCAATAACTGTCAAGTTTGGTCCGACAATCCCAGTTCCTGTAGTGGTCTGGTCAAAACCTGCAGATTAACAATTTCATATATGCATATAATGGGTAATCTTCATTTGTTACTGGATTAGTCAAGATATCACTACAGTTAAGAATCTGCATATACGGTTCTTTAATCATATTCAGCATAACTGGGAACCAAGGTTGAGTTGGCCAATTTGGCACCACCAACAATCCGGAAGCTGAATCTTGCTCTATTTTCTTCAAGCATCTCTGGATCAGAGCAAATGGTGGAAAAGCATAAAAGAACATTTTTCCCCAGTGTAATAAAAATGCATCTACTGCAACTGCGTCCGGATCGTGTTCCCAAGACACATAATGAGGCAAGTGATGATTAAGCCTGGATGCAAACAAATCAATTTCTGGCAACCCAAATCGTCGAACAATATTCTTAAATATTGGTGGCTTAAACATCCATTTCGTATTATCTTTAAAAATCCTGGACCTTTCATCTGCTACCACATTGTCTTTACCTGGAGTATAGCTTACTGCAATCCATATCTGCCGACCAATACACCATTGCCATATCTCATTGACCAGACAATCACATGATACTGATCCAACTCTCCCCATGTGATTAATGTAAACCACAGCTGTTTTATTGTGTAATTGTATTAACACATGCAGACCTTGTTTAGCACAACAATATGCTTTAAGCCCATAAAAGGCCCCCAATAACTCCCAATAGTTAATACCATACTCTTGGAGAAACACTTGTTCTTCAGTTTTCCATCTACCTCCACAACTGGAGGATAAATCTGTGGCCCCCATCCGAGAGCACTAGCATCTGTATGTAAACCATTTCAGGCTGTTTAATCATAATATTTATTAGCAGCTTGTGGGACATTTTCCTTTTTTAACCCACCATTGTAAACTCCAATACAGCTTCTTTTGTTAATTACATAGGCCTGTCAAATGGCCTGCCTTCTCTTTGAGAGCTTGTATCTTGTACCTTCGAAGATATCAATAAATGTAATGAACCAAATTCTACTGCAGGAAATGCTGCTAGCAGTTCACCAATGGTTGTCACCATTTCTCGGATGGAAGGATAAGGTTTTGAATGAGATAATGACAAGTTACCAAAATATCATCGACTTTATCTGTTGGTAAAGGTATTAACATAGTCACTGAGTTAATTACAAACCCCAAAAGTAAATTGTTTGTGCTGGCTGCAGCTGGGGCTTAATTAGATGAATTAAGAACCTTAGCTTCCACAAAGCTTTAGTAACTGAAACTGAGTCCTCAGCTGACTCCTGATAATCACTAATGACCAGAATGTCATTGAGATAAGCCATAATGATGTGCATTTTGTGCTCTAATTGGGCTAAACTGGTTTCAACAGTTTCGTAAAGAGTAAAAAAGCTGAACTCAGTCCATTTGGCAAAGCTTAACTGCCATAATTGTCACAACCAATTAAAATTTAAGTACCACCGAGACCTGATGCATAGGTACAGAATAATAGGCGTCTTTTCATCAATCTTAGCCATATAACAACCTGCTGAATTAAATATTTTTGCAGTATTCAATGTCTCCATTTGAACATGTTTGTATTCTACAAACTTATTTAGACCTGTAAGGTCCAGAATACTTCTGCAACCATCATCTGTAATGCCTTCTAACATTAAAGACAAATTTATGCTCGTGTTCAAAATCTTTTCCATTACCTCTTTTCCAGATAATTAGGCAATGTGAACATAAATCTCTGCTTTTTCAATTGCAGAAAACACGAAAACATAAGCAGGTTTATTCTGTACAGGAGGATTAACCTCTTTTTTTTAAAAGTAATAGTAGTTAATGAAACTGCTCGTAATATACTGATCAAAAATAATAGTAAGCCAGTCTTAATAAACTTTTTGTAATCTCCCTCTAACTGGAGATTAATCCGCAGTTTCTTTAAGCAGGGAACAAGTCTTTAATTCCTCTGCATATGAGCGTGGTGTTCTCCTTATCCCCTGAATTCGGGTAAGTATTTGGTTGTGCAATACAATAAAACTTCCTTGACATATTTCTGCCTCTATTTCCAATATCAAATCCCCTTCTGGGCGAAAAAATACCTTTTCGTCCAAAGACGAAGGTTTCATGCAGCTAAAAATTTAGCTTTTCATCCAATTTCAATAAGTTAGGCAGATTACTCCAAACAGATAACCAAGAGCTTAACACCACTTGCTCGACACAGGTATGCAACCTTGGGTGAAAAATGGCCCAAATAGCCATTTATATTATATAAAATTTCATAGAAAGAATTGCACAATAGCGTCTTTATTTTATGTTTTCCTTTCATCTGCCCAAAAGCCATAATAGCAGCAGAATAATTTGTGAGGATTTTTAAACCTCACTATTTGACGCTCTCATATTTGGAGTCATGGATGCCCATATTAACGGATAAAACCGTAGGCTCTTCCAATGAGGCACAATTTCCTGTGCTGTGCAATTTTAATATTTCAATCATCACAGAATCATGAAGTTGGTGAGATACCATATATATATGTTGGCAGCTAGGATTTCTTCCATAGCCTCACCACTTCCTTCATATATAGCAAAACCTTTTGCTATTCCATGCATCTTTGGCCTCTTTTCATATTTTTTTTCATTTTATTTTTATTTTTATTTTGTGGTGTGCTTTCAAATGCAAATCACCATCAACAGGGTCTGCCTTCTGCAGCCCTAAATCAATTGGGATTTCATCCCATGAGACTTCTTCCGGCCCAAATCCTGGGTCCGGAGTTCCAACTTCCAATTAGGGCCCATGGCCATATTCAAAATAATTAAACCCCTCAGGGCTAATCTTAGGAACCTTCAGGGTACTTTGACCCTAGTCTCATAATTATTTGGAGAACTTTCTCCATATGCTCCATAATCAGTTCCACATAGTTTACTTATCTGGAGGATTTTTTCAATGTCAGAGTCATCAGAAACCACGGGCCTCTCAGATTTTTTATTTTATTTTTATTTTCCATTTTTCATATTCGGGAGCATTTTCTCTCCGTGGTTATCATTTTGTAAACTAATTCGCTAACGGGTATATCTGCGGCCACCGGTATCGGAACCGGCTCCGCACTAGCTTTCCCGTATATTTATTTTTCACCCCAGGAAGCATTTTGACCCGCGAATATAAGTTTACTTCATCATCTGTGCTTATCCAGCACTAATATGACTCTGACCTGATTTAATATATTTCCTATACTGCTGGACCTACCCAGCGCCCGCTAAGAAATCCCAACTTTACTGTTCTTACCTGCGGGCCGTTCCGACCGCTGCGAGGAGCTGCTCCTTACTGCAGCTCCACCTTCCGCCGTCAGCGTCGACGTCATGCCGTTACCAGCGTGAGGCGGGCTCTTCACGTAGTCACTCACGTGACTCCGAAGTAAAATAGTAAGATTAAACGAGAACTTACCAGTTTGAAGTTTGATAAGGATCAACTGGTATTTTAGTTCTCTTATCTTACTATACATACAGTCAACTTCTGAGTTCTGTGATATCACACCACTGCTTTGAAGAATGTTGCGCATGCGTGCTGGCGGGGGTCTTCACGTAATCCCTCATTGTAACTCCTCATAAAATAACGATCAAACTTCAAACTGGTAAGTTCTCATTTAATCATAGTATTAAATCATTAAAGTGCCTGAGTGAATGCTTTGACTATTGTCACGCAATGGTAGTTGCTATCATGTAAGCTTTGGGAAGTTGGCGTGCATTACAATATGGAAAGGAGTGGCAACAGACCAACAATATTCCCCAATAGATAACCAGAGTTGTACGGGCAGAGCCTTGGACGAATTACAATAGTTTTTGTTCAACATGAACCTGCTGTTCTCTCTCAGGGACAGTAAATAATGTTTCTACCTCTGCCATTCTATCAATGCCCTTATTGTTGTCTGTCAAATAGCCAGCCTAAGATGCCACTGCTCATGGAGAGATGATATAATATCTATAACATAAAAGTATTATGGTACGTTTTCATGTGCATGAAGGTTGGATCATTCATTTATCACCTTATGAACTTACTAATCACTGCCTATGACCCCTGCTTATCACTGTGACCCACCCTATCGCCTGCATGTATGCCTAAAATTGTAATAGACAATAGACAATAGGTGCAGGAATAGGCCATTCGGCCCTTTGAGCCAGCACCACCATTCAATGTGATCATGGCTGATCATCCCCAATCAGTACCCCATTCCTGCCTTCTCCCCATATCCCCTGACTCCGCTATTTTTAAGAGCCCTATCCAGCTCTCTCTTGAAAGCATCCAGAGAACCCGCCTCCACTGCCCTCCGAAGCAAAGAATTCCACAGACTCACCACTCTCTGTGAGAAAAAGTGTTTCCTCGTCTCCATTCTAAATGGCTTACTCCTTATTCTTAAACTGTGGCCCCTGGTTCTGGACTCCCCAACATCGGGAACATGTTTCCTGCCTCTAGCGTGTCCAAACATCTTATATGTTTCAATGAGATCTCGTCTCATCCTTCTAAACGCCAGAGTGTAGAAGCCCAGCTGCTCCATTCTCTCAGCATGTGACAGTCCCGCCATCCCGGGAATTAACCTTGTGAACTTATGCTGCACTCTCTCAATAGAAGAATGTCCTTCCTCACATTAGGGGACCAAAACTGTACACAATAGTCCAGGTGTGGTCTCACTAGGGCTCTGTACAACTGCAGAAGGACCTCTTCGCTCCTATATTCGATTCCTCTTGTTATAAAGGCCAACATGCCATTCGATTTCTTTATTGCCTGCAGTACCTGCATGCTTACTTTCATAGACTGATGTACAAGGACCTCCAGATCCTGTTGTACTTCCCCTTTTCCCAACTTGATGCCATTTAGATAGTAATCTGCCTTCCTGTTTTTGACTAACTAAGTGGATAATCTCACATTTATCCGCATTAAACTTCATCTGCCATGCATCAGCCCACTCCCCCAATCTGTCCAAGTCACCCTACACTCTCATAGCATCCTTCTCACACTTCACACTGCTACCCAGCTTTGTGTCATCTGCAAATTTGCTAATGTTACTTTGAATCCCTTCATCCAAATCATTGATGTATATTGTAAATAGCTACGGTCCCAGCACCGAGCCTTGCGGTACCCCACTTGTCAGTGCCTGCCATTCTAAAAGGGACCCCTTAATCTCTACTCTTTTGTTTCCTGTCTGCCAACCACTTCTCTATCCATGTCTACCCCCAATACCAGATGCCCTAATTTTGCCCACTAATCTCCTATGTGGGACCTTATCAAATGCTTTCTGACACTACATCCACTAGCTCTCGTTTATCCATTTTCCGTGTTACATCTTCAAAAAATTCCAGAATAGGATAACAGCATTTAAAACCATTTGTGCCATGCCTTGTTGACCAATGCTGCATTTTAACTGGCAGAACTGCAGTGAAAGGAACATTTTACAGGATCAAAATGTTTGACCCTAACTGATAGCAGAAAAATGTCTTGGAAAACAATCGGATAACACTGGAGAAACTAAAGAATTCTTGCATTATTATGCAAAAACATGGTAAGATGGCTGCATAGTCTAGATATTTATCACTGGTCACCAGTAATATATGAATTGTAGGGTAGAGGCCGCGCACTCTATTCCATTTCTAAAATTCAGCTCCACTGCAGAACTAAGTAGCTTAATATGCATGACTGATTGGAAATCAATTTCAAATGAGTTTTTAACTAGCCTTAACCTAATAAGATTGACTCTTACCTCTTTCACTCTGACAAGCCAATCACATCTGTAACCCCAACCCTCACAATGTGTCCCTTCTTCACCAGACAACATAGCGTACTTCTCCGTGCCTATTTATGCTGTAACTTGCAGTCTGCGCATGTGTTATTACCCTTCCTTTTTCGACCTATGTTTCTTCTCACTTTTTGAAATGTCGGGATGTCTAGGAAGGAACTGCAGATACTGGTTTACATCGAAGATAGACACAAAATGCTGGAGTAACTCAGCGGGACAGGCACCATCTCTGGAGAGAAGGAAGGGTGATATTTCATAGAAACTTAGAAAATAGGTGCAGGAGTAGGCCCTTCGAGCCAGCACCGCCATTCTGATCATCCACAATCAGTACCCTGTATCATGGCTGATCATCCACAATCAGTACCCCGTATCGGCTTTTTCCCCCATATCCCTTGATTCCCTTAGCCCTATGAGTTAAATCTACCTCTCTCTTGAAAACATCCAGTGAATTGGCCTCCACTACCTTCTGTGGCAGAGAATTCTACAGTCCCAACTCTCAAGGGTGAAAAAGTTTTTCCTCATCTCAGTCCAAATGGCCGACCACTTACTCTTAAACTGTGACTCCTGGTTCTGGACTCCCCCAACATCGGGAACATTTTACCCGCATCTACCCTGTCCAATCCTCTAAGAATTTTATATATATCCACAAGATCCCTTCTCATCCTTCTAAATTCCTGGGAATACAAGTCCAGTCGGCCCATTCTTTCATCATACGACAGTTCCACCATCCCGTGAATTAACTTGGTGAACCTACGCTGCACTCCCTCAAAAGCAATAATGTCCTTCCTCAAATTAGGAGACCAAAATTACACACAATACTCCAGGTGCAGCCTCACCAGGGCCCTGTACAACTGCAGTAGGACCTCCTTGCTCCAAAACTCAAATCCTCTCACAATGAAGGCCAACATGCCATTGGCTTTCTTCACTGCCTGCTGTACCTGCATGCTTACTTTCAGTGACTGATGTACAATCACACCCAGGTTCCATGCACCTCCCCTTCTCCTAATCTGACACCATTCAGATAATAATCTGTCTTCTTGTTCTTATCACCAAAGTGGATAACCTCACATTTATGTACATTATACTGCATCTGCCATGCATCTGCCCACTCACCAAACCTATTTAAGTCACCCTGCAGCCTCATAGCATCCTCCTTGCAGTTCACACTGCCACCCAGCTTTTGTGTCATCTGCAAACTTGGAGATGATACATTTAATTCCCTCAACTAAATCGTTAATATATATTGTAAATAACTAGGGTCCCAGCACCGAGCCTTGCAGCACCCCACTGGTCACTGCCCGCCAAATGGACCCGTTAATTCCTACTCTTTGCTTCCTGCCTGCCAACCAGTTCTCTATCCATGTCAATTCCCTACCCCCAATACCATGTGCTTTAATTTTGCACACTAATCTCTTGTGTGGGACCTTGTCAAAGGCTTTTTGAAAGTCCAGATACACTACATCCACTGACTCTCCCTTATCCATTCTACTTGTTATGTCCTCAAAAAATTCCAAAAGATTAGTCAAACATGATTACCCCCTCATAGAATCTATGATGGCTTTGACCGATCCCTTTACCACTTTCCAAATGCGCTGCTATAACATCTTTAATAATCAACTCCAGTATCTTCCCCACTACCGATGTAAGGTTAACTGGTTTATCATTCCCCACTTTCTTTCTCCCTCCTTTCTTAAAAAATGGAGTTACATTGGCTACCCTCCAGTCCACATGAACTGATCCAGAGTTGAGAGAACATTGAAAAAAGATTTATAGGGCCACCTTCTAGAGCACTCTGGTATGCAGACCATCAGGCCCTGGGGATTTATCTGCCTTCAGTCCCAACAGTTTACCTAACACCATTTTCTGACTAATGTGGACCCTTCAGACTGAGTCAGGGGAAAGGGAGACATAGAGATATGGAAAGGTAAGGTGTGAAAACACAGATTGAAGGGGATGATGATCAAGACAATTCAGAATGGTTCATTGTTAGCTGAGGCGAAGGTGACAATAAGGCATATAATCAGTAATATTTAATCAGGAGGACACTGGAACAAGTTGGAGAACGAGGAAGGGGAAGGGACGGAGAGAGAGGTAAAGCAAGGGTTGAAGTTTGAGAAATAAATATTCATACCGCTGGAATGTAAGGTGCCTAACCAAAACATGATGTGTTGTTCCTCTAATTTGCATTGGGCCTCACTCTGACAGTGGAGGAGGCCAATGCCAGAAAGGTCAGTGTGGGAATGAGAGGGGGAGATAAAGTGTTTAGCAACCGGGAGATCGGATGGACTGGTGGACTGAGCAGAGGTGGACTGAGCAGAGGTGCCAAGCGAAATGTGAGGTGTTGTTCCTTCAATTTGCATTGGGCCTCACTCTGTCAGTGGAGGAGGCCCCAGACAGAAAGGTCAGTGTGGGAATGGGAGGGAGATTTAAAATGTCACCCTGACAGACAAATCTTCACAGTTCCACAAACGACAGCACACTCTTTCCTTGTTTAATACAAATACCAAGGAGTGAGCATGTACACAAGCTCATACTAATGGATGAGACTGCTATGGAAATAGGGGACACTGCATTATGGTCTTTCACAAAAGAGTCGATGCTGAGGTGAAACCCCAAAATAAGCAGAAATGGTGGAATGGAAGAAATAGTTGCTATCCTTTCTTAATGGCACATATTGTCATTTACATTGTCAACTCCACAACCAGTGTTAAATTTATACCAGAAAACAAGCTGCGTCAGACTGCTGGAGCCAAGACACAAGAGTAATACAGCAAGGAAACAAGTTGTCAACCCACCAATTTTGCCCCAACCATCCCATTACGCTGAGCCTAACTTTATCCTTTTTTTACTTTCCTCAAATTCTCATCATCTCTCCTCAAATACTGCCATTCATCTATATGCTGGGGGGAAATTCACAGTAGCCAATTAACCCATTGGTCTGCATGTATTTGGGATGGAAGAGGACCAGAGGACTAAACCATAAACTACAGTATCGTAACCCACACGGTCATCAGGAGAACTTGCAAACCCAGAAATGACCACCCATGGGCAGGAATGGACACTGATATCGAGTGCTGTGAGAAAGCAGCTCTACTAACTGCATCAATTCGATTATTTTAAATCACCTACTATGATCAGTTCAAGTGCTGGCAAAGTGTCCTTTAAGATAACGTAACTATCTATCTCCCGTTGCTGTTCCGTTGGCATTTTATTTCCGCACCAACTTGTTTGTGAAAGAAAGGATTACATTTGGTAGAAGAGCTAATAAGGCAGATGCTAGTGCATCAGTGTATATGATGTGTAGAAGATGGCAATGATGCCAAAGGAAAATGAGCTGAACATATTGCTATTATCACCTATCAGTGGGTGTACAAGTCTGGAAGCTTCTGGAATTGCTGTATCTTGCATTTCTTTGACACGCTGAAATATGCTGTTCTTCCTGATGCATCCCTTACCTTTCACAAGTTACTCTACTTACAATTCAAACAAAATATGGATCTTGTTGAAAACCACAAGAATTCTAGAAAACCTCTTCGGGCTAGTTGCAGAACATCTCCAATTAATGTAATCATTGGTTCTTCTAATAGGTTCATGTGATAGGAGCAGAATGAGGCCATTTGGCACATCAAGTCTAACCCGCCATTCAATCATGGCTGATCTATCTTTCCCTCTCAACTCCATTCTCCTGCCTTCTCCCCATAACCCTGACACCCGTACTAATCAACAATGTATCTATCACTGCCTTAAAGATATCCATTGACTTGCCCTCCACAGTCGTTTGTTTACCAGTGGTTTGTTGATAAATTCTAGCAGAGGCATAGCTGTGATTGGACAAATATGCAGCCACAGGTTGAGGAGTAAATACTAGCTGTTTAGCAAACTGAACATTCAAGAGCAACATCAGTGAATTAAAGCTCATTGGGCAAATACAACCCGTTCCTTATTTGGTACATTATGAGGCTATGAAGTAAAACAAAGAAAGATGTAATAAATTATTAGTTACAGCAGTGACTAGCTTGAATTTATTGGAAAGCTTATTTATAAACCTTTCTGGCCAACATTTCAAATGGCCTTCTTCATGCATTAGCAACAACAGCAAAACTATCTATATTTACAATGGCAAACTTTACGATGTTCATGCTTACATGATTTAACGCCCAAAACAATGAAGCTTCTCCATGGACAGCACTGGACTGCCTTCATCACTTTGGTTAAGAAAAAGCAGTGACTTGATAGATAATTCAGGCACTTCAAGGTAGTCGCTTCAATATATACTAAGAAAGCGTATAAAGTCCAGTCTCATGAGGTCCAGATCCGTTTGTAACACAATATTGGTCAATTATGACCGCTTAGAATATGCTGGCTCTAAAAGTAAACTGACTTTATGTGTGTGGTTTGCAATTAGACAATAGACAATAGACAATAGGTGCAGGAGTAGGCCATTCGGCCCTTTGAGCCAGCACCGCCATTCAATGTGATCATGGCTGATCATCCCTAATCAGTAGCCTATTTCTGTCTTCTCTCCTTATCCCCTGACTCTGCTATCTTTAAGAGCCCTATCTAGCTCTCTCTTGAAAGTATCCAGAGAACTGGCCTTCACCGCCCTCTGAGGCAGAGAATTCCACAGATTCACAACTCTCTGTTTGAAGAAGTGTTTCCTCGTCTCCATTCTAAATGGCTTACCCTTTATTCTTAAACTGTGGCACCTGGTTCTGGACTCCCCCAACATCGGGAACAATTCTCAAGACTAATCTTGCGAAAAATAACCGGTTTTTAAAAAATAATAATTTATTCAGCTTCCTCTTTAGCTGTTTCCACATTATACATGTTTCCACCTTTATTTCACATTTTAAAATATAATTATTACAATAAATGATTTTTTTCTGCTATGTATTTTTTTCTTCCTTGTATGTGAAATTTATTGAGTGTGATAGGCTCCTCACCCCTATCAGTGCATGGTCAAAGAAATCCTTTGAAGGATGTCTGACAGTAACTGATTTTGGAAAAGAGAAAGCCCATTCTACAGAAAAATCCAGGCCAATGAAATAATAACAGAACATGCTGGAGATATTCAGCCGATCAAGCAGCATCTATGCAGAATTAAAAAAATAACTAACATTTCGCATTGATAGCATTTGATCTATTCAGTACGTCCAGCATTTGTTGTTTATATATCAGATTTCCAATTGCTGCAGTAACTTGGTGCTGGGTTTCAAGTTTTGATATAGACTGAGTTGGACCCTTTGGGTCCCAGTCACACGAAAGGCCCAATGCAAAAGTTCTATTCCCCAATGCAATATTCCATCACTCACTCATTCCCCCAACAGAAATCTTTCCCCCAACGCAATATTCCACCACTCACCCATAGCCCCTAACTGCGCAGGCGCGGCTCATTTCACCTCATCCCCAAGCACTCCCTCCCCCTCCTCTTCATGTATGGGAGGTGAGGAAGTGATGGGGGGGAGGGAAGTGGGGTGGGTGGCGGGAGGGGTTGGAGGGGAGGAGTGCTGTGTGTGGATGGGGAGGTGTAGGGGGAGAGAGGGTGGTGTGGGGGGACGAGGGTGTGTGGTGGGGGAGGTGTGCATGTGGGGGCAGGGGAAGTGTTTTGTAGGGGTGGGGGAAGGGTGGATTGTGTATATTCAATGATATCATGAAACCTTACATAAGCACAAGGTAGTCCTTGTGGCTGTTTATGAAGTCCAAGCATTTTGCAGAATCAATCTTTCCTTGCTTTTTTTTGACAAATAACATTCTCCCAGTGGACTGTAAAAAAATATTAGTCAGCAACAAAAGAAATAGATCTGACTCTATCTTTCTTAGACTTGCTTGGTAATTAGAAGATTTTCATTGTCTTTTTCTGCAGAAGATTTTTTGTCTACCACATACAAAAGATGGCCTTGCCAATATCACATTTTTTTAAGGACGTAAAGTCAGTCATAAGGAATTAAAAGCTGGTTACAATAAAGAATTACAGGTATTGATAAATATGTCAATACCATCTAGCATCCAAGATTAAGGACAGAAAAAGGCAAGCCAAGATCAGTGGTTGCGGATTCAACTAGAATCTAAGATCACTACGTAATGTTTCAAATGCTTATGTTGTTTTGTGTGAAAGGAAATAAAGGATTGTTCATAATGTCAAGGTCATATAAACTCCGGAGAAAAACAAATTTTTACATTTGAATAATTCATTGTACAAGTTACTTAATAGAGTAATAGAGTCATAGAACACGGAAGCATGTCTTTCGGCACAACTCGTCCATGACGACCACTACAGGGATTCCTGTACTTATGTAATAGGCGACTTGTAAACTCGTCCGAATGCAAGCAATTCTTTAAGCCCACTGCTGTATTTGTGAGTTGCGCATCTCAGTATTTTTGGTAGTAGTGCACTACTGCCATAGCAGGTGGTTGTTTCATCAAGCTGTTCTTGTGGATGCTTCCACGTGTTCACCGCGCTGCAGCTCCCATGTGGTCTCAATGTCAGAGCTCACACGTGGTCTGTCAATGGTGTCTGGTTGAACTTGCCAGAGTAATTGTCTTAACTAATTCTTAAACAGCCCGTGGCAGTAGAAATTCACATTTGATACTTTGCATTTAGTTTTGTAAATTTAGAGTTTACTCCAGCTCTCTGACAGTGGACTGCAGCTATATCTATCATTTGTGGTGACAAAGTTCTCTGGCATAGTTGGAAGCTATTTTTTATTGGCAAACTAATGTTTTTAGATAGGTTTGCTTGTCAGGTTTGTAGGCTCAACAGCATGAACTGAATTGATTTATCAACAGGTCCACATACATAGCTATTGTGTGAAACGTAGTCCAAACAGGCTTATAAACTGCATCTAAAGTTTAAATTTAGGATTTATACAAGAATAAACTTTTTTTTAAGTGAAATAACAATGCCAACCAATTGCCACAGCCTGCTTTTACTTTCTTGTTGCAAACTTATAGTTTTCAGGTATTTCCACAACTTCAGATTAGATACTTATTTGATTCTTTATACGTACAGTCTCTGCTGTGTATAAATACAGTACAAATAGTAAATTTACACGTATGCAGTAGCACATCCGTTTCCGACTAACGTGACAACTGGTTTTAACGCCAGGGTCCACAAAAAAGTAACACTTACGTAAGTCGGGGAACGTTTTGTACTTTGTAAATTGATGTACTTGAGACACGTAAATGGTACAATTCATCAGTGACATTGCGTTTGCAAAATGTTTCAGAGAACACAACAATAAAGGGTCTGTCCCACCATAGCGACCTAATTTGCGAGTTTAGAAGAGTTTGCGCCAGCCGCAAACTCGCAGCATGGTCGACATGGTCTGAGGAGTGTAAAGGGCCTGTCCCACTTGGGCAAACCTAATCCGCGAGTCCAGAAGAGTGCCTTCGACCTTCAAGCTCGAGAGCACTCGCCTGGAAAGCCTCGAGCTGGATCGACCCGGTCGCGTTGAAACCGCGAGCAGGATCGGCCGACTGTGAGCTGCATCTACCGACCACACACACAACACACACGCACATCGCGAAGGTGGGGGCCAGGGACAGCGGAGGAAGCGCTGTCTGCGCGATGAAGAGGAAGGTAAACGGCTGCCACAGAGTACTTTAAGGAGCATGGCGGGGGGGAGGGGGGGAAGGAGAGAGGGGAGAGAAGGGAGAGAGAAGGAGGAGAGCAGTGGGGTTGGGAGAAGGGGAGAGAAGGGGAGGAGAATGGGGGAGCAGAAGGTGGGAGAAGGGGGGGGGGGGAGAAAGGAGTAGAGACTCCTTTAAGAATTATAATGAAGTTAACGGGCATTTTACCTACCGGTAGGACTTCCTAGGTCATGAAACTCCAATGAGCCAATCAAAATGGCCGGTCAGTGAAGGAGATTGCCTACGGCTGCCTTCGAGTGCCTGTAAGTAAATAGCGACCTCACTCCACTGCCCTACGAGTGAAAAAGTAGGAACAATTTTAAACATGCTAAAAAATGTTCCGCGACCTAGCTGAAGCGAGAGTATGCGGGAACCACCCTCGAGCATGAAGGAGAGTTCCAGCCACCTCATACGACCTCCGAGGACCTCGTGCCGACCATGCTGCTGCGAGTTTGAGTCCAGGCAAACTCTTCTAAACTCGCAGCTTAGGTCACACAAGTGGAACAGGCCACTTAGCTCTCCTTCATGCTTGCGAGAAGTTCCCGCATATTCGCGGACTCAATTTGGTCGAGGAAAAATTTTCAACATGCAGAAAATATTTCTGCAAGTAAAAATTGGTCGGCATGGTTCTTTTGAACTCGTAGTGCAGTGGCAGTGGGGTCGCCATGTAGTTATAGGTAGTCGAGCTAGCCGTAGACAATCTCCTTTGCTGACCGGGCATTTTAATTGGCTCATTGGGGGGAAAAAAATTGTAAGCACGAGTTTTCAGAACCAAGGAAAACCGATCAGTAATGTTAAATGCCCACTAAACTTTATTAAAAGTTGTCTGGCTTCTTAAAAGTGTCTCCATTCCTTCCCCCCCCCCCCCCCCTTCTCTCCCCTTCTCCTCTACCCCCACTCTTTTAAAGGATGTATTTTACCTTCCTGTTCATCGCGGGTATCACCTTGGCTTTGCACCGTGTGAATTTCAGACAGCGCTCCCCCCGCTTTCCCTGGCCCCCGCCTTTGCGATGTGTTTGTGTGTGTGTGTGCTGATGGTCGATCCAGCTCGCGTTTCATCACTGACAGTTGATCCAGCTCACGGTTCTCTTCAGGCGAGTGCCCCCCGAGCTTGAAGGTCGAAGACAGTTTGCTGAAAAGTCGCGGAAATGGGACAGACCCTTAAGAGAGCTCCCATTGTCGCACAGAATTAATGTGTGATATTAAGACAGGATTTTGGTCCTGCTGCTAAACAAAGATTGACCTATTACAGGTGATAATATCTCTCAGCTTGCCTGGAAATATATAACTCAGAATTAAAACTGCAACAGGCAGCGGGTGAAAATATATCCAACAGCATCATTCGACAAATAAAAGGAGGCAGATTCACACTTCGATTTCCAAAAGAGCAATCCCATCAGTTCCAGTCCCCCCACTCCCTTTCTTTGTCGTCTTACAATTGATTTCCTCTCACCATCAACATTCTTTTGATTATGTTGGCACTTATATCACTAAAAGGGGCAATTTACAATAACCAATTAACCCAGCAGCACATATATGCAATCTCAGCAGATCACCTATGAAATTTCTCTGTACTGCGTAAAAGGAAGACCATTCCTGTTTAATCAGGAGAACATGCAAACATGAAGACAGTAATCACTATTATGAGTGAACGTGGGTTTTTGGAGTTGAGAGGCAGCAGTATTAACTGCTGCAACACCATGTTATCATGTTCCTAGCTATCTTTTTCTTTTCATGTCCATCTTCCATGTTTCAAATGTTGACATCGGTCATTGTCCTAGTTATTATCTCAATCCAACACAGTAGGGTTTGGTTGCCTGCGTGCTATTACTTATCTCTTCCCATTTTGAAAACCTGTCACTACTTTTGAAAATGGCAGGGCTTAACACTTTATTAATACTACTAATTTGCACATAATTAGTAGCAAGAATGAATGCGTGCTCAGTCACTCTTTTGGGAAGCTAAATTCTTAAGAAAAAGCAATCATCCAATCAACTGTCTGAAGAAGGGTCTCGACCCCAATCGTCCACCCATTCCATCTCCCCGGTGATGCTGCCTGTCCCGCTGAGTTTCTCCAGCATTTTGTGTCTATTTAATGTTAAAACTAAAACTTGGGGATGTTCCAAAGTTACTTAACAACATTATGTCACAGTGTAATGCCCCCAACTGCTGAGATAGGCCTATTATTATTTTATTTCTTCCATATATTTTATTGCCTATCTGATTCATACAAAAAATTAGCTATTTAAATCTGCCAGTAAAACAAAGACTATTATGTGGATGGGTGCAGAGAGTCAATCTTGTGAGAAATGTTAGAAAGAAAGGGCACGTAGCTGGACAAGGAAATCATCGGCTTAATTTTCACCCAACACACAGAGAAACAACTTAGATGCCAAGCTGTTGAGATGGATTGAACAATTTGTCAATGTCTTTTATTTGGCTTTAAACTTGTGCTGCATTGTCATTTGTTATGATAAATAATGGAAATGAATTTCAGCCATTTGCTGCGCTGCAATGATGGCAACAACAGTTGTTTTCTCTGAAGTCAGATGCCACTATTTGTTGCCTAATTTCATTCTAACTCTTGCTCGTCCTTTCCAAGTACCTTTCCAAGCTTTGGAAGTTACTGTTGATCAACACTGATTGGACTGATCCAGGATGGGGAGGGATCTGCCCACAGACAGGAAGTGACACTGCTGGTGTCCTGGTCCCATCGCAACAACCTGGAGCTCATTGCTCTTAATGGCCCTGTCCTCACGGTGTGAGTCCACCGACGAGTGACCCCGAGTGAAAGAAAAGAAACAGACTCGTGGTTGTGTACGAGATTCCAAGTTTATGTTCACAAGTTTAACCCACGGGTATGTCTAAGTTTACCGTTTACTTCTCATTTCTGCGATGTTCCAAGTTTCTCTCCCGAGTTACTCTTGAGCCAACAGTGAATGAAGGTCTGTTTTAATAAGTGTTAAAGAAGACATCTCCATCCTACAGCTTTGAGTTAAAGATAGAGTGCAGCGGGGCTGCATTTATTGATATGACCTACAAAGGGAAAATGCGCACCGTCCAGTTCCAGAGCAGTTATACTTATGATTTGTTTGAAACACACATCACATAGTTAGAAGACCAGCGGGCGGAGGTTTGCTATATTTTAATTGAATTTACTGCCAGGTCTACACACTGCGGGGAGACGGGAGATTAAAACTTTGAATGTGTACGGATGTCTCCACGCCTGCCCGTTCTAAGCGGAATATATTTTTAGTTGCCTTTCAAGCCGGGCTTTGGTTTTATTCCTTATTTTTGTTTATTCGCACACACTTTTCGTGTGTGAGGGTGTGAGAAGTCCATGCCGGGTGCCGGCCGGCCACAGCCGCTGTTCTTTCACATCAGTTGCACATCAGATTGTTGGGAGACGGAGCTCAGGGTTCGCCTCCTGAGCTGCTTTGGTGCCCAGGCGTGAGTTGAGGTGGAGGGAGGTTGGGGGGGATGCGCGGGCGTCATTAATCTGTCTGGGATGACAAGACTCTTGGGTTAGGCTGGGATCAGTGCGGGAGACAAGTGTAGGAGAGATGTACTGACTATGTGGGCAGTGATTGCCCACCAGTCTCAAAAGCCGCTGTGTCTCCCTGTCCCTGGGATAGCAGGGGTGATAAAACAGTACGATACCCCCCTCCTCCTCCACGCCAACGCGAAGGGCAACAATCCCAAGGCTTTAGGTCAGAAACAGCGGGCAGGCGACATTCACCCGCCATAACGCGAGAGAGAACATGCACTATTGCAGTTCTCCTTTGCACGTCGGTGTTTCTGTCTTTCTCCAACTCATTGTTGGCCCTGTCTGTCGCCACTCCCACCCCACCCCTCTGCTTCCCGGCCATGTGTGTGACCCCTTCCCTCCCCTCTCCAGCTCCCCGCCCATTGCACCGGGCACAGGGGCTTCGCACCTTCTTCACGTCGACGACGCCAGCAGGTCAGTGCCAGTCGCCCCGGGGCAGGTACTCGGGGGCTCTCTCCCAGCGTGGCCCCGGACTGGGGGGGGCAATGGCGATGTGCCAGCTCTGCCACACCATGGGCCGCCGCCAACCAAGCCACCCGTCCACGTCCACGCGCTCAGTAGAACAGGAGCTGAGACTGGGAACTGTACCACCCTTGCTCCCTCCCTCTGCAACTGCAAACAACTCCACTCTCCTGCTCACCTAACCCGCCCATTCCTTCTCTCTGGGTATTGAAGGCACTTCTGGTCTGCAGTGTGCAATAGTCACCAAAATACACTGCATCTTTAGAAAGGAAAAATACAAAATATGTCAATCCCACTGGATAGGTCTTAGTCATGGTGCTGTACAACACGGAAACAGGTCCTTCGGCCCAGCTATGCAGTGCCGTCCAGGTTAACGTCTTGGGGTAGTCCTATTTGCCTGCATGTGGTCCATAGCCCTCGAAACCCTTCCTATCCATTTATCTGTCATTAATAACCTCAAGAAAATTCCTGCTTCAGTTTCCTGGGTCCAACTCAGAGAGAAGTCTCCCCCCTTTCCACTGTTTCCACTGTTTCTAATGCTCTCTGCGTTATGAAGTCCTCGACAGTGAATCCCAAGGGCAATCACTACCAAAGTGTCTGCACACACAGTCAGTACACTTATCTCCTGTACTCAGTCAGCCCAACACCCGCCCCCCCCACCTTTCCCACCCAACTCCAGTCCCATCCCGACCCCGTTGGAAACTGAAGGGAGCGATAATCAACTGCCACTGATACAAGTGATGTCATACACATGAAAGGGCAGATGCTGGTTGACAAAAAGTGAACACACGGTGCTGGAGATACACAAAGACGCAGCAGAATTTTGGAAACGCCATCCCGTCACCCATTCCTTCTCTCCGGAGATGCTGCCTGCCCGCTGAGTTAAAGAGTGCCCACGGTAGACTCACGAGTCACTAAGGTAAACTCACGGGACACTACGTTCTTACAAAGAGTTTAAATGTTTCAATTTTTAACTTCAAGAGTAAATTTGACTCGTGGAAAACTTTAAACACGTTTGAACTTTTTCAAGAGTTAACAAGTTTCACGGGTACCTGCCGCTAGCGCCACGAGTCACTAAGTTCCATCCATGAGTTCTGACTACGCTACGTTACTTGTATGTGATTACCACAAGTTTAATTTGTTTTAAACTCGGGGTCACTCGTGGGTCGACTCGCACTGTGAGACAGGGGTTTAAGACATTGGAATTGATTGTGGACTTTAGGAGAGCTCCCCCTCCCCTCACCCCACTCATCATCAACAACACCAGTCTCATCCGTGGAGTCTTTTAAGTTCCTGAGAACCATCATCTCCAAGGACCTTAAATGGGAGGCCACCATTGACACACCGCAGTCAAAAAGGCACAACAAAGGATGTGTTTCCTGCGGCAGCTGAGGAAGCACAATCTGCGACAGGCAATGATGGTACAATTCTATACGGCCATCGTTCAGTTTGTCCTCACCATCTCCATCATGGTCTGGTTTGGCTCAGCCACCAAGCACGACATCCGGAAGCTGCAGTGAATCGTCCGATCAGCTGAGAAGGTTGTTGGCTGCAACCTTCCCTCCATTGACAAACTACATACTAAAAGGGCCAGGAGGCGAGCGGGTAAGATCATCTCTGACCCCTCTCATCTTGGCCACAAACTCTTTGAATCACTTCCCTCTGGATGGTGACTCCGGACTGTCAAAGCTGCCACAGCCAGACATAAAAACAGCTTCTTTCTACGAGTAGTAGCTCTACTCCATAACCAAAAATCTGTAGCCTCCTTTTGCTCTGGTATTTTATTTAATTCACATGTTTAATCAAAATGTTTTATTTTTCATGTTTAATGTTTTATGTGTCATTCCTAACTGTCACTGTATGTCATGTGCAGGCGGAGCACCAAGACAAATTCCGTGTATGTGAATACTTGGCCAATAAACTTATTCATTCATTCATTCATTCATCAGTTTTCATTAACCTATGTGGCATTAGATTCTATCTAGATCTTAACAAATCACTGCAGAAAATTAAATTCTCATCTCCATTCAATTAGCTCAAACTTTAGTTATCACGTCTTCTTTGTGTGAACATAGTCGGCGTTATTTATTCAATTAAAACATAAATAACATTTACAGCTCTATTAAGATCACAAAACCTTTCCCCAGTCCCCAACTCCTTCCTAAATCCATTTGCTTGTGTGGAGAATAATTTTGACTAACCTCTTCGCACAGCTGTTTTTTCTTGTCTTTGAACCAGTATTGTAATTAGTTTTGCACTCTGTGAAAAGCCACTTTTTTTTGTCAGAATAGTTGTAGAATTGGGACCAGTTAATCACACGTCACTGAACTTAATAAAGCACTAGCCTTAACACAATTGACACCTTTTCAGACCAATATCTAACCTGCTTCACCTTTTAAACAAGTAGGATGGAGGGAAAATTAAGGTGACAGGCTATTTGTCGCAATCTCACAGTCTCCTGTAATATTAATTAGGTGTAAGATACTTGGTGCTTCTGCTGTCTTCTCCTCTACATTAGAGAAACCAAATGCAAATTTCCAGGGCATTTCCATTCCATCCACAAAGATCCAGTTGCCAGTCACTTTCATTGTCCATTCATCTTGACTCAGACCTCTGTTGATCTCTTATTCTGTTCGACTGAAGCCCCAAAAGGGATATCATACCCACAGGATTCAATATTGAATTCAACATTTTCGGACAACCAACCTTTCTAGATTGCATGACACAAACTGATCAGCTAACCTATACTTTAACCTAGTTTTCTTCTTCCACAGGCGCTACCTGATCTTTGTTTTTTTCTATCATTGTTTATTATTTCAGATTTCTAGAAACACTGTTGTGGTTAGTTCCATTTACCTTTTCCCTCTCTCCTCTGTAATTATATAACTCCTTCTATTTACACCACATACCGAATGAAAAAGAAGTCACAATCACAGCAATTCACTATGTTTTTTCTGCCCAGACCCCGTATCCATTATTTAAAACATGTATGTTTCCAATTTCTTTCAGATTTCTATCATATCCAGTTTTTTTTGTTTTTGTTCTTTTTATTTTTATATGACAGGTCAAACCAGTATACAACTATTTATTCCAATAGCTCCTACTGGTTGAACAGACCTCTGCAGACAAATGCTACAATCACAGGAGCAGCAAACCTCATACCACTGTCCCTAAACACGTGCTTACATGGAACACATTAAAGTCACAGCTAATCTTCCATGGCCATTAGCAAAGACACTACTTTTTTGTTTAGTGTTTATAATTTGAGACTTCTTCCCATCTATTTATTTTAAAGGTTAAGTTATCAACGATTCACCAATATTTCTGCATAATGTATTTCATTAATACAAGAATTATTTTATTACTTTTTCTTTATCGTTTGATGATCTCACTGCTGGTATCAATGACTAAGCCTGGAGAGAGTTTTCAAATTACAGTCTGGTCACGTCATCATTCAATTTCATCATGACTTCTGATTTGTATTTCACTGACTTGGCAATACAGTTCAACATTGTACTTATCTGAATGGTGGCCGATTAGGAAAAGGGGAGATGCAACGAGACCTGGGTGTCATGGTACGCCAGTCATTAAAAGTAGGCATGCAGATGCAGCAGGCAGTGAAGAAAGCGAATGGTATGTTAGCATTCATAGCAAAAGAATTTGAGTATAGGAGCAGGGAGGTTCTACTGCACAGGGCCTTGGTGAGACCACACCTGGAGTATTGTGTACAGTTTTGGTCTCCTAACCTGAGGAAAGGCATTCTCGCCAGAGAGGGAGTACAGAGAAGGTTCACCAGACTGATTCCTGGGATGGCAGGACTCATATGAAGAAAGATTGGATAGACTCGGCTTGTACTCGCTAGAATTTAAAAGATTGAGGGGAGATCATATAGAAACTCACAAAATTCTTAAGGGGTTGGACAGGCTAGATGCAGGAAGATTGTTCCCGATGTTGGGGAGGGTCCAGAACAAGGGTCACAGTTTAAGGATAAGGGAGAAGTATTTTAGGACCGAGATGAGGAAAACATTTTTCACACAGAGGGTGGTGAATCTGTGGAATTCTCTGCCACAGAAGATAGTTGAGGCCAGTTCATTGGCTATATTTAAGAGGGAGTTAGATGTGGCCCTTGTGGCTAAAGGGATCAGGGGGTATGGAGAGAAGGCAGGTACAGGATACTGAGTTGGATGATCAGCCATGATCATATTGGATGGCGGTGCAGACTCGAAGGGCCGAGTGGCCTACTCCTGCACCTATTTTCTATGTTTCTCTGTTTAAGAAGGAAGTGCAGATGCTGGAAAATCAAAGGTAGACAAAAGTGCTGGAGAAACTCAGCGGGTGAGGCAGCATCTATAGAGTGAAGGAAACAGGCAACGTTTCGGGCCAAAACCCTTCTTCAAATGATGTGAGGGGGGGGGGGGGGGGGGGAGAAGAGCCAGTGGGCTGAGGGAGAGCTGAGATGGGGAGGAGAAAGTAAGGATTACCTGAAATTAGAGAAGGCAATGTTCATACCGCTGGGGTGCAAACTCCCCAAGCGAAATATGAGGTGGTGCTCCTCCAATTTACGGTGGTCCATACTCTGGCCATGGAGGAGGCCGAGGACAGAAAGGTCGGATTCGGAATGGGTGGGGGAATTGAAGTGCTGAGCTACCGGGAGATCAGGTTGGTTATTGCGAACTGAGCGGAGGTGTTCGGCGAAGCATCGGAGATGTCCTCATTCTTCAGGGAACGGGGGAACAGGGGTTCCCCTCTTCTACTATAGATGAGGCTCTCACCAGGGTCTCTTCTATACCCCGTGACTCTACTCTCACTCCCCATCTCCGCACTCGTAACAAGGGCAGAGTCCTCCTTGTCCTGCCTCACCCGCTGAGTTTCTCCAGCACTTTTGTCTAACTTCAACATTGTACTTGTTTTGCCGATTCCAACCACAGTAGATGCTACATGTAATTTGTTGCAATGTCTTTAAATGTCAACTGAAGCTAATTCAATAATTTAATGTGATATGCCATGCATTTTTCTTGCAATAGTATCATTAAAATTGTGAGTTCTACAAATTCACTTTATTTTCTGTGTATTGACATTTCTGGAATAGTTTATATTTGTATTCTATATCAAACAATAGCTGGCTTGCATAGTAAGTTTGTTGCATATAAATTTCTCCCGAATAATTGGAAATCGTTTTTAAGGAGCAGGATAATCTTGATATCATGTACCACAACTATAAAATGAATGATTTTTCATGATTTCTAAATAATCAGAAATACATTATTTAAGAATATACATGCACTCTAAATTAATCTCAAAGAGAGATTTCATCTGGATTCCTATTCCATTTGAGTCTGGCTCCTTGACGTCACTTCGATATTAAGGAAGTCACTCTCAGCATTATACTGGACTTTGCAACATTTTTGCCTGCATTTAGACCATAGTTGCAATGATGTCCGAAGCCAGAGATCATGATAAAAGTAACTCGGAGCAACATAAGAAGGTTATTGACAAGTTCTACTTCAGCATTTTACTGACAATTGAGATACAAAGCAGGAAATGGTTAGTTTGAACAGAATATTATCTGGCCAGATTTTTTTACTGTATTTGGTGAATTATGTATTTTTCTCATACTATTGTGTGGAGCAAATTGAATGGCCGTGTACTGATATCTGAATTGAATGGAGTTGCAAATATTTCAGTCTCCTGTACATGGGCTGCACCATCATTGTATTTCAGATATTCATGACACTTCCTTCTCTTAGCCGCTGAATTGTCCACCGCCCAGTTGTAAGAGTGCCTCAAAGCATAAATCCAATTAATTAATTGTGCATTTACTATCCCTGACTATATAAACCTTTACCGTATAGCAGCTTCACACAGTTGGCACTTAGTTTTAGGCACACTTATGGTATGCTCATCCACGATCCACATGAAGAAGGCTTAACTCGCTGAGTTTGACTGCTATGGTGAAATGGAAATAATGCTTTTGTTTTCCATATTTTCACAACATATCTTTACAACATCTATTGAGGCTATTTGACCCCAACAAGCCAGTATTAGCTTACTGATCACACATGTCCCCCCATTCGGGAAACTATTGCCCCATCTATATTACTAAAAGTCTGATCTTGACCACTTCCTGTTGTTCTGAATATTGATTTTAGAAAAAGCGCTGTCACTTACGGCTGTGGTTTTTGGTCATCTTACTCAGAGTCCCCCTCCGCTGCGCAGGACAAGAAGATGTTTCCCATCGATGAAAAATAAAAGAGTTATTAGTGTTTAAAAAATGTTGAGATTCTCTCTTCTGAAGGCCACACCCCTTCCGGAGGGACTATATAACCCAGAAGTGTTGAGTGCCTCAGTCAGTCTCTGCAAGATGGGAGAGCGAGAGGGTCACGTCTCTCAGTCTGAGCTGTGAATAACACTGAACACATGTCTGCTAAACTGTGAGTGGTTTTACTGACCTGTCAGTGCCCTTAATGCGTTTTGAAAATATAGTTTGGAAATGCTAAATCTGTGTTGCCTTTGGTTTGGAAATGCTAAAGCTGTATTGCCTTTGGTTTGGAAATGTTAAAGCTGTGTTTTGCCATTGGTTTGGAAATGCTAAAGCTGTTGTCTTTGGTTTTGGAAATGCTAAAGCTGTTTTGCTTGGGTTTAGAAATGCTAAAGCTGTGTTGCCTAATTAAAGTTGCCTTGCCTAATTGAAAAGTTGTCCTTGCCTAATTGAAAAGATTTGAGAATGTCTTTGCCTAATTGAAAAGTTGGTTTGAGAATGCCTTGCCTAATTGAAAAGTTGATTTGAGAATGCCATGCCTAATTGAAAAGTTGGTTTGAGAATGCAAAGGTTGCCATGCCTAATTGAAAGTTGGTTTGGGAATGCTAAAGTTGCCTTGCTTAATTGAAAAGTTGGTTTGAGAATGCTAATGTTGCCTTGCCTATTTGAGAAGTTGGTTTGAGAATGCAAAAGTTGCCGTGCCTAATTGAAAAGTTGGTTTGAGAATGTTTTGCCTAATTGAAAAGTTGATTTGAGAATGCCTTGCCTAATGGAAAAATTGGTTTGAGAATGCTAAAGTTGCCTTGCCTAATTGAAACGTTGGTTTGAGAATGCAAAAGTTGCCTTGCCTAATTGAAAAGTTGGTCTGTGAATGCTAACGTTGCCTTGCCTATTTGAAAAGTTGGTTTCAGAATGCAAAATTTGCCTTGCCTAATTGAAAAGTTGGTTTCAGAATGCCAAAGTTGCCTTGCCTAATTGAAAAGTTGGTTTGAGAATGCAAAATTGCCTTGTCATCTATATAAATAAAAGTCTAATCTTGACCACTTCCTGTTTGCGTTGTATATGATTTTTGGAAAAATGCTACCACATACGGTTGTGATTTTTGGCCATCTTACTCAGTCCCCATTCGCTCATCAGGTGCCGAGGATTTGTCCCATCGATGAAAAAATAAAATAATTATTAGTGTTTAAATAATGTTGAGATTCTCTCTCCTGTCAATCACGCCATGAAGGCCACGCCCCTTCTGGGGAGGGAGGGACTAATAAAAGCCAGAAGTGTGGGCGTGCTCAGTCTCTGCAAGATGTAGGAGGGGGAGCTCACGACTCACTGTCTTTAGTGGCCTTGCATGCTGCTTGAAATGGTATGAAACTGCATTTGAATTTGGTGGCCTTGCACCCTGCTTGAAGTGGTAATAAACAGTACTTGAATTTGGTGGCCTTGCACCCTGCTTGAAATGGAATTTCAAGGAATAGCCGTGAGTCAACTGCCGTGAGTCAACACCAGCCGTGAGTGAGTGAGCTGCCAGCATAACAGGCTTGAGTGACTGAGCCGCCAGCCCAAGAATCCATTCGGCCCATAATGTCCATACTAGCCCTCTGGAAACCAGTACCTTCAGCCCACAACACCCATACTGGCGCTCCAGAAAGCCCTCCCCACTGGCCATCAATATTAGAATTGGTGGAGAGGTGGAATATTGCGTTGTGGAACCAGCACTCCTGTGAGTTGCTGGGACCCACGGGTCCCACTTAGTCTAGTATTCCCATCAATTTTAGCACTCGTTGACACAAAGTGCGAATTATAGTGGCCAATGAAAGTTTCAATCATGCACGAATTAGGAATGTGGGATCCTTGTAGTTTACAGGTAGAAGGTGCAAACTTCAAACAGGAAAATTTCAACAGGTCAGAAATGAAGCTGGATCGTGGTGCTGTGAGGCAGATTTACTATGCAGCCTTCGACTGCGCTAATTGAAATACTAAATTAAAGCATACACACACATATATATATTCTCAGTGCTGGGGAGGTATAAACCTCCTCTACTTGCTTCATTTTATGCTTGCTTCAACTAAACACAGGAATTCCATTGAGGTTGCTGTCATAAAAATAACACAATGGCAATGGCTTAGTTTAAAGCCCTGCATACCTTTTCAAAGATAAAATGACATTATCAGCATTCCAGCAACAGTGCTTTTATCAGGACCCAAAGCTAAATTGTCTTAAAGTTAATGTGCCTCCACCAATTCTGTGGCTCTATCTTCCACAATAATAACATAATTAATTCAACATGATCAACATAACAATAATCATAATAATAAGTGATCATGGTACCAGGAATGAGAAGACAAACTTGACTTAGGTTGTTTTGGCATCCATAAAATGGAATTAACTGAACGCATAGCTGAAACTGATTTAATTAACAGACATGGAAAGTTATAAAAGGATCCTAAGAGCGATAGCTGAATGGATAGAAAATTGGCTTCACGGAAGGAAGCAGAGGGTGAATAGTGGAAGGTTGCTCCTCGACTTGAGGTCTATGACTAGTGGTATACCTCAGGGTTTGGTGCTGGGCCTGTTACTGTTTGCCATCTATATCAATGATTTGGATGAGAATATACACGGCAAGAATAGTAAGTTGCAAATGATACAAAAGTAGGTGATTTTGCAGATAGTGAAGATGGTTGTGAAAAATTGCAGCAAGATTTTGATCGATTGGCCAGATGAGCTGAGAATGGGTTGATGGAATTTAATGCAGGGAAATGTGAGATATTGCATTTTGGGAAGTTTAACATGGGCAGGACCTACACAGTGAATGGTAGGGCTCTGGGTAGTGTTGTAGAGCAGAGGGATCTAGGAGTCCAAGTGCATGGTTCCTTCAATGTGGAGTCGCAGATAGATCAGATGGTCAAAAAGGATTTTGGCACAATGGCCTTCATCAGCCAGAGGATTGAGTATAGAAGTTGGAAGGTCAAGTTGCAGTTGTATAAGACGTTGGTGAGGCTGCATTTAGAGTCAAGCTGGAAAGCGTACAGAGAAGATTTACGAGGATGTTGCCAGGACTAGAGGTTCTGAGCTACAGGGAGCGATTGAGTAGGCTGCGATTCTATTCCTTGGAGCGCAAGAGGATGAGGGTTGATCTTATAGAGGTGTATACGATCATGAGAGGAATAGATCGGTTAGGTGCACAGAATTTTTTGCCCACAGTAGGTGAATCCAGGACTAGAAGACATAGGTTTAAGGTGAAAGGGAAAATATTTAATAGGAATCTGAGGGGTAACCTTTTCACACAAAGGGTGGTGGGTGTATGGAAAAGCTTCCAGAGGAGGTAGCTGAGGCAGGGACTATCCCAACATTTAAGAAACAGTTAGACAGGTACGTACATGGATAGGACAGGGTTGGGGGGATATGGACCAAATACAGGCAGGTAGGACGATTGTAGCTGGGACATGTTGGCCGGCATTGGCAAGTTGGGCCGAAGGGCCTGTTTCCACACTGTATCTTTCTATGACTATATGAGACACATTTTAGACACAAGTAATGAGAAGGGAGATGAAGTAAGAAGTAGACAGACTGAGCGATCATTGACATACAGCCACTGAATGTATTCTGGTCCTCTATAGTCTGGATGGTACATTTTTAATACCTATTCTGACTGTTTATTTAGTTAAATCTTGATAGCAGTACTGACCATCCAAAAGAGCTAGAACCAATATGAAGAATAGAATCATTGACATAGCAAGTTTTTATGATCAGAAACTGTAAAGTGGGATTAATTTGATGGGTCTTTGCAAGACCAATCTGATGAGTCCTACTTGCCAGCTCTTTCACCAAGCAGTCAAAATTAGCCAAATTAGATTTTTTTAAATATTGTGTCATTAAAAAGCTTTTGATTACATATGGACATGCACACTGATTATACTAATATTCCACGATCAAAACATATTAATTGAGATAAATAATTGCAGGAATCTTCACATTTAGTATCCTGACAAATGCAATTTATAATATTTAAATATTTACTTTGAACATGTAAAACTACTATTAACATAATTTTATTAAATATTTTGGAATATTTTTCCAACTTTGATATGTTGGATATTGCTTAATCAAAATACACCAGGTCCATTTTGCATTATTCAATATAACAAGTCTGAGATTCCACATAGGCCATTGAATTACCCTGAAGAATGTATAAATACAGCTACTAGATGTCGAAATACAGCTACTGCAAATGTCTAAACAGCTTCTAATAATTAATAACAAAATTCAGCAATTTCTATGTCATCAGGTGAACCAAGTCCAATGATGTGTGTAATTTTGTCTCTTCCAATTCTCTTCATTGAAATGTGATTTAACCTGCAATATCATTAGAGATCCTTCAGCAAAAAAGGCGCCATTATTAAAGTTGTCATATCCCAACACACTGGAAGCAAAGATTTATCTTCATTTCAAAACTGTACACAATTCTTACAAGATTTCTTTAGAAGAGTTCTTTAGTCTTTTCTTAAAATTAGTAAAATTATATGGTTAATACAGCATTCCTCCTTAGAAAGAGGTTTACGACAACTTCATTATATTCAGAAAAGAGACATGGAAAAAAAACCCAACTGCTGGTCAAAACCAATTGATATAGAAAACTGCTGTTTTAGATTCTTATTAAGAGTTTCTAGTCAGAGCTCTGATACTGATATTTCCAAAAGCTAGATAGACGAACAGAAACTAAACTGCTATGATGAAAAACAAATGCATTTCCAGGGTTGCAATGGAGGAAATCAAAATGCGTTCAAACGCCAAAGGTATTTGCTTAAATTTAAATGAGAATAAAGGATTCTAGTAATTAATTAATAAAAATCCTTTAACCAAGGTATTCACATCTTATCAAAATTCCTGCTGTTGAAGGTACTGTCAGATAAATAACTTCAAGATTCTGCTCCATTAGCAATTAAATAATTGATTTTTCTAGGTGATGCCAAAAGTAGGTTCTTCAGCCCATCGAGTCCGCACTGACCAGCAACCGCAGTACACCAGCTCTATCCTACACACTAGGGACAATTTACAATTTTTTAACCAAACCAATTAACCTACAAACGTGCACATCTAGAGTGTGGGAGGAAACCGGAGCACCCAGAGAAAACCTACGATGTCACGGGGAGAATATACAAACGCCGTACAGGCAGCACCTGTAGTTAGGATCGAACCCGAGTCTCTGGTTGTCTACGTGCTTTTTCTATTGAAGGCATGCATATTTCTTTATGATGTAGAACTTTGCATAATGCACTGAAGATGCATTTCAGTTTGACAAAGAAAACTTTGTGTCCTTGTTATGGGAATTTAGGGAACGTTAGCTCGAAGCCAAACAATAATTATTTTACAGAATTTGCAAGAAGATGATGCATGGAATACAATTAATTTTCTTTATGAAGGCACCTTTGAGAGCTATATAAAAAGCAAATTGCAGCGTAGAATGATTTAAATGGTTTCATTATTAGTAAGAAAGTCATAAGCAATGTGCCTGAAATTTCAGTGATCCCATTTAGTCAGTAGAAGTGTAGCTTAATAGAACTCTATCGATTTCTGGGCAGCAATCCAAGCCCTTCACTAAATCATGGAATAGGGTTATTATCATAATTGAGGCAGTGATATGCTAAATGCCATTATAAAGAATGGTTAAGAAATTTCTGTCCCAAGGCCTATTTGAGAAAAATCATGCTTGGAATCATTCATACTTTCTAAACTTATAGAGCCATTAGGAAGCCCTTGGTTTTGTCTGAGTCAGCACACTACAAGCCTTACAGGGAAAGATGCAAAATTAAGTTGATTCAGATGAACAAGATGGACTCCATCAGCATAATCATAGAAGGAAAAATGCCATGATGAACTATCAAAATAATCAAAAGCTAATATTAAGAAATCTGGATGAATTTGAGTGAAAGGCCAATTGGAAAACAGTGGAAACAAATAAAGATTATTTGGGAGACCAAATGGGGTCGTTCCTCTTCAGCCAGAGCCACTGGCTACTCCGCTCTGCTACCCGTGATGTTTCTTTGATGGCCTGGCGTAGGGCTTGTCCGCTGATCTCCAGGTCCTTCATCAGTATTGTTTATCTTAAGTAGATTTTTCTCAAAAGGGTTTTGGCCAATTTCAGAACTAACAAACTACCGTGGTAGCGTGAAGATGAAGAACAGATACCCTGGCACGGGTACTTTAATGTATAAACTAGGCTGTCAGATGATAGGAGAGCAATTCACTTGCACTCCTATCTACTGTACTCCATTTAGTTTAGGTTAGAGATACAGCATGGAAACAGGCCCTTCGGCCCACCGAGTCCGCACCGACCAACGATCCCCACACATTAACACTATCCTACACACACTAGGGATTTATTTCACTTGCACTTTATGTGCAAGTGACGAATAAAACTGATATTGATATTGATTGACAATTTACATTTATACCAAGCCAATTAACCTACATACCTGTACGTCTTTGGTGTGGGAGGAAACCGAAGATCTCAGAGAAATCCCATGCGGTCACGGGGAGAATGTACAAACTCCGTACAGACAGCACCTGTGGTCGGGATCGAACCCGGGCCTCTGGCGCTGTAAGCGTTTTAAGGCAGCAACTCTACCGCTGCACCACCGTGGCCGCCCACATTTATTACTCACAATGTGCAGTCAATAGAGAATAGACAATAGACAATAGGTGCAGGAGTAGTCCATTCGGCCCATCGAGCCAGCACCGCCATTCAATGTGATCATGGCTGATCATCCCCAATCAGTACCCCGTTCCAGCCTTCTCCCCATATCCCCTGACTCCGCTATTTTTAAGAGCCCTATCTAGCTCTCTCTTAGGAGATTAAGAGGGGATCTTATAGAAACTTACAAAATTCTTAAGGGTTGGACAGGCTAGATGCAGGAAGATTGTTCCCGATGTTGGGGAAGTCCAGGACAAGGGGTCACAGCTTAAGGATAAGGGGGAAATCCTTTAAGACCGAGATGAGAAAGACTTTCTTCACACAGAGAGTGGTGAGTCTCTGGAACTCTCTGCCACAGAGGGTAGTTGAGGCCAGTTCATTGGCTATATTTAAGAGTGAGTTGGATGTGGCCCTTGTGGCTAAGGGGATCAGAGGGTATGGAGAGAAGGCAGGTACGGGATACTGAGTTGGATGATCAGCCATGATCATATTGAATGGCGGTGCAGGCTCGAAGGGCTGAATGGCCTACTCCTGCACCTAATTTCTATGTTTCTATGTTTCTATGTTTGAAAGCATCCAGAGAACCTGCCTCCACCGCCCTCTGAGGCAGAGAATTCCACAGACTCACCACTCTCTGTGAGAAAAAGTGTTTCCTCGTCTCTGTTCTAAATGGCTTTCTCCTTATTCTTAAACTGTGGCCCCTGGTTCTGGACTCCCCCAGCATCGGAACATGTTTCCTGCCTCTAGCGTGTCCAAACCCTTAACAATCTTATATGTTTCAATGAGATCCCTTCTCATCCTTCTAAACTCCAGAGTGTACAAGCCCAGCTGCTCCATTCTCTCAGCACATGACAGTTCAGCCATCCTGGGAATTAACCTTGTAAACCTACGCTCACTCCCTCATAGCACGAATGTCCTTACTCAAATTAGGGGACCAAAACTGCACACAATACTCCAGGTGTGGTCTCACGAGGGCTCTGTACAACTGCAGTCCTCCACAATGGAGAAATAAAATGCAATTGAGCAGGTTCTTTGTGGAACACCCCTGTTAAATCTTGAAAGGCAATACAGAGCTTCCACTGTTGTTACTCCCAATTCCGACATCTGTCATTTGCCTCCTACACTGCACCAATGGTCCTTTGTAAGCTCAAGGAACAGACCCTCGTCTTCTACCAAGCTACATGACAGCTTTAGGACTCAGTATTGAACTCAATTGTTTCAGAAAACCATTACTTTCTGCCCGTTTCAGAATTGTAATGTAAGTTATCCCAATCCCAATGTAAGTTATCCAGCTCAGTTCAGATGTTCTCTCTCCACAAATGATGCCTGGTCTGTAGGGTTTTCCCAGTATTCTCTTTTATTTTAGATTTTGAGTAATTGTTTGTGCTCTCAACATGCTCTTATTTTATTCTTTCTTCTTTTTACATGTATTCACTGGATGACTGAAAGCATGTGTCACCTGGAGAACTTTGATCGCCAGGGGAGACACAAAATGCTGGAGTAACTCAGCGGGACAGGCAGCATCTCTGGAGAAAAGGAATGGGTTATGTTTTGGGTCAAGAACTTTCTTCAGACCTTGGTTTCCACCCTACATTTATTCTCTCCACTCCTTTCCATATGTGACTGAAAACATGCTGGCTTTTTCACTGTTTAAGAAGGAACTACAGATGCTGGAAAAATCGAAGGTAGATAGAAATGTTGGAGAAACTCGGCGGGTGAGGCAGCATCTATGGAGCGAAGGAATAGGTGACGTTTCGGGCCGAGACCCTTCTTCAGGTCTCGACCCAAAACGTCATCTATTCCTTCGCTCCATAGATGCTGTCTCACCCGCTGAGTTTCTCCAGCATTTTTATCTACCTTCGGCTTTCTCACTGTGCTGGTTTTAATGATTTGAAACATTAACTGGTTCTCTGAGTACTGCCTGATTTCCAGAATTTCATAATTTTATTCCTGATGTCAGGGATTCTGTTTTCAAATGTCTAATTGTAGAAAGAAGGTCTTTCTCTGGCCTTTGATCAACTGAAAAGCTGAGTTGTAGTCGAAAAGAAAGGCAGAGAACTATCAGCAAGTACCATGGAGGGGAATCACACTCCTCTCAAATATTCTCATGCAAGGAGTTGGATAAAGCAGATGCTTATGAATTGAATTTGGATACTTAGAGCATCATGATGCTTGGAATTATATAAAGAGTTCGCAGGAGTATGTTCAGCATGTTAAAAACAATTGCTCGTTTAGTTGGAAAAACAGTACTAGGCAGACAAGAAGAAAACTTTCAGGGATAAGCTCAAAGCTACTTAAAGGCACTCTCAAACTGGAAAGGGAGCAGAGGAGATTTACGAGGATGTTGTCAGGACTCGAGGGCCTGAGCTCGACGGAGAGGTTGAGCAGGTTAGGACACAATTCCTTGGAGCCCTGGAGGATAAAGGGTGATCTTATAGAGGTGTACAAATGCATGAGAGGAATAGATCAGGTAGATGCAGAGAGTCTCTTGCCCAGAGAGGGTAATCGAGAACCAGAGGAGATAGGTTTAAGGTGAGTGGTAAAAATTTAATAAGAGCCTGAGGGGTTACTTTTTCACACAAAGGGTGGTAGGTGTATGGAATAAGCTGCTGGTGAAGGTAGCTGAGGCTGGTACTAAGTTTAAATGTTTAAGAATCATTTAGACAGGTGCATGGATAGGACAGGTTTAGGATTTGGGCCAAATCCAGACAGGTGTGACTAGTGTAGATAGGACATGTTGGTTGGTGTGGGCAAGTTGTGCTGAAGGGCCTGGTTCCACGCTGTATGACTATGATTTTTGCACTATGACTCTAAAAACATAACATCCCGACTGAATCCTGGGAATCTCTGGTGCACGACCAGTTAAAGTGAAGAAGCAGCATTCAGGATGATATTGAGAATGTTGAGTCCATAATCCAGAACATATAAAAGCTTTACTTAAGCATCAAAGAGAGTTCACCACCTCACAATCTGCCCACCCACCATATCAGGCACCTCCTAAAGGGCCTGTCCCCAATTAGGCGATTTTTCAGCGGACTGCCGGTGACTGTCAAGTTCGCGGCACTCGCCTGAAAAACCGGGAACTGGAACGGCAACTGTCAGAGTGGAACACGCACACACACAAACAGGGGCCAGGGAAAGTGGGGGAGCGCTGTCACATGGTGCAAAGCCAAGGTAACACAGACACACACCGCGATGAACAGGAAGATGGCTAGCACAGTGTACGGTAAGTCCTTTAAAAGAGGGGGGTGTGGGGCGAGGGGAGAAGGGGGGGAAGGAGTGGAGAAACCTTTAAGAAGCCAGACAACTTTTCATAAGCCAGAGATACACAGCTGTGACGTTTAGCGGGCATTTAACATTACCAGTCGTTGGTTCTGAAAACTCGTGCTTTCGTTTGTTTTCCTCAATGAGCCGATGAAAATGCCCGGTCAGCAAAGGCGAATAACTACAACTACCTCGACTACCCATAACTACATGGCGACCCCACTATAACTGCACCTACAACTACAGGATTATTGATTTTCGCCATGGCGACCAATTTTTGGTCGCAGAAAAATTTTCAACGTGTTGAAAATTTTGCGGCTACCTTACTGAGGCCGCGACTAGTTCCCAGAATGCGGGAACTCCTCGCGACCATGAAGGAGACTCACCAGAGACCACCAGCGAACATGTAGCGACCATGAGGCAAGCGCAGAGTCTCCTGCACTCGCCGAAAATGTTGCCTAAGTGAGACAGGCCCTTAAGGATAAATGAGAGGAAGTAGTTCCCATAAACTGTATAATTTTAATTTGTTAAAATTTAAGAATATCTGTAATATCTAAATTCATGTTTGGGTGCTTGAGTGAATACAAAATTCTAATCGGTAGAGCAAAACCCTGATGATAAGTATAACTTGGGCAGTGTACTTTGGACACAAGTACAATGGCAATGGCTTTTTTGCACAAAAACGAATAAGGGCATGAATTATATTTTGGACACAAAAATAATGCAAAAGAATGTCATTCTTAAAGGCCGCATGGATGAAGGTTGTCAGGCATAGAACACCATATGCAGTTTAGATACTTCATTGCAGGAAATAAAATACCCCTGCATACCATAATGATGCAAGGAATGAAGTGCTCAATAGTAAGGAAACATAGTAGCGCAAATTAACCATACATTTGTCATCTATACTATAACGTCAAGATAAGCCATGTATGCACAAAAGGGGTGAGATCAGGTTTTTGTGCAAGGCAGCTATCATAATATTGACCAACATTAAAAAAGGCACCGGATAACAAGCAAGTATGGAGAGAGTGAGAAAATAGAATTGGTAAAGACAAATTTTATGGTTAGATGAGACGAAAGGAGCAAGCTTTATCTGTCCATTAGTGAATTTACATGGAACTGCAGATGCTGTTTTACAAAAAGAAAACGCAAAATACTGGAGTAACTTAATGGTACAGGCAGCATCTCTGGAGACATGAACGGGCATTTGAAAGTGAAAGGTAAAAAAATGATTGCTTGTGCTTATATTGCAAAACTTTATTGAATAAGCATAACTGGCCATCATTCAGAGGTCCGTCTGTCTGTCTGTCTGTCTGCCTCTCTGTCTGTCTGACTGTCTATCTATCTATCTGTTTAGTTCCGATCGGTGAAATATTAGAAAAGTTATTGGTCTGTTATTCGCCAGGACGGCGAAGCCCCTTCCGGCACCTGCTATCAATCACCGGCCATGAGAATAAAGCTGAAGGAGCATAGTGAGTAAAGTGCGAGCGGGGTCTGTGTTCTGCAAGCGGGGTCTGTGCTCTGCTAGCGGAGCCCACACCACGCCATCACACATACACCCCCTCCCCTACCCCCACTCCACTACACCCTCCCCCCTACACCACCCCTTCCCTACAACCCCTCTCACCTACGCCCCCCTCCCATACACCCCGCCACCATCCCCCCTACCCCCACCATCCACCCTACCCCCACAATCCCCCCCCTACTCCCACTATCCCCCCACCAATCCCCCCCTAGCCCCACCATCCCCCCATACCCCCACCACCCCCCTACCCCTACCATCCCCCCAACCCACTTCACCCCGCCTCCCCACACCCCCCTTCCTCCTCCCCCTCCGCTTCCACCTGCTGCTACCTGCTCCCCCTCGCAGTGACCAGCTGCTACCCACTCCCCCGTTGCTAATCGCTCCTCCCCATGGCTAACCACTCCCCCCGCTGATACCCGCTCCCCCCGCTGCTACTCGTCCCCCCGTTGCTATCCGCTCCCCCCCCGCTTCTAACCGCTCCCCCGCCGCTAACCGCTGCTACCCTGCTCCCCCCCTCCTCTCCCTCCCCCTCCTCTCCCCTCTCTACCCCCTCCTCTCCCCTCTCTCCACCTCCTCTCCCCCATCCCCCCTCCTCTCCCCTAAACCCCCCTCCTCTCACCTCTCCTCTCCCTCTCCTCTCCCCCTCCTCTCCCCTCCCCCTCCTCCCTTCCCCCTCCTCTCCCCCACTCCCCACTACATTTAAAATTAAACTACTGCTTTCCTGAAGTTACAGTCAAATTTGTGCATACATAATAGCAAGCACCATTAACCTCAATATTATTTTGATGGAAAAATCTCTCCTATTAGTTGAACAATGCCAGAGGAAGGTGAATGCAACATAAATTTAGGTATTTGAGATTTAAATACATTGCAGCTGCTGGACATTTAATATAAAATCAGAGAAAGCTAAACAAATTCAACGTCAGGATACATCTGTGTGAAGTGAAAGAAAGTTCACGTTTCACAACAGTGCTGATAAAGAGTATTGACCTGAAGTTTAACTGTTATACTTCCATTAGATGCAGCCAAACCTGCTGAGTATTTCCAGCAGTTTGTTTAAAATAAATCGGTTATTGTTCTAATCCCAAAGATCCTATCCTCTCTGTAGCTAGCTCAGCTAGTCCAATAATATTTTCTACAGTGTTAGAATGAACTTTCACCTAACCTTGCAATGTACTTTGTTGGCAGATGTATCACAGACCTGCAATCTATCTGTCACTTTCTGCCGTCACAGATCTGCACCAATGTTCAAATATGTTTGCCCTGATGTAATCCTTAATATATTTGAGTGGGAATTGCCAAACCGCTTTACAATGCTCTTCCAGCAGAACAAATTAGTCAAGAGAATCTCTTTTTGACAATGAAAATCCACATGAATCATAATACTCAATTGAATATTGAATACTAATATATTCCCTCAGTGTTTCAATACATTAAAAAACATTTTCTTGTTGAAATTCAACAATTTCCCAGTGATTGCTCTCCCAGACATCAGGCAGTCAAATATGATAACAAAATAGGTAACAGTAGCAAATCCAATATTTAAACCAGATTAGATCCTTTGGCAAAAATATTTGGATTCTAACGACATTCCACACGCTTGAACTATAATTCCATGGCGTAAGATACAAATAGTTGTCATAACTTACTTCGTCTTTTGCCTACGTCTCCTTTCGATGTCGCAGCTTCATTCAGAAGCACCATTCCCATGGTGATGGCAGCATCAGTAATTGTTGTCAAGGGAACAACAGAATTTATAGAAATGAAGCACAATAAAAAATATTTAATTAATATGTCATTCAAATTGTTGGTGTTGATAAAAATGCTTTGTCGTCGTCCTAGGTCAAACCAGGCACATGATTTAGTACCATTTCACGCACTTGCACTTTTCTTTTGTGCACAATGCAGAATTTGTCACAGTACGTTACAAAACATTTAATTTTGCTCTGATCAGTTCTTTAACTGGGAGCACATTGCAATAGGATAGTTTGCATAAAGTTTAATTGGTACTCCCTTTATAATCAAATTAGTGGAGCCATGAAGCAGCTATCAACACTAAAATGGGCAAATTTGGAAGAAAAGTATGGAAAATAAAAAAGTTGATAAACACAATTTAGAACTGTTTCTTGTTTGGAAAGCTTCTTCAATTTCTTGATCAATTTAATTTTACAAAACCTGCTCTGTCAGAACACTGACAGAAGATCTCATATTTTAAATGACTTGGGAGGAAAATTTAAATGTTTAGATTGGTATATCGATCCAAAACTGATGTATTGAAATATTGCTCTACATGGTTTTCCTCAACCACTTGCACTATTCTTAGCTGCTTAAATACAATGCAAGCCCTTACGATAGATTTGTTTCCATATTAAAAGACTGGGTCAATATTTCTGATGATATTGTATTTGTTTTTTATTTTGCAATTTGTTTCAAAAATGTGTGTATCTCTCTATTCCTTTGAGTCATTCTTAGTTGCATTGGAATATAACGCTGAAAACCTGACGGAAATGTTACTGCACCTTCTTAAATATGTTATTCTTCATGAAATTATAGTATGTATCACAGAAAATGTATAATAAAGTAGGAGACCATTATGTCAGTGTTGGTCAGAAAAGTGACCTTGACAAAAGGTCAAGACCTTGACAAAAACACAGTACAGTACATAAATATTCATTTATGTAATGCCATTGGTCAAAGGGCTGCAGGCCAATTAAGGCAGCTCAAATCACTCCACCATCATGAGGGTCAAGCTCTTTGTTTAACTAAAGAGTCACATTCAGAATACAAATCGAAACACTCATTTTATTGAAGCAACAGTGAACCAAATATTTGGATCAGATGTTCTTATATTATTAGCTTGAATCTTTACTCACAGCTTGTAATGTTCTAATTCTGTGACATTATACCCCCCCAATGTCAATGAGATCTCACAATGTTAATAAACTAAGTGAAAGTGAACCATGTCTGCTAGAAGCAGCCAACTATGTATGCAGCTTACTAAAGAAACTTACTATATATACTTGTCTCGAGATACACTTGACTGAAGTAACTATAGTAGTAGCTGGATTATATATTTCATTACACACATTCAATTTAGGAGCATGAGTAGGCTACTCAGCTTTTGAAACTTACTCAACCACTTCATAAGATCATGGCACATTTGATTGTAACTTCCATTTGGCATCAACCAGTGACCCTTCACTTACTTGCTTAAAAAAAAGTATCTACCTGCCTCTGTATTCAAAGACACTGCTTTCACCACCCTTTAAGAAAAGTGCTCCATAACTGTCTGAGAGGAAAGAAAATCGTATTTGCATCTTGTCCATACCCTTCTTATCAAAAACCCTTATGTTAAACCTGCATGAGTTCAGCCAGCGCTGTGGTGAGTATCTTCATTGACCTCAGTATTCCAAGTTAAAGAAGATGCATTTCACACTGGAACTGATTTTTACCCAGCAATTTGTACTGGAAGGACTTATTGGTGCTTGTTACAAAATACATGTTGAGCCATAACTGATTCTAAATGGTCGGTCCACTGATACTCTCTATCATTTTGAATAGCACTTGGATAGAGCAGCAAATCTAACTGAGCTTAGCAATTAATCAACAGTTTTACAAATATTTGCACTTAACCTGTCTTCCTCACATCTGAAAGATCACCCGTGTCTTTTTGCAGATATGAGAATAAAATGGAACATGCCTGGAGCAAAATGAATGGATTGAAAAGAGTGAAATGGTGGTCTGAAACATCAATTGAAAATAAAGTTCCCAAGTTGGCGTTCAAGAGCAGTAGAGAGGAGGATAAAGCTGGAAGAAGTGATTTGCATTGTAAAGATGATCGAAAACAAAAACAATGATTGAGTGCAAAACAATGATAAAGAGCTTAGAGTTTGTTGAAGTAATGCAGTGTTTCAATAGATTCTTGAAACTGACTATGAATCTAATACAATAAGATAGAGCAGCTGGCTGGGCACATTGTGCACACTGGGGGCAGCATTTTTCTGTATTTGTAAACTAGCTACATTTGAATGTCTTTTTATTATTATTATGAATAGCCAAGGAGGTCTGTGGTGACTTGATTGCCATTTGAATGTAGTCCAGTGAGTCCAGTCGAGCTCTGTCTAAAAGCAAATCAGCCACTCACTCCCTGGCCTGCACATAATTGTCTTGAAAATTATTTCCTTTCTGTCCAGGCTCCCTTTTGCCTCCACTTGCAAATGGGGAGCATGCTCACATTGCACATTGCACACTTGGATCACAAGCCCTTCCAGTGAGCTTTAGTCAACATGTAGCTAGCTATGCTTTGGTTTGCTATATCAGTGCAAACCACCACATCCCTGTTCACTCCTACCAGATAGTACACTCCAAATACAAACCATCAGATGTGTAAAAATATGCATTTTGTGTTACTTTTGGCAATTGCCGTCAATCTGCATCCTTTGGCTATTGAATCTTTCGTCAATAGGAACAATTTCAGTTTATCCATTTTCTCTGGATCCTTCATTTTAAATACTTCTATCAGATCTCTCTCAACTTTTGCAGTTGCATGGAGAACAACCCCAGCTTCTACAATCTATCCTTGCAAGAGTAGTGCTGATTTAAAAAATTCAGCAGTCATAAAAAATGGATGGATTTACGCAAAATGGAATAGCAGAAAAAAAATCTCCTAATTAATGAACTGAAAGTAATAATCTTCGATAATAATAAAAGGAGGCACTTTATAGTAAAAAATAAAGAATTATTGCGATACTATAGTTCCAATTCGCATCACACTTTTAATGGATATTCTTGCATTTCCATCTTATTTCATATGTATTTTTCAAAACTACTTCAGAATTTTATTCTACAAAGACCCATGAGGTTCTGATTGAATAAAATGGAAATTCTTAGTATAAAAAAAACTTTAGTTAAATGTTAATTTGAAACACAACATGAACATATTTACCTTTACCACCAAGTACCACTGGCTCTATTGATATATATACACAGGGGCTTGCAAAGGTTTTCATACCCCTTGAACGTTTCCACATTTTGTCACGTTACAACCACAAACGTAAATGTATTTTATTGGGATTTTATGTGATAGACCAACACAAAGTGGCGCATAATTGTGAAGTGGAAGGAAAATGATACATGGTTTTCAAATTTTTTTACAAATAAAAAACTGAAAATTGTGGCGTGCAAAAGTATTCAGCCCCTTTTACTCTGAGACCCCTAAATAAAATCCAGTGCAACCAATTGCCTTCAGAAGTCACCTAATTAGTAGAGTCCACCTGTGTGTAATCTAATCACAGTATAAATACAGCTGTTCTGTGAAGGCCTCAGAGGTTTGTTAGAGAACATTAGTGAACAAACAACATCATGAAGCCCAAGGAACACACCGGACAGGTCAGGGATAAAGTTGTGGAGAAGTTTAAAGCAGGGTTAGGTTAAAAAAAAATATCCCAAGCTTTGAACATCTCACGGAGCACTGTTCAATTCATCATCCGAAAATGGAAAGAGTATGGCACAACTGCAAACCTACCAAGACATGGCTGTCCACCTAAACTGACAGGCCGGGCAAGGAGAGCATTGATCAGAGAAGCAGCCAAGAGGCCCATGGTAACTCTGGAGGAGCTGCAGAGATCCACAGCTCAGGTGGGAGAATCTGTCCACAGGACAACTATTAGTCGGGCACTCCACAAATCGGGCCTTTATGGAAGAGTGGCAAGAAGAAAGCCATTTTGAAACAAAGCCATAAGAAGTCCCATTTGCAGTTTGCCACAAGCCATGTGGGGCACACAGCAAACATGTGGAGAAGGTGGGGGGTACACAAAAAGCTGGAGAAACTCAGCGGGTGCAGCAGCATCTAAGGAGCGAAGGAGATAGGCGACGTTTCGGGTCGAGACCCTTCTTCAGACTGGTCAGGGATCAGGGAAACGAGAGATATAGACGGTGATGTGGAGAGATAAGGAACAATGAGTGAAAGATATGCAAAGAAGTATCGGTGATAAAGGGAACAAGCCATTGTAAGCTGTTTGTGGTGTGAAAATGAGAAGCTGGTGCGACTGGGGTGGGGGAGGGAGATAGAGATAGAGGGAATGCCAGGGCCCGAGGGCTGAGGGAGAGGTGGGAGGGGAGGAGACAGCAAGGGTTAACAGAATTGAGAAAATTCAATATTCAAGCCCAAAGGATGCAGACTCCCCAAGCGGAATATGAGGTGCTGTTCCTCCAGCTTGCGGTGTTGCTCACTCTGGCCGTGGAGGAGGCCCAGGACCGAGAGGTCGGATGTGGAATGGGAGGGGGAGTTGAAGTGCTGAGCCACCGGGAGGTCGGGTTGGTTTTGCGGACCGAGCGGAGGTGTTCGGCGAAGCGATCGCCAAGCCTCCGCTTGGTTTCACCGATATAGATCATCTGGCATCTGGAGCAGCGGATGCAGTAGATGATGTGGAGGAAGGTGCTCTGGTCTGATGAGACCAAAATAGAAGTTTTTGGCCTAAATGCAAAACGCTATGTGTGGCGGAAAACTAACAATGCACATCACGCTGAACACACTGTGAAACATGGTGGTGGCAGCATCATGCTGTGGGGATGTTTTTCTTCAGCAGGGACAGGGAAGCTGGTCAGAGTTGATGGGAAGATGGATGGAGCCAAATACAGGGCAATCTTGGAAGAAAACCTGTTAGAGTCTGCAAAAGACTTGAGACTGGGGTGGAGGTTCACCTTCCAGCAGGACAACGACCCTAAACATACAGCCAGAGCTACAATAGAATGGTTTAGATAAAAGCATATTCATGTGTTAGAATGGCCCAGTCAAAGTCCAGACCTAAATCCAATTGAGAATCTCTGGCAAGACTTGAAAATTGCTGTTCACAGACACTCTCCATCCAATCTGACTGAGCTTGAGCTATTTTGCAAAGAAGAATGGGCAAAAATTTCTATAGATGTGCAAAGCTGGTAGAGAAATACCCCAAAAGACTTGCAGCTGTAATTGCAGCGAAAGGTGGTTCTACAAAGTATTGACTCGGGGGGGGGGGGGGGGGGGGGGGCTGAATACTTTTGCACGCCACACTTTTCAGTTTTTTATTTGTAATAAAATTTGGAAACCATGTATCATTTTCCTTCCACTTCACAATTATGCACCACTTTGTGTTGGTCTATCACATAAAATGCCAATAAAATACATTTACGTTTGTGGTTGTAACGTGACAAAATGTGGAAAAGTGCAAGGGGTATGACAGCTTTTGCAAGCCACTGTACATATTTTACAGTGAAGGGGAATAAAACATTTTCCTTGCATATTTGAGTTAAGCTTTGTAAAGCAGTACCCTAACATTTCCACAATATTTCCACAATATGTTATCAAAAGACCCTTTCAAGCACAGAAAATTAAGAGTATACCTTAAACAATTTTTTATAGATAAAACTCACCTTGCACAGGTTATTATTAAACTGATTGAGTGATCTGCCCCTCAGTGGTGAATCTGACCTCAGGATCAATTGGTTGCATTTACTTTCAGAAAATATAGAAAATAGGTGCAGGAGGAGGCCATTCGGCCCTTCGAGCCAGCACCACCATTCATTGAGATCACAGCTGATCATAATCTGAACTGATTAATTTTCTAGGATGCTGAATTTACTTTCTGCTTTGAGTATGTGACCATCCAGTCTAAACATTCTGTTTGATTCTAGTCCTTTTGTTTCTATCAGAGTAGAAGTAGTTCATGCTTGAAATTTAGTTTAGTTAGAGATACAGCGTGGAAACAGACCCTTTGGCCCACCGAGTCTGCACTGGCCAGCCGTCCCCCCCCCTAAGCTCACTCAGGATCAAAATATTTTGCAGTGCTCACAATTTACTGCAACTATTTGGACTGTTTAACAATGGAAAGGTAAGTTGCATGTACAATGTAGAAGGTGTTTTAATGCTTACAATCCCTTTGTAGATTGTATCGTTTCTATCCCCTCCCTGCATGTCCGTATTCTTTATTCCCTGTTTCACAGATTCTTTAATCCCTCCTGCAAATTATTTATTTCTGCCCCGGGAGTTTCAGTCTTTCTTCTGGATCACAGCTGTTATTATATTTTACCAACATTTGAATAAATTTTAATTAAAAACATTAATCTGACTTCAATATAATCTTCCCATCTGGAATGCAGGAACAGCACAAGCAGATATAATTGTCATTTAAATTCTTGTTTAAGTGTTATCTATGATGATTCCAGGTAATTGCATAGTAAATTAGATATTTAAGTAAATTCTTACTTTATTTTACAATGACATAACGAACAATAAAATTAGTTTTGGTCGTCAGATAATTGAAGAGTGGTAATTGTATTGCATAAAATGTTATTCAAAAGCCAGAAATTCCCTTTATATGTAATGTAGGTGTGATAATTGAGTGCGATCAGTGCATTATTCAATCGGTATTGTATGTTGCTTAATCATGAACAGAATAGGTGGGCCATTTATTTCATTAAGACATTCGTCATCATCGGCGGTCACTCGAAACGAGTATGACCGTCCTCTCCTCTCTATAGGGTCATCTGATTGTGGGTCTGCAGATGTCCGTTGAGGCCGATCCGCGATCCGCACACCTTGGTGCAACGTGGGCAGTGGAGACTGGCGGTGGTTGGTAGTCGTCGACCCCTCTTCTCTCTCTCCTTACGGTGCTGTCGCTTTGTCTCTGCGACACGGCGTAGTTCCATTTTGTGACGAGCAGCTCCTTCCTGCACGGATTTCCTCCAGGAGCACCTGTCCAGTGCAATGTGCTCAAAGTTGCTCGATGTGATGTGGAATTTCTTCAGACTGTTCTTGTTGTTGCCCTTGAAGTATTTCTTTGGCCAGCCGGGGCTCGCCTTCCTTCAATTAAGAGTACAGAATTTGTTTAGGAGACGTGTGTTGGACATGCGGATGACATGGTCAGTCCATCGAAGTTGGTGCTGCTTTATTGTGGTGGTGATGCTGGCTTCCTCCAGAACGCTGATGTTGGTGTGTTTATCCTCCCAGCTAATCCTCAGAATTTTTCGTAAGGATCGTTGATGGTATTGTTCTCGTGCTCTCAGCTGCCTGCTGTAGGTGGTCCATGACTCGGCTCCATACAACATCGTGGGGAGGACAACGGCACTGTAGACCAGCAGTTTTGTTTGAGCCTTTAGGTCTCGGTCTTCAAAGACACTTTTCCTGAGTCTGGCGTAGGCTCCACTGGCACAACTCAGGCGATGGTTGACCTCAGGGTCGATGTCAGCTTTTGAGGAAAGAATGCTGCCAAGGTGGTGTCGTCCACTTTTATAGTGGGCTGGGTAGACGGCCAGTTGAGTGGAGGTTGATGTATGACCTGGGTCCTCTTGATATTTATGGCTAGGCCCATGGCTTTGTATGCCTTGGCAAAGGCATTCTGGATGCCCTGGAGGTCTTCTGCAGAGTGTGCTGCAATGGCGCAGTCGTCCGTGTACTGAAGCTCCATGATGGTGACGTTACTGACTTTGCGCTTGGCCTTCAACCTATTAGGATTGAAGAGCCCACCGTCAGTTCTGTAGAGGATTGGGATACCTTGTGGCAGCTCTTCACCAATGAGGTGGCGTATGGCAGCAATGAAGACGACAAACAGGGTGGGTTGGATGATGCATCCCTGTTTGACCCCCATTTCCACAGTGAAAGGCTCGGACTCAGAGCCGCAGTTGCTGAGCACTGTGACCAACATGCCATCATGTAGAAGCCTCAATATTTTGATGTACTTGTCGTGCCATTCGTACCTTGATAGTATGCTCCAAAGAGCCTGGCGGTCTACTGAGTCAAAAGCCTTTGCAGGTCTATGAAGGCCATATACAAAGGCGGCCTTTGTTCACGGCATTTTTTCTGGAGTTGGCGTGCTGTGAATATCATGTCTGCAGTATCTCTGGATGGGCGGAAGCCACACTGTGATTCTGGGAGTACCTCCGCAGACAGTGGTAGAAGTCAATTTGCGAGGACATGGGCAAGGGCTTTGCCTGTTGTTGACGGGGGTGAGATGCCTCTGTAGTTTCCACATTCAGCCTTGTCCCCCTTTTTAAAAATGGTCACTTTTAGAACATCCCTGAGCTGCTCGTTTGGCCATGCAGTTTACATCATTTTGCCAGGCACGGAAGGCTTTCCTTTTCTTGGAGATGAGCTGTTCTATCTCTGTGTCGTTCTCGTCAAACCAGTCCAGGTGGTTTCTGGACTTGCACCCAAGGATGTTTTTACAGGTATCAAGGAATGTGGATTTGAGTCGGCTCCAGTGCCCTTCATTCTCATCAGGATATTCCTGTTGGAGGCTTTCCCCAAGAGATTTTCACACAGAGAGTGGTGAATCTGTGGAATTCTCTGCCACAGAAGGTAGTTGAGGCCATATTTAAAAGGGAGTTGGATGTGGCCCTAGTGGCTGAAGGGATCAGGGGGTATGGAGAGAAGGCAGGTACAGGATACTGAGTTGGATGATCAGCCATGATCATATTGAATGGCAGTGCAGGCTCGAAGGGCCGAATGGCCTGCTCCTGCACCTAATTTCTATGTTTCTAAGCCTGTAGTTGCTGGTGGGTGGCAGTTTCCTCCTGTTTTCGAGGTTTAGCCATGCCTGGATCTGCTTCAATTGAATCCTCCTCTTCCTCTTAAGTTCACGGTGGTCCCTGGGTTGTACAATGACATAGTCAATGAGATGCTACTGTTTGGAGCGTGGGTTGTCTCCAAGATGCCTTTAGTTTGTTTTTCTGGCGAAAGAGGGTGTTAGTGATGATGAGGTCATGCTGAGCACATTTGCTGAGAAGCAGAGGTCCATTGGAGTTGATGTTCCCGATGCCTTCCTTTCCTATGGTACCCTTCCAGAGGTGTTGGTCCCGGCCGACCTTGGCGTTGAACTCTCCTAGGAGAATAATCTTATCCTCCCTGGGGATTTTAGTCTCGTCCAAGTAGGCCAAGGTCTCTTTTGCTTCTTCTTCAGAGTCTAAAGTAAGGGCATAGGCACTCACAACTGCTGCCATCCGGTTGTTGGCAAGCACCAGACGGATGGTCATGTGACGCACACTGATTCTCACAGGAAGTTCAAAGAGGTGGCTGATGAGCTGGTTCCTGATGGCAAACCCAACACCATGGATCCTGAGCCATAAAGCCATAGATTAATACAGCATGGAAATAGGTCTTTCAGCCCCACTTGTCCACACCGACTAAAATGCCCTTTTAAACTACTCCCAATTGCCTGCATTAGGCCCACATCCTTCAAAACTTTTCCGATCGATTTACATGTCCAAATGTATTTAAAATGTTGTTATTGTACCTGATTCAACCACTTTCTTTGACAGTTCATGTCATATGTGCACCATCCTCTTTGGGAAGAAGGTACCCCTCAAGTCACTTCTAAATCTTTCCCCTTTCACCTTAAACCTATGCCATCAGGTTTTTGATTCCCCTTCCCGAGAAAAAAGTATGCATTCATCTTATCTATACGGCTTATGATTTTATATACTTTTATGAGTATTAAACAATCACCCCTTAGTCCCCCTATGCTCTGAGGAATCCTGGCCTGCTAACCTCTTCATATATCTCCACGCTGCAGACTCTCACACCACAGGGTCTGACTGTGCTGGGTCCTAGTGCTCCCCCCCCAACACAGGGAACCCCAGTGGGTGTTCCACTGGGTCTTCCCCTTCCCCCTTGTACCATGTGACCCCAGCTCCTCCCCACCCACACTATAGCCCTCATACCCCTACTCCTCCCTGACCACCCACCACCCACTACCAGATATCACCTCGGCCTCCGTCCACTCACCTGCCTTCTTCCGGCCCCAACCCCCATCCTTGCCGTGTGTTCACCATCCCCATGACCTCTGCCTCCTTGATACCAAATGGTCTCACCTTTGTTCCCCTCCGTCCCCACCTCAATGATCTCTACCGGTCTGAGGCCAGGCGCCAACTCTGACACCTCCTCCTACTTATCCTTGAACCATAAACCCACAGACGAGCACTAGGCCATGATCTCAAACACTATCACTGGCTTAATAATTTCCGGCTCCCTGCCCTCCCAAGCCTCCAACCTCATCATTGCCAAGCCCCTCACGGCCCGATTTTACCGTCTCCCCAAAATCCACAAACCTGACTGCAGGCCAATTGTTTTGGCTTGTTCGTGTCCGACCAAAATTATTTCCACATAACTCGACTCCATCCTATCCCCCCGGTCAAATCCCTCCCTACCTATGTCCAAGACACCTCACACGCTCTTTGTCTCCTCCATGACTTCCATTTTCCACGGCCCTATTCCTTCATCTTCACCATGGATGAAGATGTCACTCTACAACTCCATCCCCCACCAGGAGGGTCTTAAAGCCTTCTGTTTCTTCCTCGGCTGCAGAACTAACGAATCCCCGTCTACCGATAGTCTCCTCCGCCTAGCGGAGCTGGTCCTTACCCTCAACAAATTTTCCTTTGACTCCTCCCATTTCCTCCAAATCCAAGGAATAGCTATGGGCACGTGTATGGGCCCCAGCTATGCCTGCCTCTTTGTAGGGTACGTCGAACAATCCTTGTTCGAGGCATACCGTGACACTATCCGTGAACTCTATCTCCACTACATTGACGACTGCATTGGTGCTACCTCCTGCACCCATGCAGAACTCACTGACTTCATCCATTTCACCACTAACTTCCATCCGGCACTCAATTTCACCTGGACCAATTCCGACATCTCCCTTCCGTTTCTTGACCTCACGATGTCCATCGCATATAACAGACTACTGACCGACATCTACTACAAACCCACTGACTCCCATGGCAATCTGGACTACACTTCTTCCCACCCTGGTTCCTATAAGGACTCTATCCCCTACTCCCAATTCCTTCGTCTACACCGCATCTGCACCCAGGATGAGGAGTTCCAAACAAGGGCATCAGAGATGTCCTCATTCTTTCGGGAACGGTGGTTTCCTTCTTCGACTCTAGATGAGGCTCTCACCAGGGTCTCTATGTCCCGTGGCTCCGGCTCTCAGTCTCCATCCCCCACTCGTACCAAGGACAGAGTAAACTAGAACGGTTGGGGGAAGGGACTCAAATAGAGAAAGCCAGGGTCTGAGGCAGGAGGCAGAGAAAGGAAGCACTCAGACCAACATGTAGGGGGGAAAGAAGAAAAAAATAATAAACAGAGAATAAGAGGTGGTGGGTTTCCAGGGCAAAAATCAAAAGGGACCACTTGTCAACATAATTGTATAAGGAGTAAGAGTGTTGTAAAAACAAGCCTGAAGGCTTTGTGTCTCAATGCAAGGAGCATTCGTAATAAGGTGGACGAGTTGAATGTGCAGATAGCTATTAATGGCTATGCTATGGAATCACGGAAACATGGCTCCAGGGGGACCAAGGCTGGGAGCTGAACATCCAGGGATATTCAATATTCAGGAGGGATAGACAGAAAGGAAAGGGAGGTGGGGTAGCATTGCTGGTGAGAGAGGAGATTAATAAAATAGAAAGGAAGGACATTAGCTTGGGGGATGTGGAATCGATATGGGTAGAGCTGCAAATCTCTAAGGGGCAGAAAACACAAGTGGGAGTTGTGTACAGGCCACCTAACAGTAGTAGTGGAGTTGCGGATGGCATCAAACAGGAAATTAGAAATGCGTGCAACAAGGGTAAAACAGTTATAATGGGTTGACAAATCTACATATAGATTGGGTGAATCAAATGGGCAGGGGTGCTGAGGAAGAGGATTTCTTTGTAATGTATGCGGGATAGTTTTCTAAACCAACATGTAGAGGAACCAACGAGAGAGCAGGCTATTCCGGACTGGGTATTGAGTAATGAGGAAGGGTTAGTTAGCAGTCTTCTTGTGCGGGGCCCCTTGGGCAAGAGTGACCATAATATGGTTGAGTTCTTCATTAGGATGGAGAGTGACATAACTAAGTCAGAAACAAGGGTTCTGAACTTAAACAAATGTAACTTTGAAGGTATGAGAAGTGAATTGGCCAAGATAGACTGGCAAGTGATTCTTAAAGGGTTGACAGTGGATGTGCAATGGAAGGTATTTAAAGACTGCATGGATGAACTACAACAATTGTTCATCCCAGTTTGGCAAAAGAATAAATCAGGGCAGGTAGTGCATCCATGGATAACAAGGGAAATCAGGGATAGCATAAAAACAAAAGATGAAGCATACAAATTATCCAGAAAAAGCAGCCTACCAGAGGACTGGGAGAAATTCAGAGTTCAGCAGAGGAGGATAAAGGGCTTAATTAGGAAAGGTAAAATAGATTATGAAAGAAAACTGGCAGGGAACATAAAAAACTGACTGCAAAAGTTTTTGTAGATATGGGAAGAGAAGAGATTAGTTAAAACAAATGTAGGTCCCTTGCAGTCAGAAACAGGTGATTTGATCATGGGGAACAAGGACACGGCAGACCAATTGAATAACTACTTTGGTTCTGATTTCACAAAGGAAGACATAAATAATCTGCAGGAAATAGCAGGGGACCGGGGGTCAAATAAGGTGGAGGAACTGAGTGAAATCCAGGTTAGCCGAGAAGTGGTGTTGGGTAAATTGAATGGATTAAAGGCCGATAAATCCCCAGGGCCAGATAGTCTGCATCCCAGAGTACTCAAGGAAGTAGCCACAGAAATAGTGGATGCATTAGTGATAATTTTTGAAAACTCCTTAGATTCTGGAGTACACAAAAGGCTGGAGAAACCCAGCGGGTGCAGCAGCATCTAAGGAGCAACGGAGATAGGCGACGTTTCGGGTCGAGACCCTTCTTCAGACTGGTCAGGGATCAGGGAAACGAGAGATATAGACGGTGATGTGGAGAGATAAAGAACAATGAATGAAAGATATGCAAAAAAGTATCGATGATAAAGGGAACAAGCCTTTGTAAGCTGTTTGTGGTGTGGAAATGAGAAGCTAGTGCGACTAGAGTGGGGGAGGGAGATAGAGAGAGGTAATGCCAGGGCCCGAGGGCTGAGGGAGAGGTGGGAAGGGGAGGAGACAGCAAGGGTTAACAAAATTGAGAAAATTCAATGTTCAAGCCCAGAGGATGCAGACTCCCCAAGCGGAATATGAGGTGCTGTTCCTCCAACTTGCGGTGTTGCTCACTCTGGCCGTGGAGGCCCAGGACAGAGAGGTCGGATACGGAATGGGAAGGGGAGTGAAAGTGCTGAGCCACCGGGAGGTCGGCTTGGGTATTGCAGACCGAGCGGAGGTGTTCGGCGGAAGGCAGACAGGGGGGGAGATGGGAAGATGTGGCGAGTGGAAGGATCACGTTGGAGGTGGCGAAACTGGCAGAGGACTATGTGTTGTATTTGCCGGCTGGTGGGGTGAAAGGTGAGGACCAGGGGGACTCTGCCCTGTTTGCGAATGGGGGGATGGGGAGACAGGGCAGTGTTGCGGGGTATGGAGGAGACCCTGGTGCGAGCCTCATCTATGGTGGGGGAGGGGAATCCCCGTTCTCTGAAGAATGAGGCCATTTGTGATGACCTGGTGTGGAACACCTCATCCTGTGAGCAGATGCGGCGTAGACAGAGGAATTGGGAATAGGGGATGGAGTCCTTACAGGAAGCAGGGTGGGAGGAAGAGTAGTCCAGATAGCTGTGGGAGTCAGTTGGTTTGTAGTGGATGTCGGTCAGGAGTGTATCACCTGCAATAGAGATAGTGAGGTCAAGGAATGGTAGGGAAATGTCGGAAATGGTCCAAGTGTATTTGAGTGCCGGATGGAAGTTGGTGGTGAAATGGATGAAGTCAGTATTTTGTTTCACCTCCTGCACCCACACGCAACTGACTTTTTGGCATATCTTTCATTCATTGTTTTTTATCGCTCCACATCACCATCTATATTTGTCGTTTCCCTGATCCCTGACCAGTCTGAAGAAGGGTCTCGACACGAAACGTCGCCTATCTCCTTCGCTCCTTAGATGCTGCTGCACCCACTGAGTTTCTCCTGCCTTTTGTGTACCCTCGATTCTCCAGCATCTGCAGTTCCTTCTTTAACACTAGATTCTGAAGTAGTTCCTGAGGATTGGAGGGTAGCTAATGTAACCCCACTTTTTAAAAAAGGAGGGAGAGAGAAAACGAGGAATTACAGACCAGTTAGTCTAACAACGGTAGTGGGGAAACTGCTAGAGTCAGTTATTCAAGATGGGAAGCAGTACATTTGGAAAGTGGTGAAATCATTGGACAAAGTCAGCATGGATTTACGAAAGGTAAATCATGTCTGATGAATCTTACAGAATTTTTCGAGGATGTAACTAGCAGAGTGGATAAGGGAGAACCAGTGGATGTGTTATATCTAGACATTCAGAAGGCTTTCGACAAGGTCCCACATAAGAGATTAGTATACAAACTTAAAGCACACGGTATTGGGGGTTCAGTATTGATGTGGATAGAGAATTGGCTGGCAGACAGGAAGCAAAGGGTAGGAGTAAACGGGTCCTTTTCAGAATGGCAGGCAGTGACTAGTGGGGTACCGCAAGGGTCAGTGCTGGGAACCCAGCTATTTACAATATATATTAATGATTTGGACGAGAGAATTGAATGCAACATATCCAAGTTTGCGGATGACACTAAGCTGGGGGGTAGTGTTAGGTGTGAGGAGGATGCAGGAGGCTGCAAGGCTGGATAGGCTGGGTGAGTGGGCAAATGCATGGCAGATGCAGTATAATGTGGATAAATGTGAGGTTATCCACTTTGGTGGAAAAAACAGGAGGGTAGATTATTATCTTAATGGTGGCAAATTAGGAAAAGGGGAGATGCAACGAGACCTGGGTGTCATGGTACACCAATCATTGAAAGTAGGCATGCAGATGCAGCAGGCAGTGAAGAAAGCAAATCGTATGTTAGCATTCATAGTGAAAGGATTTGAGTATAGGAGCAGGGAGGTTCTACTGCAGTTGTACAGGGTTTTGGTGAGACCACACCTGGAGTATTGCGTACAGTTTTGGTCTCCAAACCTGAAAAAAGACATTCTTGCCATAGAGGGGGACAGAGAAGGTTCACCAGATTCCTGGGATGTCAGGACTTTCATATGAGGAAAGACTGGATAGACTTGGCTTGTACTCGCTGGAATTTAGAAGACTGAGGGGGGATCTTATAGAAACTTACAAAATTCTTAAGGGGTTGGATAGGCTAGATGCAGGAAGATTGTTCCCGATGTTGGGGAGGTCCAGAACAAGAGGTCACAGATGGTATGTGGTGAATCTGTGGAATTATCTGCCACAGAAGGTAGTTGAGGCCAGTTCATTGGCTATATTTAAGAGGGAGTTAGATGTGGCCCTTGTGGTTAAAGGGATCAGGGGATATGGAGAGAAGGCAGGTACAGGATACTGAGTTGGATGATCAGCCATGATCATATTGAATGGCGGCGCAAGCTCGAAGGGCTGAATGGCCTACTCCTGCACCTATTTTCTATGTTTCTATGTTTCTATGTCCCCCTTGTCCTCACCTTCCACCCCACCAGCTGCCACATACAACAGATAATCCTCCGACATTTTCGTCACCTCCAACGGGATCACATCAGACCACTGGCCACACCATCCCATCTCCTTCCTCCGTAACTCCCTGGTCAATTCGTCCCTTCCCACCCAAACCACCCCCTCCCCAGTACATTCCCTTGCAACCGCAGGAAATGCTACACTTGTCACTTTACCTCTCCCCTCGACTCCATCCAAGGGCCCAAGCAGTCTTTCCATGTGTGTCAGAGGTTCATCGGCACCTCCTCCAACCTCATCTATTGCATCCGCTGCTCCAGGTGTCAACTGTTCTACATCGGTGAGACCAAGGGCTGGCTAGGCGATCGCTTCGCCCAACACCTCTGCATAGTTCGCATTAGCCAACCTGATCTCCTGGTGGCTCAGCACTTCAACTCCCCCTGCCTTTCCGAATCCGACCTTTCTGTCCTGGGCCTCCTCCATGGCCAGAGTGTGTCCCGTCGCAAATTGGAGGAGCAGCGCCTCATATTTTGCTTGGGTAGTTTACACCCCAGCGGTATGAACATTGACTTCTCCAATTTCAGGTAGTCCTTGCTTTTTTCCCTCCTTCCCCTCCACTTCCCTGCTCTCCCACAGCCTTCACCTCTTCCTTTCTTCTTCCCCCCCCCCCAACCCTACATCAGTCTGAAGAAGCGTCTCGACTCGAAGCATCACCTATTCCTTCGCTCCATAGATGCTGCCTCACCCGCTGAGTTTCACCAGCATTTTTGTCCATATATCTCAGTCTCTCAAATCCTAGCAGCATCTTGTAAATTTTCTTTGGACTCATTCCAGCTTAATGATGTCTTTCCTATAGCAGGATAACAAAAACTGTACACAATATTCCAAGTGCGACCGTACCAACATCTTGTAAAATGGCAATATAAAGTTCCAACTCCTGCACTCAGCACCATGACTGATGAAGGCCAGCATGCCAAGTGCCGTTCTAAGCACTGATACACACAAAATTCAGACTGAAGAAGGGTTTCAAACCAAAACGTCACCCATTCCTTCTCTCCAGAGATGCTGTCTGTCCCACTGAGTTACTCCAACATTTTGTGTCTATCTTCGGTTAAAAGTAGCATTTGCAGTTCCTTCCTACATATGCCATTCTAACCACCCTGTCTACATTTTTCAGAGAAGTATGTACTTATACTTTTAGGTTCTACAACACTCCCCAGGGCCCTACCGGTCATTGTGAAAGTCCTAACTTGGTATCGGGTCCTGCAACGTAACATCTTGCACTTATCTGAATTGAACGCCCTTTGAAATTCCTTGGCTCACTTTCCTAGCTGATCAAGTGTCTATCATACTTCCTATTTTTATGTCATCTGCAAACGTATCAACCATTCCTTGCACAAGCTCATTGAAATCATTTAAATAAATGGCAAACAACAATGGACTCAACACTGATCCATGTGGCACACCAGTAATCCCAGACCTCCAGTCCAAAAAGTAACCTTCCACCATATTTCCTATCACAATGCCAATTATGCATCGAATTTGTCAGTTTTTAAAAATTCAATGTGATCTGAACTTCACGACGAGCCTACTTGCTAAATAACATATAGACACCATTCACTGTCCTGACCTCTTCAATCCTCTTAGATAACCTTTCAAAAAATGTTGACCAATTTGTGAGATGCAAATTCAAAAGTACAATTCCATACTAACTGTCTCTAATCAGTCACTGTTTAGCCTAATATTAGACAATAGACAATAGGTGCAGGAGTAGGGCATTCGGCCCTCTGAGCTAGCACTGAGATCTTGTGAGATCTATTGAGAGATCTTGTCCCTCAGAACTGCTTCCAGTAACTTATCTACCAATGATGTCAGGTTCACCGCCTGTAGTTCCCTGGCTTTTCCTTGCTTCTCTTCTTAAGTAATGTTACAACATTAACCAACCTCCAATCTTCCTGAACATCACCGTGGCTAAAAAGTACCAAATATCCCTGAAAAGCTATCAGCAATATCATTCTTAGTTTCCCACAAGGTGAAAGGGGAGAGATTTAAGAGGGACCTCAGGGCTGGGGACCTTTTTCATTCAGAGGGTGGACCGTGTCTGGAAGGAGCTGCCAGAGAAAGCTCTGGAAGAAGTTACAATTACAACTTTCAAAAGATATTTGAACAGATATATGGAGAGTAAGAGTTTAGATGGATATGGGCTAAATGCAGGCAAATGGGACCATCTCAGAATGTTAACTTAGTTAGCATGGTCAGGTTGGGCCGAAGTGCCTGCTTCCTTGCTATATAGCTCTCTGACTCTATGAGGATTTGACACTGAGGCAGAGAAGGCTTTTGGGTCAGTGCTGGAAAAGGAGATGGGCTTGTTTTAGAAACTGTTAACAGATTTATATTTCCACAATACATTGTATAAATAACTGCTCCTCTTGCATTGGGCTTCCTCTTCAGTCCGAGGGGGTAGCCTGCTGCTCTCATTAGACAATAGACAATAGACAAGAGGTGCATGAGTAGGCCATTCGGTCCTTCGAGCCAGCACCGCCATTCAATGTGATCATGGCTGATCATCCCCAATCAGTACCCCGTTTCTGCCTTCTCCCCATATCCCCTGACTCTGCTATCTTTAAGAGCCCTATCTAGCTCTCTTGAAAGTATTCAGAGAACCGGCCTCCACCGCCCTCTGAGGCAGAGAATTCCACAGAATCACAACTCTCTGTGAGAAAAAAGTGTTTCCCCATCTCCGCTCATGTGATATCCTTTGATCTTCTACACTAAGGGTATGCGAGTCCACAATTTCACTATTGCCTGGAAATTCATTCTCAGTAGTGTTTGCATGTTGTACTGTCTTTGATAATTCATTCCAGAGTACATAATGTTGAGTATGTATAGCGTCACTGACTGTGGATGTATTTCTATGATTACCAAAGTAATCATACCTTTGCACCATTGTATGATTTCCAAAGGTGAATTAAATCCCCCCCCCCCCCCCCCCCGACCAAGGAAGAACTTTATTTCGCCCTCCATCACAGTGAGGAATGTGTAGGAGTCACTGTGGTGGATGTTCATGTTAAAATGTGTTCTTGAGTCCGTTGCTTTTAATTGCATGACTGACCTGGCCAGTGAAATTCCTCGTATGTTGCAAAACATACTTGGCGAATAGAATCTGATTCTGATTCTGATTCTGAAATGAAAATATTGGATTTTAAATAGATTCAATCTTTCAAGAATTATTTTCAATTAGTTTCAGCTGGATGATGTTAATCCTGCTTGCTAATAATTCTTCTCATGGCTCAGCATAATCACAATTAAATGTTTACAAATCTACGCAACACATTTGGAGCTATTATTTGCCACCTCCATGTAAGTTATTACAGAAAAGGCACTTAAAGATAGCAGAGATAAAGATAGGAGAGAAGGCAGGAACGGGGTACTGATTGAGGATGATCAGCCATGATCACATTGAATGGCGGTGCTGGCTCGAAGGGCTGAATGGCCTACTCCTGCACCTATTGTCTCTAATGCATGCAATGATAAAGTAAAACACTGATTTATAAGAATTAAATAATATACTTATGAAGACAGACCTGGCAACAATGATTAAAGCTAGTGCTGGCACACTGTGTGATACCATGCCCATGCAGGCATCTACAACAAACATTAGGAAAGATTTTTACCCTCAACACACATTTCTTTGCACCAAGTTCTCTAATGAAAGCTGGCGGCAAAGAACAAAATAAATTAATTTGTAAGCCAAAGCAAACTGCTGGAAACCAAGCACAATGAAGCCCAATTGATCCTGATGACAGTAAGAGACAAGTGGAGACAGTAATGGATGAGCAAAGAGAAAAAGAGACTTAAATTGTGGAATCCACAATAGAAAATATATTAGACAGGTAAAGTCCAATATATAAACTGTCCAAAAAATAATACTTTTAACGTAAAACAAAATAAAAAATGATGTCAATACAGTGGGAGAGCACCTGGCAAAAGTAGATTGGGAGCAGATGTTTACAGGTAAAACATAACCTAACAAAGGTATAAAACATTATTGAAGGGTAGCTAGTTAACATTTGTTTCCTGGATTTGAAGGCATAGGTTTAAGGTGAGAGGAAAGAAGTTTAAAAGCAATTGAGGGAAGAGTTATTTTATACACACAGTTATTAATATCTAGAACATGCTGCCTAGAATAGGTAGTGGAGTCAGATATAATCAATATGTTTTAAAAGGCTTTAAGACAGGCTGTTGAATAGGCAAGGCACAGTAGGATATGCAGATAATGTAGCCAAATGGAATGAGTATAAATGGGCAAAAAGGTCAGCGTGAAAGGTCAGGTGGGTTGTCGAGCCTGTTGCAATGCTGCACAACACAGTGGCTCTTACACTGTAAATAACTGAAAACTATAATCAAGTGAAGCTTAGGACAAAAATAAGAACTAAACATGCTGGAAATAGTCAGCCAGGTAGCATGTTTGAAACTGGAGTTTCTTCAGATTTTAAAATTGTGCCAAAGACAAGTCATCAAATAACAAAACTTGTCAATTTGTAGAATTGTTTCATTAAAACCCATCTGATAATTCCACTCAAAGTTGAATATGTTTTCCAAAAATTCACAATCTATTGATATCTGAATCCAGACAAAGCCAAAGAGAAGCAAAGCTAAATGTATACGATGACATTTCAGTAATGCAATCTCCCACTGGGAGGAAAGTAATTGAAAACATGCATTTCGTGAAAACCGAGCTGTAATCGTGCAGTTTACCTTTCCTGAATAATGTGCTGGATGTAATGCTTGAATTAAACAAAAGGTAGCATGCAGTGTTATGTTTAAAATAACAACATAATATGCTAACAATAATTCACTACTGATGACTAATAAATTCTGAGATTGCAGGAACAGCAAAAAGCTTGCAATATATCAATTGAGATTCTTCATAGCTATCATATGATTTTATTGGTTCATTGAATAACTAGCATGGAGTCCATTTCCAGGGAACACTGCTTCTACAACAAGCAAAACTTTGGGTTTTATGTAAATATAGAAAGGTTTAGATAATGCACATAAACCAGTTTCATGAATCAATCCTTCAGAGAATATCAAACGTAAAAATTTGATAAGTGAAGGGATTTGTTGACATTGGGGAAAGAGAATCTGTTTCAGTTTTACAACAGAAATTGGGGGCCATGAGATCAGAAGGTAATAGTGACAATTGAGAGTTAGCTGAAGGAGTGAGGTAAATTAAAACAATCTAAATAGCATTGTTACTTTGATTATACAGATTGAATAGCAATAAATAAGGCAAACTAGAATCCTTGTGTGTAGAGATAAATTATAATATTCTTGCTATTGAAGGAGTGTAACGTAGGTTCACAAGGTTAATTCCCAGGATGGCGGGACTGACATATGTTGAAAGAATGGAGCGACTGGGCTTGCATACACTGGAATTTAGAAGGATGAGAGGGGATCTTATTGAAACATACAAGATTATTAAAGGATTGGACACGCTAGAGGCAGGAAACATGTTCCCGATGTTGGGGGAGTCCAGAACCAGGGGGCACAGTTGAAGAATAAGGGGTAGGCCATTTAGAACGGAGATGAGGACAAACTTTTTCACCCAGAGAGTTGTGGAAATCTCTGCCTCGGAAGGAAGTGGAGACCAATTCTCTGGATGCTTTCAAGAGAGAGTTAGATAGAGCTCTTAAAGATAGCGGAGTCAAGGGATATGGGGAGAAGGCAGGAACGGGGTACTGATTGTGCATGAATAGCCATGATCACAGTGAATGGCCGAATGGCCTACTCCTGCACCTATTGTCTATTGTATTTAATAAAGGATAAAAAGTGCAGAGTACAGTCCACCTTATCGTCGGGTTGAGGAAGAAATGTCCATAGCTATTTGACTCATGAAAAATATGTAGAATAATTATGATAGAGAATTTCAACTATCTTGATATTAATTGGATGGAAAAGATAGGCATGAGAGATAAGGAATGTAGTTTCAGCAATGTAACCAATCCTTTCTAACTGAAATACCTGACCAAGGCCGGCTTGGATATTAGGTCCAGTAATAGGGAATGAACAGGGCAAATGAGACAAATAAATGTAGAGTGGCATAATGCAATAACATTTATAATGGAACGATATGTATGCTTGTCTTCATCGGTTAGGGCATTCAATATAAGAGTCAGTGTCATATTGCTGCTCAATACTATATAGGACTGTGTTTAGGCCACATTTGCAATATTGTGCGCATTTCTGGTCACCCCCATTACAGGAATTATGTGCAAGCTTTGTAGGGGGCGCAGAAGAGGTTAAACAGAATGCTGGCTGGGTTTGAAGGTGTTAGTCATCAGAGGATGGACAAACGGATTGTTTTCTGTGGAATATCAGAGGTTGAAGGAAGACCTGATAGAAGTATGAGAGGCATAAATAGGGTAGGCGTTCACACTTTTTTCTGTGCATGATCCATGCATTTTAAAATAATCTTGGCAAGGAATTGCAAAAGCAGCATTATGCAGATTCAATAAATAATTTGAAGAAAGATGTAGTTTCAGTGTACAGGGTGTAGCTTGCATACTCCATATATTTAAAAAGGGGGACAGAACAAAGCCTACATATTATAGAGCAGTCATCTTAACACCCAGGGTACACAAAATGTTGGAGCAACTCAGCAGGTGCAGCAGCATCTATGGAGCGAAGGAGATAGGCAACGTTTCAGGACTGACCTTCTTCAGACTGATGCGGGGTGGGGGGAGGCAGGGGGAAGAAGGGAAAAAGGAGTAGGAGCCCGAGGGCTGAGGGAGAGGTAGGAAGAGGAGGAGACAACAAGGGTTAACAGAATTGAGAGAATTCAATGTTCATGCCAAGAGGATGCAGACTCCCCAAGCGGAATATGAGGTGCTGTTCCTCCAATTTGCGGTGGTGTTCACTTGGGCTGTGGAGGAGGCCCAGGACAGAGAGGTCGGATATGGAATGGGAGGGGGAGTTGAAGTGCTGAGCCACCGGGAGGTCGGGTTGGTTAATGCGGACCGAGTGGAGGTGTTCGGCGAAACGATCGCCAAGCCTCCGCTTGGTCTCACCGATATAGATCAGCTGATATCTAGAGCAGCAGATGCAATAGATGAGGTTGGAGGAGGTGCAGGTGAACCTCTGTCGGACCTGGAACGACTGCTTGGATCCTTGAACGGAGTGGAGGGGGGAGGTAAAGTGACAAGTGTAGCATCTCTTGCAGTTGCAAGGGAAAGTGCCCGGGGAAGGGGTGGTGCGGGAGGGAAGGGAAGAATTGACAAGGGAGTTGCGGAGGGAGCGGTCTTTGCGGAAGGCAGACAGTGGCGGAGATGGGAAGATGTGGCAAGTGGTGGGGTCATGTTGGAGGTGGCGAAACTGCAAGAGGACAATGTGTTGTATGTACTGGCTGGTGGGGTGAAAGGTGAGGACCAGGGGACTCTGCCCTGTTTGCGAGTGGGGGAATGGGGAGAGAGGGCAGTGTAACGGGGTATGGAGGAGACCGTGGTGCGAGCCTCATCTATGGTGGGGGAGGGGAATCCCCATTCCCTGAAGAATGAGGACATTTGCGATGCCCTGGTGTGGAACACCTCATCCTGGGAGCAGATGCGGCGTAGACGGAGGAATTGGGAATAATGGATGGTCCTTACAGGAAGCAGGGTGGGAGGAAGAGTAGTCCAGATGGGAGTCAGTGGGTTTATAGTGAATGTCGGTCAAGAGTCTATCACCTGCGATGGATATAATGAGGTCAAGGAATGGAAGGGAAGTGTCGGAAATGGTCCAGGTGTATTTGAGTGCCGGATGGAAGTTGGTGGTGAAACGGATTAAGTCAGTCAGTTGTGTGTGGGTGCAGGAGGTGACACCAAAGCAGTCATCGATGTAGCGGAGGTAGAGGTCGGGGATGCTGCCCTGGTACGCTTCGAACAAGGATTGTTCGACGTACCCGACAAAGAGGCAGGCATAGCTGGGGCCCATGCGCGTGCCCATTGCTACGCCTTGTATTTGGAGGGAATGGGAGGAGTGAAATGAGAAGTTATTGAGGGTAAGGACCAACTCCGCTAGGCGGAGGAGAGTATCAGTGGACGGGTATAGGTTGCTCCTCCGGTCGAGGAAGAACCGGAGGGCTTTGAGACCATCCTGGTGGGGGATGGAGGTGTAGAGTGACTGGACGTCCATGGTGAAGATGAGGGGATGGGGGCCTTGGGAATGGAATGCGTGGAGACGACGGAGAGTGTCTGAGGTGTCTTGAACATAGGTGGGGAGGGATTTAACCAAGGGGGATAGGATGGAGTCAAGGTATGTGGAAATGAGTTCGGTGGGGCATGAACAGGTAGAGACAATGGGTCTACCAGGGATATCTCCTCAAGGTCTACCAGGGCAGTCAGGTTTGTGGATTTTGGGGAGACGGTAAAATCGGGCCGTGCGGGGCTGTGGAACGATGAGGTTGGAGGATCGGGGGTGCAGGGAGCCGGAGTTGATGAAGTCGGTGATGGTGCTAGAGATGGGGACCTGGTGCTCGTCAGTGGGGCCATGGTCCAGGGGTAAGTAGAAGGAGGTGTCCGAGAGTTGGCACGTGGCCTCAGCTTTGTAGAGATCGACGCGACAGACTACCACAGCACCTCCCTTGTCGGCGGGTTTGATAACCCAGTCTGGGTTGTTGCGGAGTGAGTCGATGGCAGTACGTTTGGGGGGGAGAGATTGGAGTGAGACAGGGGAGTGGAGAAGTCGAGGCGGTTGATGTCACGACGGCAGTTTTGAATGAAAGGTTCTAAAGCCAAAGGGCCACGAGAGGGGGTCCAAGAGGAGGACGTACGTTGGAGATGGGAAAAGGGATCATCAATGGGGGGGTGAGGACTCCTTCCTGTAGAAGAACGCTGTGAGGCGGAGGCGGCGGTAGAAGAGCTCCAAGTCGTGGTGGGCGAGGAACTCATTGAGGTGGGGCTGGAGGGGGCAAAGGTAAGACCCCTGCTGAGGACTGACCGTTCGGTGTCGGAGAGGGGGAGGTCAGGGGGGATGGTGACCACATGGCAGGGATGGGGGTTGGGCCAGAGGAAGTCAGGTGAGTGGACTGAGGATGAGGAGATGTGTAGTCGGGGGGTAGAGGGTGGTCTGGGGGTGGTGGGGTATGAGGGCTGTGGTGTGGATAACATCCAAATCATTCATGATTAACCCTACTGATGTTTTAAGAAGTTATAGAAAGATATGGGTCAGCTTCTATTGAAATACATTGATATAGATAGGTACTTGATGGACTGCAGTTACAGTAGGCTACCGTTTCTGTATTGCATAATTCTATGATCTGAGACAATTAGACAATAGTATGAATTTGGTGCCTTTCAGAGGGGGGCGTGTTTAAAGTGCTGTTTTTCCACAGACTGGGCAAATCGATCCATGTCGGGCGATTTCGTTGCTGAAGAAAAATCGCTCCGACATTTCATTCGTGAAGGTATTTTTAAATTACGCTAGATTATTTATTAACTAGAGTAATTTAAAAATCATCTTCGAAAGCCGTGAGCGCCGACAACGGGAAGGATTTTACATAAAGGGAAAAAATAAAGTGCACAGTTTATTTTTACATGAAAACTTGGTTTTTAGGAAGCCTTTAATCACATTTTCATGTTGCGAAATGGGGACAAAAAGAAATGTATGAACCGGCAGTGTTTTTCATGCCGACTTCACCGCAAACCTCAACGTTCCAATCCACCGCATTCCACTAAAACCCACTCGCAAGTTGATTTAAATGGCCATTAATTTACAGGAATTAAACACTAAATCCCTTCCATTTGGCCTATAAATTCCATGTTATATTTGTGAATTATTGTGTGAATGTTATTTGGTCACTTAGGCAATTAAAAAAAGTTTATCTTTTCTTAAGAAATGGATAGATGTTTAGATCTACTAATTGAATTTTGTAATTAGCCACAATTGGGTAAAACTAGCAAAAGGATTTGAGTACAGGAGCAGGGAGGTTCTACTTCAGTTGTACAGGGTCTTGGTGAGACACACCTGGAGTATTGCGTACATCCAAATCTGAGGAAGGACATTATTGGAGGGAGTGCAGAGAAGGTTTGATTCCTGGGATTCAGGACTGTCACTGGATAGAGTTTATACTCTCTGGAATTTAGGAGATTGAAGAGGGATCTTATAGAAACTTTCAAAATTCTTAAGGGGTTTAGATGCAGGAAGATTGTTCCCGATGTTGGGGAAGTCCAGGACAAGGGGTCACAGCTTAAGGATAAGGGGGAAATCCTTTAAGACCGAGATGAGAAAGACTTTTTTCACACAGAGAGTGGTGAGTCTCTGGAACTCTCTGTAGTTGAGGCCAGTTCATTGGCCTAAGGGGATCAGAGGGTATGGAGAGAAGGCAGGTACGGGTTACTGAGTTGGATGATCAGCCATGATCATATTGAATGGCGGTGCAGGCTCGAAGGGCTGAATGGCCTACTCCTGCACCTAATTTCTATGTTTCTATGTTTCTATGTTTAACTAATTATATGCTTTAATTTCAGGTCATCCAAGTAATATTATTTCATATTTGTTTCAAATGTGAAAATTTCATTGTGTTCTCTTAATTTTTAAGAAAGTTATGTGCTTTTGACTGTCCTAGATCACAGCTTTTGTGTTAAGTCAATGGAAAGGCAATGGGGAACAAGATGCTAATTTCCAAGTATGAAAATGGCTATACCTTTTTTAATACTGAAGATATGAAAGCGAATTAGGTGTCAAATTAAACTTATTTTTATGCTTTATCTGATCGGATAAATTGCAGACTTGATTTTTTAAATCTCAAAATGTTGTAACATTGCTACTTAAACTTGCTGAATGTGGACATAGGTTCAACACAGATGTGAGCCTAGGTAGAGTACAAGAGTAAAAAAATAATTTTGGAGCAAAATACACAATCACTAAAAGTTGTTCCACAATTTAGTGAGGCTATAAAAAGAGCAAAACAAACAATACGGTTTTTTTCAAGAATGACAGAATTTAAAAAAAAGAAACAAGTCGTGCTAAAACTGAATCTAACATTGGTAGTGGATTCTTGTCACCATATTATATATTATACAGCAGCAGAACAGGAATGAATGAACACTACCTTCGCTGCCTGACCCATAGAGTTACTCCACTTCGAAAGGGAATATATCCAGTCCTGCCCAATAACGCGTCCGGAGGCCTTTATCGCGACACTGCGGTCTCGATGCCCCCCGGATCGCAGCGTAGAAGCCCAGGTCGGGCGAAGCTGCCGGCAGAGCCCCCAGCTAGGACCCGGGTCAGCACCACGAAGGCGTGAAATGACAGGTCGACAGCGGTGAGGGCGGCAGCGGTGAAGCCTCGCGACAATGGGGCCTCGGTAGCGATGAAGCCTCGCCGGGGCGATGCCTCATGGGTCGACCTGTGGAGTGTGGAGAACCACCGTGAGGGGGGAGGGGAAGAACAATGGAGGACCCGGCGTGGGAGGACCGCCGTGAAGGAGATTGGAAGAGAACAATGGACAATATGGGGTGGAGTGGACAATGGACAATGGGGACCCAGGGTGGGGGACTGTCGGGGGGGGGGGGGGGGGTGGAGGAACAAATGGGGGAGCCAGCGTGCTTTGTAACTTTGTCAGCGTCGTGGGTGGCTGCTATTTGTATACATTGTGTAGCAACGTTACAAAATTTTGAGAATATAAAAATCAAATCTGCAATTTATCCCATCAGATAAAGCATAAAAAGAAGTTTAATTTGACACCTAATTCAATTTCATATCTTCAGTATTAAAAAAGTTATGGCCATTTTCATACTCGGAAATTAGCATCTTGTTCCCTATTGCTTTTCCATTGACTTAACACAAAAGCTGTGATCAAGGGCAGTCAAAAGCCCATAACATTCTTAAAAATTAAGAGAACTGAAAGAAATGCTCAGTTATTATAGATTGAAGCATTCTGAAACAAATATGAAAGAATCTTGCTTGGATGAACTGAAATTAAAGCATATAATTAGTTATTTACCCAATTGTAGCTAATTACAAAATTCAATTACTAGATCTAAACATCTATCTATTTCTTAAGAAAAAAATAACATTTTTAAATAGCCTAAGTGTTCAAATAACATTCACACAAGAATTCACAATAGAACATGATTTTTAAATCTCATTGTCATGCATTTATAGGCCAAATGGAAGGAATTTAATGTTTAATTCCCGTAAATTAATGGGCATTTAAATCAGCTTGCTAGTGGGTTTTTGTGGAACGCGATCAATTGGAATGTTGCGGTTGCGGTTGCGGTGCGTTTGAACCCCATATCGGCAGGAAAAATACTGCCGGTTCGTAAGGGGAATAAATCACCGTTTCGCAACGTAAAATGCGGTTTAAAGGCATCTTAAAAAGCACTTTTATGCATAAAATAAATGGCTTTCCTTTACCTGTCCCGTACGTGAAATCCACCCCGTTGTCGGCGTTGACGGCTTTAGAAACTGATTTTTAAATTACGACAGCTGAACTTGTCGGGCGATTTAAAAAAAAAAGTTTCACAGAACGGCAGTCGGAACAATTCTTCAGCAAAAGCTTGCACTCCGAGTAAAAAATATTTAGGACAGGTAGGAGAAACACCGCATTTAAACCCCGCCCCTCCCCTCAAAGGCGCCAAAGTCGGGCACACAGTGGCAGAACTACAGCGCCGCTGAAGGTAAGTTTTGTAACATACCTACATTGTGTATGCAAGCACAGAATCTCAGTGCCAAGTCACATTTGACAATAAAGTATCCATATTCCTTTTCCTAGCGTAACAAAAAATGAAAACACTGGGCAGGGACACTTTTGAAAATTATATCAAAAAATATGAGGAAAGAAAGAACGGACTGGGTTCCTTCTCTCAAAAAATGAAGCCAAGTTGTCCTTAAAATCATGAAAGACTTCTTTGCCATGTATTCAGAGCAAATGTTTACGGAATGGTAAAGTGTACAACTATAAATCATCAATATACGTCTGTAAAAAATAAGAACATTCAGAAGGAATTCTTTACCCAAACAATGGTGAAAATGTCTGCCTACTACCACAGGGAGAGGTTGAAGCAAATAGTTCAGACGCATTTAAGGGGGGCTGACAAAATCTGAGGGAGACGAGATAAAAGCATGGCAATGACCGATTTAGATGAAAGAAGACTGAACAAGGTTCAAATCTTGCACAGATGCAAGCATGCACTGACTGGGCATGCTTTGCTGTTGTAAACTTTATATAACATTTTAATTCATATTTGAACTCATTTCAGAATCACATCTCTTACTTTCTTACTAGGTGCAAATGTAATTTTTTTACTTGCGTCAAGATTATCTTGCAACATCTGTCAGACATTTCAAAGGATACTGAGGAGTAGAATGATGTGCGACTCTGCAACAAACTGAGCTTGGCTACTCCCATGAATGTAACTCTGTGGAAAGAATGATTTTTCAATTATAAAAGGAAAGAGATCTAATGCCATAAGAAATAATAATCAATAAACAATTTAAATACTTTAAAATACATGTTGCCTAGGTTCTTGTAATTCTCACATACAAATTTACTTTATTGAATTAAAAATATCACTAATAACAATACTTTCACAGGATTAGTAAAAATAAAGAAGCTATGATAGTTTTCTTGGAACTTTTCATTACGATTAATTTGAGGTTTGAGATTTTAACCAAAATATTTTTTAAGAAGAGGCAGAAATACAAAACCGAAGTCTGAACCATTCTGACCCTTCTATGTCTCGACTGATAGGTTCAGTGGTACCTAAGTGGGTAGCTCACAGAAAAAATCTATTGTTCCTTATGAAATTCACATTCTGTGGAATCTCACAAAGCAACATTGATGGCAATATTTTCTGTGCTGCAAAATGTTTTAGTTTTTGCTTGACGAGAGAAACATCCAGCTCACATTTACCTTTCTGCACACAACTGGGATACAGTCACTCATACAACTGCTTACTTTTATTCAACATGCACAATAACTAATTGGACAGATTTTAAGCCAGATTTTCAAACGTCCAGCAAATTTAGAACTGAAGAAATTAATACAATTCATCCAATATACTGCCATTTAAAACAGGATCTTCAAAATGTTGAGGATACCCGATAGCACAAATGTGATGCAGGAATAACTTTGTCAAAGTAATTCCACATACAGTAGAAACAATGCCTTAACCACCATCGTGTAATTCAAGGTCATGGCAATACCGATTACAACCTGTCAGATGGTTATATTGCTTCAGTACAGAGATTCTGTGATAAGCTTTTGGAATGTCAATATGTGGGAGTTTCCTGGGAAACAAAAATTAATTCATATTTAAGAGTTCCCAGAATATAGTAGCACCCTTAAAGTGTTCTGCATCATTCTCCCACGAGTTTTAATATTGCTCTGCTTTGTTTTTATCTGTGGGCGATCTGAGACTCGTTTTATCACCGGTCAATATTTATCCCACATGCAATATAACATGGACAGATTATTATTGCTTATTGTTATTGATCTGCCTGCTAAGTGACTATAATGTTTTCTACCTTGCAATCCTGTAGTCATTACTTCCAAAAAAACGTTGTTCACAGAAAAGCACAACGTACTGGGGCAGTGAAAGACATACTATAAATGTAAATCCTTTGTTACATCCTCACAACTGTTCAGATGATTGCATTAAACACAATGCCACAGATGATTTTTGAAACTCACTAAATTTCATGCAGAACCCCCCCCCCCCCCCCCATGCCCCATGCCCCCATCTCCTTAGTAATCATAATAAAAACAGCAGAGTAATTTCACCACTTCTATGATGTGTTTCAAGATAACTCTGATGACGGCATGATCTCATTATTTCTCTTGATTCACTGCTGATGGTTTTTGATTGCACTCATCAGCGATGAATGAATTGTTACCCTGGTCTCAGGGCAAATCATTCTCTCAGGATTGTTGAATAAATTGCGAAACACAAATACGATTGTAGGCCAGAAAATGTACAATCTATAATATCTAATTTTTGCAGTCTGGAATCACTTGAAACAAGTTTATTCATGGACAACCCCTTGAGATGAACAGTCATCTCGTTTTCAAGGGGGTCCAACATAGAATATACAGCACAAGACATAACATACATAGAGGCTCTCATTGACACACCTACCCACACACCAATCCCAAAACCCCTCCATACCCACTTGTTATAGTTTATGACAATTAACCATATAACAAACCATATAACAATTACAGCACGGAAACAGGCCCTCTCGGCCCTTCCAGTTCCGTGCCGACCATTTGTTTTCCCCTAGTCCCATCTACCTGCACTCAGACCATACCCCTCCATTCCCTTCACGTCCATATACCTATCCACTTTACTCTTAAATGTTAAAATCGATCCTGCCTCCACCACTTCTGCTGGAAGCTCATTCCACACAGCCACCACCCTCTGAGTAAAGAAGTTCCCCCTCACGTTACCCCGAAACCTCTGTCCCTTAATTCTCATGTCATGCCCTCTTGTTTGAATCTTCCCTACCCTCAATGGGAAAAACTTATCCACATCAACTCTGTCTATCCCTTTCATCATTTTAAAGACCTCAATCAAGTCCCCCCTTAACCTTCTGCGCTCCAAAGAATAAAGACCTAACTTGTTCAACCTTTCTCTGTAACATAGTCGCTGGAACCTCTGGCAATAAATCTCCTCTGTACTCTCTCTATTTTGTTGACATCCTTCCTATAACTAGGCAACCAAAATTGTACACCATACTCCAGAATTGGTCTTACCAATGCCTTGTACAATTTTAACATTACTTCCCTACTCCTATATTCAATGCTCTGATTTATAAAGGCCAGCACACCAAAGGCTTTCTTTACCACCCTATCTACATGCAATTCCACCTTCAGGGAACTATGCACGGTTATTCCTAGATCCCTCTGTTCCACAGCATTCCTCAATTCCCTACCATTTACCAGTTACGTCCTATTTTGATTTGTCCTGCCAAGATGTAGCACTTCACACTTATCAGCATTAAACTCCATCTGCCATCTTTCAGCCCACTTTTCCAAATGGCCCAAATCTCTCTGTAGACTTTGAAAATCTACTTCATTATCCACAACACCACCTATCTTAGTATCATCTGCATACTTACTTATCCAATTTTCCACCCCATCATCCAGATCATTGATGTACATGACAAACAACAGTGGACCCAACACAGATCCCTGAGGCACCCCACTGGTCACCGGCTTCCAACCTGACAAACAGCCATCCACCATTACTCTCTGACATCTCCCATTCAGCCACTGTTGAATCCATCTTGCTACTACTCCGCCATTAACACCCAAAGATTTGAACCTTCTTAACCAACCTTCCATGGGGAACCTTGTCAAAGGCCTTACTGAAATCCATATAGACAACATCCACTGCTTTACCCTCATCAATTTCCCTAGTTACCGCTTCAAAAAATTCAAGAAGGTTTGTCAAACATGACCTTCCAGGCACAAATCCATGTTGACTGTTCCTGATCAGACCCTGTTTATCCAGATGCTTATATATATTATCTCTAAGTATCCTTTCCATTAATTTGCCCACCACTGACGTCAAACTAATAGGTCTATAATTGCTAGGTTTATTCTTTGAACCCTTTTTAAACAATGGAACAACATGCGCAGTACGCCAATCCTCCGGCACTGTTCCCGTTTCTAATGACATTAGAAACTGTTAATTGTTAATTGACTTTACATATCCAATAATAATAAGTTATGCGTTACAGCATAATGTTGATGCATAATACCATATACCACCTATCATACATCGTACGTTACGTGGTACGTTGGACCCCCTCGTTTTCGAGGGGGTCCAACATTGTTACATGATATATTATTTCATATTATTGTGGCATAATATTGTTACACTATGCAATACAATAATACATAAGTGTAATGACAATACATATACAATAGCTATGCCAAATGATCACACACAGAGCAAGCTAGATAAAGGAGCTCGAAGACTCTAATACTAGAAACAGGTACATGGTTTTATTAGGAAGGGTAAAAGTGTATTTTTAAATAGATGAAATGAGCTAATAGTTCTTATGGTACTAGGCAGAGTGTTCCAGTCAGAAGGAGCTTTGAATTTAAATGCACGTCTCCCAATTTCTTTGTTAGTTCTTGGAATGAAAAAGAAGGGTTGCTGAATATGTCTTAGTGAATATGAGGGTGTGTATGGTAATAGGTCTTGTTTTAAATAAGGGTAATTGAAATGGATGCATTTAAAGATGAACTGGAACCAGTGGTAGCATCTTCGAGCGTGGGGGAATATCCAGTTTAGAGTTTCGTACATAGAGCAGTGGTGAGTTAGATATGGACACCTTAAAATAAATCTGCAGAGACTATTATAAACTACATTGAGGGGTTGAAGATGTATATCAAATGTATTCTGATAGACAATATCAGCCTAATCCAGTGTTGGTAATAGTAGTTGAGAGACAATTATTTTTCTCATCTGAAAGGTGAAACAATTTATATGGCGGTAAAGAATAGCTAGATTACAGCTAAGTTTTTTAGTAATCGTCTCACTATGCTGCTTAAATGAAAGCGTTGGGTCGAGCCAAACACCAAAATATTTGAAGTTCAATACTTGTTCTAATGGTAATCCTTCATTAAATGATATAGTCAGATCTACAGAATTACCAAGGCCTTGTCTGGTACCAAATAACATACTGCATGATTTATTTTTATTTAAAATTAATTTGTTAAATAATAGCCATTTCTGAACAGAAGTAAGATCTGATTGAAGGGATCTTTCAATTTCAGACTTCTTAGTACTAGATGTAAATAGCACTGCATCATCAGCATATAGTTGTGTTTGACAGTCAGAACAAATATTAGGGAGGTCGTTTATGAAAATAGAGAAAAGGAGTGGTCCCAAAGACGAACCTTGTGGGACCCCCTTCTCAACAATTAAGGAATTGGATTGACTTCCATTAAAGATAACACATTGGCGTCTGTTATGAAGGTATGAGTTAAACCACATTAGATTGTTTTGAGAAAGACCAATTGAGTAAAGTTTATCAAGCAGTAGGTAGTGGTCAACAACATCAAAGGCCTTGGTTAAATCAAGAAAGACGGCACCGGTGAGTTTACCATCCTCAGAAGCAGTGAACACATCGCTGGTGAGTTTTAACAGAGCTGTAGTTGTGGAGTGATTAGGTCTCTACCCAGACTGGCATGGAGATAGAATGTTGAAAGTTGAGACATAATGTGATAGCTGGTTGAACACTAGTTTCTCGAGGATTTTAGCCACCGAGTTGATAATTAAGATGGGGCGGTAATTGTTAATATCGTGTGGGTCGCCTCCCTTATGCAGTGGAGCAACATTGGCACACTTGCATGCGGAAGGGAGGGTACAAGTTGAGAAGGACAAATTAAACAGGTCACATAGTGGGTACATTAGACTATTAACTCCTAACTTAATGAATTTAGTCTCAATATCAGCTGGTCCAGATCCACAATCATCCTTTAATTCATTAATAGCATGTTGAACATCAACAGGTTTTATTTTTTCAAAAGAAAAATAGCTTCTACGTGTAGAGGTAGCTGGAAAGTCACATATAATAGATGAGTCAAATACAGTAGAGCTACATACAGTAGAGAAGTGATGGTTGAAAGCATTGGATATAACAGCAGGGTCCTGAATGTCGTTGTTGACCCAAATCTGAGTGCTGATATTTTGACTTGATTTATTAAGAACATTATTTAGTCTTTTCCAGAACCTTTTTGGATTATGCATGTCTTCAGAAAGATGTTTTTTAAAATGACTTGATTTAGCATTACGTGTTCTTGTTGTACACTGATTCCTTAAGGACCTATATTTTTCCCAATCAGCAGGGTCCTTTGTTTCCCTGAAAGTCTTCCAGACTTTATCCCGCTCATTAAAATGGTTGATCAAATCAGCACTAATCCATGGTAAATGTTTTCCCTTAACTTTTATTTCTCTCCAGGGGGCATGCTTATCGATAACTCTTGTGACTTCAGTGTATAAATAGTTCCAGGCATCCTCAACAGTTGGTATAAGTTGAAACCTGTCCCAGTTTACTTCAATCAGGTCATGCATATAATTATCATAATTAAATTTATGATTAATTAAATTCAGTTCAATTGTTGATACCTGGAACATGATGTCAGAGGATTGCGGTCAATCAGAAACAATAACTATGTTTAAGGGACATTTGGATTTGATATAGAGCTAATGGAGTCAAATGGGATTTGTGTAGATGAACAAAAGTGTTGGCATGTTCGTGGTAGCTAAAGGGCCTTTTTTAATGCTGTACAATATTATGACACCATGACTGTATCTTGCAGACCTATGGGATATCATCTATGTACATCTGCAAAGCACTTGTTTGCAACTTTTACAGCCTTTATAAGAAACTTGTTTTGAATGTACCTGCATATCAGTCTCACAGTAACATGGGACGTACTTAAGACCCTGCTGTCATGAAACAAGGGCCACCAATAACTTAATATTAATACATTCCGATCCCACAGGAATTCCATCAATCCTGATGACACATGATATAGAATGAAACTTGATTTTCAAATTTTACTTCATATTTCACGCATACTGCTGAGAAGCTAAAATATATGCACACATGCTTGAATTTGAAAATAAATTTGCTTTGAGGTTGTACAAAATCTGATCAGACAAATTAATCAACCATAACTGGACAGTAAATTGGCTTAAAACATCTTTGTATAGTTTCTCCATTGATTATATATTAACTCAGGTTATTGAACATAAATAGACACCCCACTCTAATGTTCACTCACTTTCATTCTTTGTCACTGCTACTGAATATTTTACGGCAAATCATTAACTTAAAATTCAATAAAAATGTTGCAATTGCAAAATAAATTAGATTTTCTTTTAAAAAGAGGACATTTTACAATATGATCAGCTAGCTAAAATCAAGGCTGAGATTGAATCATAGAGTCATACTCATAGAGTCTTATAGCGTGGAAATGGGCCCATCGGTCCAACTTGCCTACACCGGCCAACGTGTCCCATCTACAGTAGCCCGCCCGGCCTGCGTTTGATCCATGCCTCTTTAAAGCTTTTCTATCTATGTACGTGACTAAATGTTACTTAAACTGTGATAGTACCTGCCTCAATTACCACCTCCGGCAGCTGATTGCGTACACCCACCACTATTTGTGTGAAAAACGTTACCCCTCAGGTTCATATTAAATCTTTCCCCCCCTCACCTTAAATCTTGTCACCATACAAAATATTATTATTATGCATCAACAAATTCAAAAACAGAAAATGGATTGCCCAACAAAACCATGATCATAATTGCCATACTCCATTGATGTCAGATTATCCAGCGGAATGACCAAGATTCACAGATATACATGTTTAAGAAGGAACTGCAGATGCTACCTTCCACAGATATACAGGTGGTTTATAGATGGAAAGTGAATTTAAATTTAAATTCTTCAAAAAAATTATGTTTGTATTATTAGGTCAAGATGAGAAAAAATAATTTAATACATCTACTGACATGACATAGAGACTATATTGATGTAAATTTTAAAGCTGTGTTCTTGAGCATTGGCAAAGAGAAGCATCAGTCCCAAGATGAAACAAATTACAGTTATGTAAATATATCAATGTGGATTTTCTTCTGACTAGCAGAGCAGCAGAAAGCGCGATGTTCGTCCTGCTCAATTGACCCTGTCATTAATCTCCCAAAGTGTCGATGTCCATGAATGATTCCATGGAAGTGCTAAAAGTGTATACATGGGTGCTCATTGTGGCTGAAATGTGCTGACAATCCAATCCAAAAACTATTACACATGGTATTTTCCTCTGGCATAGTGCGAGTTACAAGAGAGGGGAAGATTTGTGAATTTACTTAAATGTATGCATTTATATCTACTGTTATTGCTGCTTAAAGTGCAGCATTTAAATGCTCTCAAACATGAATTTTTGTTTTAGTAATTTAAAGGAAATCCTCATGGTGCTGAGAAATAAAATTTAGCCTTCTGCATTACTCCAAATTGAAATACCTCCCCTCATATTGGACTTCTGATCAGGTCTTTCCTTCCTTTATTTATCATTTCTGACTTACCTGTATTTATCAGTTATGCTTTTTATTGTTTTCCTAGTTTTATTTATATTGCGTCGGTATTTGCTCATATTTCAAGAACCATTGCCCAATATAATGCACACTCTTGTGATCTTTTGTTTCTATCTCCCCCACAAGGTCCACAAAGTTTATTTTCAAAATAAGGTTCTGTTCCCAAGCTGTATCTCTAAACTTAAAAAATAAATAAACTAAAGTAGCTCAGCACACTTGAGGTTGTCTGCACAAAAGTCACACTCCTGTCATCCCTGTGTTTGCCAACTTCAAAATCTTCACGGTGCAATTTTATTTTGGGTTTACATTCCTCATTATTAAATTCTTCACACGCTCTCTTTGTACAGATTAAGCTAATTTTTGAGCCCAGTCAGTGACAGTTATTCCAATATAATTTTCACATTTGTTTTTCAACTTCTATCATAGTGGTCATTCTTAAATAAGACAACAATATATTTGTATTACCCTTAAAATGCAGCAAGTTTCCAAATTGCTTCTTGGAAACAAATTTCAATTAAATTTAACATCTCGATACACAGAGGACATTTGGAGAAATGACAAAAGTCCTTGGCAGATGCCTGTGTTGGAAGGATAGACACAAAACGCTGGAGTAATTCAGCGGGACAGGCAGCATCTCTGGACAGAAGGAATGGGTGACGTTTCGGTTGAGACCTGGGTCTGCGATTAAAATGAATACCAGGTTTGTGAGCAGAATAGTTAGCCTCAAATACTGTGCAGTGAAATGAACAGAATTTGTGTCTTGAGTGTGGTGGTCATGGGCGGGAACAAATCTAATTGGAGGAAATTTGTGATCACCAAGGACGGGATGTTGGCCATAAAGAGAGAGTTATATTTAGCTCTTGTGGTTTGATTCCTTTAATGGGATATAGGGAAAAAGCAGGAACAGGGTATTGATTTTAGATGATCAGCCATGATCATATTGAATGGCAATGCTGGCTCGAAGGGCCGAATGGCCTACTCATGCACCTATTTTTCTGTGTTTCCATGTTTATAAAAAATGGGTACAATCAGAAACAATGCATAGCTCCGGAAAACAGGTGGGGAATTAAATTGGGTGTTGCATCCATATGGAGTTTGATGCATTTTTGGATATCAGCCAGCAACACCTACAGCTAAGAAGTAGTGGATGGCCAAGGATTGATCAATTCTCTCTGGAACCCAGTCTTTAAATGCCACCATAAATGATTATTTTCAATTTCTGAGCCTTTTATTTATTTTCTGTTTTCTTTATGCTGTTACCAAACAGAATAGCAACAAGCAAAAACTGTATACTGCATTTATGAATAGTTTTTTACATGTGTAAGATCAAATAGATTGTAGTTTGTTTTGCTAAATGTTAAGGGCAAGAGTAAATCGATTGCATATAATTTCAAAGTAATACACCATTAATTTATAATACAGCAAGGGGAAACTATTACAAGGATATGTTTTAATTTATTATGATTCATTGTCTTTGTGAAGTTGCAGGTTTTATAACAAAATATGTTTAGGAGGCAGTCTTGATATCTTCTGTGACAACATAAAATTCTGCATCACCAAGGAGCAGAGAATTCTGAATAAATGTACTTCTTGAAGAGTAGAGATTTTTAAAACATTTATAATTGTCTAAATGTTGCAGTCACCAAATGTTCAGTGCTGCCACAATATCACAATTGTTTCAATGGTAAAACAAGACCCAACTTTTATTGATCGCAATTAATTGCCAGCTTCAGCAGCAGCATTTCAGGATTTAGATTTCTATTTGCAATCTTCGCATGCATTCATTTGGATATAAACAAATTATAATTTTGAAATTGGAAAATAGTTATGTTATATTTATAGTTTAATGCAAGTAATCTAGTAGATGACTGTCCTAATTTCATTTTAAAATAAATTAATGTAAGCAAAATAGTGCAATTGGTAGAGCACGTTTGGTACCACATGCTGTGTTTAACTAATTAATATACATATAACTTATGTACACATTCAATTTATGTAATGTGTAGGAAGGAACTGCAGATAGACACAAAATGCTGCAGTAACTCAGCGGGACAGATAGCAACTCCGGATAGAAGGAATGGGTAACATTTCGGGTCGAGACCTTTCTTCCGACTGAGAGTCAGAGGAGAGGCAGACACCATTCCTTCTACCCAGAAATGTTGCCTACCCCGCTGAGTTACTCCAGCATTTTGTGTTTATCTTTGGTGTAAACCAGCATCTGCAGGTGCTGGTTTAAACAGACGATGGACACAAAAGGTTGGAGTAACTCACCGGGCCAGGGAGCATCTCTGGAGAAAAGGAATAGCTGATGTTTTGGGTCAAGACCCTACTTCAGTCTGAAGAAGGGTCTCGACCCGACACGTCACCCATTCCTTCTCTCCAGAGATGCTGCCTGGCCCGCCGAGCTACTCAAGTTTTTATGTCTATCTTCGCAATTGGTATAAACTGATTTTTATAAACAATAGGACAGATAGTGTAAACATGAGACAGATAACATGTACATCGTGAATTTATTTCACTCAAGATAAACAGCTTGATAAATTAATCCTTTCACACAAAATTAATAATGTATTTTACCTTCCTTCACCATAACTAATTGCTTAAGTTTTATCTTGAAGTTTTCATTGAAAATTAATAATTAACACGTTACAGGTATTCATCTTAACAGTAATTAAAATGGCGAAGAATTCAGACAGCTGAGCAGCCAGTTTCAGTTATTTATGCTCCTGTGCTCTAAACCATTGTCTACTGGGAGATTGCCTTATTTATCAGCATTATGAGGGTTTCCTAAAAAATTATCAAAACAAACAAAAAATATATTTTCCTTGGAGATCCCAGCAGTTATCAAAAAATGTTCAGCTCTGAGTTGCTGTGATTTTTTCATGACTGCTCTATCCGATTGGTAGTTCAATATGTTTCATGGAAAAGAGGGACATTATTCTTTTCTCTGTGGTACAAAATTTATCAGAATGTATCTTCTCTGCACATTTTGATTCTGCAGTTTAAATGTCAGCTTGCACGAGGGCATTTTGTTTTTCAAACACCGGTTCAAATACTGGTTTCAAAGAATATTTAAGAGAATAAAATTCTTCAGGGTTTCCTTGCTCTAACCTGATAAAACCCTTGCTATAATAATGGCATCGTGAGGAGCACACCTCCATCTTTCAGAGCTTTTAATTTATTTCCCGCTGATGTCACAGTGCACGAGCAGAAACTTCACTCATTACATTTCATTCCTCAATTTATATTTTGCAGAAAATGTTAGTTTTCGCCTTATCTCGGGATTCACATTCAACAATGGCATTAAATGACACCGAACCGTTAGAGCGTGATTAGCACCAGTGCTTGTGACAAATGTAAATACTAATGTAGATTTGGTCAAATGGCCCATTTGCATCTAATCTCCTTGAAGCTCGATAAGTACCTAGGGAAATTCAGCAGGCTCCTGGGTGATGATGGAAACTACCCAGATGTTATTTACTGCATTGTGTAGAAATAAAGGACTGCACATGCTGGTTAATACACAAAAGAACATAAAGTGCTAGAGTAACTCAGCAGGTCAGGCAGCAGCTCTGGAGAACATGGGCAGGTGACATTTTGGGTCGAACTGATTGGAGGGGGGAAGAAGAAAGCTGGGAAAAAGGAGGACAAAGCATGGGAATGGAGGTGGGATGGTGGACATGGGCAAGGTGCGATTGTTGTAATAAAGGCCAGAGATAAGAGCAGAAAACGTGAGACAGTTTTGAAGAGTTGCAGAGTAGGAAGCCAGAGTGAGTACATTTCAGAGAAGAAAAATCTCGTCATGCATTGAATAGATGAATCGATATTGTCAAATCAATTGCAGTAAAAGAGGAAGAAAGTTAGTTTTTAATGCTTAGACAATACAGTATAACTGTGGTTAACCGAGAGTACTCTGTACAATTCTGGCTAATAGTAAAATTCTGACTTTGAGAGTATACAGATCAAATCACCTGAACTGATTGGGAATCAGACATCAAGCACTGGAGATATAGCAATGTTCACTCTGAAAGGAAAATGTCTCTGCAAAACCTTATCAAATCTTTCAAGATTCTTAGAGCAAAAAATGTCGTGATTCGGTTCACAGACTGCTCAGAAGATGAGAGTGAATCGAATGCTCAAGGAAGAACGTGGTTGGAAGGTTTTTAATTCACAAAGGAATTTTTTAATAAGTTTAGCTTAGGAATTGCAGAATACATTCCTGTGATAAGTCAGAGAGGTTGGTTTGAAACAATATTCAGCGCCATTCAGAAATGTCCCCAAACCATCTTTTACTCTCATCACTTAAATGGTCAGAGGGAATTATTTATTGCACAAAAAAAGCTGCACCAAAGTCAATGCAGGTGGCCATGGTCACCTTCAGTCCATATGATTACAGCTATTTCAATGTTGTCCTTGGGGCAGAAACCCAATAGATATTTAAACATGGCAGAGTAACAAAAGTCAAAACAAACCAATTAAAAATAATTGTGAATTTTATTTTATTGACAAATGCATGAGCTGCAAGAATCTATCATGTAAACATCGAATATGTTGAAAACCAAATCAATGCATCAACATAGGTGGCTTATACAATTTCATTATTTACATAGTTTACAAATCCTTTTAAGTGGAGTTTATAAATGTTAGTCAACAAAATGGCTAGATTGTCTTTCCAATATATGAAAGTATCATATCGGATCTCATGCCAAAGAACAACTGGTCAATAACAATGAAGCATTGCTACAGGTAATGTTTATGTTCATGTTAAAGGAGCAGAATTAGGCCATTCGGCATATTAAGTGTACTCGCCATTCAATCATAGCTGATCTATCTTTCCCTCTCAACCCCATTCTCCTGCCTTCTCCCCATAACCCTTGACACTCTTACTAATCAGGAATCTAGCAGTCTCTGCCATAAAAAAATTCCATTGACATGGCCTCCACAACCGTCTGTGGCAATGAATTCCACAGATTCACTATCCTCTGATCAAATAAACTCCTCCTCATCTCCTTTCTAAAGGTACATCCTTTTATTCTGAAGCTATGGCCTCTGGTCATGGGGTCACCCACTTGTGGAAACATCCTCTCCAAATTCACTCTATCCAGGCCGTTCACTATTCCTTAAGTTTCAATGAGGCTCCCCCTCATCCTTTTAAACTCCAGCGAGTACAGGCCCAGTGCCGTCAAATGCTCATCATATGTTAACCGAATCATACCCGGGATCATTCTGGTAAACCCCTCTGGACCCTCTCCAATGCCAGCATATCCTTCCTCAGATATGGTGCCCAAAACTGAGCACAATACTGCAAATGCGGTCTGACCAGTGCCTTATAAAGACTCAGCATTACATCCGTGTTATTGTTGTTGTTAAAAGTCACCCGGTATTGATTCAATTAGCAGCCAGAGGTCACAGTCCATATTGGTACTAGCAAAACAGACAGGAACAGAGATGGAGAATTTAGAGATTTAAGGTAGAAAGTTACTGTACGAACATATTTATACCCAACAGAAATTACCAGAAACGCTAAATGAATCTATTATAACACTTATACCATCCAATAGCTCTTTCTAAATACTGATAAAAAAATATTAAACTAAAATCCTAGCACAAAGATTAAGGTGATTAAATAAACTAATACAGATCAAACAGGGATAGAAACATAGATACATAGAAATTAGGTGCAGGAGTAGGCCATTCCGAGCCTGAGATCATCCACTCAGTATCCCGTACCTGCCTTCTCTCCATAATAGCCACAAGGGCCACATCCAACTCACTCTTAAATATAGCCAATACTTCAACTACAGAGAAGAGAACCACTCTCTGTGTAAAAAAGTCTTTCTCATCTCGGTCTTAAAGGATTTCCCCCTTAAAGACCCCTTGTTCCTGGACTTTGCAGTCTCTATAAGATCCCCTCTCAATCTCCTAAATTCCAGAGAGTATAAACCGAGTCTATAGTCTTTCTTCTTCATAAGACAGTCCTGACATCCCAGGAATCAAACCTTCTCTGCACCTCCCTCTATGGCAATAATCAGATTTGGAGACCCAATACTCCAGGGTGTGGTCTCACCAAGACCCTGTACAACTGAAGTAGAAACTCAAATATGAAAAGCTAACATACCATTCGCTTTTTTCACTGCCTGCTGCACCTGCACTGCATGCCTACTTTCAATGACAGGTGTACCATGACCATGCATCTCCCCTTTTCCTAATCGGCCACCATCTATTCCTCACATAACCTGAGATGATTATTCAATATTATACACTCAAAAAGAAGTATTAACAAAGATCTAGCAATTATTTTGTTAGATGCTGAGAAAGCTTTTGACCAGTTGGAATGGCCCTATTTATTTTCGGTTATGGACATTTTTCAACTGGGCGAGAAGTTTAGTACATGGGTAAAACTTTTATATACTAATCCGACAGCTAGAATATCAACAAATCAAATGTTATCAACTAAATTTAACTTATCTCGAGGCTGTAGACAAGGATGCCCGTTATCCCCACTATTATTTGCACTTGTAATAGAACCGTTAGCACAAAGTGTGAGGTCCCATCCTGAAATATATGGGTATAAAACTAAAGCTACTGAAAATAAAATCTCCTTATATGCAGACGATGTATTAATTTACATCACAAAACCTGGTTAGTATCCCTAACATTAAATTTAATAACTCAATATGGCTCATTTTCAGGATACAGAATTAATTGGAATAAAAGTGAAATCATGCCAATAATGGAAAGTAATCCACATATATTACAACAATTCCCTTTTAAAATAGCAAATGAAAAACTCAAATATCTTGGAATTTATGTAACAAAGAGATATACTTCTTTATTTAAATCTAATTTTCCGCCTTTATTGACCAAATTACATAAGAATATTTTATATTGGAAAACATTACCTATTTCAATGTTGGGTAGAATTAATGCAATAAAAATGATTTTTCTCCCGCAATTATTGTACCTCTTTCAATTAATCCCGATATATCTCTCAAAAATTGTTTTTAAGAAGTTTGCCTCTATAGTCACCAACTTTATCTGGGATTATAAGAACCACAGAATAAATAAAAAACATTTATGTAAATCAAAAATAAATGGAGGTTTAGCACTACCAAATTTTATGTTTTATTACTGGGCAGTTAATATTAAAAATATGAAATTTTGGTTGGAGGAACTGGACAAACAACCAGATTGGTTAAAAATGGAAAAGGAAGATTGCTTACCCTTTGAAATTGGGTCGATTCTATTTGCTATTACTAAATTAAGCAAAAAAAACCTATAAAGAAAACCCTGTAGTAGACAGTGGAATACGCATTTGGAAACAATTAAAGACACTAAAATTGGATTGTTTACCACTATCTCTCCCCATTGTAAACAATGCTACATTTAAACCCTCAATGATGGATAAAGGTTTTTTAAGGAGCAATGGAAAAATCACGGAATTACTAAGATGGGCGATCTCTATAGGAAAAGTTTCCTTTCTTTCATTTCAGGAACACCAACAAATTTGAAGTGCTGAGGCTTCATTCAAAAGACTACTTTAGATATCTACAAATTAGAGACCATGCTAAGTCAAATACACAGGACTATAGAAATAGAAAGACAGAAATTCTTGATGAATGTTTGAATAAACACCCGAACACAGAAACATTGATATCTTATATTTATAATATTTTATTAGATAATGATGCACCCAAGACAGAAATATATAGGCAATCATGGGAAAACTAACTAGGTCAAATAATAAGGCCAGAAATATGGGATGAAAGCTTACAACGTATACATCACTGTTCGTTAAATGCTAGACATTCTTTAATACAATTTAAAGTATTACATAGATTGCACTATTCGAAAACCAAATTAAACAGAATTTTTCCATGTGTATCCCCCATTTGTGATAAATGTCAACACTTAGAGGCTAATCTAACGCACACATTTGTAAGCTGTATAAAAATTAATAATTTTTGGACGGAAATTTTAAAGATAATTTCGGAAGTTGTCAATACCAAATTAGCCCCTGATTCAAAATTAATAATATTAGGAATACCTAGAACCAAATCAATTATTCACAACGAACCAAAGAAATTTTATCGATTATAGTTTAATAATTGAGAAAAATTAATATTAAAATAACCCCCACAATTAAAATGTGGACTGTGGAAATGTCGGAGACCCTACATTTGGAAAGATTAAGATTTGTCTTAATGGACAAACAAGAACTATTCGCAAGAATATGGTCCTCATTCATTGAATATTTTAAGGGGCAAATTGGTTCGGCACGAGAACCTGACTGAAACCTGAATTAAGGTATAGATGAAGAATTACGTTTTATAACCCGCGGATATATCTCCAATGATGCATAATCAGTTGAATACTCCATTCTTCTTTTGTTTTTTGTTTTTTTTTCCCCTCTACTATTTTCTATCTATATAAAAATGAAAAAAATATATAGTACAATTACTATACAATTGTTAATATACATAATATTAATAATGTATGACTATAACAAACAAAATGATTTTTATTATGTATTTACTTCTAATAAAAAAAATAAATAAAAATAAATTAAAAAAAGAAAGTTAATAAGCAGGAATTATTCCCTTTGCCACATGTTAGTGAGAACAGAAATAGACAGATAATATAGTTGAATTTGCAGCTAAAGAACTGGTGTTGCAGAGAGTGCCTCAGATACCTGGATCATGCGGATCTCTTCAAGGGCAAGTGGGACCTATATAAGATAGACCTAAACTGGAAGGTATCCTTGCAGAGAGGTCTGCTGAAGCTACGTTGGAGGGTCTAAACCCTAATGTGGCATGGATTTTGAATTGTAGCAGTAGGTCAGCAGGTGATGTTATTGAGGAGAACGTGGAGGTTAAGTCAAGTACGTTTCTTGGCAAAAAACAAGCAGGGCCAGGATAATTTTAATGTATACTAGACCAAGTGCAGACCTGTTGGGTCTGTTCCCCCAACGTGCGTTTGCGGGAGGGGAGTGGGGCATGCGGCGTCACACCACCCCCACACTAACTACCCCCTTGATATTATATTAATATTATTAATTAGATCCTTTTACCCCATAACCGTCCTAGCCACTGACACATAGCCCCCAACTTGCAGGCGTGTCTAGAGAGGTGGAGGGGGGTAGAAAGTGAGGGCAGCGAGAGAATGGGGAGAGACAGTGAGAGAGCAGAGTCAGAAGGGAAAGTGACAGGGGGAGGGGGGTGGAGGAGAAGGGGAGAGAGAGATGGAAGGAGAGAGGGCGCTGAGAGGGGGGAAAATGGGGTGAGAAGGGAGGGGGAGAAGTGGGGGAAATGAGGGAGAGAGGTGGGGAAGGGTGGAGGGAAGGTGGTAGGCGAGGGGTGGAGGGGAGGGTGTGGAAGGAGGGAGGGTGGAGGGAAGGGGGTAGGGGAGCAGTGGAGAGGAGGGTGTGGAGCGGAGGGTGTGGAGGGAAGGGGTTTAGTGGAGGGCAAGGGAGAGGAAGGTGGAGAGAGAGAGGGAGAGAGAGGAGGGGGAGAGGGGGAGGGGAGAGAGGGAGAGGGAAGAGAGGGGGGGAGAAAGAGAGAGAGAGGGGAGAGAGGGGGGGAGGGGGGGAGAGAGATCGAGTATTAGGTGAGAGAGAGAGGGGGAGGGAGAGTGAGAGAGAGGAGAGGGGGGAGAGGGAGAGGGGAGAGAGAGAGAGAGGGAGGGGGGGAGGGGTGAGGAGAGAAGGGGGGGAGGGGGGAGGAGAGGGGAGTTGAGAGAGAGGGGAGAGGAGAGAGAGAGAGATGGGGAGGGGAGGAGGAGAGGAGAGCAAGAGGGGGGAAGAGGGGGGTGAGAGAGAAGGGGGAAGAGGGGACGGTGGAGCGATAAAGAGGGGAGAGGAAAGTGGGAGTTTTTTCTTTCTCCTCTCTAGGGGTAGAGAGTGAAGCAGAGCGAAGAATGGGGAGAATCGAATAGGGGACAGATACAGAAGGGGCAGATACAGAAGGGAATGATGGATGGGGGGCTTGGAGGGGGAAGTGGGTGAGGGAGGGAGGTTTTTTTGGGTGAGGAGGGGGGGGAAGGGAAGGGGGGAGGGGGGGAGGAGGAGGGGAAGGGGGAGGGAGGGGATTTTTATCTTATATTGGGGGGTTGAAGGGGGGTGGGGAGGTGAGAGGGGGGGAAGGGATCGGTGGGGGTAGGGTAAGGGAGAGAGAGCGATTTAGGGAAGAAGAGCGAGAGTGGGGAGCAAGGATGATGGGGGTAGGGGAGAGGGGGGAAGAGAGGGTAGGGGAGAGAGGGTAGGGGGAAGAGGAAAAGAGTGGGGATGGGGGGAGGAGGAGGGGAGAGGAGTGTCTACTCTATTTTTCTCTCTCTCTATTTTTTACGGGTCTAGCCTCTCTCTCCATTTTCTCCCCTCCCCTCTCCCTTTTTTCTATTCCCACCTTTCCCTATCACCCCCACTACTTATATCTCTTTTTTTATCCTCCTCTCTTCTCTTTATTTTCTTTCCACACTTTTTTTTTTTAGCCCTCCTTCTTTCACTTTTCCTCTTTTCCCATTTTTCCATTTTACTTTTCTCTCTTCCTCCCTACTTTTGTCTCCCTCATTTTACTTTTCTCGTCTCCCTGTTTACTTGTTTTCTTCTCTATTTTCTTTCCTTGTGTCTTCTCTACGACCCAACACAAACCCCCCCCCCACACCTCCCCTGGCCCCACACCCCAACCCACCTAACAACCCCACCCCCGGGCCTTACCGCCTGCCCATCGCCTTATCTCATCACCCGATCTGTAGAGCATGCCGGCGTGAGAGCGGAATGACGCCTTATCTCTCCTCCCGATTGAAAGAGCATTTTTGAGAAACGGGGGAGGGGGGGGGGGGGGGGGGGGGGGGGGGGGGGGGTTTGAGCTGGCATAGTTGAGGGGGGGGGGGGGGTTTTTGGAGTGTACAGGCGAGTACAGCTGCGGGAGGTGCGAGCGTAGTTGGGATGGGAGGGAGGGAGGGAGGGGGGGAACCGGGCTGGCAAATGAAGAGAGAGAAGCGGCTTGGGATTGGTCGGCATGTGGAATTGTGACGTAGGCAGCTCGTGAGGTGCCGTTTCGATTTTAAAATGAGTGTGTGTGGGGGGGGAGGGGGAGGAGTATTTTATTTAAAAATATGTACATAAAAATATCTAAACGTAAAGAGGAGTAAATCGGTGAATGTACAAGCGAAATCGCTAGCGAAATCGAAAAAATAACGGAGTTTGAGCATGTGGTTTTGGCGGACCATGGAATCAAAGGCCAAAAATCTTATCTGAACAAAAAATGGAATGTGACATACACCAACAAACAAACACACACCGCCGACACACACACACACAGAGTTTTAAAAGTATATAGATAGTTTATCGGTAAGACAGATGAACATAGAACTGGATTAGTGCATGGAACTAAAATATTCTAGGTATTACAAAAGCTTGGTTGTGAGAAGGGCAGATTCAATGTTCAGCTCCTACATCAACCTGTTCCAATGGCATATCCTTCTGCCTAAACATTGATGACACTGAGCTGAAGACAGACATTCGGCTTTAAGTACCGAGGAATCAAAATCTCTTCTGATGGCTCTCTCGAAATGGAAGGCCAGTCAATTGCTTGGTTGCCTTCTCTCTCGTGTGATGAACTAAACATCAAGCTTTCAACCAAGATCAAACAACACAAATCAGCTATACTCACATGCCTTTTGTAAGGCTGTGAGATTTGTACAGTTGACAGGAAACAGCTCGAATGTTTCTGAATGAGATCTATTCTGTCCCTCAAGGGCAGGGTGGGAGGGCAAACTTGGACATTCTGGACAGAGTTGACTTGGTCAGCAACAATGCCATGTTCTTGGGCGCACAGTGTACAGGACAAACCACATATTCTGTATAAACATTCCCTTATGTTCTTGCACAGTATCACTGGAGTCATGAACATACACAAAAGCGACATCAATAGCAGCTTCAAACACTGGCATTGCCACAGAAATGCTGGAGTCTTCTGCCCAGGACAGAATAGGTTGGTGTGCTTTGACCAAACTATCAACTATGAAGGCAGCCAATGGGCCAGAGAACACCTTCAGCATCTGCACGTGCCGCAGTATGTTTCCCCTGCTCCCACCTTTCCTAAATGATGAGCCTCCAAGCTGGTCTTGCCTGTCACACAGGGGCTCACCAATGAAGACTGCACAACTGACAGGACTGAACCTGATGATCAACGAATGATAGTTAAGGATAAGTGGTCCTTGGGTGAAATTATGCTAAATTGGGGGAAAGCTATTTATGAAATAATCAAAGATATGTCCCAACCTGGTCATTCATTCTCTCTGCTCCCATCCAGCAATAGATAAAGAAGCTTGAAAGCATGCATCCTCAAACTCAGGATCAACTTCTTCCCCTGTGTTATCAGGCTTCTGAATGATCCTTCCATAACTTAGGATACTGCCTGATACACCTCTACCCCATTGAGAACATTGGTCTTTATCTGTGGAACTGATGTGCTACAATGCTGAGAATAATATTCGGCACCCTTTGCTCTATTTATTGTACTTGAGTTTGACTTAATTTTATTTATGTTTGGCATATCTGAAATGCAAAACAAAGCTTTTCACTGCATCTCGGTACATGTGACAATAATAAACCTAAATCTAATCAATATACTGTAATACTGCAGTAGAAGGCACAAAGTAGAGAGAGTCGATTGAAACATAGAAACACAAAAAAATAGGTGCAGGATTAGGCCATTCGACCCTTCGAGCCAGCACCTCCATTCAATATCGATCAGCCATGATCACAATGAATGGCGGTGCTGGCTCGAAGGGCCGAATGGCCTCCTCCTGCACCTATTTTCTATGTTTCTATTTTCTATGTTAATATAATCATGGCTGATCATCTAAAACAGTACCCCGTTCCGGCTTATTCCCCATATCCCTTGATTCCTTCAGCCCTAAGAGCTAGATCTAACTCTAACTCACGCTTGAATATTGGAGTGGCTGTTTGAAGTTAAATCCACATCTGATATGTGACAATCTTTTAAATGCCAGTTCAAAACCAGTATGTTCTTGCAAAGGTGAAAGATAAGAGCTGGAAAGTTTGGGAATCTTAGATGACAAGAGATCTTCTTCTTGCGTATGGCGTGCACAGCCTAAAGTTGTCAGACAACTTGTTCTATTTGATCATATTTGATTGTGCACGCCGGGTTGATTGCATTTGTCGCAACAGGGCGGACCACGTGAAGGTTGCAATCTCCCACCCCAGATGACAAGAGATGCTGTACATTTAGACAAATAAGTCTGTACAAGCATTAGGATGATGAAATCAGACATGTCCTCTGAGGAATATCAAGAAAGCAGGAAATCATTTACAGTAGGAATGAAATTATGAGCCTTGAGGGGCCATGCAACGCCCTTGACAGGTAGGATTAAGCAGAATCCCAAGGCAAATCATAAGAATACCCATTAAAACTGTAAGCACAACCCGTTAAAACTATGAAATATCCCAAACAATTTCTAAATATCTCATTAAGCCCTAATTATTTTTTCCCTGTTGCCATATTCTGGTAATGTTATTGGTTTATTATTGCCACATGTACCGTGAAACAATGAAAAGCCTTGTTTGCCTCGTATCCAGTCAATCATACTATAGATGAGTACAATCAACCCATAAAAAAGTACACAGGTCGTGCCACGAAAAAATTACAGTTATAATATAGTCCAACAAAATTATAGCGTTACAGTTAGAGTAAGTGCAGATTAAAAAAGTGTCAGGTTTGCAATATGGGTAGATAGGAAGATTATACCATACCCTTGTTTATGGGAGGACCATTCAGTAGTTTGATCATAGCAGAGAATAAGCTATTTCTGAATCTAGTGGTATGTGTTTTTAAGCCTTTGTATCTTTTGCGTGAAAGAAGAGGGAAAGACTGGGTGAAAAAGTACTTTGATTTTGCTGCCTGCTTTCCTCAGACAGAATGAAGAGTAGATGGAATCAAAAGGGAGGGTGGTTGGTTTGAGTCTCCAAATTTGAGGAAGGACATTCTTGCTAAAGAGGGAGTGTAACGTAGGTTCACAAGGTTAATTCTCGGGATGGCAGGACTGTCATATATTGATAGAATGGAGTGACTGGGATTGTATACACTGAAATTTAGAAGGATGAGAGGGAATCTTATTGAAACATATAAGATTATTAAGGGATTGGACACGCTAGAGGCAGAAAAAATGTTCCCGATGTTGGGGGAGTCCAGAACCAGGGATGACAGTTTAAAAATAAGGGGTAGGCCATTTAGAATGAAGATGAGGAAAACATTTTCACCCAGACAGTTGTGAATCTGTGGAATTCTCTGCCTCAGAAGGCAGTGGAGGCCAATTCCCTGGATGTTTTCAAGAGAGAGTTAGATAGAGCTCTTAAAGATAGCGGAGTCAAGGGATATGGGGAGAAGGCAGGAACGGGGTATTGATTGTGAATGATCAGCCATGATCACAGTGAATGGCGGTGCTGGATAAAAGGGCCGAATGGCCTACTCCTGCACCTATTGTATATTCAGCCCTGGACTGGGCTTCATCCACAATTCTTAACTCTCCAAAAATAACCCTAAAAAGTATTATTCTACACGATCTCCCTTAAATATAAATCTGTGATCACGCTGTAAAAGCAATTATAGTCTTGACAATTGTTTTACAAAAGTATTAGTTGGATTATTATCACCTCACCTTGATAAAAAAAGTCAAATATTTCTCATATTTGCCTCATATTTAAAATAAATAATATGTAATGTAATATAAAGCTTATCTGAATAGTTCATTTTTTGTGTCTTGTCCCTTGATAAAGACTTATTTTAATGACCCATGTTCTCCTGAACATTAAGGAATATTAATAACGGAGATGTATTCTAATCTTTTCTAAATGAGCCCAAGGAAAAGTGTTTGACATTTCATAATTGTAAATTTTTCTTCTTTCTGTATATGTACATGAAGGAATGCTGAGTTGTGGCAAGAAAACAAAGTTCATTACTTCCTGCAGACATTACTGCTCAGTCAGCATCAGACTTCAAACGATGTCTCCGAGGAAAATCATCAAGCCACTCATTTACCAGTCGATTGTGTCGAGAGAGATAAAATAGAGTGTTTTTGTGGTTTATTACAATCAGCTCCTAAGAGAATGCAGTGTTTGCAATGTGTACCCCTCAGAGAGGTGCTTCTTTTTTGATCTTGACAGCAGCTGGCAGGTCTTGTTCTCTCTAGAAATGTTGCCTGGCAGTTTTCCTTGCACCATCTGATACAATTAATGACTCTGATGCGACACCTGTGATCTTTTAATACAAGAAGGGAAAATATTGGAGAAGATTCTTAGGAATAGGATTGACACACATGTGGAAAAGCATGGGTATTAGGGATAGTCAGCATGGCTTGGCATGGGTGAAATCGTACTATACAAACCTAGAGGATAGGATGAAGATGACTGATAAGGACAGAGCAGTGGATGTGGTAAACATGGACTTTAGTAAAGCATTCAAAAAGGTTCCTCATCATCAGCTTGACCAGAAGATGTGGATGGTGAGAAAGATTGCGAAAGGACACAGCAGGATACAGATCAGTTGGCAATATGAGTAGAGAAAGGGCAGATGTAAACTAATCTGGACAAATGAGATGTACTTCAACACAAATGTACGAGGGAACTCAAATGTTTGAGGAAAGTGTATAATGGCAGGACCTTGTAGGGCATTCATAGGATCTTGGGATGAATGTCCATGGCTTCCTGAAAGTGACAATAAAAGTTGAAAGGGTAATAACAATAACGTCTCCCTCAATGCCAGCGAGACGAAGGAGTTACTTATTGACTTCAAGAAACATGGTGGAGTGCATGCCCCAATCTGCATCAATGGTGTGGATGTGGAAATAAATGGTTGAGAGCTTCAAGTTCATTGGCATTAATATTACCAATGATCTGTCTTGGATCCAAGAACCAAGAAGGCTCACCAACACCTCTACTTCCTTAGGAGACTGAGGAGATTTGGGATGTATCGGATGTCTCCAGTGACTCTCACAAACTTCAACATATGCACCGAAGAAGGCACACTGTCGGGTTGCATCACGGCTTGGTTTGGGCACATCTCTGCCCAAGTACGCAATAAATTGTTGAGTTGTAGATGTAGCCAGTCCATCACAGACCAGACTCCGATCAATCTAAACTTCATGCTGCCTCAGAAAAGCAGACAACATAATCCAAAAACGTCCCACCCCAGACATTCCTTCTTCTCCATGCCCCCATCCGGCAGAAGGTACAGAACCCTGAAAGCATGCACCACCATACTCAGGAACGGCCTCTTTGTAAAGTAAAAGTATCCTTTATTGTCATTCAGACCTTTCAGCTTTTCAGTCTGAACAAAATTTCGTGTCTTGCAGTCATAACATAGAATAAAATAACAAAACACACAATAAACACAGATTTAACATCCACCACAGTGAGTCTACCAACCCCTCCTCATTGTGATGGAAGGCAAAAGTATTAAAGTCCTTGTCTCTTCCCTCCTTGTTCTCTGTGTTGATGCGGTCCAGGCTTTCGATGTTGTGACCCCGCCGGGTGATGGTAAGTCCCGCAGCCGAATCCAAGCTCCGCGAACGGGCCGGTTCAAACTTTGCAGCCCGGGGCGGACGAAGCTGCCACCCTCCAGTCCAGCGGACGTAGCTGTTGTTGCGGGAGCTCCGGAGAACCGGTCTCCAACCTGGAACCTGCGAGTTCCGATGTTGTCGTCCACTGGGCCCGCGGCCGAGCCTCTGAGGCTCCTGGTCGGGTTGCCGCTGCCGCAATACCACCACAGCCCCGAAGTCAGCCAGCCTCGCATTGGTAAGTCCTGGCTCTGCTTCCAGAGCCTCGAGGTCGGTCCCAGTTGGAGGCCGCCATTAATAGCTCCGCAATTAGGCCTCAGCTCAGACGGAGACGGAGACGGGGGATACGACAAGAAAAGGTTGCGTCCCCCCCAAAGGAAGAGACTAAAAACAAGTTTCTCCCAACCCCCCCCCCCCCACCCCCACACACATACACAACCTAAATAAACTGAAATAAACTGAAACAACAGGACAAAAGAAAATTAAAAAAAAGGAAAGACAAATGGACTGCAGGCAAGCCGCAGCTACAGGGCAGCGCTGCCATTTCCAGTATTATCAGGCTTCTGAGTGGTTGTTGCATATGCTTGGGCACTGTTCAATGCATCTCTACCCCAATGAAGTGATTAGACTTTGTCTTAGAAACTGATGTGCGATATTGCACAACAATGCTGTGAATTATATTCTGCACCGGGGACAGAGTCGGTGGTATGACAGGTGGTGTTGATTGGAACAACATTCCTGGTGATGAAACAGGTGACTTTGGCACAGGCGGAGGAGGCGTCGCCATTTCAGAAGTGGGTTGTTGTGCTGGTACAGGTGGACCGATGCCGCTGGACATGGACGGAAGTACACTTGTACGGTCTGGATAATACGGAGGTGGAGCCGGCTCATTCACAGGCAGGATATGTTGTTTGTTACGTCTGTATGTGCCGCCATCAGCACTGACCAAATGTGAGCGTGGCTCAGAGGCATTTCCAGAAATTACACAGTCATGACCTTTGTCAGTTTGCAAACGAAACACTTGGTTAATGGTGGCAGCGGCTGCTTGTTTTGTCATACCACTGTTTCTGAATGTCACGCTTTTGTTGCACTGGACTTCCAATGGTGGGACCACTTGCGGGATCAATGCCTGATCTGCCACAGGCACCGTGGCTCGGGTCTGCCCTGACAATAAACGTTGAGCAGGTGAACCCCAGATGGGGTTGTGGGAGATGTTGCGTAGGTTGAGCAGGTCCAGGTACATGTCAGAATTGGCTCTGTGGGATCGTTCCATGAGCTGTTTGGCACTCTTGACAGCCCATTCGACTGTGGATATTCAGGGCTGCTGGTGACGTGGCGAAACCCCAGCGGGCAGCAAACTCTTTAAAGTGCTAGCTGGTAAATTGACTGCCATTTTCAGATAGCAGTATGCAAGGAGCTCCATGGTCTGCAAAATGGCGAGGGAGTTTTAGAACTACTCAGTGAGAAGTGAGGCTACTAAGAAAATCAATGTCAAACTAGCCGGAGTACGAGTCGACAAGTACCAGGTACTGCTTGCCATGCCTCTCAAATATGTCAGTTGCCACAATAAACCACGAGAGGGCAGGAGCCAGGTGTGAGAGAAGTGGTTGCTTTTGTTGATGAGGTGCCAAGCTGTTACACACTGCACAGGATGCCACATTCTCGAGAATGTATTCAGCCAAACCAGGCCAGTAAAACATGTTTTTTGCTCGTAGGACAGTGGCTTCAGTGTCAGGGTGTCCTGCATGGACAGTGTTAAAATAATTGCTGTGCAGCGAAGCAGGGACTACAGCCTTTGGCCTTTTACGATAATGGCATCCTGCAGTACTAGCTCAAGAAGGGCCGAATTGGCAGCGGTACATTGTAGTGTTTGTCTGGCCAGCAACACCCTAATTGACAGAGTTGAGTGACCGTAAGGTACTGTCAGCAGCAGTGTGGGCAACCAGGTCCTCCACACAGGACGCGGGAATAAAAGACACAGTCAATATGATAAAGTCGTCACCCGGTGAGGGTGGGCCCTTGCAGGTCATTCGGGGTCCAATTCTGAGGGGCATGGCCCCCACTCTGCTCATGTTATTAATGTTGCCGGCACATTTTATTAAATCTCTCACCGCTCTCCTCAAGTGCCCGACAGCTCTATTGCTAAACTCATAGACAATTGTATTAACTGTGGGGTTTGCATGTTGTAGCTCCAGCCATGCAGCACACAGGTAAAGATAATACACAACATTAAAGAATTTAACAATAAACATAAAAAACATTCCCCCACAATGGTTCCCATTATGAGGGAAGGCACAAAGTCGAATCCCCATCCCCTTGTCCACCCAATAGTCGGGCCTATTGAGGCCTCCGCAGTCGCCGCTACGGGGGCCGATGTTGCAGGTGTTTCTTCGCCGGGTGATGGTGCTCTGGCGTCGGGAGAATCCTCTCAGCGGCTCGGGGTGCCTGTAACGGCCGTCTCCTTGCTGGAGACCGCGTCTACCGAAGCCAACAGGCCGCGCAGAATGGAGCTCCACAACTGCCGATCTCGCCGAGAGATCCCAGGCCCCCGACGTTAAAGATGAAGTTCAGTGCCACCGCCCGCGGCCGGCTGCCCCACAGTCCGCAGCTCCGCTAAGTTCACCTGTGGCCTTCAGCTCACCGGAGCTGCAGCGCGGCGACGTGGGCAAGTCATCGCCCGCTCCGCTCCGCGATGGTGCTCCAGCGCTGCGCCGCTGCCGAAGTCGAAGCCGTGGTTCTGGGCAGTCTTCCCAGGAAACACCGTAAGCCATTTAGAATGGAGAAGAGGAAACACTTTTTCTCACAGAGAGTGATGAGTCTTTGGAATTCTCTGCCTCAGCGGGTGGTAGAGGCAGGTTCTCTGGATGCTTTCAAGAGAGAGCTAGATAAGGCTCTTAAAAATAGTGGAGTCAGTGGATATGGGGAGAAGGCAGGAACGGGGTACTGATTGGGGATAATCAGCCATGATCACATTGAATGGCTCGAAGGGCCGAATGGCCTACTTCTGCACCTATTGTCTATTGAATTTTATAAGCAATACAGCATAGGTATCTTCATCTTAACATACAACTCAAGACTGGGGAAGAAAGGGAAAGAAGGCTTTCTGTTAAACCATTGGGCGGAGCCACAGTATGACTCATAACATGTGACACTGATCTACATCCATGTTCTCCAGAGATGCTTCCTGACCATCTGTTACTTTAAAGTGCCTTGTGAAGGACTTTGCTCCTTTATTTCATCAGGATGTTACATAGATTAGAGAGCATCTGCTTTAAGAAGAGATTGGACAAGCTTGAATTGCTTTCTTTAATAGTTGAAGATTGAGGGGTGACCTGAATGTATGTAAAATGATGAGAAGCGTAGACTGGGTAGATAGCGAGAGTCATTCTCTAAGGGTGGAAATGTCACTTGCCAGAGGCAAAGAATTAAGGTGAGAGGGAGAATGTTTAAAGGAGATGGACAATGCGTATTATTTTTTAAATAAAGAGTAGTAGGTGCCTGGAATGCTCTGCCAGAGGAAGTGCTGAAAGCAGACATAATGGCAACATTTCAGAGGCACTAAGACAGCACAGGCATTGTGAGGAGAAATACAACATAAACGATGTATAGGAAAGAACTGCAGATGTTAGTTTACACCAATGATAGATACAAAATGCCGGTGAAACTCAGCGAGACAGGCAGCATCTCTGGATAGAAGGAATGGGTGACATTTTGGGTCGAGACCCTTCTTCAGACTCTGAAACATCACACATTCCTTCTATCCAGAGATGCTGCCTATCCCGCTGAGTTACTCCAGCATGTTGTGTCTATCTACAACATAAATTAACTGGTCCAAACTTTTAAGCAGTGCAGGAAGAGAGACTGAAGAAGGGTCTCGTGCGGAAACGTCACCCATTCCTTCTCTCCAGAAATACTGCCTGTCCCGCTGAGTTACTTCAGCATTTTGTGTCTACCTTCGATTTAAATAAGCATCTGCAGTTCTTTCTTACACAGAGAGACTTTGGAGTTTACTTGTAGAAACCAAAGCAACTGTGATAAACCATGGCTATAAAATATACAATGAAGCACTGGAGCTGTGCTCCAGACCTTGATTGGTGCATAGATTCTGCATTAGGTTATGAGGACATTTATCAGAATGATATATGCAATGATTGACTTCAGTAAATGTCAAGAAACTTGACAAATTTTGGTTTTAAAACGGGTGTTCAAAATAATAAAGTTAGGAATGCTAAGACATTTTATGTTTGCACATATTAAAAGTAGTGATTTGAAAACAGTCACAGAGTCGGACATCACAAAACATTTCATTTGCCCCATCAAGTCTTCACCAACCATTAAGCAACTCTTCACACTTATCCAATTTTTTATTATCCCTACAATCCGATCAAGGGTGGCACGATGGCGCAGCGAAAGATTTTCTGCATCTCAGAGCTTGCAACGCCGGAGACCCGGGTTCGATCCCGACTATGGTATGGTGTTTTTATGTTCTCCCCGTGACCGCATGGCTTTTCTCCGAGACCTTCGGTTTCCTCCCACACTCCAAAGACTTACAGATATGTAGGTTAATTGGCTTGTTGTACGTGTAAATTGTCCCTAGTGTGTGTAGGGTAGAGTTAATGTGCAGGGATCGCTGGTTGCGACGGATTCGGTGGGCCAAAGGTCCTATTTCCACACTGCATCTCTAAGCTAAAATAAACTAAAATATCCACTAACACATAAAGGGCACATGATAATAGCCAATTAACCTACCATCCTGTAAATCTTTAGGATGTGGGAAATAACAAGAACACCCAGTGGAAATACACTCACTCACAGAAAGGATATGCAAACTGCAAAGACAGCAACAAAGGTTAAGTTTGAATCTTGAAGCTATGAGGCAGCAGCCGCTCCACAGAGCTTGTTTGTTTGTTTATTTATTTATTTGCACCATGTTTTAAAAGAAGACAAACGATAAATTTATAATACCATACAGTGCTGGGAGGGAAGAGGGCTTATACAAAGTCCGCTCCCATCTGAAAATGAGCGTTAATGGCAAATCAGGTGGTAGGAGAAATTTTAAAAAGACAATAATAAACAATAATACAGTTTAAGAATGAAAATTAAAAATATGAAATTAAAAATATGAAAATAAATAAAATAATAAGGTATAGTATGAGATAAGAGTCAACAGAAGTAGTTTGAGCTCATAAATAGCATTACAAAAAGCTGGAGGTCAGAACTCAGGACATGATGAGAAACGTTTTAAGCTCAATCTTAAAGGTGGCTAAGGAGGTGTGAGACTTTAATGACAGAGGCAGGGTATTCCAAAATTTAGGACCTTTAAAAGTAATGCAATGCTGGTGTTTGGATGTTCGACAAAACGGAAGATGAAGATCATTTCTTCATCTTCTATTAGAAGAAAGGGTGAAAAGATCATGAAGAGAAACAGGCAAATCATGTTTACATTTAAGATATTTGAAAATAAAAATACATATTTGGAATGCATTCAGTTTATCTACAGACAAAATTAAATACTTCTTGAAGAGAGGGGCAGAAGGTTCTTGTGAATTTGAATGAGGCCACTGAATATTTGCACATAGAGCAGGAAAGAACTTGAACAGAAGTACAAAAAGGATCCATGAAATGTCCTAGACCAGTTGGATTAAGGAGAATCCCAATGCATTTTATTTCCATATTAAAATTAAGAAGATGGCTAAGGTAAGAAGATAGGTAAAGACAAAAAAGGTAATCTATGCTTGGAGCAAAAAGGAAGTAGGTGAGGTCCTTAATGAGGGCTTTGCATTAACATTCACTAAGGATAATAACATGAATTATGCTGAGATCAGAGAGTGCAGTGTTGATAGTCTATGGCATGTCAATATTAAGGATAAGGGAAACATTAAAGTGGAAAACTCCCCAGGCCTTGATAGAGTCAATCCCAGGATACTGAGGGAGGCAATGGAAGAGATTGCTAGGACTTCAACAGAGTTCTTTGCATCTTCTTTAGCCATGAGCCAAATAGAACGTGTTTCCCTTCATTGGTCAGGACATTGAGTGTACAAGTCAGGAAGTCATGTTGCAACTAAAATAAAATTTGGTCAGACACGTTTGGTTGATTGCCACATTGCTAGAAGGATGTGGTGACTTTGAAGAGGGTTCAGCTCTGTAGGATTTTGGTTAGGACACATTTGAAATACTGAGTGCAGTTCTGGTCACCCCATTCTAGGAAGGATGTGGAGGCTTTGGAGAGGGTGCAGAAGAGGTTTACCAGAATGCTGTCTGGATTAGAGGGTTTAAGCTCCAGGGAGATGTTGAATAGATGTGGATTGTTTTCCATGGAGGAGGCTGAGGGGAGATGATAGAATAATATAAAATTATGAGAGGCATAGATGGGCTAGACAATCAGAACCCTTTTTCCTGGGTGGAAATGTTCAACACTAGAGGGCATAGCTACAAGGTGAAAGGGAGAACGTTTAATGGAAATGTGCGGGGCAAGTTTTTTAACATAGAGAGTGGTGGAGGCCTGGACAAACTGTCAGAGATGGTGGTGAAGGCAGATACAACAGTGGTGCTTAAGAAGCTTTTACTCGGCAGATGGAGGTGCAGGGATTAGAAGGATATGGATCATGGTCGGGCAGATGAGATCAGTTTTACTTGGCAGCATGTTCAGTCCAAACTATGTTGGTCGAAGGGCCATTTCCTGTACTGTAACCCGTGGTCGGGGCCTTTGAAACCTCCGCATTCGCGGTTACAGATGGCCCGATGTACAGGCCCTTTCGCCGGGATGATCGGAACTCCGATGTCAGAATGAAGCGGAACACACTCGCGGCTTGGAGTTTCCAAATCGGCCGCTTCTTACCGGAGAACGCGGCTGCCAAGTAAAACTGGCAGGAGCTCCAACATTGGCGATCCATGGCAAGGCATTGCCTCATTCCACAATGTTAAAGTCAATGTCGCACCCATAGCTAGAAGCTCCACAAACCACAGCTCTACGGTGTTAAAGTCAGCAGGCCCAACACTCCGGAGCTCCAGCACAGGCGATCCCCGGCTAGGGATTGCCCTGCTCCATGATGGAATTCAGCGCTGCGCCTGCTGCTGAAGCTCTGGCCGGTTTCCGGCAAGAAAGGCCGTGCCAATCCAGTTGGTAGGCCGCGAGGGGGGCGAAGATGCAACTCGGAGACAAGATGCATCGCCGTCCACGTAAATGGCTGAGAAACGGTTTCCCCCTATTCGCCCCCCACCACCCCCCACATAAGACATACCTAAGAAACATTTAAAACACTAAAAATAACAAAAGGGGTGAAAGGACTGACAGCTGCTGGCGAGGCAGCCACTGCATCTTTTCATTTACTTCTTCCAGGCTTTGCAGTCAATCAATTTATTCAAATCCTTTTGATGTTGTTTACTAGCACCTCTTCAGATCGGTAATCTTGTCGTGGTGAAGAGGCTTGCATGTCCCCATGATTCCCAGAGCGATGCCGTCGGACGCACCAGCATCTGGTAGGGCCACCCATGGCGATAAGGTCGAGGATGAGGGTCCAGACTAAGAACGATCCAACCTACAAGACCTCTACGGCAGACCAGGCCGATGAAGTTATCTTAAACTCGACATCTGTGAAGGCGGATGAAGGCTGCAACAGATCTATCAGCTCCAATCATCTTGGTTCCCTTGCCATTGGAATAAGTTGATTGATTTGTGAAGGACCATGTGCTTCTTGGAGTACAACATCAAGTACACGTTAAACAAACACACGCACAGGCGTCTTCGTTCTGTGAGCAGCACAAAACTTCTCAAGACTTTCGCCGATCAGGGAAGGGCGACAGGAAAGTAAAAAAAAAACATCAGGATTAGTTTGACAATAATGACGAACAACTCCAACAACTCATCGATGAAAAGCTTTCATCACCTTACAAAATGACCAACAGTCCTGCTACCAAAAGGAAGTGCTATAAGGAATGCAAGACTGCAGTCCAGAAGAGCAACCAAAACCTGAAAAACCAATGGTGGAGTGAGAAAGCTCAGGAAATCCAACAACTAGCAGACGCCAACGACACTCGAGGCTTTTTCAATGCCACCAAAGCCATTTTTGGTCCATCCACTCACAGTCAAGCCCCTTTCAAAAGCAAAGATGGGTCAACCATCCTGAAGAGCAATGCTGACATCAATTCTAGATGGAGCACTTTGAAGATCTTCTAAATCAAACCACCTCATTTGACAGAAATGTGATCAACAATATTCCAAAGCATCCTGTTGACGATTCTCTAAGCAGATTACCATCACTTGAAGAAGTCAAGGAAGCCATCAAAACCTTGAAAAACAACAAGTCAGTTGGACTCGATGGAATACCAGCCGAGACCTACAAAATTGGAGGTAACCTGCTCTATTACCATCTGCATCAACTTCTCATCAAGATCTGTATAAATGAAGACGTACCAAGAGACTTTAGAGACTCAGCAATCATTACCATCTACAAAAGGAAAGGCGATCAATCTGACTGTGGAAAGTATCGTGGAATTTCCCTATTAGCAACAGCAGGCAAAGTCCTCGCCCGCATCATGGACAACCAACTCAAGCCTTTAGCCGCGAAGATCCTTCCAGAGACACAAGCCGGCTTCACAATGCGTCAACTACAAGAAAAATGTTGTGAACAACTTCAACCTTTGCACATGGCATTCATCAGCCTCACTAAGGCCTTCGACTCGGTATCAAGGGAACTCTTATGGGACATCCTATCCACCTTTGGATGTCTTGAAAAGTACATTCAAATCCTGAGACTCTTCCACGATGACATGCTTACTACAGTCATGGCCAGCAACTTTGAGCCGTTTCAAGTCCATTCAGGAATGAAACAGGGATGCGTGATTGCCCAAACACTATTCACCATCTTCATTGCGACAACCATCCACATCATCCAGGATGACCTACCCCCAGGAATCGAAATTGTCTACAGAACAGATAGCAGACTTTTCAATCTTACCCGTCTCAAGTCCAAAACTAAGACATCTATGAGCTCCCTCATCGAGTTCCAATACGCAGACGACAACTGTGTTACTGCTCTCTCAGAAAGTCATCTGCAACAGATCCTGACTGCCATTAACAGTGCATACACAAAACTTACCATCAACTCCAGGAAGACTCAGGTCATCTACCAATCGACACCAACTGAGACAAATCGGAAAGAACCGTCAATTCAACTTGGTGAAACAACCCTGGAAAATGTGGATCAATTTCTGTGCCTTGGAAGTCACCTCTCCTCCAATGTCGACGTTGATAACGAGATCCAACATCGTCTTAAGTGTGCTGGAACAGCTTTTGAACATCTTCGACTGAGAGTCTTTCAAAATTGCGACATCCGAACAGACACCAAAATGTTTGTGTTCATGGCAGTGGTGATTCCAATGCTCCTGTATGCATCAGAAACCTCGACACCATATCGACGTGATCTGAAAACACTTGAAAAGTTCCATCAACGATGTCTTCGAAGCAGCTTAAATATCAGTTGGGGAGACAGAAGAATCAACATCAGGGTGCTGAATGAAGCAAAAACATCTAGCATCGAAGCCTTCGTCATCAAGAACCAACTAAGATGGGTCAGTCATGTTGTTCGGATGGAAGATGAGCGTCTACCAAAGCAAACCTTCTACTCCCAGCTTCAAGAAAACAAACGTAAAAGAGGAGGACAAAAGAAGAGATTCAAAGAAGCCTTAAAAGCCAGCATGAAGAAATATGCAATCGACATCGACAATTGAGAAACCGATGCCAAGGACAGGAAACTCTGGCAAACCATCATCCAAGAAGGAACAGTGACCTTCGAAGCCAAGAGATGCGCTGAATTAGAAGAAAAGAGAAGAAAACGGAAAGAGAGGCAGCAACAACCAAAGCCAAATCTGCCATCTGGAATTACCTGTCCTGAATGTCAAAGAACTTTTAAAGCCAGGATTGGACTCATAAGCCACCCGAGAGTCCATAAAAACAACAGAAAGCAGACCATCATCCTCGACCTCGAGAGATAGCCACGACGACTAGTTGCAAGATTTTCTATTGTCTTGGATGCCATTAATGATGCCCTCACCGACTTCAATAGATGTGCCGTACAAACCAGTTTATCGGGATGCATCACAGCATAGGAATATCACAGCATGGGAACATCTCCATCCAAGGCCGCAATAAATTACAGTTGTGAAAGTAGCCCAAAACATTTGGCAAACCAACCTCCTTTCCACTGACTCCATCTACAGTTCACGTGCCTCAGCAAGGCCACCTGCATAATCAAGGCACAGTCTCATCACTGCCTCTTCTCCCCTCTACCATCAGGTAGGAGATACAGAATGCATACCTCCAGATCAGATAAAAACTTCTTCTTCTTCTTTCGTGTGGTGTGCACAGCCTAAAGTTGTGGGACAACTTGTTCTATTTGATCTTCCGTTTGTGCACGTCGAGTTGATTGCATTAGTCGAAACAGGGCGGACTACGTGAAGGTTGCAATCTTCCACCCCCAGATAAAGACTGATAAAATACGATTAAAGATAGTTCAAAGATCTCCAAAGGGATAGATGGGAGATAGACATAAAAAGTAACTCAGCGGGCCAGACAGCATCTCTGGAAAACAGAAATAGGTGAATTTTTGGGTCATGACCCTTCAGATGGGATGTGCGACCACACTCTAGCTGATGAGAGGGCCGTTCAGTTGCCTGTTAACAATTTGGAAGAAAATATCAGGATTTTTCACCTTTTAAATTTCAATCTAAGACCTTATTTGATAATTAGATAGAGTATCAGTAGAAAATACCACAGATTTTGCCATCAATGTCAACCACGTAACATATGCTACATGATAAAATTTCCAAGATATGTTATTTTAAATATTTCAGATTTGAACTAGTACTGAGTGCTGTGAATGCTAATATTTAGATACATGAACGAAGAAGCCTGAGTACAAACAATTTTCTAGAGGACATCAGTGTGCTGAGCAGCGCCTGTGGGGGGAAAGACATTATCTATTTTCAGCCTGAAACTGCACCAGTCCTGATGCAGGGTTTCGATTCAAAACGTCAACAATTACTTTCACCCCCATAGATGCTGCTCGACTCGCTGAGTTCCTCCAGCAGATTGCTTATTGCTTATGGTTCCAACATCCCAGTCTCTTGTGTCTCCAGAAAACCTTAACATATTCGCAACTGGAACTTGGAGGGAACTTGCCCTTCACCAGTGCTTTTAGGCATCAGAACTAATATGCCGCTTTCTTAATAATGTATTAACAAATTGCAGGATAAAAGATGGACACACAACAAATTTGTGTTGATGTCATTAAAAAAGTAAAGTAATAGTTTACAACATGACTTAAGTTTTTATTTGTGATCTCATTCAACTCATCTGTGGATCTGACATCTACACAAACTTTCATTTGAGGGTAAACACAATATTTTTAAACTACCATGGGTTAGCAATATGTAAAGCCAGTGCATGATTCCAATTGATTTAGTAATTGTATGGAGTGATGGTAACAGACTGCTTTAAAAAAACATAGTGATATTGATGGGAATAATGAATAGATAGTTGAGGAAGTGAGCAATAGAGGATCATCAGTTTCAGTTCAGCCAGTTGATATACATTGTCATTCCTGGATCGTGTAATTTGCTAAGTCTGTGGAATTCACTGCCTCAGAGGGCGGTGGAGGGCGGTTCACTGGATACTTTCAAGAGAGAGCTAGATAGGGCTCTTAAAGATAGCGGAATCAGGGGACTTTGGGGAGAAGGCAGGAACGGGTACTGATTAGGGAAGATCATCCATGATCACATTGAATAGCTGGCTCGGGGCCGATTGGCCTACTCCTGCACCTATAGTCTATTGTATAAGCGATATGTCCACACCAACATATTAGTTATTATGGCAGAAAACATTGCTGAAGGGCTAATTGCAGCAAATTCCCCTCCAGACACCAGTTGCAAATACATTGAGGTTTCTTCACTGGTAATGTTTCATTTAATCATTGGCATTCACAACATTACAGTGCTTCAGATGTAGCTTCATCGTAAGAATTGTACTTGTCCTTGCTACCAGCTTTTCAATGGTGCACAGGAATGGGTGGTTATTAAAAGCAAATTCTGTAAAGAAATGTGTTTATTTTGTTAAATAGTCTCATCAACTAAGCATGTAACCATCAGATTACAATCAAAATCTACCTGGTTCACTAATGCACTTCATGGAATGAAATCTGTTGCCCTTACCTGATCCGGCCTATACATGACTCCAAATTTTCAGCAATCTGATTGGTCTTTACTTACCTTTTTAGCTTTTGGACTGTTTGAGAAGGACAATAAATGCTGACCATGTTGGCAATGCATACTCTTCCAGTAGAAGCTGGAAAAATGAAGCAGTCAGAAGACTGCCGAACAGAGGGATGTGCATAGTTCAATTACTGCCCTCTGCAGATTAGAGGTATTCTGATTAACATTGCAAAAGACTGACTGATTTGAGACTATGTCACACAAAGTAACCCTCTGTGTCTCAACAATACTAGAGACCACTCAATTACCTGTAGAGGTAATAAATGCATAACTTTGTACCAACTCTTGCCCTCAAATTACTCTTCATTTTATTTTTATTTTATTTAAGGGACATATACATTGCTAACAATGTCAGCATTTATTGCCCTTTACATATAAGATATGTATCCTTTATGTGTGCTTAATTGTAATTATGTGCAGTCTACCCTCATTGCTATGGACCTCTTTATAACAGATCTCAGTTATAGTACAGTAATCAGTTATCCACACAGTAATCAGACATCACTGTCATCCGCACAGTAATCAGACACCACTGTCTCTTTAAGAACACAGGCTGCTCGCTACACTGTGGGAGGTCATTAAAATTGACAAGCAATTGTTTTGATCGGCATTTATGTAATGGTATTCTATCAAGGAAGGTAATAAACGGCCTTTAATATTTTTAACTTGCAGTAACAAAAATACATTTTTAGCTGTTAAAAAGATCTTTGTACACTCAGCTGGTTAGTCAGCATCCTTGGAAGGGGCAACAGGGTTAACCTTTAAGGTCAATGTCCTTTCATTCTGAACTTCAGGCTGAGTTAGTTGAGGTAGTCTCTCTTAGAGTAGGACAGGTTTCCTCATGCAGCCACCCCAAACATCCAGACCTCCCATTTTGCATCAATCTCTGAATTCGGGAAGTAGCAGCAAAATCAGCGGTTATTGCTGTTCTCCAGCTACACTGGACAAGATGGTGCCGGCCGGCCATCTTGGACAGCTGCCCTCCATGTAGTGAGAGAGGTCCCCCCTACCCCCCCCCCCCCCCCCCCCATGCTCCATTATTACAAGGGTTATCTGTCCAATCTTTTTTTTTACTGGATAGCACGCAAACAATAAGCTTTTCACTGTGCCTCAGGACACATGATAATAATAAACTAAATTGAACTAAACTAAATCCACACGCGATAAGCATTTTCTTTCAATTATTTGACTCAGAAACTAAAAACTATTTCATACATTACATGCCCCTATGTTGTAAATGATGCCCACACTGGCATCATGAACATAGTTTTTTTCCTAATAATTCTTGTGTTTTATTAATCCTCCTTTGCTATGAATCTGCAAGCAGAGAAATGCCTGTTGGCTATTTATTTAGTTGGTGGTGATTGTAGAGATCTGCAATAATTCAATTTTTTTACCAAAACAGGCAATGTTTGAAACCCAACATCATAAAATGTTTCAAGTCAGAGTGAGCAAGACCAGCCAGTCAATTGCTTAAAGGGCCTGTCCCACAGGCGACTTTTCAGCGGACTGCCTGCGACCTGCAAGCTCGCGGCACTCGCCTGAAAAACCGCGACTGGAACGGTAACCGTCAGAGCGAACCACACACACACACACACACACACACACACACACACAAACACATCGCAAAGACGGGAGCTAGGGTAAGCGGGGGAGCGCTGTCTGAAATTCACACGGTGCAAAGCCAAAATGACGCAGACACACACCGCGATGAACAGGAAGGTTAAGACGGCTAGCACCGTGTACGGTAAGTCCTTTAAAAGAGCGGGGAGGGAGTGGGGGGGCGGGGAGAAGGGGGCGATAAGGGAAGGAGTGGAGACTCTTTTAAGAAGGCAGACAACTTTTAATAAGCCAGAAATACACGGCTGTGACGTTTAGCGGGCATTTAGCATTACCGGTCGGTTTTCCTTGGTTCTGAAAACTCGTGCTTATGTTTGTTTTCCACAATGAGCCGATGAAAATGCCCGTTCATTTAGGAGATTAATTACCTACGGCTACCTCAACTACCTATAACGACATGGCGACCCCACTACCACTGCACCTATGATTCCAAAATAATCGATTTTCGCCATGGCGACCAACTTTTGGTCGCAGAAAATGTTTCAACATGTTGAAAGATTTGCTGCAACCATACTGAGGCCGCAACTAGTTTCCAGAATACGGGAACTCCTCATGAAGGAGACTCACCAGAGACGACCATGAAGGAGACTCACCAGAGACAACCAGCGAACATGTGGCGACCATGTGGCGATCATGAGGCGTGCGCAGCGTCTCCTGCACTCGCCTAAAAAGTTGCCTAAGTGGAACAGGCTGTTAAGTAGTCAAAGCCATTTTTATTGAATGGATTTTAAACAAAACAACACGTGGCAGGAAATTTTAAGATCAGATACATTTTCCCTACATCATATATGCTGCTGAAGAAGTACTCTGAGAAACAACAGCCATGAGAGATGGTGAAAAACTGTAGAACCATGACCTAACTATTTGTCATTTTGTGTGAAACAAAGAGCAACTTTGTGCCCACTGGTACATGTGGGACTAAATAAAGGTGAAGTGAATATTATGTCTGACAGAATTAGAGTTGATGGTCATCAATGTCACACTTCTTCCCAATGATCCCCACTTCCACAATCTCAGGGCGTACTTTGGATGGTACTCAATATTGCAAGGCTGTGTCATGGCTCCAACACTTTCCTTGGCCTTTCCTTCTACAACTAAACTTCCCATGAAAACAGACTTAATCTTCCGAGCTAATAAAAAGCCATTTACTCTCTGGTGACTACACACGAGAACCAAGACAGCACAAATGCCAGCAGCCAAACTGCAGTATGCAGGTAATGCTTACATTTGCACATTCACATAGGCTGAGCTCCATGCCATGGTTGGTACTTTCACAAAAGGATTTGAAAAGATGGGTATAACACTCACCAAAAGCAAAACAATGGTCCTCTATTAGCTTCCCATGCTGCACCACATTGCCCACAAACTATATAAAGACTCACAGCATGACCCTTGAAAATATGGATCACTTTTCAAATCTCCAAAGCAAGACAGTGATGATAAAATTGACCATCATGTTTAATGCCTGGGCACTGCCATTGGTCCATTAAGGAAAATGTGTCTGAAAATCAAAGCTGCACAGCTGGTACAATACTGGACACCAGTGATCCCTGTCCTCTTCTGGGACCTGGGCTGTCATTCAGCAAGCACTGTCCCCCCCCCCCCCCCCCCCCCAAATGTGTGAGACACAATCTTCCACGCATAAAACCATGCTGACTATCCTTTAATTAGTCTTTCCAACCACATGTCTACCTTATACCTCAGAATCTTCTTCAGTAACTTTTCTACCACAGATGTTAGGCTTACTGGTCTATAGTCCCCAGGTTTTTCTTTGCAGCACTTTATAAATAAAGGATCTTCATTAGCCAACCTTCAATCCTCAGGCACCTCAACCGAGTCTAACGATGAATCATATATCATACTTACACTTAGTCAGTTACATTGGACAAGTCACACAGTTCGCAAGCCCGTCGCCTGTCTCTGAAATGAACACTTTATTATACACTCCCTTATGGGAGGAGAGTAGTTGGTAAACAATGGAAATGATTCACATCCATTTTGAAGACTTTGCAGAAATTCGAGGAGAAAGTGGGTGGTAATGAAGGAAAAGAAGGTGGAGAAGGAGGAACAGAATGAACAGGAAAGGGGGCACAGAACATGGAGGAAGTGTAGGATCGGGAGGAACAGAAATAAATAAATATATATATATATATATATATATATATATATATATATATATATATATATATCAAGGCAAATTCTGGTGAAGCTGGACATCTGCAGTGTGTTATGCTCACCATGTAGAGTGACGTTAGTTTTTAAGGTTTATGATTAGATGAGATTTTATTACTTGTCATTCGCACCTCAGAGAGGCTCCAACGAAATTCTGTTTCTACAAACCATGCAGAGCAATTCATAAAAAAACACACACAAACAATTCAATTCACACTAACATCCATCACAGTGAGTCTCCCCCTCACTGTGATGGAAGGCAAAGTTCTTCTCTCTCCCCCGCACTATTTCTCTCCCGATGTCGAAGGCCCAGGAGGGCGGTGTTAAGTCTCACGGCCACTGAGGCCGCGCCGGGCGATGTACGGCCCCGCTCTAGGCCCGAAAGTCACAACGTTGGAGCCCCCGGCGGGCGCTGGAATGTCCCGCGGCCATTAAAGCCGCGCCGGGCGATGTACGACCCCGCTCCAGGTCGTTCCAACCCCACGACACGGGCAGGAGAAGCCGCGTTGCGGGAGCACCGGAAAGCGGTCTCTCACCCAGAGCCGCGAGCTCCCGATATCCCGACAGTCCACCGGCAGTAATCCGCAGCTGCAGCTCTGGAGTCGGGCCGCAGCTGGAGCTGGAGCTGGAGCACCGGAGTCGGGCCGCAGGTGGAGCTGGAGCTGGAGCTGGAGCCCCGGAGTCAGGCCGCAGCTGGAGCTCCGGAGTCGGGCCGCAGCTGGAGCCCCGGAGTCAGGCCGCAGCTGGAGCTGGAGCCCCGGAGTCGGGCCGCAGCGGCGATCCACCACCGCTCCCCACACTCCGAGGCCGGCCAGCCCCACAATGGTAAGTCCGCAGCTCCGCAGGCTCCGTGACTGGAGCCCCCAGGTCGTCCCGGTCGGAGGCCGCTCCACGGTACTTGGCCCCAACGACAACTGAGACCCGACAGGGAAAAAGTCGGGTCTCCCGTGCAGGGAAGAGATTTTAAAAGTTTCCCCCTCCCCACCCCTCACCCCCCACATATACACAGTTATAAACAATACAAAAAAAAACACGAACAACTAGATTTAACTAGACAAAAAATAAAAAAAAACAGACAGGCTGTAGGGGCCGCTGCAATGTGAGTCGCGCCGCCGCAGATTTAAAGCGTTAATAGCTAAATATAATAGCCAACATTAAGATACATTCTATGTACCTCACAAATGGGGAGTTACACTATGTTCTGTGCGCTGCCCGGCAGTAGCTCCCAGCATACCGTGCGGCAGAAGCTCCCAGCATGCTGTGGCAACAGGGGGGAATCCACAAAGCCGGCAACTGGTTGGAGAATCTGCCAGACTACGGCCTGCAGGAAGCAAGTTGCTTAGTCATAGAGTGATACAGCGTGGTGACAGGCCCTTCGGCCCAACATGCCCACACTGGCCAACATGTCCCAGTCTCACTAGTTCCACGCCTGTGTTTGGCCCATATCTCTACAAATTTGTCCTATCCATGTAACTGTTTAACTGTTTCTTAAACATTGGGATAGTCCCTACCTCCACTACCTCCTCTGGCAGCAAGTTCCATACATTCACCACCCTTTGAGTGAAAAAGTTACAGCTCAGATTCCTATTAAATCTTTTCCCCTTAAACCTATGTCCACTCGTCCTCGATTCATCTACTCTGGGCAAGAGACGCTGATCATCTACCTGATCTATTCCTCTCATGATTTTATACACCTCTATAAGATCACCCCCTCATCCTCCTGCACTCCAAGGAATAGTCCCAGCCTACTCAATCTCTCTCTATAGCTCAGATCCTCTGGTCCTGGCAACATCTTCATAAATCTTCTATGTACCGCTCCAGCTTGATAACATCTTTCCTATGACATGGTGCCCAGAAGGCACGCCTGGGGCACAAAGATGGACGGGCGAGGAGAGGGACATCACGTCCAAGGAACGTGATGTCCCTCTGGAGACCTGCAGCAGCCTGCAGGCTTGCCTGGATCGGGCACCGCTCATAGGAACTAGAGCATGGACTGGAGTTTGAAAATAGCGCCAAAGCATGGTGCCTTTTGCATGTGGGCTCAGTAGACTATTTCTGTACAGTTGCTAATTGAAGATGTGGTTCAGTATGGCAATACTGTACTGGATTGTATGCAAGAAAGGAATTTCACCATGCATTTGCACATGTGACAATAAAAACACCATTCAACCATTGAATCACCCTACACATATACTACTCCACCAACAACCATCTACAAAATGTAGTGCAGTTACTTGCTAGACTACTTGAACAGCATCTCTCGAACATACAACCTGTATCACCAGCTGAAGGAGGCACATGAGAATACCAGCATGTGAGAGATTAGCTCCAAATCTTACACCATTACCTGTTGGAAATATATCATTATCCCTTCAACATCATTACATTTATATTCTAGAATTCCTTATTCAACACTGTGGGAGAACGCTCACCAGAAAGACTTTAATAGTATACAGAAGGTATCTCATCACACCTTTCTTAAGGGAAATGAAGGAAATACTCTTCGAATAGATGAACCAGCTGCAAAATTGAAGCAGTTAGAAGACTATCCGAACAGAGGGATATCCATGTTTCAGATTACTGCTCTCTGCAGATTAGAAGTATTCTGATTAACATTGCAAAAGACTGACTGATTTGAGGCAATAGTACACAAAGTAACCCTCTGTGTCTCAACAATATTAGAAAGCACCCATTTCCCATTGAGTTAATAAATGTGCAACTTCATATCAACTCTTGGGATATTTGCATTGCTAACCAGGTCAACATTTATTGTCCTTCTCAAACAGTCCTTAAAAAGGTAAAGATCAATCAGATTGCTGAAGATTTGGAGTCATGTATAGGCCAGATCAGGGAAGGACAACTGATTTTATTAAACAAAGCGCATTAGTGAACCAGATGGATTTTGATTGTAATCTGATAGTTTCACATTTAGTTAATGAGATTATTTAACAAAAAAAAACATTTGATTACAGACATTTTTGCCTGTGCATCATTGAAAAGCACATTTTTGGAAGAGTACAATTTTTATCATTAAGCTACTTCTGAAGTGCTGTAATGTTGTGAATGCCAATGTTTAAATGAATTGAGGGGAATTTGCTTCAATTAGCCCTTGAGCAATATTTTCTGCCATATTAGCTAATATGTTGGTGTGGATGTATTGCCCAAAAGAATGACCAACTAACGTGACTGGCCTGAACTTAAACTGAGAATCCTCTATTGCACACCCCCAATGTCTATTAATTATTCTCATCAATATCACTATATTAAAGCACTTTGTTACGATCTATTATTAAACTATTAAATCACCTGTAATCATGCCTTGCATTACATATTGCTAACTACTAATGATGATGATAGTTGAGAAATATTGTGATTTGTGTAGATGTCAGGTCCACAGATAAGTTCCATGAGATCACAATTAATAACTTAAGTCATGTTTTAAAACATTTTCTCTATTTTTTCATGACATCAACACAAACTTGTTGCCGAGACCTTCTTTTGATCCTGTAACTTATTAAGTACCGGTACTTTGAAGCAGCACATTAGTTATGTTGCTGAAAAGCAATGGTGAAGAACAAGTTGCCTCCATGTTCCAGTTGCAAATATGTTAAATGAAGGAAGGAACTGCAGATGCTGGTTTAAACCAAAGATAGACACAAAAATCTGAAGTAACTCCGCGGGACAGGCAGCATCTCTGGAGATAAGGAATTGGTGACGTTTTGGGTCGAGACCCTTCTTCAGACTGGTTAGGGATAAGGGAAATGAGATACAGATGGTGATGCGGAGAAAAAAAAACAATGAATGAAAGATATGCAAAAAAGTTACGATGATAAAGGAAACAGGCCATTGTTAGCTGTTTGTAGGGTGAAAATTAGAAGTTAAGGGCCTGTCCCACTGACGTGACCTTTCAGCGACTGTCTTCGATCTTCAAGCTCGAGGGCACTTGCCTGGAAAACCTCGAGCTAGATCGACCGCCAGCGATAAATCCGCGTGCTGGATCTACCGACCACACACGCACGCACGCACGCACGCACACACACACACACACACACACACACACACACACACATACACACACACACACATCGCAAAGGCGGGGGCCAAGGAAAGCGGGAGAGCACTGTCTGAAATTCACACCCGCGATGAACAGAAAGGTAAAAGACGGCTGAACAGTGCACGGTAAGTCCTTTAGAGAGCGCGGAGGGGGAGGGAGAGGGGAGAGAGGGGGAGAGAATGGGAGAAAAGGGGAGAGAAGGGGAGAGAGGGGGAGAGAATGGGAGAAAAGGGGAAAGAAGGGGAGAGAAGGGAAGAGAATGGGGGAGAAGGAGGGGAGAAGGAGGGGAGAAGGGGGGGGAGAAGGGGGGGAGAAGGAGTGGAGACACTTTTAAGAAGTCAGACAACGTATAATAAAGTCTAGCGGGCACTTTACATTATCGGTCGGTTTTCCTTGGTCCTGAAAACTCCAATGAGCCAATTAAAATGCCCAGTCAGCGAAGTAGATTGCCTACAGCTGTCCTCGACTGCTACATAGCTACATAGCGACCCCACTCCACTGCACTATGAGTTCAAAAGAACCATGCCGAGCAATCTTTACTCACAGAAACATTTTCAACATGCTGATTCAAACTGAGGCCATGAGTATGCGGGAACTTTCCTCAAGCATGAAAGAGAGTTCCAGTGACCTTGCTGCGAGTTTGAGTCAAGGGTAAACTCTTCTAAACTCGCAGATTAGGTCACCGCAGCGGGACAGCCCCTTTAGTGCGACTTGGGTTGGGGAAGGATAGAGAGAGAGAGGGAATGCCGGGGCTACCTGAAGTGAGATAAATAAATATTCATACCACTGGGCTATAAGCTGCCCAAGCAAAATATGAGATGCTGTTCCTCCAATTTGCATTTAGCCTCACTCTGACAATGGAGCAGACCTAGGTCAGAAAGGTCTGTGTAGGAATGGGACAGAAAATTTAAGTGTCCAGCAACCGGGAGATCAGGTATGTTTAGGCGGGCTGAGCGAAGGTGTTCGGCGAAATGATCGCCCAGTCTGCGTTTGTTCTCGCCGACGTATAAGAGCCCACATCTTGAACAACGGATACAGTAGATGAGGTTGGAGGAGGTGTAAGTGAACCTCTGCATAACCTGAAAGGAGTGTCAGGGTCCATGGACAGAATCGAGGGAGGAGGTATAGTCACAGGTGTTGCATCTTCTGCAGTTGCAGGGGAAGGTACCAGGGGCGGGGGTTATTTGGGTGGGAAGGGATGAGTTAACCAGGGAGTTGTGGTGGGAACAGTCTCTGCAGAAGGCGGAAAGGGGTGGAGATGGGAAAATGTGACTAGTGGTGGGATCCCGTTGGAAGTGGTCAAAATTTCGAAGGATTACGTGTTGTATGCGATGGCTGATGGGGTGGAAGGGGACTCTGTCTCTGTTGTGACTAGTGGGAGGGGCAGCAAGGGCTGAGCTGCAGGGTACCGAGGAGACACAAGTGAGGGCCTCATCTATGATGGGTGAGGGGAACCCCCGTTCACTAAAGAATTAGGACATTTCGGATGTCCTAGTATGGAACACCTCAGCTTGGGTGCAGATGCGGCATCGACAGAGGAATTGGGAGTAGAGGATAGAGTCTTTGCAGGAAGCATGGTGGGAAGAAGTGTAATCGAGAAAGTTGTGGGAATCAGTGGGTTTAGAATAGATGTCAGTCAATAATCTATTTCCTGTGATGGAGACTGTGAGATCAAAAAAGGCGAGGGAGGTGTCAGAGATAGTCCAAATAAATTTGAGTGCAGGATAAAATTGGTGGTGAAATGGATGATGTTCATGAGTTCTGCATGGGTGCAAGGGGTAGCACCGATGCAGTCATCATGTTGGTTTAAACCAAAGATACACACAAAATGCTGGAGTAACTCAGCGGAACAGGCAGCATCACTGGAGAGAAGGAATGGGTGACTTTTTGGGTCGAGAACCTTCTTCAGAATATGTTAGGTTTCTTGGAGACACAAGAGACTGGGGATGCTGGAATCTGAAGCAATAAACAATCTGCTGGAGGAACTCAGTGAGCCGAGCAGCATCTGTGGGTGTGAAAGTAATTGTTGACGTTTTGAGTCAAAATCCTGCATCAGGACGGGTGCAGAGTTTCAGACTGAAAATAGATAATGCCTTTCCCCCCACAGAGGCTGCTTAATACATAGAGGTTTTCCAGCAAATTGTTTGTACTCAGCCTTCTTCATTGATGTTGTGTCTAAATATTAGAATTCACAGCACTCGAGTACTTCAGGAGTACTAGTTCTTCAGTTCATCTTAAATCTGAAATATATGAAAAACAGATTCATCTTAAATCTGAAATATTTTAAAATAACATATGTTGGTAATTCAATCATGTAGCATATATATTTTAAATGCTAAGTGATTGATATTGATTGTAAAATATGTGGTTATTTCTATTGATACAATATCTAATTATCAAATGAGGTCTAGGGAAGAAAAATGCCAGAAAATGGATAGATCTGTTCCTTTTCTGGTTTGGTGTTAATACAGCAGGATGAATAGTGAACAAAAATCCACCATTCATATTTATATGGAGATATAATCAATCAATATAATTCTTATAATTAGTGCTGGTTTCCACACCATTCTGACCTTCTGTGTCCTTTAACATGGCAATATCATTAATCAAGTTTTGCATGCCAGTAACAAATAGCTGTCTGTTAAGAAGGCGATGACATTAATGTCAGGATCCTGAGTTCACTGGTTACATCAAGTAAAATTCCTCATTATAAAACTGTCATTCTGGGCAATGCCATCTTATGTAATCATGAATTTCAAACAGGCTAATGCTGAGGAAGTGCAGAACACATTGAAATTATGTAAGATTTATAATCCAGCTGCATGAATTTATCATATACTCATTACAAATATTATGATCTATAAAACAACTTTATTATAGCCTTCAATAACTAGTTCCTGGAAATAACTTAAAGTCAAAGCAGTAAGGCTATTAATGTGTATGTTTCAACTTTTTCCAAGTTTATTAAACAAACCACTAGTGACAATTGTGGTGGTGTTGGAATCTTAGAAGTGTCGAACAGCTGAGATACGTCAATTAAGAATCCACAACATTTGGATCTCTAGTACTTCTTGGTTCATCATACTGCAAGGAATTAGAATGTATGTTTTCAGAAATATCGGAAGTACTGTGAAAAAGTCTGCATTACAACGAATAATCATTCCAACATTCGACTGTTTCAATGAGGCAATTTGTTCACTCAGGGCTGTATCACAAAAGGAAAGTGGAATAATGCTGGTGAGGAGATCAGAGCATTTCTGTCAATGAGCCAGAAAATGTAGGCATTTATTAATGAATGAGAAGGTGACACTAAACAGGTTAATTGCAGATTTAATACAATCTTATTACCTCCAAGACAGACACAAAATGCTGGAGTAACTCAGCATCTATGGATAGAAGGAATGGGTGACATTTCAGGTCGAGAACCTTCTTCAGACTGAGTCGGTGGAGAGGGAGACACAGAGATTCGAAAATCGTCACTCATTCCTTCTATCCAGAGATGCTACCTGTCCCGCTGAGTTATTCCAGCATTTTGTGTCTATCTTAAGTGTAAACCAGCATCAGCAGTTCCTTCCTACTTATTACCTCTAAGTCCAGACATAATTTGCCTGTCCTTCTCAGTGAAAAGACACAATTTTACAACTGACGGCTTGCTGACCAACGTGGATGACCTTTTCGATCCAATTTGTTGATTCATTCATGAGGGTGAACCCTCGGAAAGCATCTGGACCTGAAGGTATGACAAGTTGTGCTCCTACGACCTGTGCAGAACAACTGGCAGGAAGTTTTGCAGACCTCAACTTATTATTGAAGTCTGAGGTTCCCAACTGCTTAAAAATACATCAATAATACAAGTGTTCAAGAAAAGTGAGTGACATGCTTCCATGACTACCAACATTAGAAACATAGAAAAAATGTGCAGGAGGAGGCCATTCGGCCCTTCGAGCCAGCACCGCCATTCAATATGATCATGACTGATTGTCCGCTATCAATAACCCGTGCCTGACTTCTCCCCATATCCCTTGACTCCACTAGCCCCTAGAGCTCTATCCAACTCTCTCTTAACTCCAGTGGTACTAACGTCCATGGTGATAAAGTTGGTTGAGAGGTTGGTTATGGCACATATCAACCAACCTCAACAAGAAACTGGGCCCACTACAAATTGCCTAACACCAAAACAGGTTAATCTTGCTGGCTCTCCACTCCGCACTGGGCTACTTGGACAATGAAAACACATATACCAGGCTGTTGCTCAAGGACCACGGCTCGGTGTCCAACATCATCAGCTCCTCCAAATTGGTTCCCAAGCTCACAGAACTAGGTCTCTGAGAAGAACAAAGGGCTGAGATAAGACTTTTGCCTTCCATCACAGTGAGGAGGTGTTGGAGATTCACTGTGATGGATGTTTGTGTAAATTGTGTTAAGTGTGTGTCTTATTTTTTGTTGTAATGTCATGACTGTAGGAAATAAATTTTGTTCAGACCTTGTCTAATTGAATAACAATAAAGGGCATTCTATTCTATTCTATCCCTCAGCAGCTTGAAGGGTGAAGACTCTCGCTGAAAAGTCGCGTTAGTGGGACAGGCCCTTGACTGCTCCACTGGAGAGGTTGGTTTACATGTTCTAACATATGGTGTTAGGCAGGTGCTATCTGTCTTAAACACCATATCATATCTTGTATTTCTGCTGCAGTACTCTGGAAGAACGAAAATGACTTTATATTAAATGTAAAGTGGCTTGCAAAAGTATTCATACCCCTTGAACCTTTCCACATGTTGTCACGTTACAACCACAAACGTAAATGTATTTTATTGGGATTTTATGTGATAGACCAACACAAAGTGCTGCATAACTGTGAAGTGGAAGGAAAATGATACATGGTTTCCAAATTTTATTACAAATAAAAAACTGAAAAGTGTGGCATGCAAAAGTATTCAGGCCCCCTGAGTCAATACTTTGTAGAACCACCTTTCGCTGCAATTACACCTGCAAGTCTTTTGGGGTATGTCTCTACCAGCTTTACACATCTAGACTCTGACATTCTTGCCCATTCTTCTTTGCAAAATAGATCAAGCTCAGTCAGATTGGATGGAGAGCGTATGTGAACAGCAATTTTCAAGTATTGCCAGAGATTCTCAATTGGATTTAAGTCTGGACTTTGACTGGGCCATTCTAACACATGAATATGCTTTGATCTAAACCATTCCATTGTAACTCTGGCTCTATGTTTAGGGTCGTTGTCCTGCTGGAAGGTGAATCTCCGTCCCAGTCTCCAGTCTTTTGCAGACTCTAACAGGTTTTCTTCCAAGATTGCCCTGCATTTGGCTCCATCCATCTTCCCATGAACTCTAGTCAGCTTCCCTGTCCCTGCTGAAGAAAAGCATCCCCACAGCATGTTGCTGCTACCACCATGTTTCACAGTGGGGATGGTGTGTTCAGGGTGATGTGCTGTGTTAGTTTTCCGCCACACATAGCGTTTTGCATTTAGGCCAAAAACTTCCATTTTTGTCTCATCAGACCAGAGCACCTTCCTCCGCATGTTTGTCGTGTCCCCCACATGTCTTGTGGCAAACTGCAAACGGGACTTCTTATGGCTTTGTTTCAACAATGGCTTTTCTTGCCACTCTTCCATAAAGGCCTGATTTGTGGAGTGCACAACTAATAGTTGTCCTGTGGACAGATTCTCCCACCTGAGCTGTGGATCTCTGCAGCTCCTCCAGAGTTACCATGGGTCTCTTGGCTGCTTCTCTGATCAATGCTCTCCTTGCCCGGCCTGTCAGTTTAGGTGGATGGCCATGTCTTGGTAGGTTTGCAGTTGTGCCATACTCTTTCCATTTTCGGATGATGGATTGAACAGTGCTCCATGAGATGTTCAAAGCTTGGGATATTTTTTTATAACCTAACCCTGCTTTAAACTTCTCCACAACTTTATCCCTGACCTGTCTGGTGTGTTCCTTGGGCTTTATGATGCCCAAGGAACATTGTTTGTTCACTAATGTTCTCTAACAAACCTCTGAGGCCTTCACAGAACAGCTATATTTATACTGAGATTAGATTACACACAAGTGGACTCTATTTACTAATTTACTAATTAGGTGACTTCTGAAGGCAATTGGTTGCACGATTTTATTTAGGGGTATCAGAGTAAAGGGGGCTGAATACGTTTGCACGCCACAATTTTCAGTTTTTTATTTGTAAAAAAATTTGAAAACCATGTATCATTTTCCTTCCACTTCACAATGTTGCGCCACTTTGTGTTGGTCTATCACATAAAATCCCAATGAAATACATTTACGTTTGTGATTGTAACATTACAAAATGTGGAAAAGTTCAAGGGGTATGAATACTTTTGCAAGCCACTGTATGTGTCAAATAGGTGATAAAAAGGAACAGCATACTTACTATGGTACATTTTAAGAATAAGCCATTTAGAACAGAGATAAGGAAACACTTTTTCACAGAGAGGTGTGAGTCTGTGGAATTCTCTGCCTCAGAGGGCGGTGGAGGCCGGTTCGCTGGATACTTTCAAGAGAGAATTAGATAGGGCTCTTAAAGATAGCGGTCAGGGCATATGGGGAGAAGGCAGGAACGGAGTACTGATTGGGGATGATCAGCAATGATCGCATTGAATGGTGGTGCTGGCTTGAAGGGCCAAATTGCCTACTCCTGCACCTATTGTCTATTGTCTACGTGAGTAATCACACATAATAAGCTTCTACTTTTTTTTAAATCTGTTGCTTAAGAAAAAAGATTCAAAGTGTTTTTTTTCCTTTTATTTCCATTCCATTATTTCTGCTATACCACACATGTGTCAATGAAAAAAGGAGGATGTAGTGGCCAGAAAGGAGTTGGTGCAAATGTTAGGTAGGTTCATCACGGTGAGGGCTGGCTACTAGGAACCATAGGGACTAATTGTGGTCAGTGATCAGTCAATCAAGAGGGTGGGATTTTGGCAGTTGGGAGATGCATTATGTAGTAAGGAGGAACTGGGGAGGTATCAGGATTTGTTCCATTTGTGTTGTCAATGGGTTAGGGGTCACATAGGATTGAAGCACAAGTGGATGGCATTTGACTAAGTAAAGGATGCATGCCTGAGGATTGATGAAACAGTACCACCAGGAGAGATAGCTTTGTAAAGGGAGGACTGAATAAATACATTACTTGAAAAGTAATCTACTTGATGTGGGGTCAAAACACAAGATAAGTACCATCTCAGCAGATTGCTTTAAATAATACTTAACCAGACTCACACATAGTATGAAGACTTGCCTCTGCACAAGTGCACAGGTATCCCCTGAGAATGATGGGCTATCCGTGTGTGAATGGAAATCCGACGCCTGATGTCCAGACATGCTTTGACTCTTCCATACACTAGAGCATCATATATATGGAAGATGAGGAAGGAAAATCACAAACCTCGAGTAAATTATTGATTTTACTTAATAAAATCTCATTATAGACAATAGACAATAGGTGCAGTAGACCATTCAGCCCTTCGAGCCAGCACCGCCATTCACTGTGATCATGGATGATCATCCACATTCAGTACCCCGTTCCTGCCTTCTGACCATATCCCCTGAATCCGCTATCTTTAAGAGCTCTATCTAACACTCTCTTGAAAGCATCCAGAGAATTGGCCTCCACTGACTTCTAGGCACAGAATCCCACAAATTCATGGGTGAAAAAAAAAAATCTTCATCTGTTCTAAATGGTCTACCCCTTATTCTAAAACTGTGGCCCCTGATTCTGGACTCCCCCAACATCAGAAGCATGTTTCCTGCCTCTAGTCTGTCCAATCCCTTAATAATCTTATATGTTTCAATAAGATTCCCTCTCATCCTTCTAAATTCCAGAGTATACAAGCCCAGCCACTCCCGTCAATCAACATATGACAGTACCGCCATCCCGGGAATTAACCTCGTGAACCTATGCTCCACTCCCTCAATAGCAAGAAGGTCCTTCCTCAGATTTGGAGACCAAAATTGCACACAATACTCCACGTGTGGGCTCACTAGGGCCCTATACAACTGCAGCAGGACCTCTTTGTTCCTATACTCCTCTTGTTATGAAGGCCAACATGCCATTAGCTTTCTTCACTGCCTGCTGTATCTCCTTGCTGACTTTCAGTGAATAACATATAACCATATAATACCATATAACAATTACAGCACGGAAACAGGCCCTCTCGGCCCTTCCAGTCCGTGCCGACCATTTGTTTTCCCCTAGTCCCATCTACCTGCACTCAGACCATACCCCTCCATTCCCTTACCGTCCATATACCTATCCACTTTACTTTTAAATGTTAAAATCGATCCTGCCTCCACCACTTCTGTTGGAAGCTCATTCCACACAGCCACCACCCTCTGAGTAAAGAAATTCCCCCTCACGTTACCCCTAAACTTCTGTCCCTTAATTCTCATGTCATGCCCTCTTGTTTGAATCGTCCCTACCCTCAATGGGAAAAGCTTATCCACGTCAACTCTGTCTATCCCTTTCATCATTTTAAAGACCTCAATCAAGTCCCCCCTTAACCTTCTGCGCTCCAAAGAATAAAGACCTAACTTGTTCAACCTTTCTCTGTAACATAGTTGCTGGAACCCAGGCAACATTCCAGTAAATCTCCTCTGTACTCTCTCTATTTTGTTGACATCCTTCCTATAATTAGGCGACCAAAATTGTACACCATACTCCAGAATTGGTCTTACCAATGCCTTGTACAATTTTAACATAACTTCCCTACTCCTTTATTCAATGCTCTGATTTATAAAGGCCAGCACACCAAAGGCTTTCTTTACCACCCTATCTATATGCGATTCCACCTTCAGGGAACTATGCACAGTTATTCCTAGATCTCTCTGTTCCACAGCATTCCTCAATTCCCTACCATTTACCATGTACGTCCTATTTTGATTTGTCCTGCCAAGATGTAGCACTTCACACTTATCAGAATTAATCTCCATCTGCCATCTTTCAGCCCACTGTTCCAAATGGCCCAAACCTCTCTGTAGACTTTGAAAATCTACTTCATTATCCACAACACCACCTATCTTAGTATCATATAACCATATAACCATATAACAATTACAGCACGGAAACAGGCCCTCTCGGCTCTTCCAGTCCGTGCCGACCATTTGTTTTCCCCTAGTCCCATCTACCTGCACTCAGACCATACCCCTCCATTCCCTTCCTGTCCATATACCTATACACTTTACTTTTAAATGTTAAAATCGATCCTGCCTCCACCACCTCTGCTGGAAGCTCATTCCACACAGCCACCACCCTCTGAGTAAAGAAGTTCCCCCTCACGTTACCCCTAAACTTCCGTCCCTTAATTCTCATGTCAGGACCTCTTGTTTGAATCTTCCCTACCCTTAATGGGAAAAGCTTATCCACGTGAACTCTGTATATCCCTTTCATCATTTTAAAGACCTCAATCAAGTCCCCCCTTAACCTTCTGCGCTCCAAAGAATAAAGACCTAACTTGTTCAACCTTTCTCTGTAACATAGTTGCTGGATCCCTGGCAACATTCTAGTAAATCTCCTCTGTACTCTCTCTATTTTGTTGACATCCTTCCTATAATTAGGCGACCAAAATTGTACACCATACTCCAGAATTGGTCTCACCAATGCCTTGTACAATTTTAACATTACTTCCCAGCTCGTATATTCAATGCTCTGATTTATAAAGGCCAGCACACCAAAGGCTTTCTTTACCACCCCATCTACATGCGATTCCACCTTCAGGGAACTATGCACAGTTATTCCTAGATCTCTCTGTTCCACAGCATTCCTCAATTCCCTACCATTTACCATGTACGTCCTATTTTGATTTGTCCTGCCAAGATGTAGCACTTCACACTTATCAGCATTAAACTCCATTTGTCATCTTTCAGCCCACTTTTCCATATGGCCCAAATCTCTCTGTAGACTTTGAAAATCTACTTCATTATCCACAACACCGCCTATCTTAGTATCATCTGCATACTGAATTATCCAATTTTCCACCCCATCATCCAGATCATTGATGTACATGACAAACAACAGTGGACCCAACACAGATCCTTGAGGCACCCCACTGGTCACCGGCTTCCAACCTGACAAACAGCCATCCACCATTACTCTCTGACATCTCCCATTCAACCACTGTTGAATCCATCTTGCTACTCCGCCATTAACACCCAAAGATTGAACCTTCTTAACCAACCTTCCATGGGGAACCTTGTCAAAGGCCTTACTGAAATCCATATAGACAACATCCACTGCTTTACCCTCATCAATTTCTCTAGTAACCGCTTCAAAAAATTCAAGAAGGTTTGTCAAACATGACCTTCCAGGCACAAATCCATGTTGGCTGTTCCTGATCAGACCCTGTTTATCCAGATGCTTATATATTCCCTTTGGAATGATGAACAAGAACCCCCAGATCTCTTTGTACTTCCCCTTTTCCCAACCTGACACCATTCAGAAAATAATTTGCCTTCCTGTTTTTGCCTACAAAGTTTATCCACATTAAACTGTATCTGCCATGCATCCACCCACTCACCCAACATGCCCAAGTCACCCTGCATCCTCATAGCATCCTTCAGACAGTTCACACGCCACCCAGCTTTGTGTCATCTGTAAATTTGCTAATGTTACTTTGAACCCCTTCATCTAAATCATTGATGTATATTGGACATAGCTGTGGTCTCAGCACCGAGCCTTGTGGTACCCCACTAGTCACTGCTATAGCACAATAGAACATGTTGCTGCATGAATCCGTTTTTAGCATTTTCCTGCTGATGTACACGTTCATATATTCTAAATAAAGTGCGATGAGATAATTTTAGTACAATTTCAGAAAGACTTGTTAAGGTGCTAATAAGTGTTCCAAATTGTTATGGGAAAATCTACAAGGTTTGGAGACGACCAACATCAACAAAATCAATAAAGCTGAGGACAAGAGTCTTTCTGAAAGTTCAATTGACTGGAAGGTACAAAAGGTTTTTTAATTAATGAAACCAATATTAACATTTCAAAATTGAAACATTGTTGAAGCCTGTTATTGACTTATTTATTATTCCATGACAGACTTGGCAGCAGATAGTCTGATTTTGTAGCAAGGAGCTCCAAGTAAAATGGAGCAAAATAAAAGCAGAGCAGATCTAGACTAGAGTAAGAGTCTGATCTGAAACACTGACTGTCAATGCCCCTCCACCGATGCTACCTAACCTGTTGAGTTTCTTCTAATGTGAATTTTACCGGATTTTATGCAAAAACAAATAATTTCACTGTTCCTAGGTACGTGACAATAAAGTACCATTGAATCATTGAAATGTTCGCCATTTTTGATCGCCTTCAAGCATCTGCACTCATCATCTACTTTCAACATAATTCGAGTCCAGTTTCTGCTGCATGGATATTATAAATCACACATATTTGTCAATATGCATGTACACACACGCACACACACATACACAAATGTATGGGAAGGAACTGCAGATGCTTGTTTAAACCGTTGATAGACACAAAATGGTGGAGTAACTCAGCGGAACAGGCAGCATCTCTGGAAAGAAGGAATGGGTGATGTTTTGGAAATGTACTTCCTCATTGTCTCTCCTTACCTTCCTTCACTCTGATCCATCTTTCACTAATTTTCACTGTCCCAGAATCTCCACTTCTTCAGCATCCACCAATGCTTCAGCTTCCTCCTGGCCTCCAGCTCTTGCTTTCTCCTGCATCTTGTCACTTGGCTCCTTCCTTATTCACTGCAGCAGGTATCCTCCCACTCTTTTTCCTTTGGCCCTCTGCATTTGCCAACTGCACTCCTTCACTTCACCAGTCCTCAACTCACCAACATCTAATTGTCCCCATGCTCTCCCTCAGTTTTTGCATGTTAAAAGAAATCACACACAAACACTGTCCACTCCTCAACATGAAACATCAGGATGCACAAACAGAGCGTAAAAGTAACAGAATTAAATGCTGCTCTGCAAATGGAACGCAGAACCAAAGTGCTTTGACATCCGAGTGAGGCTGAATGGGCAAGAAATGGCCAGCTCAAATAACATGAAGGGGGTATGCTTCCTTCAAGTGCAAACTGAAGGAAGATTTGTTAATCCTGGCTAAATTGGATAGGCTAGGACTTGAAAATGGGGTAAAAGCTTCAGGGATGCTGAGAGATTTGGTCTATTTGGAGTTGCTCTCTGCAGAGCGGGGACAAGTTGCGAAGAGGTGCCAGTGTGTCTGGAGCTGAGATACAATTTGTAAGCAAAGAATGAGAACATCTGCAAACCCTGTCAATTAGATGCAAAATGCATAGAATTGATTGGATGGTTGCAAAGCAGACATACACCTTGTAAATACTTGTAAATAAAGTTGCAGAGTTTGACTTTGCCGAGTGTTGATTGGATGAGGAATTGAGCCTTGTCTGGGTTTCCTGCAGATCAGGGTAAATGTTTCTAAGTTGGCTTCCTTACCAAGTTCGTTTTGAATACAATGTATTGAGCTGTTGTATTATTGGGTTAGGAGAATGTCTGTTATGTATGGGGTTAATCGATATCTGTAATTGGGTTATTAAGAGACCAGCTCCATGTGGTCCGGCCCCTCGAGGTCCCGGTACATATAAAAGTCCGCTACCATGAGGTTCAGCATCGATCTTCTGGGAGAGAGCTTGGGACTGCGTGAACATCTGCAGTGTCTCTATCTGAGGAGGCCTGAACAGGCAGAAACGAGGATCAAACCCGTGGTGGGATAGGTGCAGTAGTTGAACTGTGACGTGCTTTTGTTAAAATAAAATTAAGTTGTTTCAAGTGCTTGATTCGGTGCTTTTACTGAAACTAGACTGGGGGGGAAGCTTAGAAACGAGCAATTATCAGATTGACATAACTCACACAAAGTGATTAAGATCCAAACTATTTTATGAGCAATTCAGCAGAGGTAACTTCATCTTAACATGCAGCTCAAGACTGAGGGAGAAAGGGAAAAGGGCTAGCTATTAAACCTGTGGGTGGAGCCACAGTATGACTCATAGCATGATTGACATTGATCTACATCCTTCCTCTTAAAGAATTAAATGTAAATACAAAACTATTGACTAAATAAAGCATACATAGTAAATGATAATAAGCTGGAGGAAAGTCAAACGCAGACCAGCACGTGTGCGATATAAACTATTTCCGTTCTTCGCCACCGGGGACAAAATTGGTGGAATAATTGCTGGCGGAGATTGAAACGGCATTCCCGGTGATGAAACAGGGGACTTTGGTACAGGCGGACGAGGCGTCACCATTGGCAAAGTAACTGTTTCAGAAACAGTTTGTTGTGCTCGTTGTGCTCAGGCGGGCCGCTGCTGCTGGATGTGGATGGAACAGTCAGGATAATACGGATGTGGAGCTGGCTCATTCACAGGCAGGATATGTTGCCTACTACGTCTGTCGGTGCTGCCATCAGTATTACCAAATATGAGCGTGGCTCAGAGGGAGTTCTAGAAATCACACAGATTCGGTCATGACCTTTGTCGGTTTGCAAATAAACCACCTGCCCCTCGGTTAATGGTGGCAGCGGCCTACTTGTCTTGAATGTCACGCTTTTGTTACAGCCTGGACTGGTCTTCCGATGGTGGGACCATCTGCGGGATTAATGCCTGATCTGCTACAGGCATTGCGGCTCGGGTATGTCTTGAGAATAAACACTGAGCAGGTGAATTTAAGATGGGGTTGCAGGAGATGTTGCGCAGGTTGATCAGATCCAGGTACACATCGGAATTAGTATTGTGGGATCGTTCAATTAATTGTTTGGCACTCCTGACAGCCCGTTCAGCCAGCCCATTCAACTGAAGATTCACGGCTGCTGGTGATGTGGCAAAAACCCCAGCATGCAGCAAATTCTTTGAAGTGTTGGCTGGTAAATTGACTGCCGTTATCACAGAGCAGTTGACAAGGATCTCCATGGTCTGCGAAATAGCGAGCAAGTTGTAGAACTACCCTATGAGAAGTGGGGCTACTAGGAAGATCGATGTCAAACCAGCCAGAATATAAGTCGACAAGAACCAGGTACTGCTTGCCATGCCATTCAAATATGTCAGCTGCCACTGTAGACCATGGGAGGGCAGGAGCCGGGTGTGAGAGAAGTGGTTGCCTTTGTTGATGAGGTGCCAAACTGCACAGGATGCCACATTCTCGAGAATGTATTCAGCCATACCAGGCCAGCAAAACATGTTTTTTGCTCGTAGGACAGGTGCTTCAGCACCTGGATGCCCCGCATGGACAGGGTTAAAATACTTGCTGTGTAAAGAAGCAGGGACTGTAGCCTTGTGGCCTTTTACGATAATACCATCTTGTATGACTAGTCTATCTTGGATGGAAAAGAAGGGCCGAACTGGAAGCGGTACATTGTAATGCTTGTCAGGCCAGCCGCACTTAATCACGGTACTGTCAGCAGCAGTGTAGGCAACCAGGTCCTCCACACAGGACGAGGGAATAAAAGACACAGTCAATATCACAAAGTCGTCATCCGCTGAGGGCGGACCCTCACAGGTCTTTCAGGGAGCACGCAAGAGGGTGTCAGCCAGATGCATATCCTTACCACGTTTGTAGGTCAGAATAATGTCATACTTTTGAAGTTGAAGCAACATCCGTTGAAGGCGTGCTGGAGAGGCATGTATCAGTTTGTCAAAGGTGCTGACCAGGTGGTCAGTTTCAATCATGACAATTTGTCCAAAGATAAAGTCATTAAACTTCTTGCAGGCGAAAACGACTGCTAGCAGTTCCTTTTCAATTTGGGCGTAGCGTTGTTTTGTGTCAGTCATGGTGTGCGAGACATAGGCTACAGGCTTGCTGCCGCGACTGTCATCTTGAAGACATGCTGCGCCCAATCCTTGTTGTGAAGTGTCACAAGTCAGTGTGACCGGTCGTTTAGGGTCAAAATAAGCGAGAGTAGGGCCATAAGACATTTGCTGCTTAAGAGTGTCAAACGGCGTCTGCTGTTGCTCGTGCCAGGCCCAAACAGTGTCTTTGTGGGTAAGCTGGCGCAGCAGGGCCGATATTACACTGAAGTTCGGAATAAATTTACTCAGGTAGTTTACCATGCCAAGGAATCTCTGCAGACTAAGCACGTCTGTGGGTGCTGGTAACTCGTTGATAGCAATGGTTTATGCCAGATCAGTTTTCAGGCTGTGTTTAGTGAATGCATGGCCTACGTAGTTCACCTCACTTACTCTGAATTTGCACTTTTGAAGGTTTAACTTGAGGTTGATTGCATTGGCGCGGTCCAGGACCTTTGTTAAATTCACATCCGTGTTCTTGGATAGTTCGTCCAGCAATGAGGATATCATCTACTACAATGGAGCACGGGTAACCTGCAAACAATTGTTCCATAGCCCGTTGAAATACTTCACTTGCAGAGCTTATGCCAAAAGGCATGCGAAGGAATCTATATTGCCCGAAGGTTGTGCTGAAGGTAGTCAACTTGGAGGAGTAGCGTTCCAGAGAAATCTGCCAGAATGAACTCTTGGGATTTAGTACTGTGAATACAGTTGCTTCAGCCACATGCGCTGCATTCTCGTCCACTGTGCGCATGGGATAGTGTGGTCACTTAATGGCTGTGTTTAAGTCCAAGGGATTGATGCAAATCCGTATTGCATCATTCTTCTTCGTTGCTACGACCATGGTCGAGACCCAATCAGAGGGGTCAGCCACAGGGGCAATCACACCCAGAGACACCATTCTGTCGAATTCACTTTGAACATGGTCCCGCATAGCATGGGGAATCCTGTGTGCCGGATGGACAACTGGAAGTATCACGGGGTTAATCATAATTGTGTACTTGACAGGCAGCCTGCACAGCTTACCGTCAAACAAATTTTTGTATTGTGCCAGGATTTGTTGAGTAAAGTCGCAAGTTGTAGTCAGATGATAAACAGAAGCACTGAAAGTGACCAGTCCCAGGTTGATACAAGCCTTAACACCCAGCAGGGATGGCACATTTTCACGAACAATATAGAAACTCAGACTGTGGACACGCGAGTCATGACAGCATCGTAACTCGACTTGACCGATAGGGTGCACTGCACCTCCTGCAAATGGAAGAAGGGTGGCAGCCATAGGATTGATAGTCTCTGTTTTTCGTATTTTCTACAATTCAGATAAGGAGAGGACATTACACTGTGCACCTGTGTTGATTTTCAGAAAAAAGCTCTTGCCATTAACGAGCAAAGCGACCTTGAGACTTTGATGTTTATGAGGTCAAGTACATTGTCTGACTTTACAAGTCAGACAATGTACATCCATATCAAGATCCTCATTAGCAGACAGCATGTCCGTGGGATCCATTTGATAACACTCAGACGGGTGAATTGATCAAGTGAATTGACAGATTGTCATGTTTGAACTCTGTTGCTACGCGAGTGGCAGTATCTGAAAAAATGGTTGTGTTTTTCACAGAAGTGACAAAGCTTTCCATAAGCCGGGCAATGGTCACAGACAGCAACATGCGAACCTCTACAATTCAAACAAGTTTTTATGAGTTTAACGGCAGACCTGTCGGGCACTTGAGGAAATTGGCGAGAAGCTTGATAAAGTGTGTGGCAACATTAACATCGTGGGCAGAGTGGGGCGATGTCCCAAGATTTTAGCATGAGCATCAGCCATTTCAGCAATGCAACAGCGGTTTTCAGCAGTCTCCAGAGTGAGTTCAGTATCACAGAATAGCTCATCCCGTACTTTATCATTGAGAATTCCATAGACCAGTCGGTCACGAACTAGGCTGTCACATAAATCTCCAAAGGCACATCTACTGGCAATGTGTTTCAAAGCACTAACGTATGTTTGAACAGGTTCGCCATGTCTTTGGCTTTGCGAAAAAAATGTCGCTCCATTACTAGATTAGTACGTAACTCACATAACTGCCAAAATTTGTTTAGCAGGCAGTCAGGTTCCGGATGGACTCAGCGGGAGCAATCTGGATACCAGCCAGATCAAATGCCGGTTCATGATGAAATCTTCTGGCATGCTGAGCAGCCCGCTAGGTTGAGGAGAATCGAGGCATGAACATCTGGAGCAGCAGCCGGGTGTGCCGCGTGTATATCAATGGTGAAATCTTCTTCAAATATACACTATCGCTCGGCAAGATCTTCATCAAACACCAAAGGCTCCGGTTTTCTCAGAGCAGAAGCCATGGTAAAACATATACTAGACAAAATAAATAAATAAATAAATGTAATAGAATTAGGATAGGAGTGAGTCCGAGTTTTCTGACACCATATTGGATTGACATAACTCACACAAAGTAATTAGGATCCAAAGTATTTTATCAGTAATTCAGCACAGGTAACTTCATCTTACATGCAGCTCAAGACTGAGAGAGAAAGGGAAAATGGCTTTCTATTAAACCTGTGGGTGGAGCCACAGTATGACTCATAGCATGAGTGACGCTGATCTACAGAAGGGCAAAGGGAGTCAAGAGAGTTTTATTGTCATGTATCCCGAAACAGAACAATAAACATCCCGAAACAGAACAATAAAATTCTTACTTGCAGCAGCACAACAGGTATGTAAACATATTACTCTATAAAACTCTGTAAACAATAACTTTTTGATTAGTACCGGTTCCAGAGTGTATGGGAAGATGGCAGGAGATTGGGATTAGGAGGGAGAGATAGATCAGCCATGATTGAATGGCGGAGTAGAGATGATGGGCCGAATGGTCTAATTCTACTCCTATCACTTATGATCTCATGAACTTTGTAATCAACAAGAAAAAAGTCAATATATCTCTATTATTATAAAACTCTGATCTTGGATGTGGATGTATTTATTTGTGTGTGTGTGTTGTTTGTTTGTGATTCACATCTCCTCAAAAACACAGCACGCTAACGGTGACATTTTCACATATTCCGATAGAGATTTACCTCATGATTTCAAAAATCGCCTCAACTGAAAATTTGATTCATTATTTCTTGAGTTTTTTATTAAAAATTTTCACAAATCTGATGTATTTTTTAAAGCTAACGAACCATTGACATCACAATGGCTCTGCTCCTCGCGGCCATCTGCGCACAGTTTTCAAAGCGCTGCGAGTTACGTTAATCCCACTCCCCCCCCCCCCAGGACTGGCAGTCAACTCGCGCTCGGCTGGTATACCGCACCGCCCCGCCCGCAGCACAGCCACCCTCCCTTCCCCGGGCTCTGGATAGAAGCTGCTGAATATGCAGTAATTTGGTTGGGCTTCCGAGGGCTTCAGAGGTCCTGCGAGGTCCCGCCGCCCGCTCGCCGAGTTCAAGTCCGCCTTCTCCCTCTCTCTCCCCTCCTCTCCCCGCCCCCTTCTCTCCCCCATCTCCCCCCTCCTCCCCCTTTCCTCTCCCCCCTCCCCCCTCCTCTACCCCACTCTCCCTCCTCACCCTCCCCCCTGCTCCACCCCACTCCCCCTCCTGTACCCCCTTCCACCCTTCTCTCTCCCCCACTCCCCCTCTCCACCTCCCTGACCCCTCTCCCACTCTCCCCCCTCTCTCCCCGCTCTCTCCCTACCCCTCTCTCCCTCCTCCTCTCCCTCCTCCCCCCTCCTCCCTTCCCCCCCCCCCTCCCCCTCCCCCTCTCTCCCCTTCCCCCCTCCCCCCACCTCTCCCTCCTCTCACACCCTTCTCTACAAAAAAACACAATATTCTGGTGAAGCATGACTGGTAGAAGGGAGAAATAAAATACTTGATGCAATCATGTCACATTCAACAACTTGCCAGAAAAATATGTACAAAATCTCTTAGCATCAGTTAGATTATGCCATCGTCCAAACGAAAGACTGCAAGGATATCTCTATGTACAGCAACATCACAGGTACTTGATCATTGTGTTGACAACACCTTATTTGGTCTGTAATCTCCATCAGTTTTCACCCAAAACCAATGTAAACACAGACATTTTGCCAAAACAAAAACATTCAAAGGTCTCAAGGGCTTTGCACAATTAACTGCTTCTGCATACAACACTTCACAAATAAAGAGAATTCCCTATCAACGTGAGCCACAAAGTGTCCACTGCATTTGGATTACCACCGGTTCATTACAATTTGCAGCTATGAACAAACTCTTCGGTTCTATACCAGAAAATATCTATGTTGGTGTGACGAAAGTGGATCACAGATCCAGAGACTGGTTTACTGAAAACACAAGGCATTTCTATGATTGGAAGGTTGACTATGCCTCAAGGAAAACTAAATAGAACAATAGGCAATTCACGGCCAAGCTTTAGACTTTAGAGATTCAGCATGGAAATGTGCCCTTCAGCCTACCAAATCCATGCCAACCACCAATCCCTGTACCAAACCTAACTATTCAGCTCAGCTTCTCCATGGTGCTTAGCTAGCAAAATCTGGAAAGGTCATATGTCAACCAGAAAACAACAAGAAGAGACAAGAAATTGCAGATGGTGGAATCTTGAGCAATAGAGAAATACTGGAAAAACAGTAGGTCAGGCATTATCTGTGGAAGGAATGGGTTTTGGGTCTGGATCCTTCTTCAGGAATATGGGGCAGAGAGCTGGAAAAAAGTGATGAGGCAAATGTGGTGGATTCAGCTGGGGTGGAATGATTGGCAGATGGGTGGAGTAAGCACAAAAACCTAGAGTGAAAAAGGAAACAAAAGAATGTCAGAGAAGGAAAGTAGAAGTGAAATGTAAAGACAGAAGGAAGGATATTCAGGGAAGGGGACAGGGGGAAGGGATAATAAAAGGGAAAACGTGGAACTCGAGAATGGGAGATGAGCGTACAGAGGAGGTGAAAGGAGCATAGTGAAGTAAATGATGGGAGATGGTAGGAGAAATGTGTCCAAACTTGGGTGGGGGCAGAGGGAGAGGGAAGGTAGGCAGGTATTACTTGAAATTGGGGAATTCAATGTTCATTTCATTGGATTGTAAGCTTCCAGAGCAGCCCATCATGTGCAACCTTAACAAAGGCCTACTGACATCTATGTAGACTATGTCTACAGTGCCTTCATCAACCTTCGTGGTTATTTCTTTAAAAAATTCAATTAAATGCACGAGACACAATCTCCCATGTACAAAATTCGTATCCCTAATCGTGTCTTCATGTCTTTCTCAGTAAAAAAGAGGAGAAATATTCATTGAGGGCCTTTTGAAGAAGTAACAAGAACAGTTGACAAATTCAAAGTTATAGAAGGTCCAACCTTGATTTGATTTCCCAAAATGCACTTATCGGAATTAACCCCCATTAACGATCCCTCAGTTCACTTGTCCAGCTGATCAAGATCCTGCTATAAATTTTGATAACCATCTTCGTTATCGAGGAAACCACCCACTTTAGTGTCATCTTCAAACTTACTAATCACACTTAGTACATTCTCATCCATATCATTGATATAAACCACAAAAGCAATGGGCCCAGCACCGATCCCTGAGGCACACCACTAGAGAAAGGCCTGCATTCTGAAAAACAACCTTCCACCATCATCCTCTGTGTCTTTCCATGAAGCCAATGCTCTATCCAGTTGGGAATCCATTTAAGGGAAGCTAGAGAAACACATGAGGTAGGAATGAATAAAGGGTGTTTTTGAGAATGATTAGCATGAGCCTTGTCTGGAACCTAATCACCACCAAACTGCTTACTTGTTAGAATAAATAGCTTGTAAATAGAGCAAATTGAAAGATAATAATCCCTCAGCCTCATTATTAACATATATAATGAAAACGTGGTAAGACAACACAATGGCTTCCTTTGGGGAAAATAGCTTCATAAAATCAATGATAAAACATAACATTATACTAGTTGAACATACCTAATAAAATTAAGTTATCATATCTGCAACATTAAAAAAAAATCTCAATAGTTACTTCTGTTGAAGCTGTATACATTTATTGACATTGATAAGAACCAGGATGAGTTTAAACAATTTATTCCAGCGATCAAATCCATTTCATAAAACTCAAGCTTAATCTATTAATCATTCTAATATATGTACACTTAAGACTAATTATTTAGCCTGATTCCAATCTGCAGAGGATTACTGTTCTTCCATTTTGATGCATTGCAGACATGATGGCATTAAACTGTAAAACATTACAGTCAGAACATGAATGTACAGTAACACAACTACAAACACTTTAAACTTTATTGGTGTACTAAAATGTCTCAACACGTGTACGTGTATATTGACAAGGTTTAGACACACAACGCAGAGAAGAATAAATTCCCTTGTCAAAAGCTTTGGTTATCTGATTGTTGGAAGAACACAAGAAATAGAAATAGATTGTTTGACCCCTTGCATCAGCTCCAACAACAATAACTGGGCTGATCTTTTATCTCGGTGCACCTTACCAACCCATATGCCTTGATTAATTTAATGTATAGATTTTCCCTCAAAGAACAAACTCAGGGAATTCATCTCAATAAATTATTTCTGCCTCAATTAAATTTGGATGTCAGAGGGAAGTCGTCTTTCCTACTGTACTCAGTACTTGCAAAGAAGGCCAAGGTCCATTCACCTTTCTACTTACTTGCTCAAGTTTACATTCCAGTGATTCAAGGACAAAGACATAGAACTTCCTTCGAACCCCAATACATTTCAATCTTTCACTTTAATCAAAACTATTTTTTCTATGTTTTTTTCTATCACAGTGAAACAAACCATATCCACCAACCTTCCCTTATTTCTTCTGCCCATTAAGTACGGTCTCAACCCGAAACGTCACACATTCCTTCTCTCCGTTGCTGCCTGTCCCGCTGAGCTATTCCAGCTTTTTGTGTCGATTTACAGGGTATTCAACAATGTTTGCCCTTTCATTATTCCATGTTGACTTCTCCCAATTCTATTATTAAGTATGTGTCAGAAAGAACTGGAGATGCTCGTTTAAATCGAAGGTAGACACAAAATGCTGGAATAACTCAGTGGGTCAGGCAGCATCTTTGGAGAGGAATGGGTGATGTTTCAGGTCAAGACCCTTCTTCAGACTGCTGTCAGGGGAGGGGGCGGGACAAAGATAGAATGCAGTCGGAGACAGAAAGACTAGTGGGAGAACTGGGAAGGGGGAAGGGATAGAGAGGGAAAGCAAGGGCTATCTGAAGTTAGAGAAGTCAATATTCATACTACTGGGGTGTAAACTACCCAAGCGAAATATGAGGTGCTGTTCCTCCAATTTGCGCTAGGCCTCACTCTGACAATGGAGGCGCCCAGGACACAAAGGTCAGATTGGGAATGGGAGGGGGAATTGAAGTGCTGAGCCACTGGGAGATTAGGTAAGTTAATACGGACTGCGCAGAGGTGTTCAGCGAAACGATCGTCGAGACTGCGCTTGGTCTCACCAAATCTTTAGGAAATGGGGGTTCTCCTCTTCCATTACAGATGAGGCTCTCACTAAGGTCTCCTCGATATCATGCAGCTCCGCTCTTGCTCCCCCTCCCCCCATTCAAAGCAAGGACAGAGTCCCCTTTTCCCTCACCTTCCACCCCATCAGCCGTCGCATACAGCATATAATCCTCCAACATATTCGCCACCTCCAAAGGGATCCCACTACTGGCTACATCTTCCCATCTACTTTCCGCAGAGACCGTTCCCTCTGAAACTCCTTGGTCAACTCGGCCCTTCCCACCCAAACCACCCCCTCCCCAGGTACTTTCCCCAGCAACCGGAGGAAATGCAGCACATGTCCCTTCACCTCCCCCCTCGACTCCATCCAAGGACCCGAACAATCATTCCAGGTGAGGCAGAGGTTCACTTGCACCTCCTCCAACCTTATCTAGTGTATCCGCTGTTCCAGGTTTCAACTTCCTCTTCATCGGCGAGACTAAGCGCAGGCTCGGCGATCGTTTTTGTTGAACACATCCGCTCAGTCTGTCTTAACCTACCTGATCTTCCGGTGGCTCTGCAATTCAACTCCCCTTCCCATTCCCAATCTGACCTTTCTGTCCTGGACCTTCTCCATTGTGCAAATTGGAGGAACAGCACCTCATATTTTGCTTGGGTAATTTACACCCCAGCGGTATGAACATTGACTTCTCTAACTTCAGATAGCCCTTGTTTTACCTCTCTATCCCTTCCTCCTTTCCAGTTCTCCCACTAGTCTTACTGTCTCTGACAATCTATCTTTGTCCCGCCCACTCTCCTGACATCAGTCTGAAGAAGAATCTTGACTCGAAACGTCACCCATTCCTTCTCGCCAGAGATGCTGCCTGACCATCTATTATTAAGTACCTTGATATCAATGTAATTTATCTGTGTTCACCATTTTCTCTCTCCTTCTCTTCTTAAATAGTGGAATTACATTTCCTACCCCCCAATCAATGGGAATCAGTGAAATTTTGAAAGAAAATAATGGATGCATACATTTTTTCCAAAGCCATCTCTTGAGATACTAATTGGGCTATAGAATCTTTCATTCACACTGCGGAGGCTCTTTAGATCTTAATTCTGTCAAATTATGAGCACTTGGCCCATGGCCTTCTCCATATAGACAATTTATGTGCTTTTCCAGAAACCTCTTAAATGTGGTGAGAGTATCATATCAATCCTTAAGTACTCTTTTCATAAAGTAAACCATATAATTCAATGATTTTTTACAACTGAAATGCTTAATGCGACCAGTTTATAACCCTTATCCAATGAAAAGCAGGTAAACGTTACCAGGCATTCCATAATTCCAAATGTAAAGCCAATAAAGTTTATGTTTGAATCTACGTCATTTTTCAATTGTACAGCACTTACCACTTGTCCATTCTGTGGGTTTTTATGGGCATAAGGTGGGCCTCGAATGTGATTCCACATTTGTCCAGATGTCATGGCAAATACCACACACTATAAAAAAATAAGAATGCCCATTTTTAAGACCTTTTCAATATATTCACTTATGTCCCATAAATCTGGCACAACAAACATTTCCTTCAGTGGAATAAGAAACTGGCCTGACCGGGTTTTGCAATGAAGACCACCAATTTAAATAAACAATAAACCCGCAAGGAGACAAATTGGCTGCCATTCAAAGAGATGATGAAAACAGTGTTCCTTGCTGAAGACAGAGATGTAAATGCATGAGTAGAGACGGCAAAGCAAGTCAGTGTAGTCTGTCAATTTTATGGATTTTGGAGCAGGCAAGAGATAAATTTAATCGTAGGAAACTGTTTCCAAACAGATGGGAATATCTTAATCGTGCATCGCTAATATATTTTGTAAAAACGCACCACGGAACAATTTTCCATTAGCTGAGCCACCAGATGTCATTAAAAGCAGAAAATGGTGGAAACAATCAGTACGTCTGACAGTACCGAAAGGGAGTGAACGGTGTCACATTCTGGTCCATGGTCAATCAAAACTAGAAAAAATATAGATGATCTATTTCAGGCTGGAATGATGTTTCAAGAAAGCTGGAGATAATAAATAGGAAGCCTTGTTTCGCAGCATACTGATAAGGCCACACCTGGAGTAATATGAATTTTTGATTCACTTATTCACTTATTTACAAAAGGAGATACTAGCATTGGAGGCAGTCCGAATAAGATTTACTAGGTTAAATTATGGGATTAGAATGCTGTCCTATCATGAGTCTAATTTGCGAGTTTAGAAGAGTTTGCGCTCGACTTAAACTCGCAGCATGGTCGACACGTGGTCCTAGGAAGTCATTGTAACTCTCCTTCATGCTCGAGGGAAGTTCCCGCAGGCCTATGTTTGGTCGAGGAAAATGTTTCAGCATGCTGAAAAATGTTCCTCGAGTAAAAATTGGTTGGCATGGTTCTTTGAACTCATGGAGTGGGGTTGCTACGTAGTTATAGGCAGTCGAGGTAGCCGTAGGCAATCTCCTTTGCTAACACTGGCATTTTAATTGGCTCATTGGAGTTTTCAGAACCAAGGAAAACCGACCAGTAATGTTAAATGCACATTAAACTTTATTAAAAGTTGTTTGGCTTCTTAAAAGTGTCTCCACTTCTTCTCTCCTCTTCTCTAATTGGCCCACTGGAGTTTGCAGAACCAAGGAAAACCGACCGGTAATGTTAAATGCCAACTAAACTTTATTAAAAGTTGTCTGGCTTCTTAAAAGTGTCTCCATTCCTTCTCCCTCTCTTCTCCCCTCTTCTCCCCTCTTCTCTCTCATTCTCTCCCCCCTCCCCTCCGCACTCTCTAAAGGACCTACCTACCGTACACTGTGCCAGCCGTCTTTTACCCTCCTGTTCATCGCGGGTGTGAATTTCAGACTGCGCTCCCCCGCTTTCCCTGGCACCCGCCTTTGCGATGTGTTTGTGTGTGTGTGTGTGCGCGTGCGTGTGTGCGCGTGCGTGTGTGCATGCGTGCGTGCATGTGTGTGTGCTGACGGTCGATCAAGCTCATGGTTTCATCGCTGACGGTTGATCCAGCTCGAGGTTTTACAGGCGAGTGCCGTCGAACTTGAAGGTCGAAGACAGTTGCTAAAAAGTTTCGTTAGTGGGTCATGCCCTTCACTAATAAAATTGATCTGTAAACTTTGGGGTTTGGAAGAATGAGCGGTAATCATATCGAATAATATAAGGATTTTCGGGACATAACAGAGTAGACGTCAAGATGTTTCATAAGTGGGATAATCTTGAGCAATAACCCTCTTGTCAGAATAAGTGATGCTTCGTCATCACAAAATGTTAAATTTACTCATATCTCCTCTGCAAATGAAGTATATAGCTGCATACTGCAAGACCTTGATAACATTGTCTTTTGAGGAATCGTAAAGAACAAGTGATGTGAGGAAAAATAGATACAAATGCTGGAGTAACGCAGTGGGTCTGGCAGCATCTCTGGAGAAAACGGATAGATGATGTTTCAGATCGGGACCCTTTTACGGACTCAACCTTCAGTCTCAGACTGAGTGTTCAGTCTGAATAAGGGTCCCGACGTGAAACGTCACCTATCCAATTTCTCTAGAGATGCTCCTTGACCCGCAGATTTACTCCTGCATTTAGTGTTTATTTTTGGTATAAACCATCATCTGCAGTTCCTCTCTATTACAAAGTGAAATGAGCAACTGCCATCCCCTCAATATTGTCAACTAGATCAGTTTGGCGGCAGTTTGTCTTATATGCTCTTAAATCTGATTTTCATGAACCTCGTGTTTGAATATTTGTCCTTTAAAACTCCAAAAGTACTAACTCCCAAATGTAGCTTATTGTTGGGACCAAGCAAAAGGTACTGCAGATTATTTACTCTTGTACCAGTGTGACACATTTCTGATTGCACCACCACTCACCTCCATGTGAGATCTTAAACAACCAAATATTAATCACTTTTGTGTCTACCCTCATGGAAATAAAGATTAAAGCTCAACCAGCACTTGTACAGAATTGGTTTTAACCAAACCCATTCATTGCAAACTGCATCCATGAACAGTTAAAATCAATGGGAACATTTTCTCAATCTAAAATTCTCACTTTCTCAATTGAAAGAGCAACAGGGGTAATCTCCTGAAACTGCACATGCAAATCAGTTGTGAAAAAAATGAGAACCAGTGCACAGAAGGGCCATAAGAAGTAAGTTAAATTGAAAAAAAGATTGATCTTGATCTCATTGACTGATAATTTCCAAAGGGAACTGTCAGCTATCAGCCATTTGTGCCTGAGGAAATCTCTGACAAGTACACCTGAGTAAAAAGATCCATTGAATACAACAGTGCAGCAGTGACTCCCTGAAGATTCAAAACTTTATACAAGGGTGGACTTGTGTTAGAATGTCAGACTCATTTAATAATATATACAGTGATTATACACATATATTATGTACATTTCAAATATTTTACATCCTGCTTAATTATTTGAATATTTCAATAGTTTTCAAGTTTCTATCGGAGTCATTTCCGAATAGTTTGCAAGCTTTTGACAGCTAGTGGGCTGTATTGGCCTTGTTCAGCCATTTAATTCAGGAGAAGAAATGGTCAGTTGAGTATTTCAAGGAGGCAATGCTGATATGATTTGGTCCACATCTCCTTTTGGGAGCAACTTTGGGATGCATGCCCATATTGCACATTTAAGTAGTACTGTAATTGCAGAAATAGCCAATTTATAACCGATTATTTACTGTGTATTTACTATGCCACGTATACCTCACTTCAGCCAAATGTGGACGTATTGCGGTAAATTCAGAGAAAAAATGAACGTAGAACGTTGAACCGTACTGGAAAGAAACAGGCCCTTTGGCCTACAGTATCTGTGCTGAACATGAGGCCGAGTTAATATCCATTGCTTGAATTTGATCCATATCCCTCCATTCCCCGCATATCCATTGCCTGTCTAAAAGTCTCTTGAATTCCACTATTTTATCACCTTCCACCACCACCCTCGCAGACACATACCAAGCACCCACCTCTCTCTGTGTAAAAAACATGCCTTGCCACTCTACTTTAAAAATGTCCCCACTAAACTTCTAGTCTTTGACAGTTCCACCCTGGGGAAAATATTCTAACTGTTTACCCTATCTAAGCCTCTCAAAATTTTATATATTTCTATCAGATCTCAACCTCAAATATACACGAGAAAACAATCCAAGTCTGGCCAACCTCTCCTTAAAAACGAATACCCGCTAATCCAGGTAGCATTCTGTAAAACATCTTCTGCACCCTCTCTAAAGCTTCCTGCAATGAGGTGACCAGAACTGTCCACAATATTCCAAACATGCAACATGACTTTCTGAAATATATATTCAATAACTTGTCCAATGAAAGCAAATATATCATTATGACTTATTTACCATTCTATCTACTTGTGTTGCCACTCTTAGGGAGCTATAGACTTGGATCTCAAGGTCCTTTTGTACATCAATGCCACAAACTGCATTCAACCTCCCAAAGTAGTCTTGGATTAAATTCCAACTGCCATTTCTCCCACCTTATTTGTAACTGATCTATATCCCGCTGACAGCTTTCCACATTCCCTGTGATTCCAACAATTTTGGTGCCTTTTGTAAACTCACCACCCAACCCGTCTACATTTACATCCAAGTTGTTTATATCTATCACACCTCCCAGGCCTTGTTTCAACACAGCTTCCCTCTCTCCTCTTTATACTAGCTATCTTCCCTCATTCCTGATGCAGGTTCTTAACCCAAAACATCAACAATTCCCCTCCCTTCCTCTTTATGATGGTGCTCCATTGAGTCGCTCCAGCAGTTTGTCTTTTGATACAAGTATAACCTGTCAGATAATTTAGAAAATCTTACAAATTATCGTAATTAATGTTTGCATTGACATAATTAGCTGCATATGTAAAATATCCATTAAAAGCTGTAATTAACTGAACAATCTCATGGTAATCTGAATACATACCAGAGCAGCCATGGCCCAACCAGTTTTATTGTAGATGAATTCCAGGTTATTTCTCCGCAAATACAATAGTCCTCCTACGAGTGAAACAAGGAGAGCCAAGGCAATGGTGCCTGAATAGTTAGGTGGCCTAAACACACGAATCTGAAAAACAAATAAATATATCCCTGAATCAACTTGTTATTTATCTACCTGCTAAGTTAACTGTAATCGGTACAACTGGAGAGCAGCACAGTTGTGCAATTGATAGAGCTACTGCCTCACAACTCTAGTGTTATACGAGAATTTTGCCCGAAGTCTGTGGCCCATAGCGCTGTAGCCATAGCGTTATGTTTAAAGCCCATAACATTGTGGCCATAGCGCTATGTTTAAAGCCCATAACGCTGTGGCCATAACGCTATATTTAAAGCCCATAGCGCTATGATTAAAGCCCATAGCGCTATGATTAAAGCCCATTCGCCATGTTTAATGCCCATAGCGCTATGTTTAAAGCCCATAACGCTGTGGCCATAGCGCTATATTTAAAGCCCATAGCGCTATGTTTAAAGCCCATAGCGCTATGTTTAAAGCCCATAGCGCTATATTTAAAGCCCATAACGCTATATTTAAAGCCCATAGCGCTATGTTTAAAGCCCGTAACACTATGATTAAAACCCATAACACTGAGGTCATAGCACCTTGTTTAAATCCCATAGCGCTATGTTTAAAGTCCATAGCGCTATGATTAAAGCCCATACGCCATGTTTAAAGCCCATAGCGCTATGTTTAAAGCCCGTAACGCTATGTTTAAAGCCCATTGCACTGTGGCCATAGTGCTATGTTGAAAGCCCATAGCGTTGCAGCCAGCAGCTATGTTTAAATTCCCACGCGGCCCAGATTTCTTCCAATACTATCTGAGTGGTTTGTACATTCTCCCTGTGACAACATTAATTTGTAATGGATTGTTTAGTTACTTCCTACATCCCAGAAATGTGCAAGTTGGTAAATTAATTGGCCACTGTAATTTGCTTCTCATGAGCCGGTGAGTAGTGGAATCTGGAGAGGAATTCATATGCAAAGAATAAAGTGGGGTAGGATAGGATTAATAGAGAAATAAGTTGATAGTTGCACAGAGTCAATGGTCCTGTGGAAATATCACTATTAGGATGCAGTTTCTTGAAAGACCACAAAGAAAAGCAAATACAGTTTATTACAGGGATCAATGTCTACCATCCCTTTTAATTGCAATATTATTTAATGGCAAAATGAAAATAGAAAATGCTGGACACATTCAGCTGGTCAAGCAGCATTAGTGGAATTATGATTGATGAAGGGTATTCCACATGAAATATTTCTTCTCCCACAGATGCTGCCTGACCTGCTGAATGTTGCCAGCACTTTTTGTTTTAATTTCTTAAGAGGGCCTTATTTGTTGCGTGTCCTCCCTTTGGGTATCGAACTAGCTTGAATATATTACTTCCAAAGATAGACACAAATAGCTGGATTAATTCAGCCGATCAGATAGCATCTAAGGAGGAAAGGAATAGGTGACGTTTCGGGTCGAAACCCTTCTCGAGAGCATCCAATGTTCCAATGCAATTTGTGGTCAGATTACCGGCAAGATTCCAGTGCACAAATTCATCCAAGCCCCTTGTGCTACACAAAGAGTTGTACCTGCGACTGAATGTTGTAAACTAATATTTTAAAAAGACTTCACAATGGAACTGCTAATATTCCGTCATATAGACACAAAATGCTGGAGTAACTCAGCGAGACAGGCAGCATCTCTGGAGAGAAGGAATGGTTGATGTTTCAGGACGAATGGGTGAAACAACTCAAAACATTAATTAGTCTATATAATTAAATAATACATAATATAATATATAATACAATCAAATAAGTGCTCTGTTAAGGTAACAAACAAAGGAAAATAACCATTATACAAATCTATAGTGGCAGAAATTCAGAATCACTAACAATATTCAAAGTAAAGCAAGAACTACATTAAAATTAAATACAATGAAACCTTCACTTCAGACTATTTCTAACAACTTACATGGACATCAGTTCGGTCAGCTATCCACTTTGCTAGCTGCTCAGCTGCAAATCCGATTCGCTGGAGGTCAAAGGTGTCAGCTCTCTTGGGTTTGCCTTTTGGTGGAAAATGCATGAATGTGGGAGCAGAATTCATATTTAACTGCAAAACAAAAAAATATATATTGCCTGAACATGTTAATTAAGTTTCCATTACATTACACACTTACGGCATGTCATTTATTTTTATCATACTTTATAGAAAAATAATTTTATGTGATATGGGCATTATTACCTTATTACCTATTCCTAATTGTGCTAAAGATGTTGTCTACATCCAGTCAACTTAAACAAGATCCCATCCCAAGACACGTTTCCTTCCCATTCCATTACGACATATCAAAGGGATAGCTCCTCATGGCTACCTGGATTTCTCTTCTGTTCCGACTAATCACTCCCCATTTTAAAACTGACCCAATGTAACCACAGAATTTGCTATACCTGTCCTTGCACGTGCTCTCTTTCCATCATCCAGGGCCCCAAATAGTCCCCAAACAACGGGGAGAAAAGTTGCGGTATGTGAAGAAGAAAAAAATAATTAAGACCAAAGTTGGACCCTTGAAGACTGAAAAAGGTAAATTTATTATGGGGAACAAGGAAGTTGCAGATGAGTTGCAGATGAGTTGAACAGGTACTTTGGATCTGTCTTTACTAAGGAGGTCACAAACAATCTTCCTGATATAGTAGTGGCCAGAGGATCTGGGGTGACGGAGGAACTGAAGGAAATCCACATTAGGCAGGAAATGGTGTTGGACTGAAGGCTGATAAATCCCCAGGGTCTGATGGTCTGCATCCCAGGGTACTTAAGGAAGTGACTAGAAATCGTGGTTGCATTGGTGATAATTTTCCAGTATTCTATAGACTCAGGATCAGTTCCTGTAGATTGGAGGGTAGCTAATGTTATCCCACTTTTTAAGAAAGGCGGGAGCGAGAAAACAGGGAATTATAGACCAATTAGCCTGACACCGGTGGTGGGGAAGATGCTGGAGTCAATTATAAAAGATGAGATAGCCGAATATTTGGTTAGCAATAACAGGATCGGTCCGAGTCAGCATGGATTTACGAAGGTGAAATCATGCTTGACTAATCTTCTGAAACTAGGAAAATGGACAATGGAGAGCCAGTGGATGTAGTGTACCTGGACTTTCAGAAAGCATTTGATAAGGTCCCACATAGGAGATTAGGGCAAAATTAGGGCACATGGTATTGGGGGTAGAGTGCTAACATGGATAGAGAGGTGCTTGGCAGGAAACAAAGAGTATGGATTAACGGGTCCCTTTCAGAATGTCAGGCAGTGACTAGTGGGGTACCGCAAGGCTGGGTGCTGGAACCGCAGCTATTTACAGCATACATCAATGATTTGGATGAAGGGAGACTGTGGCCCCTGCTGCCAGAATCAGGGGCCACAGTGTAAGAATAAGGAGAAAGCCATTTAGAACAGAGACGAGGAAACACTTTTTCTCACAGAGTGGTGAGCCTGTGGAATTCTCTGCCTCAGAGGGTGGTGGAGGCTGGTTCTCTGGATGCTTTCAAGAGAGAGCTAGATAGGGCTCTTAAAAATAGCTGCGTCAGGGGATATGGGGAGAAGGCAGGAACGGGGTACTGGTTGGAGATTATCAGCCATGATTACATTGAATGGCGGTGCTGGCTCGAAGGGCCGAACTCCTGCACCTATTGTCTATTGTCTGTTGTCTTCCAGATGAAGGAGCAATTCACATGCCCTTCTTTCAATCCAGTGTACAACATTTGGTGTTCATAATGTGATCTCCTCTACATCGGTGAAATCAAAAGTAGTTTTGTTAATCGTCGTGTGTAACACCTGTGTTTAGTACACAAGAGTAACTCTATACGTGCTGCCATTTTAATTCCCCATTTTCTTCTCGCTCGTCCTCATCAGATGTGCCAGACAGAAGCTGGATGAGAATATACGCGTGATTAGTAAGTTTGCAGATGACATGAAAACAGATGGTATCATAGACAGCAAAGATCGTTATCAAAATTTACAGCAGGATCTTGATCAGCTGGGCAGGTATGCAGACAAGTGTGATGTGTTGCACTTTGGGAAGTCGATACAGGGCAGGATTTTCACAATGAACATAGGGTCCTGGGAAGTGTTGTAGAGCAAAGGGATCTAGGAGTACAAGTACATAGTCCCCTGAAAGTCACGACAAAGGTAGAAAGGGTGATGACAAAGACTTTTGGCATAATGGGCTGACGAACAACAATAACAACATTTAAAAGACTTTTGGACAGGTACGTGAATAGCAATAATTTGAGGGATGTGGGCCCTATGAGAACAAATCACACTAGCTTAGATGGGGAATCTTGGCCAGCATGGATCAGTTGGACCAAAGGGTCTGTATCCACGCTCTATGTCTGGGCATATTGCAGCTTTCAGAACTTAATATTCAATTTTTCAATTTAGCTTATTGTATGTTTTTTTTCCTCTATAATCACTTGGCACTTCTGCCTGTCATAATTTTGACAGTTATTTGCGTTCCATTAGTACAGTCTCGTCTGCTGGTCCTGTACCACAGCCTTGCTATTAGTGATAACTTCATTCTGACTCTCGGACCAGACTGAAAGCATTCCCTTAATAAAAAAAATGTGGGAAACACATTGGGCTGCAGGAACAACTGAAACTACAGTTTTCAGTCACATCTCCCCAGCATATTGGCCAATATCCCAGCTAAGCTAATTGTATAGGTTTAGCACGTCTCCAACAACTTTTACCAAATTCTACAGATGCACTATTGAAAGTTTGGCAACAGCTCCGTCCAAAAATGCAAAACATTGCACAGAATTGTCAATGTAGCCCAGTCCATCGCACCAACTGTCCAACACCCCATCGACTTAATCGACACTTCATGCTGCCTTGGGAAAGCAGCCAACATAATCAATTATAATTTTTTAACTCAGTCATGGTATCTTCTCTCCTCTCTCATCAGGCAGTAGATACAAAAGTATGAAGAGTATATCATCAAATTCTGGAATATCTTCTTCCCTACTATTTACTAAACTCTTGAACGGGCCTCCCATAAACTAAGAGTGTAGTTCCAATATCCCAGCGTGCTCATTGCAGACCATATAACCATATAACCATATAACAATTACAGCACGGAAACAGGCCCTCTCGGCCCTTCCAGTCCGTGCCGACCATTTGTTTTCCCCTAGTCCCATCTACCTGCACTCAGACCATACCCCTCCATTCCCTTCACGTCCATATACCTATCCACTTTAGTCTTAAATGTTAAAATCGATCCTGCCTCCACCACTTCTGCTGGAAGCTGATTCCACACAGCCACCACCCTCTGCATAAAGAAGTTCCCCCTCACGTTACCCCGAAACTTCTGTCCCTTAATTCTCATGTCATGCCCTCTTGTTTGAATCTTCCCTACCCTCAATGGGAAAAACGTATCCACGTCAACTCTGTCTAACCATTTCATCATTTTAAAGACCTCAATCAAGTCCCCCCTTAACCTTCTGCGCTCCAAAGAATAAAGACCTAACTTGTTCAACCGTTCTCTGTAACATAGTTGCTGGAACCCTGGCAACATTCTAGTAAATCTCCTTTGTACTCTCTCTATTTTGTTGACATCCTTCCTATAACTAGGCGACCAAAATTGTACACCATACTCCAGAATTGGTCTTACCAATGCCTTGTACAAATTTAACATTACTTCCCTACTCCTATATTCAATGCTCTGATTTATAAAGGCCAGCACACCAAAGGCTTTCTTTACCACCCCATCTACATGCGATCCCACCTTCAGGGAACTATGCACAGTTATTCCTAGATCCCTCTGTTCCACAGCATTCCTCAATTCCCTACCATTTACCATGTACTTCCTATTTTGATTTGTCCTGCCAAGATGTAGCACTTCACACTTAACAGCATTAAACTCCATCTGCCATCTTTCAGCCCACTTTTCCAAATGGCCCAAATCTCTCTGTAGACTTTGAAAATCTACTTCATTATCCACAACACCACCTATCTTAGTATCATCTGCATACTTACTTATCCAATTTTCCACCCCATCATCCAGATCATTGATGTACATGACAAACAACAGTGGACCCAACACAGATCCCTGAGGCACCCCACTGGTCACCGGCTTCCAACCTGACAAACAGCCATCCACCATTACTCTCTGACATCTCCCATTCAGCCACTGTTGAATCCATCTTGCTACTCCGCCATTAACACCCAAAGATTGAACCTTCTTAACCAACTTTCCATGGGGAACCTTGTCAAAGGCCTTACTGAAATCCATATAGACAACATCCACTGCTTTACCCTCATCAATTTCCCTAGTTACCGCTTCAAAAAATTCAAGAAGGTTTGTCAAACATGACCTTCCAGGCACAAATCCATGTTGACTGTTCCTGATCTGACCCTGTTTATCCAGATGCTTATATATATTATCTCTAAGTATCCTTTCCATTAATTTGCCCACCACTGACGTCAAACTAATGGGTCTATAATTGCTAGGTTTATTCTTTGAACCCTTTTTAAACAATGGAACAACATGCGCAGTACGCCAATCCTCCGGCACTATTCCCGTTTCTAATGACATTTGAAATATTTCTGTCATAGCTCCTGCTATTTCTACACTAACTTCCCTCAGTGTCCTAGGGAATATCCTGTCAGGACCTGGAGACTTATCCACTTTTATATGTTTCAAAAGTGTCAGTACTTCCTCCTCTTTGAATCTCATAGTTTCCATAGCTACTCTACTTTTTCCCCTTAACTCAGAGTTCAATATCCTTCTCCTTGGTGAATACCGAAGAAAAGAAATTGTTCAATATCTCCCCCATCTCTTTTGGCTCTGCAGATAGCTGTCCATTCTGGTTCTCTAATGGTCCAATTTTATCCCTCGTTATCCTTTTGCTATTAATATAGCTGTAGAAACCCTTTGGGTTTACTTTCACCTTTCTTGCCAAAGCAACCTCATATCTTCTTTTAGCCTTCCTAATTTCTTTCTTAAGATTCTTTTTACATTCTTTATACTCCTCTAGCACCTCATTTACTCATTGCACTTTTTGCAAGACCTTGCACTTTTTTCTATCAGCACTTTATCTGTAACTGTAATGTTACAACACAGTAAAACTATATTCTGCATTCTGGTATATTTCCTTTTGGACCACCTGGTGCACTTGTGTACAGCTTGATTGTGCATATGGCATGATTATTTTTAATTAGAAGTACAAGAATATGGCACCAAGGTGCCTAATATATATTGACATATTACATTTTATGTAAAGCTTCTTATTATTATTTTTTATTTTTTTAACAATGAAAAAGAAAAAGAGAGGATAATAGAAGATAGAAAAACTTGTGATAAGTGTGTGAAAAGGAAAAAAGTGTGAAAGAAGAAAATTGAAAAAAAAGAAGAAAGAAAGAGAAAGAGTAGAAAGTAAGAGATTAAGATCGTTATCTATATTCTTGACCATCCCTCACCCAATCCTGAAACAGTTAGCTTCTATGATTTTGTTGCACCATATGCTTCCAAAAAATCGACAAATGGAGACCAACTCATTAAGAATTGGTCTGATTTATCTATTAGGAGGAATCGCATTTCCTCAAGATGTGGGGTGTCCAACATGTTTGAAATCCACATTTAAAGTGTTGGTATGGGTGTATTTTTCCAAAATGTAAGTATAAGTTGTTTTGCCGTTATTAACCCATAATTAAAAAATAAAATTTTAGATGAGTTCAATTCATTCCCATCTTCCATTACTCCAAATATAATCATTTCAGTATTAGGTTCCATTTTTATCTTGAATAATTTTGTAAATATTTCAAAAATATCACTCCAGAATTTATAACATTTTAATGCAGGAAACAAAAGAGTGTGTTATAGTTGCATTTTGGGATAGACATTTATCACAAATGGGGGAAGTATTTGGATAGAATTTATTCAATATAGTTTTTGAATAATATAATCTATGTAAAATATTAAATTGGATTAAATTATGTCTTACATTAATCGAACAATTGTGTATATATATCACTTTTCCCATGTTTCCTCCGTAATTTTTATCATTAATTCTCATTCCCACTCTTCTCTAAGTGCCTCTGTCGATGGTAGGTCTATTTAAAATACTATTATATAAATATGATATTGATTTCTGAGTCAGCCTTAATATTCATTGCTTCTTACAGTGGATCTAAAGTTATGTTTTGATATTTTTGTATGTATTTCTTCATGAAGTCGCAGATCTGAAGATATTTAAAATATTGGTTATTTTTCAGTTTAAATTTTAGTTGTAATTGTTGGAATGATAACAGATTTCCCATTTCATACATATCACTGATCCTTTTAATTCCCATTCTTTCCCATTGATTATATGTTTTATCAATAAGAGATGATTTAAATGAAGGATTATTCACTATTGGCATTAACAATGATAGGTTTCTTAATTTTAAAGATAATTTTATTTGTTTCCAAATTCTTATTGTATCATGTATAATTGGGTTCTTCTTATATATTGTGTTGTTCATTTTTATCGGGGAGAAGAGAATCGCTCCTATGTTACAGGGAGAACAGTCCTCTTTCTCCATTCTTATCCATTCTGTCTGTTGGGTAGAACTGTCCAACCAGTAAATTATATTCTTAATAGGCACTGCCCAATAATAGTTCGGAAGTGAAAGTCCCCAACGTCTTTTGGTTTGCACAAGTGTTTTCTTTGAATTCTGTGTGATCTATAGTCCCAAATAAAATTGGTAATATTAGAGTCTAGTTTTTTTTTTAAAGTTTTTTGGTATATATAATGGTATAGATTGAAATAGGTATAATATTTGTGGTAAAAAGATCATTTTTATAGCGTTTATTCTGCCTGTTAATGATAACGGAAGTGTTTTCCAGAATTTAATCAATGCGTTGAGCTTTTCTGTTGCAATTTTAAGGGGGAATTTTAATAGGTGTGTATATTCTTGAGGTTTTAACGTCATGATTTCATTTTTATTCCAATTTATTCTATATCCAGAAAAAGAACCAAATTCCTCTATTAAATTTAATAAGTTTGGTATGCTCGTTTGTGAATTTGTAATGTATAAAAGTATATCGTCTGCATATAATGAAATTTTATTATTTGAGTCTCTAGTATTATTACCGTGAATATTCGGATGAATTCTTATACTTTCAGCCAGGGGCTCTATCACAAGGGCAAATAGCAGAGGTGATAAAGCACATCCCTGCCTATTGACCCTCGATAATTGAAATTTTGGAGATTACATATTATTGGTCAATATTCTTGCCATCGGTTTATCATATAATAATTTTACCCATACAATAAAATTTTCTCCCATATTAAATTTTTGCAGTACTTTATATAAATACTGCCACCCTACCTGATCAAATGCTTTCTCTGCGTCCAGAGAAACAATTAACATATCTTCTTCCTCCATTTTATGTGAGTACATTATATTAAACAGGCATCTCAAATTATTAAATGAATCTTTTGGGTATAAACCCTGTTTGATCAGGATTTATCAATTTACTAATGTATTTACTCAATCTTCTTGTGAAGGTCTTTGCTAAAATTTTCTGATCTGTATTTAAAAGTGATATAGCTCGATATGAGCCCGGTTCGTCTAAATCTTTAGCTTTTTTTGGTATATGCATAATAGTTGATTCAGCTAATGTTTCTGGTAATTTATTTTCTTTAAAGGTCTGAGTATATAAATTAAGTAAGCGTGGAGCCGTTATCTCGTGAAATCTTTTATAAAATTCGTTACTAAAACCATATGGTCCAGGCGTCTTACCATTTTCAACAATTTTATTGTTTCACCTATTTCTTCAAGTGTAATCTGAGCTCCTAATTCCTGTTCCGAAAGGTCAAGTTTTGGAAGATTACAGTTATCTAAAAAATGTATAATTTCGATAAAATTGAGCAAATTTATTGTTAATATCCTTAGGTAATGTTAGTAAGTCACCTTTCTTTGATTTATTTTAGTGATAGTATTTTCCTTTTCTTGTTTTTTCAATTGACGAACTAAGAGTTTATGTGGCTTTCACCAAATTCGAAATGTTCCTGTTTTGTAATTTGGAATAATCTTATTATTCTTTCCGATAAAATTTGATTAAGTTTAAATTTCAATAATATTTTATTTTATTATTTTTTAATTTATACATTATACTTATGGGCGCCTTTCAAAGACTCTCAAGGACGCCTTTCAAAATTTAATACAAAACATATAAGCAGAATAAAACAAAATACAAAACATAAAAAAGACACAATTCAAAGAGAGAGCAGCGGCAGCTAAACGCGCCAGCGTTCACTCTCCCTTCCGGCAGCCATCTTGGAGACAAAACAATCAAAACATCTTTTAACATTGAACATCCACCACAGTGACTCCTACACATTCCTCACTGTGGTGGAAGGCAAAATATAGTTTAAGTCCTTCCCCTAGCTCTTCCGCGGTCGTGGGCCTCGAGCCCCCGTTGACGGGACAATCTTGGCTCCTGGTGCCGGTGATTGGGCCCTCCGCATCGAGGCGCTCCACTCACGCATCGGGGGGTTGACAGCTCACCTACGGCGGGTGAACGAACCTCGCGTCAGGGCAGGTCGAGCATTGGAGCTCCCGACTAGCCTCGCCCCGAGACTGCGAGCCCTTGCTGATAAAGTCCGCAGTGGTCATGGTGGGAGCGATCCCAGGCAAGGGATCCGCTCCGATGTTAAGTCCACACCCCGCGGTGGGGCTCATGACAGTCCGAGGAGGCGTCCTGCTCCAGCGATGGTAGGCCACAGAGCCCGGAGGATGTGATCCGAAAAATGATCACATCTCCGGGAAGGTAAGGACTTGATAAAAAAAGTCTCCCCCGATCCTCTCACCCTCACATAAAACACACCAAAGAACATTAAAACAAACTTCTAACAACTTCTAACAAACTAAAAATAGCAAAAAGAATAGAAAGACAAACAGACTGCCGGTTGGGCTGCCACCTCCCCCTGTGACCATGCCCCCCTGTTGTTATTATCTTATTATGTTTATCTGTAGTTGGATCTTTGGCATTATCTAACTCTACTTGTCTAATTTCTTGTTCTAGCATCAGTTGTTCAGTCTTATTCTTTTTATTTTGAAAATTTTTATATGAGGTTATAACTCCCCTGATAAATGCCTTGAAAGTCTTAATAAAGAAGGTGAAATACCTGGTGTTTCATTTGTCTCCAAAAAAAATTAATTTGTTGTTTTAAATATTTATAACCTTGTGGGTCGTTTAGAATTTGTGTGTTAAACCTCCAGAAATATTTTTTACCCGGCATTCCCTCATACTTTAATAGAAAAGTCAACGGAGAATAATCGGAAATAATACTGGTGTGGTATGAAGGTGTCCTTGAGAGTCTTTGAAAGGCGCCCATAAGTATAATGTATAAATTAATTGTATATGGAATTAATTTTTTATCCACTAAAAAATAATCAATTCGTGAATAAGTTTTATGTACCGATGAGTAAAACAAATATGCCCTTCCAGTTGGATTAGCAGTTCTCCATACATAAATTATATTAGTTTTTTTTATATGTGTATTTAGAAGTTCAGTAGTCTTAGATTTTAAATTACCCCTCCTTTGTTTTACTGATTTGTCTAAATATGGATCTAAAATGCAATTGAAGTCCTATTATTACATTTTGGTAATTAAACTCTGATATTATATCTCTAATTTTATTTTAAAATTGGGGGTTGTCAAAATTTGGAGCGTAAATATTTATCATAGTCAGTGGGGGTATGGCATGATTTGATTGGATTGCACATAAACAAAGTTTTTCACTCTATCTCAGTAACATGATGACAACAAACCAATGTCAAATACCAAAAGAAACAAGTAAAGAAGCACAGTGGACTTCTTATTGCTACTTTAAGTCATTTGGTCTCACCCTATAAAAGATAAACAAATTCCCTTTGTTCTACCTGTCACTCCAAATCTTCTCTGCTGCTGAAAATTAACTTTCTTTTTCTCTTTCACAGTTCTGCTAAAGAGTCTCGGCTCTAAGTCGTTAACGTTTTTTACACATATGCTGCCTGACCTGTAGGCAGCATATGTGTAAAAGATTAGTTAAAACAAATGTAAGTCCCTTGCAGTCAGAAACGGGTGAATTGATCATGGGGAACAAGGACATGACAGACCAATTGAATAACTACTGTGGTTCTGTCTTCACTAAGGAAGACATAAATAAATTGCCGGAAATAGCAGGGGATCGCGGGTCAAATGAGATGGAGGAAATGAGTGAAATTCAGGTTAGCCGGAAAGTGGTGTTAGGTAAATTGAATGGATTAAAGGCCGATAAATCCCCAGGGCCAGATAGGCTGCATCCCAGGGTACTTAAGGAAGTAGCCCCAGAAATAGCAGATGCCTTAGTGATAATTTTTCAAAACTCTTTAGATTCTGGAGTAGTTCCTGAGGATTGGAGGGTAGCTAATGTAACCCCACTTTTTAAAAAGGGAGGGAGAGAGAAAACGGGGAATTACAGACCAGTTAGTCTAACATCGGTAGTGGGGAAACTGCTAGAGTCAATTATTAAAGATGGGATAGCAGCGCATTTGGAAAGTGGTGAAATCATTGGACAAAGTCAGCATGGATTTACGAAGGATAAATCATGTCTGACGAATCTTATTGAATTTTTTGAGGATGTAACTAGTAGAGTGGATAAGGGAGAAGCAGTGGATGTGTTATATCTGGACTTTCAGAAGGTTTTCGACAAGGTCCCACACAAGAGATTGGTATACAAACTTAAAGCACATGGTATTGGTGGTTCAATATTGATGTGGATAGAGATCTGGCTGGCAGACAGGAAGCAAAGAGTAGGAATGAACGGGTCCTTTTCAGGATGGCAGACAGTGACTAGTGGGGTGCCGCAAGGCTCAGTGCTGGGACCCCAGCTATTTACAATATACATTAATGATTTGGACGAGGGAATTAAATGCAACATCTCGAAGTTTGCGGATGACACGAAGCTGGGGGCCAGTGTTAGCTGTGAGGAGGATGCTAGGTGGCTGCAGGATGACTTGGATAGATTGGGTGAGTGGGCAAATGCACGGCAGATGCAGTATAACGTGGATAAATGTGAGGTTATCCACGTTGGTGGAAAAAATAGGATGGTAGACTATTATTTGAATGGTGACTGATTAGGAAAAGGGGAGATGCAGCGAGACCTGGGTGTCATGGTACACCAGTCATTGAAAGTAGGCATGCATGTGCAGCAGGCTGTGAAGAAAGCGAATTGTTGGCATTCATAGCTGAGTGAAGAAAGCGAATGGTCTTGGTTACATTCATAGGCTTGTACTCGCTGGAATTTAGAAGATTGAGGGGTGATCTCATAGAGACTTACAAAATTCTTAAGGGGTTGGACAGGCTAGATGCAGGAAGATTGTTCCCGATGTTGGGGAAGTCCAGGACAAGGGGTCACAGTTTAAGGATAAGGGGGAAGTCTTTTAGGACCGAGATGAGAAAATCGTTTTTTCACACAGAGAGTGGTGAATCTGTAGAATTTTCTGCCAACAGAAGGTAGTTCAGGCCTGTTCGTTGGCCATATTTAAGAGGGAGTTGGATGTGGTCCTTGTGGCTGAAGGCATCAGAGGGTATGGAGAGAAGGCAGGTACAGGATATTGAGTTGGATGATCAGCCATGATCATATTGAAGGCGGTGCAGGCTCGAAGGGCCGAATGGCCTGCTCCTGAACCTAATTTTTATGTTTCTATGTTTCTATGTAGAGTGTTCTCAGCATTTTCTGTTCATATTACAAACAGGACGATATTTGCTATGTGCCTTCCCTTTCAGTATCCCAAGGATCATCCTAAGGATTTCATGTCCAATGCTCTGCCATGATTTAGATTTCAATTGTTAGCAAGATTTCAGAGTAGAACGTCACGTACTTTATATTAAAAAAACTTCAGCAACCTTCAACAACTGCACTGGTTAATTGGTGAAGGTGCTCCAAACTGTGTTGCTGTCCCAGTCTCCAGGCCCCCATCCTCTCAACTTTACCATGGACGTCCAGTCTCTCTACACCTCCATCCCCCACCAGGACTGTCTCAAAGCCCTCCGGTTCTTCCTCGACCAGAGGAGCAACCCATACCCGTCCACTGACACCCTCCTCCGCCTAGCGGAGTTGGTCCTTACCCTCAATAACTTCTCTTTTGACTCCTCCCATTTCCTCCAAACACAAGGCGTAGCTATGGGCACACGCATGGGCCCCAGCTACGCTTGCCTCTTTGTCGGGTACATCGAACAATCCTTGTTCTCGGCGTACCAGGGCCCCATCCCCGACCTCTACCTCCGATACATCGACAACTGCTTTGGTGTCACCTCCTGCACCCACACACAACTGACTGACTTCATCCATTTCATCACCAACTTCCATCCGGCACTCAAATACACTTGGACCATTTCCGACAATTCCGTACCATTCCTTGACCTCACCATCGCTATTGCAGGTGATACACTCCTGACCGACATTCACTACAAATCAACTGACTCCCACAGCTACCTGGACTACTCTTCCTCCCATCCTGCTTCCTGTAAGGACCCCATCCCCTATTCCCAATTCCTCCGTCTACGCCGCATCTGCTCCCAGGATGAGGTGTTCCACACCAGGTCATCACAACTCATTCTTCAGAGAACAGGGATTCCCCTCCCCCACTATATATGAGGCTCACACCAGGGTCTCCTCCATACCCCGCAACACTGCCCTCTCTCCCCATTCCCCCATTCGCAAACAGGGCAGAGTCCCCCTGGTCCTCACCTTTCACCCCACCAGCCGGCAAATACAACACATAGTCCTCCGCCAGTTTCGCCACCTCCAACGTGACCCCTCCACTCGCCACATCTTCCCATCTCCCCCCCTGTCTGCCTTCCGCAAAGACCGCTCCCTCCGCAACTCCCTTGTCAATTCTTCCCTTCCCTCCCGCTCTACCCCTTCCCCGGGCACTTTCCCTTGCAACTGCAAGAAATGCTACACTTGACCCTTCACCTCCCCCCTCCACTCCTTTCAGGGACCCAAGCAGTCCTTCCAGGTCCGACAGAGGTTCACCTGCACCTCCTCCAACCTCATCTACTGCATCCGCTGCTCCAGATACTAGATGATCTAGATCGGTGAGACCAAGCGAAGGCTTGGCGATCGTTTAGCCAAACACCTCCGCTTGGTCCGCATTAACCAACCCGACCTCCCGGTGGCTCAGCACTTCAACTCCCCCTCCCATTCCGTATCCGACCTCTCGGTCCTGGGCTTCCTCCACGGCCAGAGTGAGCAACACCGCAAGTTGGAGGAACAGCACCTCATATTCCGCTTGGGGAGTCTGCATCCTTTGGGCTTTAACATTGAATTTTCTCAATTCTGTTAACCCTTGCTGTCTCCTCCCCTTCCCACCTCTCCCTCAGCCCTCGGGCCCTGGCATTCCCTCTCTCTCTATCTCCCTCCCCCACCCTAATCACACCAGCTTCTCATTTTCACCCCACAAACAGCTTACAATGGCTTGTTCCCTTTATCATCGATACTTTTTTGCATATCTTTCATTCATTGTTCTTTATCTCTCCACATCACCGTCTATATCTCTCATTTCCCTGATCCCTGACCAGTCTGAAGAAGGGTCTCGACCCAAAACGTCGCCCATCTCCTTCGCTCCTTAGATGCTGCTGCACCCGCTGAGTTTCTCCAGCTTTTTGTGTACCAAAGAAACATAATACTCTGGTATTTTATTTCATTCTTCACACGTTTATATTATAATGTTTTATTCTTAATTGTTTACTGTATATCGTGTTGTTACTTGCGAGGAAAGCACCAAGACAAATTGTTTGTATGTATACATACTTGGCTAATAACATTTATTTAATTCAATTCAATTCAATGTTGAAAATATGAGACTCAAAATACTGCTTGTAATCTGATAACTAGAGAATGCTGGAAATACTCCACAGATCGGGTAGCATATGTGATGAGAGACAAACTAAGTTAATGTTACAAATGTTTCAGATACACTTCTGACACAATCCGGAAAATCCAGTTCGCTAACAGTCTTGAATTTAATATTAAATTCCAGGTTCTGCAAAGCGCTTAGATGGAAATTGAAATGCTGTTTTTCTTGAGCTTTTATTGGGTCACAATTTTCAACTTTTGATATTAGACCATCACATGAAGGTCCATTCAGCCCTCTAAATCTTTTCCAGCTCTCTCAGAGCACAGTTGCCTATCATTACCCACATTCTAAGATTAGTTTAGTTAAGATATACAGCATTGAAACAGGCCAGATCTGAAGAAGAGTCTCAACCCAAAACATCACCCATTCCTTCTCTCCAGAGATGCTGCCTGTCCCGCTGTTACTCCAGCTTTTTGTGTCTATCATGGAAATAGGACCATTGGTCCAAGACCATGCCAAGCATCGATCACTCTTTCACATTAGTTCTTTGTTATCCCACTTTCTCATCCACTCTCTACACATTAAGGAGGGGCTTTTTGTTTTTACAGAGACCAACTAACCTATAAACCCACACATCATTGGGATAAAGGAGGAAACTGGAGTACTTGGGGGAAGCCCATGCAGTCACAGGAGACCGTGCAAACTCCATACAGACAGCACCCAAGGTCAGGATCGATCCTGGGACTCTGGCGTTGTGAGGCAGTAGCTCCACCAGCTGCCTTACATTGTGGATGTACAGTTCTTTTTGTTCAAAAAATAATCAATTCGCTTTTAAAAGCCATAATTAAATCTGCTTCCATTGCTTTCACCACTTTATCAAGACAATGCATTCTCAATCCTATGCCCTCACTGTGTATAATGTTTTTATTGATATTGTCTTTGCTAGCAGTCCATTTTCAAAACTTTTAAAGCTGTTTGTGAAGATAAATGCAAAAGTTAGAACATTCTGTTCATATCCCAAGAGAATCTCAAACTAGCAGACCACTATTGTTTAATTAAAAAATGGTCCTTTAAAGCACTCCTCAGCAAACAATGTTCACGTGACTTATCAGATTGTTAAGCACCACTGTAATGAAGAGAATATCTATGGCAGGACCACGCATGCATTCCTGTAGACTCTGATTTTAATAGCAAAGGTTTATATCGGAATTGCTGACATATGGAGAACACTAATTCAAAAAAATATATGATTAGTTTTTCATTGATGTTTTGTTCATCTATTTTATTCTAATTCCAATGCTTATTTGAGAAAAAAAAACATTCAACTGTTAGCACAAAAGAGGCGATTCAGTGCAGATCATGAACCAGAGCATGTTCTGTGATTCTTATCAACAGAAAGTCATTGGCATGAAGAGGGAGGAACAATGTGTTTGTAAACCTCAAGCTGATATGCTGGTCAAAATCTGGTACAGGTTGGACCTTGCACAGTGCAAGTACAGCCCATTTGTATTCAAGCTTTTCATGAACCTTTTCTAGGTGAAAACCTGCTTATAAAACTAACCCAATCCATGTTTCATGTGACAGTCAGTGGTTCAGTACTGTGGTATGGTGCAGAGATTCCTGATCTTCAGTGCTTTCTTAGTGTAGGTTAATGAACTTATGAATTATAAGTTTATAGGTTTCCTCCAAATGTCCTTATTTCCTCACTGCACCCCAAAAATGGGTGGGCTGATGGGTCAATCGCCCACTGTTTGCAATGTCAATCATACCTGTAACATTTCAGGGTTTAAGTCACCATAAAAACTGATGAGTACCACAGTGTGCAACAAAATCCATACCTGTTGAAATACATCTGCCCCTTCATCATAATCCACAACAGTGAAGAAGAGTTTGTTAGAAAATGCAGAGGAATACCGCCATGAATTTGCAAGCACCTGGTACTCTTCATTTGCTTGCCTGCAGAAAAATAAAATGCCAGATACCAAAATAAATCAGAGAATTGCACTCATGTCATCACATAAAACGGATGTCATTAGGCCTGTATATATCTCCAGAGATGCTGCCTGTCCCGCTAAGTTACACACTAGAGATGCTGCCTGTCCCGCTGAGTAATTCCGGTCGGTAGGTAGGTCGGTAGGTAGGTCGGTAGGTCGGTAGGTCGGTAGGTAGGTTGGTCAGTAGATCGGTAGGTAGGTAGGTAGGTCGGTAGGTAGGTCGCTCGGTAAGTCGGTCGGTAGGTCGGTCGGTCGGTAGGTCGGTCGGTAGGTCGGTCGGTAGGTCGGTCGGTACAGTGGCTTGCAAAAGTATTCATACCCCTTGAACTTTCCCACATTTTGTCACGTTACAACCACAAACGTAAATGTATTTTATTGGGATTTTATGTGATAGACCAACACAAAGTGGTGCATAATTGTGATGTGGAAGGAAAATGATACATGGTTTCCAAATGTTATTACAAATAAAAAACTGAAAAGTGTGGCGTGCAAAAGTATTCAGCCCCCTTGAGTCAATACTTTGTAGAACCACCTTTCGCTGCAATTACAGCTGCAAGTCTTTTGGGGGTATGTCTCTACCAGCTTTGCACATCTAGAGACTGCGATTTTTGCCCATTCTTCTTTACAAAATAGCTCAAGCTCAGTCAGATTGGATGGAGAGTGTCTGTGAACAGCAATTTTCAAGTCTTGCCCGAGATTCTCAATTGGATTTAGGTCTGGACTTTGACTGGGCCATTCTAACACATGAGTATGCTTTGATCTAAACCATTGCATTGTAGCTCTGGCTGTATGTTTAGGGTTGTTGTCCTGCTGGAAGGTGAACCTCCACCCCAGTCTCAAGTCTTTTGCAGACTCTAACAGGTTTTCTTCCAAGATTGCCCTGTATTTGGCTCCATCCATCTTCCCATCAACTCTGACCAGCTTTCCCTGTCCCTGCTGAAGAAAAGCATCCCCACAGCATGATGCTGCCACCACCATGTTTCACAGTGGGGATGGTGTGTTCAGGGTGATGTGCAGTGTTTCCGCCACACATAGCGTATTGGTTTTAGGCCAAAAACTTCAATTTTGATCTCATCAGACAAGACCACCTTCCTCCACATGTTTGCTTTGTCCCCCACATGGCTTGTGGCAAACTGCAAACGGAACATCTTATGGCTTTGTTTCAACAATGGCTTTCTTCTTGCCACTCTTCCAGAAAGGTCCGATTTGTGGAGTGCACAAATAATAGTTGTCCTGTGGACAGATTCTCCCACCTGAGCTGCGGATCTCTGCAGCTCCTCCAGAGTTACCATGGGCCGCTTAGCTGCTTCTCTGATCAATGCTCTCCTTGACTGACCTGTCAGTTTAGGTGGACGGCCATGTCTTGGTAGGTTTGCAGTTGTGCCATACTCTTTCCATTTTCGGATGATGGATTGAACAGTGCTCCGTGAGATGTTCAAAACTTGCGATCTTTTTTTATAACCTAACCCTGCTTTAAACTTCTCCACAACTTTATCCCTGACCTGTTTGGTGTGTTCCTTAGGCTTCATGATGCTGTTTGTTCACTAATGTTCTCTAACAAACCTCTGAGGCCCTCACAAAACAGCTGTATTTATACTGAGATTAGATTACACACGTGGACTCTATTTACTAATTAGGTGACTTCTGAAGGCAATTGGTTGCACTGGATTTTATTTATGGGTATCAGAGTAAAGAGGGCTGAATACTTTTGCACGCCACACTTTTCAGTTTTTTATTTGTAATCAAATTTGAAAACCATGTATCTTTTCCCTTCCACTTCACAATTAAGCGCTACTTTGTGTTGGTCTATCACATAAAATCCCAATAAAATGCATTTATGTTTGTGGTTGTAACATGACAAAATGTGGAAAAGTTCAAGGGGTATGAATACTTTTGCAAGAGGGAGGGAGGTAGGTAGGTAGGTAGGTAGGCAGGTAGGTAGGTCGGTAGGTAGGTCGGTAGGTAGGTAGGTAGGTAGGTAGGTAGGTAGGTAGGTAGGTAGGTAGGTAGGTAGGTAGGTAGGTAGGTAGGTAGGTAGGTAGGTAGGTAGGTAGGTAGATAGGTAGGTAGGTATGTAGGTAGGTAGATAGAGATAGATAGAGATAGATAGAGATAGATAGAGATAGATAGAGATAGAGATAGAGATAGAGATAGATAGAGATAGATAGAGATAGAGATAGATAGAGATAGATAGAGATAGATAGATAGAGATAGATAGAGAGATATAGAGATAGATAGATAGAGATAGATAGATAGTTAGATAGATAATAGAGATAGATAGATAATAGAGATAGATAGATAGATCAGGGGAAGGAACGGACGTTTGAGTTCGGGACCTTTCTTCAGACTCTCTTTGCCGAGGTCGTTTATCTGTTTATCAGGTGCATCATTCACATAATATTACACACTTCAATAAGATCTCACCTCGGTCTCACTTGTTCAATTGAAATTAACTCTAGACTAGCCTCTGCTCATAATTGCAGCCTTGCCAATATTCTTGTAAATCCCCTCTACATCTTCTCCAGCCCTGCCAAAACCTTCCTATCATTAGATAATCCAAATTATTCCCTCTATCTGTAGCATAATCAATATTTTATATTATTAAAGAATTCTTTGGTCTTCTTTGCTCTTGCTTTCTGTGCTTCAATCAATAATGTGCCATCGTTATCGATACATCCTCAAAAAAGGCATTTAATCAGAAAACCTTTTCTTAGCAAATCCAAGCAGAGCACCCTTAATTAACTTGTGCAATTCTAAACATTGATTTACACTATACCTCAACTTTTCCCAACAATTTACCCACTATTATGTCAGGCTGATTTGCTTGTCATAACTTGATCTATCTCTTTCAGCGTTTTAAATAACAATGTCGCATCAGTAACCTTCCAATACTCTGTAACCAGAGAATTGGATAATGAATGTTAGAGGTTGTATTATTTCCCCCCCCCCCCCCCCCCCCCCCGGCTTCATTTAAGAAGGGAGGATACATGTTGTTTCTTCTTGGCAATTTAATCAATTTTTGAAGATGCTATATCCCTTACTCCCTCAATTAGCATTTCTGAAACATTAACCATTTTCCCCAATGTTTATGCCTATATCTTCCATGAAGATGAATGAAAATATGAACTTACTTTACATATCTGCCTCCACTGCCAGGCTGCTAATTTGCTGCCTGAGAGATACATAGGTACAAAGACAATAGGTGCAGGAGAAGGCCTTTGGCCATGAGCTCCCCTTTCCTTTCTAATTACTTTCTTCTTTGCATATTTGTGGAACCGCTTCGGGTTTCCTTGATTTTATCAGCCACTATTCAAATGTACTCTCTTTTCTCTTCATAACTTCCTTTTAAAAAAAAATTCCTGTGTACTGCTATTTATGATTAATAATCTTCATATCACTCATTTTATCTCAACGTCCTTGTTTTATGTTGTTTACTAATAGTAACGTCGTATTTCTAACAACTTTAAAGTACCGGTAGGTACACTGACATAAAAAAGGATCATCGTCCGTTGCTATTATGCTACGTCTAAATAGCAGTGAAATAGGCCATTTCTGAAATCAAAAACATTTTCCGTTTCTTTCTCATGGTAATAAAATAGTAAAAAAACAAACTCCAGATGCTGGAAACATGCACTGGAGCAGAAAATGGTGGAACTGGCCAGTAGGTCAGGCTGCATCTCTGGAGAAACAAACAGTCACCGTTTCAGGTCAATGACATTTCATAGAAACATAGAAACATAGAAATTAGGTGCAGGAGTAGGCCATTCGGCCCTTCGAGCCTGCACCGCCATTCAATATGATCATGGCTGATCATCCAACTCAGTATCCCGTACCTGCCTTCTCTCCATACCCTCTGATCCCCTTAGCCACAAGGGCCACATCCAACTCACTCTTAAATATAGCCAATGAACTGGCCTCAACTACCCTCTGTGGCAGAGAGTTCCAGAGACTCACCACTCTCTGTGTGAAGAAAGTCTTTCTCATCTCGGTCTTAAAGGATTTCCCCCTTATCCTTAAGCTGTGACCCCTTGTCCTGGACTTCCCCAACATCGGGAACAATCTTCCTGCATCTAGCCTGTCCAACCCCTTAAGAATTTTGTAAGTTTCTATAAGATCCCCTCTTAATCTCCTAAATTCCAGAGAGTATAAACCGAGTCTATCCAGTCTTTCTTCATAAGACAGTCCTGACATCCCAGGAATCAGTCTGGTGAACCTTCTCTGCACTCCCTCTATGGCAATAATGTCCTTCCTCAGATTTGGAGACCAAAACTGCACGCAATACTCCAGGTGTGGTCTCACCAAGACCCTGTACAACTGAAGTAGAACCTCCCTGCTCCTGTACTCAAATCCTTTTGCTATGAAAGCTAACATACCATTCGCTTTTTTCACTGCCTGCTGCACCTGCATGCCTACTTTCAATGACTGGTGTACCATGACACCCAGGTCTCGCTGCATCTCCCCTTTTCCTAATCGGCCACCATTTAAATAATAGTCTGCTTTCCTGTTTTTGCCACCAAAGTGGATAACCTCACATTTATCCACATTATACTGCATCTGCCAAACATTTGCCCACTCACCCAGCCTATCCAAGTCACCTTGCAGTCTCCTAGCATCCTCCTCACAGCGAACACTGCCCCCCAGCTTAGTGTCATCCGCAAACTTGGAGATATTGCCTTCAATTCCCTCATCCAGATCATTAATATATATTGTAAATAGCTGGGGTCCCAGCACTGAGCCCTGCGGTACCCCACTAGTTACTGCCTGCCATTGTGAAAAGGACCCGTTTACTCCTACTCTTTGCTTCCTGTTTGCCAGCCAGTTCTCTATCCACATCAATACTGAACCCCTAATACCGTATGCTTTAAGTTTGTATACTAATCTCTTATGTGGGACCTTGTCGAAAGCCTTCTGGAAGTCCAGATATACCACATCCACTGGTTCTCCCTTATCCACGCTACTAGTTACATCCTCGAAAAATTCCACAAGATTCGTCAGACATGATTTACCTTTTGTAAATCCATGCTGACTTTGTCCAATGATTTCACCACTTTCCAAATGTGCTGCTATCCCATCTTTAATAACTGACTCTAGCAGTTTCCCCACTACCGATGTTAGACTAACTGGTCTGTAATTCCCCGTTTTCTCTCTCCCTCCCTTCTTAAAAAGAGGGGTTACATTTGCTACCCGCCAATCCTCAGGAACTACTCCAGAATCTAAAGAGTTTTGAAAGATTATCACTAATGCATCCACTATTTCCTGAGCTACTTCCTTAAGTACTCTGGGATGCAGCCTATCTGGCCCTGGGGATTTATCGGCCTTTAATCTATTCAATTTACCCAACACCACTTCCCGACTGACCTGGATTTCACTCAATTCCTCCTTTGACCCACAGTCCCCTGCTATTTCAGGCAGATTATTTATGTCTTCCTTAGTGAAGACGGAACCAAAGTAGTTATTTCAACGGAACAATGCTATTATTTGCTCACCTGCAGAGTATTTCCAGCATTTTCTGCTTTTATTTCCACTCATATGACATTTATAATATGAACATAGGTTCAACTGATATTCTACCTTAAAGTGCTATGTTTTCAGAGAAGGTGCCTCCTCTGAGTTCATTGACATTTAACCATTGTTAAAATTATTGTGCTTTTCCACATACAATTTATATTATTGTCTTAAATTTAATGTCTTGAGTAATTAATTCTACATCCGCAGGTCTATCCACTAACTTACATCCGTAAGTCCATGTTGATAAGTCATAGGAGCAGAAATAGACCAATTGGCCCATCGTTTTATCGATACCGTAAATTTCTATGAGATCCCCTTCTCATTCTTCCACGAGATTGTCGAAGAGGTAAAGCTGCAAATGTTATATTGTTTTCTGCATGAACGCGATTTAAAAATTGTTAAATGTGTGTCCGTGTGTGTGGGTGTCATTTTGCCTTTGAAACGTCTCCTCGAAAACCAGATGCAAAATCGGTAGGAAACTTATGATTTCAGAAATCCACTAAATTTGATCGATTATTTCCCCAGAGTTTGAATAAAATGTTTCACAAAACTCACTTTAAAAAAAATAATCGCCGCTTGCCAGCTGCTGACGTCACAATGCCCACCTGCCTCCTGGCCCCGCCCTCCACCTGCCTCCTGCCCCCCCCCCCCCGCTGTGGATTAATACAGCTGCTGTCAACGCGCTTGCGCAGTTTTCCACGAGGAAAACTATCTCTATCTCCCCCCTCTCTCTCTCTCTCCCCTTTCACTCTCTCATCCCTCTCTCCCCCTCTCGCCCTCACTCTCTCTCCCCTCTCTATCTCCCCCCTCCCGCTCCCCTTTCTCTCTCCCTCTCTCTCCCCATCTCTCTCCCCTGTCTCTCTCCCCTCTCTCTCCCTCCCCCTCTCTTTCTCTCCCCCCCCTCTCTCTCTCTCCCCTCTCTCTCCCCCCCTCTCTCTCATCCCTCTCTCTCTCCTCTCTCTCTCTTCTCTCTCTCTGTCCCTCTCTCTCCCCTCTCTCTCTCTCCCTCTCGCTCCCACTCTCTCTCTCTCCCCCCTTCATTGCCCCCACCCTCCCTCTACTCCCCTCCCCACTCCCCCCTCGCTCTCCTCGCCTCAGCCCCCTCTCTCTCTCCTCCCATCTCTCTCTCCCCTCCTCCCCCGCCTGCTTGAACATTTTCTTTGATTCACATCTCCTCGAAAACCTGACGTGGTAACGGTGACCTTTTTACATATTCCGGTAGAGATTTAACTCATAATTTCAAAAATCCCCTCCTGACAATTTGATGCATTGTTTCCCGAGTTTATTACTAAAATTGTTCACCAATCTGACATCGTTACAAAATCTAACGTGCTTAAGCGAGCTGAATGACATCACAATGCCTTTGCTACTCCCAGCAAGCTGCGCCGAATTTTCAACGCACAGGGCGCAGTTTTCCACTAGCTGCAAGTTACGTGGCACATCGGACCCCCCCCCCCCCCAGATTTAAGCCGTTGAACACGTGATCAAGTCATGCTGCGCGCTCCACTGGGCTCCTTCAAGTTCTACAACATGGCGGCTGTCGTTATCGCAATGCGGGCGCGGACAAGCGCAGTGGAAAAGTGGCAGTGACGGCCGTCACAGGGGACGACCTCCTCTCCGTCTCCCCCACTCGATCGTCTGTCACGCTGGGGGTGGGCTTACCCTCACGGAAGCCACAGATGCTTTTCGCTGTCCTCAGATTGCTCCGGGCCTCGCACTGGTCCATGCCCGCCGTAGCCTAGCTCGGGACCGGCACCTGATGGGGAGGATTTTGCTCTACGACCTGGGTAGGTGCTGCTACTACCCCCTCCCCCTTCCTCTCTACCCCCTCCCTGGGGCAGGGAAAGAGAGGGGGGAGGGGGGAGGAGAGGGGGAGGATGGGGAGAGGAGAGGGGAGAGGAGAGGGGGGAGTCCCCCACTCCCTCTCTGCCCCCCTTCCTCTCTGCCCCCCTCATGTCTGACCCCCGCTTCCTCCCTGCCCCTCCCTCCCTCTCTGCCCCCCCCCCCCCCCCCTCTTCTGTTCCCTCTCCCTCTCCAGGAGTGGTAAATATTGGAACCTATGGGTAAGTGGTGGAGGATTGCGTTCTGGCACCACCCTCCCCTGTGACACCGTGGCCCCCCACCCCTCAATCACTACCCCCCTCTCTCTCCCTCTCTACCCCCATCCCTTCCCTCTCCACCCTCTCCCCCCCTCTAGCCACACCTGCGCAGTTGGGGGTTAAGCGTGAGTGGAAAGGGCGGGTATGAGGTAAAAGGAGTGAATGAACAATATAAATATAATATCAGGGGGGAGGGGTTAGTGTGTGTGGGAGGTAGTTAGTGCGTGTGTGACTAATATGGAATTTTTTGAGGATGTAACTAGGAAAATGGACAAGGGAGAGCCAGTGGATGTAGTGTACCTGGACTTTCAGAAAACATTTGATAAGGTCCCACATAGGAGATTAGTGGGCAAAGTTAGAGTACATGGTATTGGGGGTAGAGTGCTGACATGGATATAAAATTGGTTGGCAGACAGGAAACAAAGAGTAGGGATTAACTGGTCCCTTTCAGAATGGCAGGCAGACTAGTGGGGTACCGCAAAGCTCGGTACTTGGACCGCAGCTATTTCAAGTTCAAGTTTGTTCCATTTATTGTCACATGCACCAATTGGTACAATGAGATTTGAGTTACAATACAGCCATACACATAAAAAAGAACACTATATGCGATAGAGTTTAACATCAACCTCCTCACACAGCGGAATCAACGCTTCCCACTGTGATGGAAGGCAATCATCTTAACAAAACAGACAGGCTAAGGTTAAGGAATAAAATTCCAAAACATTGAATTTGGCTAGCAAAAGCAGCGGGATTGAAATTAGGATTTCTCATGAAGACTAAAAATACCCCAAAGATTTATAGGAATCAATGTAATAGCTTATATTCACAGGGATTTAGGATGAGAGGGGATCTCATAAAGACATACTAACAGGGCAGGAGGATGGGAACCAATGCAAGGAGACAGAGGGCCATAAAAGGAGGACAGAAGCAAAAGGTAGATGAAAAACAAACCTGAAAGCTTTGTGCCTTAATGTGAGGAGCATTCTTAATAAGGTGGATGAATTGAATGTGCAGTTAGTAGTTAGGGAATTTGATATAGTTAGAATTACAGAGATAAGGCTCCAGGCTGTTCAAGGCTGGGAGCTAAACGTGCAGCGGTATTCAATATTCAAGATGGAAAGGAAAAGGAGGTGGGGTGGCATTGCTGGTATTGCTAATAATGCAATAGCAAGGAGAGACATTAGTCCAATACCAAGGAGAGACATTAGCTTGGATGCTGTAGAATTGGTATGCGTAGAACTACGAAACAACTAAGGGCAGAAAATGCTTGTTGGAGTTGTATACAGACCACCAAACAGCAGTAGGGAGGTTGGGGATAGCATCAAGCAGGAAATTAGGGATGCATGTAGCAAAGTTACAGCAGTTATCATGGGTGACTTTAATCTACATATAGATTGGGTCAACCAAATTGGTAATAGCCCTGAGGTGGAGGAATCCCTGGAATGTATATAGGATGGTTTTTTTTAAACCAAAATGTAGAAGAATCTACTGGAAGGCAGGCCATTCTAGACTGGGTATTGTGTAATGAGGAAGGATTAGTTACCGAGCCTGTTGGGCAACAGTGACCAAAATATGGTGGAATTCTGCATTAGGATGGAGGGTAACACGGTTAATTCAGAGACTAGGGTACTGAACTTAAAGAAAGGAGACTTTGAAGGTATGAGATGGGAATTGGCTAGGATAGACTTGCAAATTATGCTTAAAGGGTTGACGGTGGAGATGTTATGGCAAAGGTTTAAAAGCCGCATGGATGAATTCCAAAAATTGTTCATCTCAGTCTGGCGAACAAATAAAATGGGGAAGATGATTCAACCGTGGTTAACAAGAGAAATCAAGGATAGTGTTAAATCCAAGGAAAAGGCATATAGATTGGTCAGAGGAAGCAGCAAACTGGAGGATTGGGAGAAATATAGAACAGAGGAGGACAAGGGGTTAACTAAGAGGGCAGAAACAAGAGTATGAAAGAAAGCTTGCGGGGAGTATAAAAACTGACCCTAAAAGCTTCTTTAGATATGTATAAAGGAAAAGATTAATGAAGACAAATGTAGGTCTCTTACAATCAGAGACAGGTGAATTTATAATGGGAAACAAAGAAATGGCAGTTAAACAAGTACTTTGGTTCTGCTTTCATTGAGGAAGACAGAACCAAACAAGACTTCCTTCTTTGTGGAAAGGAGGAACTGAAGGGAATCCAAATTAGTCAGGAAATTATGTTAGGTAAACTGTTAGGACTGAAGGCAGATAAATCCCCAGGGCCTGATGGCCCGCATCCCAGAATACTCAAGAAGTGGCCCCAGAAATCGTGGTTGCATTGGTGATCAATTTCCAATGTTCTCTCGACTCTGGATCAGTTCCTATGGGCTGGAGGGTAGCCAATGTAACTACTTTTTAAGAAAGGAGGGTGAGAGAAAATGGGGAATTATAGATCATTTAACCCACTTATGCTTGAGTGGATTGTTAAAGATGTTATAGCAACACATTTGGACAGCAGTGACCGGATCAGTCAATGTCAGCATGGATTTATGAAGGGGATATCATGCTTGACTAATCTACTGGAATTTTTTGAGGATGCAACATGTAGAATTGATAAGGTAGAGCCAGTAGACGTTGTGTATCAGGACTTTCAAAAAGCCTTTGACAAGGTCCCACACAAGAGATTAGTATGCAAAATTAGAGCACATGGTATTAGGGGTAGGGTATTGATATGGATAGAGAACTGGTTGGCAGACAGGAAGCAAAGAGTAGGAATTAACGGGTCCTTTTCAGAATGGCAGGCAGTGACTAGTGAAGTGCCGCAAGGCTTGGTGCTGAGACCCCAATTATTTACAATATATATTAATGATTGAGACGAGGGAATTAAATGTGACATCTCCAAGTTTGCGGATGACACAAAGCTGGGTGGCAGTGTGAGCTGCAATGAGGATGTTATGAGGCTGCAGGGTGACTTGGATAGGTTGGGTGAGTGGGTAGATGCATGGCAGATGCAGTATAATGTGGATGAATGTGAGGTTATCTACTTCGGTGGTAAGAACAGGAAGGCAGATTATTGTCTGAATGGTATTAGATTAGGTGAAGGAGAGGTGCAACGAGACCTGGGTGTACTTGTACATTAGTCACTGAAATTAAGCATGCAGGTACAGTAGGCAGTGAAGAAATCTAATGGCATGTTGGCCTTCATTGTGAGAGGATTTGAGTTTAATGGCAAGGAGGTCCTACTGTAGTTGTACAGGGCCCTGGTGAGACTGTACCTGGAGTATTATGTGCAATTTTGGTCTCCTAATTTGAGGAAGGATGACACTGAAACTCCTGCCATTGCTGCTGCACCATCATTCCTACTGGGGATACTTACCAAACAACTTTAGCCAGGTCCTCCCTTATGCCTCTGTCGCTACCTTTACTCAACAGTAATAACAACACATCTGATTTAATCTTCTCCCTCTCAAACTGCAGGTTGCAATTTATCAAATTATGGTCACTACCCCCTAGGGGCCATTCACCAAATCCAGAACTGTCTCTTCCCTCAAATACAAGATGCTCTAAGAAGCCATCTCATAGACACTCGACAAATTCCTTCTCTTGGAATCCAGTACAAACCTGATTTTCCCAGTCGACCTACATTTTGAAATTCCCCATGGCCACTGTAACATTGCCTTTCTAACATGCCGATTGTATCTCCTGATGTAATTTGTACCCTACATCCTGGCTACTGTTCGGACGCCTGTATATAACTCCCATCAGGGTATTTTTACCCTTCAGGTCCCTTATCTTTACCCACAAGGATTCACCGGATTCTTATACTATGTCATCCCTTGCTAAGGATTGAATTTCATTCTTACCAGCAGAACCTCTCTGCCCACCTGCCTGTCTTTTCAATAGGATGTGTACCCTTGGATATTCAGCTCTTAACTCCAATCCCCTTTCAGCCATGTCTCTGCGATGCCTACAAAGCCGTACCTACCAATTTCTCACTGCGTTATAAGCTCATTCACCTTACTCCAAAGACTGTGTGCATTTAAATATACCACCTTCAGTTTAGTATTCACTAATCCTCGTGTCAAATTGGCCCCCATTTTGCCTGATCATAGACTGTTATCCATTTTTAAACTTTCTTCCCTATTACTTCTTCTGGAGACTTCAGTTACCTCTCCTGCACTCTCCTTCCCTTTAACTTTGTCCATACATTTCCATTACATTGAACCCATCCCACTAGTGCATTTAAAACCCTTCTCATTTCAGTTCTACTTTAAATCCATTCTTTTTTACCCACCCTTGTGTGATCATCCGCTTCTGAACAGTGCCTAATATATCCCATCTTTCCTTCTTGTTCAGCATGTATTTCCATCCATAAATCCCACAGAATAAGGCAAAATGTTAATATGCTAGGCATTTATAGGGGTGCATACAGTCAATGTCACAGCACAGTTATCAAGATATTAAACCCCATATTTTTTTTAGTGCATTGTGAAATCCCTTTGGCAATTTATCTGTGTTAAAGGCACAAAGTAAATGCAACAAGAAATTACAGATGGAGAACATCTGAAACAAAAATATAAATATTGGAAAAAATAATGAACTAGTCAAGTAGCAAATCAGTTTTATCTGTAAATAGTTGTTACATTTCACATTTGGCTTACTCATCACATGGATTGAATTTGATGATGAGTGCATATCTGAATCATTTACTTGTCTGTTTATTCTATTAGTGCACTTTTGGATATTAAAGATTCACCACATTAAATTAATGTAAATATTTCCATCGTCAGTACTGAACAGGTAAGTTCCTGGCAGCATACAGGTCTGAAATAATTTGAATTGTATTACTATTAGTTTTACCACAGCTCAATATTCCAGTTGATTGAAATTCTAATTGAGAGATGTTGGCAGTCCTTAACCATCCTGCAGAATAAAGAAAACTGATCTTCGAGCATTTATTTCACAAACATAGAAGGGTTACCGTGCTCCTATTAGAGTATAATTGCCTCCCTAATAACATGAACAAGTATGGTGTGGTGAACACATAACCCAGACAGCTCTTCTGGATGAATGAAAATGCCATTGAATGAAGAACATTGTGGAAGTTTCTTAAAGCTAGGATCGATTTTTTTTTTCTGAAAAAATGTTAATAGCAACGTTAATGGCAATTTAGCGACCATACATATTTTAATTTATTTTTAAAAATCAAACACATTACTGAGCAAATTATAACATTTATGCAGGTTACTTCATTAGCAGCAAATGAATTGAGATTTAGTGAAAGCAAAAACTAGCTCGCATTGAGATGCAGAATGATGAGATATAGTGTTTCAATTCTACTTTGTGGATTAAAATGCTTCTATGACATAATAAGAAAGTTTGAGTTTTAATGACTTCAGATATACAGGAAAAGGGTCCTTTGGCCCACTGCGTTCCCGCCAACCAGTGATCTAGTACACTAGCACTATTCTACACACCTGGGACAATGTATACTTTTTATCAAAGCCAATTAACATACTAATCTGTATTTCTTCGGAGTGTGGAGAGAAACCGGAGCACGCAGAGAAAATCCATGCGTTCACGGGGAGAACGTACAAACTCCATACAAACAGCACCTGTAGTCAGGATAGAACCCTGTTCTCTGATACTGTAAGGCAGCAACTCAACAGCTGCACAACTGTGCCGCCCCTATACACTCCGATGATTAAAATTAAATAATCTGTCACATCTGATGGCATTTATAAATTCATCAAAATGTACACGAGAAACAACAGACATTTCATTTTCTGTTGTTGATTTACCGTTTCACTTGGTAAATTCAAATAATATATTTTAAATGCATTTTCTGCATTAGTATTATACTAATAGGAAGGTGGATGAAAAAGCAATGTCATACAGCAACAGATATTTAAAAGTTAGTATTTCACCAATATTTTATATTCTAGCCAAGTCATTTTTATTGTTTGAGATGCATTTATTTTCTTACCTGCAGACCGAACATTGTCGTTGGGGCTGAAGTGCAGTGAACATCACAATCACGGAGTAATTACGAGGAGGGGCCTTAACAAATCTACGGAATTTGTCCCCATTCATTCGAATGACTGAGCGCCTGGAGCTCCATTCCATTAGTTGCTCCACTTTCTCTGCCTGGAGGTTCTGGCATTAAATACAGAACAATGAGAAAAAGACAATAAGATCTTTCAATTCACAAAATGTTGGGTTGTGGAAAATATTAAAGTCAAAACAATGAAAGGAGCAGTTGAGATAAGAATATTAATTAAACTATGAAAATATTGTTCTTGCCGTTTAATCAAACAATTTTACAAAGAGACGAGGCGAAAAAAGTATCATTGTCATGATAAATAATAAAACGGATTGTTAAAAAGAAAATGTGCTTTAACTGCACTACTGATTTATTTCTGGGTTATCCAGCTGAGAATCCATTATTCATCAGTGAAGCATGATAGCAATTCTTTTGCAGATCATTTCATAATTCTGCTAAGTACTTCCTATCACGAGTCACCTTGTGATCTCAATGTAATTTCCATATGAAGGATGCAATTGATGACATTACTCCTCATGCCATGCTCCTTTTGGATGGAGGGAAGACACAAAGTGCTGGAGTAACTGAGCGGGTCAGGCAGCATCTCTGGAGAACACCTTATCCTGCACAATATTTCCGGTCGAGACCCTTTTTCAGAGCCTTGTGTCTACACTTTGTCCTCAGGAGGTCAGTCTTGGGGCACTCCTAGGAGCACTTGGACTGACTCACACAGTGCCAATCTGGATATTGGGCTTCCCCACCTCACTTGCATGAAAACAGTCCAACCATATTTCCCCAGCTGTGCACTTCACCACCTAAATGCTCCCCTTTGCCAATTATGACATCGATACCTTCTTGAAAAGCCTGATCTTTTTATTTGGTGGTCCTGTTATTTTCAGCACATTTCATTCAAAAATCAACCAAACCAATGTAAAAAAATTGAATAATTCCAACTGTGATTTATCAGTTTAATCAAAATCAGGAATTTGTAATATCATACTCAAGTTTACAATACACTATGTCTGAAGTCAGCTGAGGCTATGCCATCTGAGAATGAACTGCTGTATTGAACTTTCACTAATATATGTACGTAGCCTATTTGTGAGTTTTTGAGATTGTCAAAATTAATATATTGATTTTACTCTACTGTGTGTCCACCTAATCAGCATGTTCCAAGTCGGAAACTTATATTTTCAGAACAGAATGTGCACATACAAGCAGAACTTAACACATTACACAAAAAAGGGGTTATTGAGAAGTCAGTTCGTCAAAAATGTCAGTTTGTGTCAAGTATTTTTCCTAGGTCTAAAAAGACTGAGGGATGTAGAATCATTCTAGACCTGACGAGCTTGAACTCCTTTGTTTGCTATTGGCATTTCAAAATGGAAACCTTTTCTACGGCTAAACATCTGGTTTCCAAAGGCCAGAGTTATATGGCCAGCACTGATTTAAATGATGCATATTACTCAGTGTCTATTCATTGTGATGATAGGAGGTATTTAAAATGTATCTGGATGAGTCAGTTGTGGCAATTCAAAGCATTGCCTAATGGGTTAACTTCAGCTCCTAGATTATTTACCAAATTGTTAAAACCTGTTCTACGATTACTCCGAGCTCAGGGCAATGTTGTAATGGCCTATTTAGATGATATTTTAATTGTCTGGAAGACTCGGGCTGTAGCTGAATCATCTGTTTCAATTGTTAAACTCACTTTTGAACAATTAGGGTTCATCATTCATCCAGATAAATCCAAATTAGCACCAGTTCAAATCATTGATTATTTGTGCTTTACCATTAATTCGAATCACATGTTAGTGACTTTGCCCAGGGACAAATGGCAGCAGTTAATTGAGGATTGTGTCAATCTCCTTAGTGAACAACAACCTTCAATTAGACAAGTAGCCAGTTTAATTGGTAAATAGGTGGCTGCTTTTCCAGCTGTGCAGTTTGGACCGCTGCATTATCAACAATTACAACGAGCAAAAGAACAAGCACTGAGGACACATGCGGGTCATTTTGATAGGCCTATGCAATTGTCAGCTGGGGCAATTTCAGACATTCAATGGTGGATCATAAATGTCTCAAAGAGCTCCAGGGAGGTTTTGGTTGAACCACCTTCCATAATATTACAGATGGATGTCAGTGCGCTGGGTTGGGGTGCTACAGATATGTCTTCCAGTTGTGGAGGCAGATGGAATACTGATAAGACATCCCTTCTTCAATTAAGAGGGGTCAATTATTTAGAGCTTTTGGGAACCTGGTATGCGCTTAAAGCTTATTGCTCTGCCAGGAGTGACTTGCATGTGCAGGTTCAGATTGACAACACTACAGCAGTGGCATATGTAAACCACATGGGTAGAGTCAAGTCACAGTCTTGTGATAGACTGGCTAATCAGATCTGGGGCTGGTGCATTGACCAAAACATCTGGCTTTCAGCAATATATTTACCAGGTAGATTCAACACAGTAGCTGACATTAGGTCGCGCCATTTCAATGATAACATAGAATGGATATTAAATAAGGACATATTTAATCAATATTGATTAGTATGGAATGCCAGATATTGACTTGTTTGCATCTAGACTAAACCATCAATTGCCCAGATATGTTTCATGGGAACCAGATCCTGGTGCAGCAACGTTGGGTGTATTCTCGCTGCATTGGGGTGGAATGTTTGTATATGCATTTCCCCCATTCTGTCTCATCAGTCGATGCTTGCAAAAAATCAAGCAGGACTCCACTTCAGGAGTATTGGTAGTGCCAGATTGGCCTACACAACCATGGTTCACTCTTGTATTGCAAATGGCTAGTCAGCCTCACATGATTATTCCCAAACATAAAAATCTACTGGTAAATCCAGTAACTGGCGATCAACATCCTTTTACATGATCGTATTGATCTGTTAATTTGCAGATTTTAAGGAGGTCGTATCTGGGGAGAGGACTGTCTGATTGTATTGTGGATGTTCCCACGTCGGCCTGCAGGGATAGTACTCAGAAGCAGTACATCACCTCGATAAGGAAGTGGGAGGTATTTAGTCTACAGCAGAATATCTCATATCAAACTGCATGCATCCCAGATGTACTGGAGTTTTTGTCCACACTTTACTTTGATCAAAAATTAAGCTATAGTGCAATTAATACAGCCAGAAGTGCTCTGTCTTCTTATTTACCCATGAGTTCAGAGTTACATTCAGTTTGGACACATCCATTAGTTTCTCGATTTATGATGGGAGTTTTCAATTCTAATCCTCCTAAACCCACTTTTTATGTCTATGATCTGCTCAAACATAGGCATGACAGGATGTAAGATTGTTTTTTCAGCATTCCCCACAGATGCTCGCCTGTGTGTAGTATCACATTTGTCTCATTACATTGCAGCTATCAGAGTCCTACGAGGAACAGTCAGCATTATTTATTAGCCACAAAAAACTACACAGTAAGGTGTCGATGCAAACAATTTCAAGATGGCTAAAGCAGGTTCCGGGAAGTGCTGGGATTGATACTGATAAATTCAAATCTCATTCCACCAGGGCTGCATCAACCTCCGCGACAAGGGTGATGGACGAGCCTATAGACCATATCCTCGCGGCCGCAGGATGGTCCAGTGAGCTGACCTTCCAAAAATGTTATCATAAGCCGACTACAAGGCTGGGGGTGTTTGCTGATTCTGTTTTGAGTTCTGTTATAGTTTCCCCCTGAGTTAGAGGGGTTGTTATTGTTTCGTTTGTAAATAAACCGTTAATTCATTTGACAATGTTATGATTGATGCATTATTGATTATTCAACGACTTTGAGTCAATCAATGCCGTGTGAACGCCGGATTTGGGTCAGCGGCATGAAATCACAGAGCTTTGAAATCTTCACATAGTCACTCACGTGACTCTGAAGTAAAATAGTAAGATTAAACAAGAACTTAACAGTTTGAAGTTTGATCTTTATTTTATGAGGAGTTACGATGAGGGGTTACGTGCCCTCTGCTCCCAACCCTTATAAATATCATCTGGTAGTTCTAGTCTCTGTTATCTTACTATTATATTTCAGTCATTATTACCTGTGATTTCACTCCGTTGCTTTGAAGATTGACGCACCAATGGCTGGACGGGGTTCTTCGTGTAATCCCTCATCGTAACTTCTCATAAAATAAAGATCAAACTTCAAACTGGTAAGTTCTTGTTTAATCTTGCTATTATATTCTAGATTCACAGGCACATTAAAAACGTCTTCAATTTGCTAAGAAACGGACTAAAGTAAATCAATGTTCCTAGTAAATTAATGTATATAGTTATTAAAGTGGGAGACACTAAGGGATACTAAACTCAGATTGACTCTAAATGGCCAGGATTTGGCACCCACAAGAAAACATGGGAAACCTGTGCAAATCTTCAAGGCTGGTTGCCAGGCTCAACCCAAGATCTTGACAATGTTCTGATTATGAACTTTGTGTGGAATCCAACAGCAGATTATAAACTTCTGGCAATTATCCAACAGTTACACTAGTAATTCAATTGCTAACTATTGGATCAAACACAATGGATATGTCTTGTGAACAGTCCATATTATGGTTGAACAGGTGCTTGATGCCCTAGGCATATGTAGATAAATCTCCTGCTTATGATCATATATATCCAAGGACTCTGTGGGAAGCTAGAGAAGAAATTGCAGGAGTCCTGGTTGATATATATGTATGTCTCCAGTAGACACAGGTGAGATGCTGGAAGATTGGAGAGAGGCTAATGTTATTTAAAAAGGGCTGCAAAGAAACGCCTGGAAAATATAGATGTGAGCTTAACATCTTAGGTAGGCAAGTTACTGTAGAGAATTCTGACAGATATAAACGTATAACAACATTTAAAAGACACTTGGACAGGTACATGGTTAGGAGAGGTTCAGAGGGACATGGGCCGGGCCATACGAGTGTACATGGGGCATTTCGGTCTGCATTGACCTGTTTTCATGCTGTTTGACTCTATGACACTATCAGACCTTCCAAAAACATTCAGTAGACCAGGCAATATCTGTGGTCAGTCAGCATTTCAGAAAATGACCTATCATGTATTCATCGCTGCCTCTCACTATGACAAACCACCTCGGGCTCGTGCATACATGCTTCTCAATCATGCAGTACAAGAAGCATATGAACGAGCAGAGCATTTTGTATATTGGGGGGGGGCAATAACTCATCTTTCCATTGATGGAGCGCTTCCAGTCGTTACCCATGCTGGATCGGCGAACGACCCTGAATGTCTCAAATTTCGACAGTCCTTTCGTCAAACGAATGAAGTTCAACTCGTGGAACCAGAGTAATGGTGAGACGATTGAATCATTTATCTGTGTTATTAAAAATCAGCAAGGAGCTGCAGATTTAGTGAGCACTATAACGAGCTTATTAGAGACAGACTAGTGTGGTCTTGCTTGTAATAAGCTAAGGAAAAAACTGATCCGTGACCCCGACTTAAATTTGGATAAGGCTGCCTCCATTTGTGAGAATTATTCATAACACCAGAATGCTAACTGATGCACAGCGTTCAACCTTAGATGTTGATGGTGTCCAGGCTAGATTTCAGAGACAATGTTAGCTTGAGATAGTGATGAGAGTCCAGCTTGATAAGCCTGTGATTCGATTTATTACCGAGTGCACTAATTGTGGAGGTACTCATGCTGCAAAGAGGGAGAAATGTCCCGCTTTTGATCAAATTTGCCATGGCAGTAAAAGACAAAATCAGGTAATCGGATGTATTCTTAGATCTCCTCAATCTCCGTAATGTTCCACGTGACTCAACACTCAGTTCACCAGCACAACGCCTGTTGTCCAGACAGACACGTACCACTCTTCCCGTCTCAAAGCAACTACTACAGCCACACGTTTACGAGCCACAGATTGTTCAGGCTCAACTGCACCATAACGGCTGACACAAAAGGCATGCTACTATCGATCAAGTCAACCACTCAAACTGTTGATGGGAGGCCAGACCGTCAGTCCATAAACCCAGGAACGATATGATCGCGTGGGCACGCTCAAGGGGATATGCCTGGAGCCAGAATCCTATCTGGTTCAGTCAGAAGAAGGTCTCTACAGAAGGAACCGGAGACATATCCTATCGGTAAACAAACTGGTGCCATCGCAACAAATCCCAAACGATTTTATAGATGACCCAAACGACATGTTGTGGACAGAAGATGGAAATACTCTTCTAAATGATAGACATGTAACAGCAAACCGTGAGCAGTTTTGGGATCAAGTGCACCAGTTGTCTCTACACCAGTGAAAGAACTGCCAGTGGGGTCGGTGCCGGTGGAGAAATCACCTGTAAAGCCACCTGTAGAGAAATTACCCGTGAAACCTGTGGCAGTCAAGATATTGCCTATGAAGAAATTGCCTGTGAAGGTTGTGCCTGTGGTACAACATATATGTTGTATATGTTGTCATGGAAATAGCCACACATTTGGATAGCAGTAACAGGATCAGTCAGAGTCAGCATGCATTTACGAAGGGGAAATCATGCTTGACTAATCTTCTGGAATTGTTTGAAGATGTAACTAGGAAAATGGACAAGGGAGAATCAGTGGATGCAGTGTACCAAGACTTTCAGAAAGCATTTGATAAGGTTCCACATAGGAGATTAGTGGGCAAAATTAGGGTACATGGTATTGGGGGTGGAGTGCTGACATAGATAGAAAATTGATTGACAGAGAGTGGGGAATAACGGGTCCCTTTCAGAATGGCAGGCAATGACTAGTGGGGTACCGCAAGCTCGGTGCTGGGACCGCAGCAATTTACAATATACATCAATGATTTGGATGAAGGGATTCAAAGTTACATTAGCAAATTTTCAGATTACACAAAGCTGGGTAGCGGTGTGAACTGTGAGGAGGATGCTATGATAATGCAGGGTGACTTGGACATGTTGGGGGAGTGGGCAGATGCATGGCAGATGACGTTTAATGTGGAGAAATGTGAGGTTATCCACTTTGGTAGCAAAAACAGGAAAGCAGATTACTATCTAAATAGTGTCAAGTTGGGAAAAAGGGAAGTACAGCGGGATCTGGGGGTCCTTGTTCATCAGTCTATGAAAGTAAGCATGTGAAGAAAGCGAATGGCATGTTGGCCTTTATAACAAGAGGAGTCGAGTATAGGAGCAGAGGTCCTTCTACACTTGTACAGAGCCCTAGTGAGACCACACCTGGAATATTGTGTGCAGTTTTGGTCCCCTAATTTGAGGAAGGACATTCTTGCTATTGAGGGAGTGCAGCGCAGTTTAGAAGGATGAGAGGGAATCCTATTGAAACATATAAGATTGTTAAGGGTTTGGACATGCTGGAGGCAGGAAACATGTTCCCAATGTTGGGGGAGTCCAGAACCAGAGGCCACAGTTTCAGAATAAGGGGTAAGCCATTTAGAACGGAGACGAGGAAACACTTTTTCTCACAGAGAGTTGTGAGTGTGTGGAATTCTCTGCCTCAGAGCGTGGTGGAGGCAGGTTCTCTGGATGCTTTCAAGAGAGCTGGATAGGGCTCTTAAAGATAGCGGAGTTAGGGGATATGGAGAAAAGGCAGGAACGGGGTACTTATTTGGGATGATCAGCCATGATCACATTGAATGGCGGTGCTGGCTCTAAGGGCCAAATGGCCTACTCCTGCATGTATTGTCTATTGTCTATTGGTGCATAATAAAACTGTGGTAAGAGGATTCCAAGAAACACTGTTTAATTTAAACAGTATAATACACATCAAATAAAGATGTAAAAATAATTATATAAAGCATTTTGAAAGCATTGAAATGGGCGCAATGACATTATTTAAACAATTTTCAAAACATGTCCATATATAAAATGACCTGCAATGATAGTCCAGGTACCCTTTGAGCTCAAAATACACTTAAGAGTATTCTTCATGAATAAATATTCATTTTTAAGGTTTGGGCCATGGTAATAAAGCCAGCATTTCTTGCCCTTGTATAATGGTGCCAAACTGTTGCCATCCTTCTGGTTTAGATACCCAGTGCTGTCGTACAGGAAGTTCCAGGATTTAGACCCAATTGTCGTGAACGACCAACTCAGATATATTTCCAACTCTGAATCTTCAATGGGAATTTGCAGAATGCTGTGTTCCTATACGCCTACTATCCTTGTCCTCCATGATGGGACAGATTGCAGGCTTGGGACTTGTCATCTGAGTACCCTGGGCAAATACGTGTAGTGTCTTTGTAGATGGTATATATTACAGCAATTGTGCAGCTGTGGTGGAGGAATTGATTGCAAAAAAAAATCAAACTGCTGGAGAAACTCAACAGGTTGAGCAAAATTTGTGGGGAGAAATAAATTGTCGCGTTTTGGGACTCTCGGGTCTTTCTGTTTATTGCATGCTGATTTTGTTGTTTAACAAATATTCCTGTTCCGTGGCTTTATTCAGCGAGAACCTTATCAGTTTTAGATATGCCTGCTAGTTCTCCTAGCAAGCCCCTCTCCACTCTTCATTCAACCAAGAATGATAAAAAATTAATGGCTTGGAAGATTGAAGAATAAGCAAGCCAAAATGCCATATGTTGTGGTGGTATCATTTTCTGCTTCTTCAGTTCCATGTTGCCTGATGAATGCCCAGTTTTGAGCTGCCAGTTGTGTTCTGAAACTATCTCATCAAATAAGATGTAAGTTATACTGAGTGTGATAACAGAACTTAGTCTCCACAAATATTGTTCGCCAAAGATGGACACAAAATACTGAAGTAACTTAGCGGGCAACATCTCTGGAGAGAAGGAATGAGTGACCTTTCGGGTCGAGAGTCAGGGCTGACTCAGTCTGAAGAAGGGTCTCGACCCATAACGTAGTCCTGACTCTCAATCTGAAAAAGGGTCTCGAACCGAAATGCCCGACTATCAGTCTGAAGAAGGGTCTCGACCTGAAACGTCACCCATTCTTCTCTCCAGAGATGCAGCCTGTCTCGCAGAGTTACTCCAGCATTTTGTGTCTATCTTTGGTTTAAACCAGCATCTGCAGTTCCTTCCTACAAAGATTGTCCGTCAGTCATGTTTTACCAATAGCATCATGGAAGGATGCATCTAGCACAGCAGATTGTTGAGGATGAGGTTGTAGATTTAAGTCTTGTGATGGTTTGGTCACTATTTGTAGCGATACCTACCTTCAGCGGCGCTACAGTTCTGCCACTAGCCGTGTGCGCGACTTTGGCGCCTTTGGGTGGGGGGGGGGGGGGGCAGGATTAAAATCCAGTTTTGCACTGCCTGTTGGAGGTGGATTTCCTCGGGCTGCCAGCTGATGAAGAAAAATTGATCGGACTTCCGTTCCCAGTATATTTTTTTAAAATTCGCTGGGCAATTTAATAATTGGATTAAGTTAAAAAGCGATTTCTAATGCCCTCAACGCCTACAATGTGACTGATCGCAAGAACGGGACAAAACAAAGGGTAAGTCGTATATCTCTATTACTAAAAGTCTGATCTTGACCACTTCCTGTTGTACTGCATATTGATTTTAGAAAAAACGCTGCCACTTACGGCTGTGATTTTTGGCCATCTTACTCAGAGTCCCCTTCCACTGTGCAGGACAGGAGGATTGTTCCCATCGATGAAAAGTAAAAGATTTATCAGTGTTTAAAAAATGTTGAGATTCTCCCTCCTGTCGATCATGCCATGAAGACCACACCCCTTCGGGTGGAAGGGGGAGTGACTATAAAAAACGGAAGTGTGGGCGTGGCTCACTCTCTGCAAGATGGGCGAGCAGAGGTCATGACTCGCTGCCTTGAGTGGCCTTGGACCCTGCTTGAAATTGCATGAAACTGCACCTGAATTTGGTGTCCTTGCACCCTGCTTGAAATGGAAATTCAAGGAATAGCCGTGAGTCAACTACCAGCCCACCAGCCGTGAATGAGTGAGCTTCCAGCACACCAGTCCAAGAATCCATTCGGCCCATGATGTCCATACTAGCCCTCTGGAAACCAGTCCCTTCAGCGCACACCACCCATACTTGCGCTCCAGAAAGTTCCCCCCCCACTGGCCACCAATAATGGAATTGGTCGAGAAGTGGAATATTGCGTTGAGGGACCAGCCCTCCCGTATGTTGCTGGGACCCAACGGGTTCCACCTAGTCTAGTTTTACATATAATCTTGCTTCTTGGGATGGCTTTAATCAAGTTTTACGTTGTGAAAATGTTATTTGGGCCCCATACGAACCACCAGTGTCTTTCTTGCCGATATGGGGTTCAATCGATCGCGTTCCAGAAGTAAGATGATTAAAATTACCTTTTTTTTTGGACAAACATGTCATAAGCCATCTAAATTGTCTATATTTTGTGTTATTCTCTCTCCATGATCATTATTTTTAAACTAAATATTCACAACAGTTTGAGTCACATATATTGTGCAAAAAACAATAATTTGATTATATTTTGAGTGGATGTTTCTGGATTAATTTATGGGAATTAAACATTAAATTCCTTCCATCTGGCATATAAATTCATGACAGTGAGATTTAAAAATCATGTTATATTGTGAATTCTTGTGTGAATGGGATTAGTTTGTTATTTGGATACTTAGGCTATTTAAAAAATATATCCTTTTCTTAAGAAATTGAATCTACACGACATTCTTAATGGGAGAGTAGTGGGCAGAAAGGCATGTCATGTGTTGTTTGAAGAGCAAAAACCTGTAGTTTACAATACCAACATTGAAAACTTGAGGAAAAACAAGGTGTACGGAGTTGCTTATTGGTTATAATCTGAGGAGTATGATGATGCTACTGATTATGATATGCCAATGTACCAGCTAGCGACTGATCTTCTTCATAAAGACTTGGTCTATTGCTAGAAATTGTAATTTATTTACCTATCTGTTACGGACTTACAGCATATAATACAATAATATTAATGTTCTGATCTTGAGAATATCACATTTTTGAATGTTCAAGGCAGTCTGGTGTTTATTGCTATTTCCGTCGCAAGTCAATTTTGTAATTAGCTACAATTATCCAATTATATGCTTTAATTACAGGTCATCCAAGTAAGATGTTTTATATTTGTTTCAGAATGCTTCAATCTATAATAACTGAACATTTCATTCAGTTCTCTTGATTTTTAAGAAAGTTATGGGCTTTTGACTGTCCTCGATCACAGCTTTTGTGTTAAGTCAATGGAAAAGCAATAGGGAACAAGATGCTAATTTCTAAGTATGAGAATGGCCATAACTTTTTTTAATACTGAAGATATGAAAGTGAATTAGGTGTCAAATTAAACATCTTTTTATGCTTTATCTAATGGGATAAATTGCAGACTTGATTTTTTTAATCTCAAAATTTCGTAACATTGCTAATATTTGCCTCAGACCCAGTCTAGCAACCAGATCGTTCAGGACTTGGGCTTTATTGTGACAATAAAGTTTCATTCATTCATTGGTGACTGGTTGTTCTGCCATAGCCAGAATGCCCTCACTATATTCAGTGTTTCTTTCAAGTGTCACTGAACATAGAAGATCACTGATTGACCAGCTGAAGGTGGTGGAAATCAGCAGGTTTCCTTCAGCATGTTAGACTGGATGCAATGAGATTTCATGGAGTTGGATTCACTGCAGAAGGCTCCCAAGGCTACTCCCTCTCACCAGAATGCCACTGTGGTAATATCTCACCACCCCTTCAAATGGGACAGACCCAGGGATTATGATGGGGTCTAGCACAAGATCTATAAGGTATGATTCTGTGAATGTCATGCTGTTTGCTTGGCTGCTTCTTCATAGAAATCGTAGAAATCATAGAAAATAGGTGCAGGAGTAGGCCATTCGGCCCTTTGAGCCTGCACCGCCATTCAATATGATCATGGCTGATCATCCAACTCAGTATCCTGTACCTGCCTTCTCTCCATACCACCTGATCCCTTTAGCCACAAGGGCCACATCTAACTCCCTCTTAAATTTAGCCAATGAACTGGCCTCAACTACCTTCTGTGGCAGAGAATTCCACAGACTCACCACTCTCTGTGTGAAAAAAGATCTTCTCATCTCGGCCCTAAAAGACTTCCCCCTTATCCTTAAACTGTGACCCCTTGTTCTGGAGTTCCCCAACATCGGGAACAATCTTCCTGCATCTAGCCTGTCCAACTCCTTAAGAGACAGCTCTCCCAAATTAGATGCAAGTCCTCAGAGGTCTGTAAAAACAAATTTGCAAAGTCGACTGAACTTGCTGCCGAGGTTGATGCCTGGCATCTGTCCAGTTTCCTTCCTATCCTATGTAAACAGAGTGATAATGTGGCAAAGAATGCACATCTCCACATGCACAAAAGGATTTGTAAGAACATAATTTCTGAGAAAGCTTCACAAAAATAATGATATGTCCTAGGAGATGCAATAGTCATACTTTAGTAATAATTTGGGAGACAAATCAGCTGGTATATAATATAGTAGGATGTCTAAACATTGCTACCCTTGTTAAATATATGGACATAAATAAATACATTTGATCCTATCATTTACTAGTTCCATAAATAAGAAGCTTGGTATCTTTATTATCCATCTGTTAAGGATGTTGGTATTCGAGTAAAGAGCATACAAAAACCATGCGATTAGATCCATTTGCTTAGATATATTTATGTGCAAATCATGAATGACAGCCACATTTCTGTGCATGCTAGATCACTGTAAGGATCATTTCAAAGGTGTTTTACAACATTTATAACCATATAACCATATAACAATTACAGCACGGAAACAGGCCCTCTCGGCCCTTCCAGTCCGTGCCGACCATTTGTTTTCCCCTAGTCCCATCTACCTGCACTCAGACCATACCCCTCCATTCCCTTCACGTCCATATACCTATCCACTTTAGTCTTAAATGTTAAAATCGATCCTGCCTCCACCACTTCTGCTGGAAGCTCATTCCACACAGCCACCACCCTCTGAGTAAAGAAGTTCCCCCTCACGTTACCCCGAAACATCTGTCCCTTAATTCTCATGTCATGCCCTCTTGTTTGAATCTTCCCTACCCTCAATGGGAAAAACGTATCTACGTCAACTCTGTCTATCCCTTTCATCATTTTAAAGACCTCAATCAAGTCACCCCTTAACCTTCTGCGCTCCAAAGAATAAAGACCTAACTTGTTCAACCTTTCTCTGTAACATAGTTGCTGGAACCCTGGCAACATTCTAGTAAATCTCCTCTGTACTCTCTCTATTTTGTTGACATCCTTCCTATAACTAGGCGACCAAAATTGTACACCATACTTCAGAATTGGTCTTACCAATGCCTTGTACAATTTTAACATTACTTCCCTACTCCTATATTCAATGCTCTGATTTATAAAGGCCAGCACACCAAAGACTTTCTTTACCACCCTATCTACATGCGATTGCACCTTCATGGAACTATGCACAGTTATTCCTAGATCCCTCTGTTCCACAGCATTCCTCAATTCCCTACCATTTACCATGTACTTCCTATTTTGATTTGTCCTGCCAAGATGTAGCACTTCACACTTAACAGCATTAAACTCCATCTGCCATCTTTCAGCCCACTTTTCCAAATGGCCCAAATCTCTCTGTAGACTTTGAAAATCTACTTCATTATCCACAACACCACCTATCTTAGTATCATCGGCATACTTACTTATCCAATTTTCCACCCCATCATCCAGATCATTGATGTACATGACAAACAACAGTGGACCCAACACAGATCCCTGAGGCACCCCACTGGTCACCGGCTTCAAACCTGACAAACAGCCATCCACCATTACTCTCTGACATCTCCCATTCAGCCACTGTTGAATCCATCTTGCTACTCCGCCATTAACCCAAAGATTGAACCTTCTTAACCAACTTTCCATGGGGAACCTTGTCAAAGGCCTTACTGAAATCCATATAGACAACATCCACTGCTTTACCCTCATCAATTTCCCTAGTTACCGCTTCAAAAAATTCAAGAAGGTTTGTCAAACATGACCTTCCAGGCACAAATCCATGTTGACTGTTCCTGATCAGACCCTGTTTATCCAGATGCTTATATATATTATCTCTAAGTATCCTTTCCATTAATTTGCCCACCACTGACGTCAAACTAATGGGTCTACAATTGCTAGGTTTATTCTTTGAACCCTTTTTAAACAATAGAACAACATGCGCAGTACGCCAATCCTCCGGCACTATTCCCGTTTCTAATGACATTTGAAATATTTCTGTCATAGCTCCTGCTATTTTTACACTAAGTCTCGAAGCATCTCCATAGTTAAGGGGGTGCTTAGAGACACAAGGTTCAGCATCGGTGACGACCTAATACCAACAGTGTCTGAGCAGCCAGTAAAAAGCCTGGGCAGATGGTACAACGCAAGTCTCAAGGACAAAGAGCAGGTGCAACAACTAAGGTAAGAAATTGTCAACGGCCTGGAGATCATCAATCAGACCCTACTGCCTGGGAAACTGAAGCTCTAGTGCCTACAGTTTGGACTCCTTCCTCGGACAATGTGGCCACTGACCGTTTATGAAGCTCCAATAACAACTGTGGAGAAGATTGAGCGAACCATAACTTCATACGCGAAGAAATGGCTCGGTGTCCCACGATGTCTAACTAACATCGGCCTCTATGGCAAAGGGGTCCTGGAACTACCTCTCACTAGTCTTTTTTTTTTTTTAATATTTTTATTATAGAAACAAAATAATAACAAAGTACATTATTTTATAATGATGAAAATACATGATATTAATGATATATTCGTACTTTTAATATTATTTGTATTATTATTGATTATAAAATTTAAGATTATATATTTTATATAATTAAGAATACATGGTACTAGTAATACATTCATAATATTAGTAATATACTCATACTGTTGATAATATTTGTATTGTCTCTGATTTTGAAATGTAGGACCAAATTTTATGTAATTAAAAATACGTAATACTAGTAAAACTTTTATGATATTCATTATATTTTCATACTGTTAATAATATTTGTATTATCATTGATTTTAAATTTAAAATTATATATTTTATATAATTGAAAATACATGATACTAATAATACTTTCATAAAGTTAGTGATATTTATATTCGTACTGATATTAAAAATTTAAGATTATGTGTTTCTATACTTTTTTCTAATTTTTTATAAAAGTATGAAAAGATAGAGAGAAAGAGTGTGAAAAGTTTGATGGAGAATGGAATATTAATAGAATATTGACTGGCCTTGAGGGGGATACGACATATATTGCCTGAAGTAGATTCATATTGCCCGAGTCGAAGACGAGGGCAATATGGATCTAGTGAGGGCAATATATGTCGTATCTCCCGAAAGAGGACAGTCAATATTGTTATTATTACCCATTATCAGACATCTAGAGGAAAATCTGAACATCTCATATGATATGAATGTATCTATACATTTTGCAATATGCATTGCAACATTGTAAATAAGGGTACTAAAACCATTCCAACATTGTAAATAAGGGTACTAAAAGAATGTAACATTTATGTTTCATTTATGTAATTTATGTAATTCATTTATGTGACAATGTGAAGGTCGAACTTTTAAATCGCGAACCTCTTCTCGCAACCGGCTGCCATTTTGTTTGTTTTGAGAATAAATTTTAAATTTCGCACGCAGCGTCACGTTGCCGTCACGCAGCGTCACGTTGCCGTCACGCAGCGTCACGTTGCCAAGTTCCCGGATGTGAGACCAGGGGAATATAAGACTATATTCCCCGCTGTTTAAACAGGTAAAGTCCATAGGCGTTCGCTAGAAAGGGGAATATAAGAAAATATTCCCCTGTTAGCGCTGCTGGCAGTAAAAAGGAAGGGAATACAATTTCGTAAAAGCATACCTCAGATGGATGATATGGGTAATAATAATAGAATATTGACTGGCCTTGAGGGGGATACGACATATATTGCCTGAAGTAGATTCATATTGCCCGAGTCGAAGACGAGGGCAATATGGATCTAGTGAGGGCAATATATGTCGTATCTCCCGAAAGAGGACAGTCAATATTGTTATTATTACCCATTATCAGACATCTAGAGGAAAATCTGAACATCTCATATGATATGAATGTATCTATACATTTTGCAATATGCATTGCAACATTGTAAATAAGGGTACTAAAACCATTCCAACATTGTAAATAAGGGTACTAAAAGAATGTAACATTTATGTTTCATTTATGTAATTTATGTAATTCATTTATGTGACAATGTGAAGGTCGAACTTTTAAATCGCGAACCTCTTCTCGCAACCGGCTGCCATTTTGTTTGTTTTGAGAATAAATTTTAAATTTCGCACGCAGCGTCACGTTGCCGTCACGCAGCGTCACGTTGCCGTCACGCAGCGTCACGTTGCCAAGTTCCCGGATGTGAGACCAGGGGAATATAAGACTATATTCCCCGCTGTTTAAACAGGTAAAGTCCATAGGCGTTCGCTAGAAAGGGGAATATAAGAAAATATTCCCCTGTTAGCGCTGCTGGCAGTAAAAAGGAAGGGAATACAATTTCGTAAAAGCATACCTCAGATGGATGATATGGGTAATAATAATAGAATATTGACTGGCCTTGAGGGGGATACGACATATATTGCCTGAAGTAGATTCATATTGCCCGAGTCGAAGACGAGGGCAATATGGATCTAGTGAGGGCAATATATGTCGTATCTCCCGAAAGAGGACAGTCAATATTGTTATTATTACCCATTATCAGACATCTAGAGGAAAATCTGAACATCTCATATGATATGAATGTATCTATACATTTTGCAATATGCATTGCAACATTGTAAATAAGGGTACTAAAACCATTCCAACATTGTAAATAAGGGTACTAAAAGAATGTAACATTTATGTTTCATTTATGTAATTTATGTAATTCATTTATGTGACAATGTGAAGGTCGAACTTTTAAATCGCGAACCTCTTCTCGCAACCGGCTGCCATTTTGTTTGTTTTGAGAATAAATTTTAAATTTCGCACGTAGCGTCACGTTGCCGTCACGCAGCGTCACGTCACGTTGCCGTCACGCAGCGTCACGTTGCCAAGTTCCCGGATGTGAGACCAGGGGAATATAAGACTATATTCCCCGCTGTTTAAACAGGTAAAGTCCATAGGCGTTCGCTAGAAAGGGGAATATAAGAAAATATTCCCCTGTTAGCGCTGCTGGCAGTAAAAAGGAAGGGAATACAATTTCGTAAAAGCATACCTCAGATGGATGATATGGGTAATAATAATCATTAATCCGTCCATGGAGATATATTCATGATTTATTATATATATTTCTTCATCTATTCAAATATTCAGGTCTCAGTCAAGTCGTGGGCCAAGTCCATAATGCCGAACCATTATGACCCTGTAAATATTTAATATATGGAGACCAAATCCCTCTGAAGAGATCTAACCTGTCCATTAGGACAAGCCTCAATCTCTCCAGATGAAGTGTCTCCGACATTTCTATGTTCCACATTTTGATTGTTGGGGATGTAGGGCCTTTCCAAAATTTTAATATTAATTTTTTCCCAATTATTAAACAATAGTCGATAAAAGTTATTTGGTTCATTGTTATTAGTTGGTCAGTTTCAAGTATTCCAAGTATTATTAACTTTGGATCAGGAGTCAAAGTTATATTGACAACATTCGAAATTATCTTAAAATATTTCATTCCAGTATTTTACAATTTTTATACAGTTAGTGAATGAGTGTGACAAATTTGCTTCTGAGATTTGACATTTATCACATATAGAGGATATTTTTGGGAAAATATTATGTAATTTAGATTTGGAATAATGTAATCTATGTAGTATTTTAAACTGTATAAGGGAATGTTTAGCATTTAACGAACAATGATGTATATGTTGTAAACTTTCATCCCATATTTCTGGTCTTATAATTTGGCCTAATTCATTTTCCCAAGACTGTCTATGTATTTCTGTTGATGGGACATCACTTTCCAATAAAATATTGTATATATATGATATCATTTTTTCCGTATTTGGATGTTTATTCAAGCATTCATCTAAAATTTCTGTCTTTCTATTTCTAAGTTCTTGTGTATTTGCAGAAACATAATTTCTGATTTGTAAATATCTAAAATATTCTTTATTGTGTAGTCCATAAGTTTGTTGCCTACAGTTTGGACTCCTTCCTCGGACAATGTGGCCACTGACCGTTTATGAAGCTCCAATAACAACTGTGGAGAAGATGGAGCGAACCATAACTTCATACGCGAAGAAATGGCTCGGTGTCCCACGATGTCTAACTAACATCGGCCTCTATGGCAAAGGGGTCCTGGAACTACCTCTCACTAGTCTAACAGAGGAATACAAGTGTTCCAAAGTAAGACTCCAGATGACACTGAGGGACTCTAGAGACAAGACCATCAGTGCTGTTGCGCCGCCCCTAGTAACGGGCCGGAAGTGGACACCATCTGATGCAGTACAGCAAGCTTCATCAGCCCTGAGGCACAAAGACGTCGTGGGCCAAGTGCAGCAGGGAAGAGGAGGCTTTGGCCTTACGACAAGTAAACCAACTTGGCGAAAGGCCACAACATCAGAGCGGAGGACATTGGTGGTTGAGGAGGTGCGGCGACAGGAGGAGGCCGCAAGAAGTGCAAAGGCGGTCTCTCTTGCCAAACAGGGGCAATGGATGCAGTGGGAAGATGTGGAGCGGAGGAAGATCAGCTGGAAAGAACTATGGGAAATGGAATCAAGCAAGATCAGCTTCATCATCAGAGCGACATACGACGTCCTTCCATCACCAAAGAACCTCAAGCAGTGGTACGGCGAGGATCCAACCTGTGCCCTCTGCCCAACTCCAGCGACCCTCAAACACATCATGGTAGGCTGCAAGACTAGCCTCACGCAAGGGAGATACACGTGGCGGCATAATCAGGTATTAAAAAGCCTGGCAACATCCCTTGAGAACAGACGGTGTGCGACCAACTCCTTGCCTCCGAGAGCAAGCAACCCCTCCCACTTAAGGGCGACAACCTTTGTCCGAGAAGGACAGAAAACACCTAAACATCCTTCCACTAGATCAGAAGAAGAAGAAGGAAACCTATGCAGGGCCCGTGACTGGAGGATGCTGGCGGACATTGGCCGACAACTAATCTTTCCACCTGAAATTGCTTCAACCAACCTCAGGCCAGATTTGGTGTTCTGGTCCCTTTCACAGAAGACTGCTTACATCATAGAGCTCACAGTTCCATGGGAGAACTCTGTTGTGGAGGCCTATGAGCGTAAGAAGCTGCGCTACACAGAGCTTGCAGCAGAGGCAACGCAGCGTGGCTGGAACATCAAAGTTTATCCAGTTGAAGTGGGATGCAGAGGATTTGTTGCGTCATCTACCGTCAGACTGCTGAAGGAGCTTGGAATCCACGGTCGGGTTCTGCGGAAGACCATAAGATCACTCTCAGACGCGGCTGAAAGAAGCAGCTGTTGGATTTGGCTCAAGCGGAAAGACCCATGCTGGGCCCCAAATACGTCATGGTGAATCTTTGAGGCAGTTTGACACGGGACACGCGCTGAGGGCTGATCATCCTGCAGCGGGCCGCCCTTGTGGAGGGTGTATAGTGTTAAAAGGCCGAAACACCCAGTGATGCAAGGGTACACTACTGATGATGTGTCCTGTGCCCAACTGTCCTGAAGGTTACCCAGGCCAAGATATACGTATACGTACCCCCCCCCCCCCCCGATGTTGAGCGTCGACCACTCTCAGCAATCAATGAATGTCGTGAAATGCTCCCCACCTACTGGCACAAGGGACTTCTTAACATCTAGTCCTGTGTATTTGATTCCCTCAGTGTCCTAGGAAATATCCTGTCAGGACCTGGAGACTTATCCACTTTTATATTTTTCAAAAGTGTCAGTACTTCCTCCTCTTTGAATCTCATAGTTTCCATAGCTACTCTACTTTTTCCCCTTAACTCACAGAGTTGAATATCCTTCTCCTTGGTGAATACCGAAGAAAAGAAATTGTTCAATATCTCCCCCATCTCTTTTGGCTCTGCAGATAGCTGTCCATTCTGGTTCTCTAATGGTCCAATTTTATCCCTCGTTATCCTTTTGCTATTAATATAGCTGTAGAAACCCTTTGGGTTTACTTTCACCTTTCTTCCCAAAGCAACCTCATATCTTCTTTTAGCCTTCCTAACTTCTTTCTTACGATTCTATTTACATTCTTTATACTCCTCTAGCACCTCATTTACTCCATGCCTCCTATAATTATTGTAGATATCTCTCTTTTTTCGAAACAAGTGTCCAATTTCCATTGAAAACCATGGCTCTTTCCAATTTTTACTATTTCCTTTCAACCTAACAGGGACATAAAGATTCTGTACTCTTACAATTTCCCCTTTAAATGTCCTCCATTTCTCTTCTACATCCTTCCCATGAAACAAAGTGTCCCAATTCACTCCTTTAAAATCCTTACGCATTCCCTCAAAGTTAGCCTTTCTCCAATCAAAAATCTCCACCCTAGGTCCAGTTCTGACTCTCTCCATAATTATATTGAAACTAATGTATTGTGATCACTGGTCCCGAAGTGCTCACCAACGCATACCTCCGTCACCTGACCTGCCTCATTTCCTAACAGGAGGTCCAGCACTGCCCTTCTCTGGTCGATGCCTCTATGTACTGCTGCAAAAAAACTATCCTGCACACATTTAACAAACTCCAAACCATCCAGCCCCATTTACAGAATGTGTTTCCCAGTCTATTTTTGGAAAATTTAAATCTCCCACAATCACTACCTTGTGCTTACTAATAATATCTGCTATCTCCTTACATATTTGCTCTTCCAATTCTCGCTCCCCATTTATAATAGTAAGATTAAACGAGAACTCACCTGTTCGAAGTTTGATCGTTATTTACGAGGAGTTACGATGAGGGATTACGTGAAGAGCCCGCCTCACGCTGGTAACGGCATACTTCAAAGCAGCGGCATGAAAAACACAGAACACCAAAGCCGGAGTAACATAGTAAGGCTCATAAAAAGACTTAGAACTACCATTTGATCATTTATTTTACGAGGGTGGGAGTGGAGGGCACGTAATCCTCATCGTAACTCCTCGTAAAATAACGATCAAACTTCGAACAGGTGAGTTCTCGTTTAAATCTTACTATTTTACTTCGGAGTCACGTGAGTGATACGTGAAGATTTTAAAGCTTTCTGTGTTTTTTATGTCGTAGAATTAATCCGTACGACAGTCCGGCTAAGTAAACACATACATGAGAAGAAACCAGACAAATGTTAGATCTTTTCACAATTAACTTTTTAATGGTTGAAAGACCATATAATACCCTCCTTATATTTGAGGGAAAATGATTACAAGTGACAAAAGATATCAGTGACTACACAACTGATTATAGCAATTAATAGCAATTAATAGCAAACAAAGCAGGTGATTATAGTGCTCCCAACACCGCGTGTCCAAAGCTTGTCATAGTGTGAACGGGTTTGTTGTAGAACTTTGAAAAAGTTTCTTCTTTACTCCACCTGCGATTTTTTAAAATATGCTCGAGAGGTACGTCCCGCCCCTTCGCCGCGGACGTAGCTGCCGCCCTGGTGGAGTGAGATTTGAAGACATCAGTGTCTACTCCCGCTAAAAACCAACACCTGTTTCAACCATTTTGAGATAGTTTGAACTGAAGCTTTTGTGTGTGTGGCTTTTTGTGCGTAAGTAGTAATGTCTTTTCGTTTCCTCGAAAAGTGTCCGTAACTTTAATATATTGGTTCAAATGTCTAACCACACACAAAGCAGGCTCAATATGAAAAGATTGAAAGGTTACCTTTGTTCCAGATCTCCCTGGTCTACTTTGTTTGATCAGATCGTAAACATAGAACACAAACGTTATCTGTAGTCACATGCATACAGTCTAAACGCAACATTTGTAAAGTTTGCACTCTTGAGCTGAGACCAGTGACATTAACATGACCAATTTCAATGTTAACCTATCCAATGGCAACCCTTCAATTGGAGTCCATTCTCTAAGTAGAGCAAGTACAATGCTCACATCCAAATTTTCTGTATATCTAGGTTTTGGCGGATTCATGTGAAAAATTCCTTTCATGAATCGTGATATCAATGGATGCGACCCAATTGATTTCTCATCAGTCATAAGTCTAAATAGGACGACAAGGCACTGCGTGCAGTGTTAATGGCACTGTAACTTAAATGTTGCCAAAGTGCAAATTGGCAAGGAATTCCAAAACATGAGTAACATTCACAGAATCATCAGAAATATTTGACTGTGTGCAAAATTCTTCCCATTTCTTAATATGTGTCATATATTGTTTTTGTGTGCTATCTCGCCATGATGCGCTCAATAACTTCCAAAGTTTGGTCCGACAATCCCAGTTCCTGTAGTGGTCTGGTCAAAACCTGCAGATTAACAAATTCATATATGCAATATAATGGGTAACCTTCATTTGTTACTGGATTAGTCAAGATATCACATACAGTTAGGAATCTGCATATACGGTTCTTTAATCATATTCAGCATAACTGGGAACCAAGGTTGAGTTGGCCAATTTGGCACTACCAACAATCCGGAAGCTGAATCTTGCTCTATTTTCTTCAAGCATCTCTGAATCAGAGCAAATGGTGGAAAAGCATAAAAAGAACATCTTTCCCCAGTGTAATGAAAACGCAATCTACTGCGACTTGCGTCCGGATCGTGTTCCCAAGACACATAATGAGGCAATTGATGATTAAGCCTGGATGCAATAATCAATTTCTGGCAACCCAAATCGGCTAACAATATTCTTAAATATTGCTGGCTTAAGCATCCATTCCGTATTATCTTTAAAAATCCTGGAACCTTTCATCTGCTACCACATTGTCCTTACCTGGAATATAGCTTGCTGAAATCCATATCTGCCGACCAATACACCATTGCCATATCTCATTGACCAGACAATCACATGATACTGATCTAACTCCCCCCATGTGATTAATGTAAGCCACAGCCGTTTTTATTGTCTAACTGTATTAACACATGCAGACCTTGTTTAGCACAACAATATGCTTTAAGCCCATAAAAGGCCCCCAATAATTCCAAATAGGTTAATACCATACTCTTGAAGAAACACTTGTTCTTCAGTTTTCCATCTACCTCCACAACTGGAGGATAAATCTGTAGCCCCCCATCCGAGAGCACTAGCATCTGTTTGTAAAACCATTTCAGGCTGTTTAATCATGATATTCTTAGCAGCTTGTGGGACATTTTCAACCCACCATTGCAATTCCAAATACTGCTTTCCTTGTTAATTGCATAGGCCTGTCAAAGTGACCTGCCTTATCTTTAAGAGCCCTTACTTTGTCCCTTTGAAGATTTTTGATAATGTAATGGCCCAAATTCCACTGCCGGAAATGCTGCCACCAGTGTACCAATGACTTTTGCCACTTCTCGGATGGAGGGATAAGGTTTTTGTGAATGAGGTAATTACACATTTGCAAAATATCATTTGCCTTCTTTGCTGGCAAAGTAACTAACATAGTCACTGAGTTAATTACAAACCCCAGAAAATTAATTGATTGAACTGGCTGCAGCTGGGACTTAATTGGATGAATTAAGAATCCAAGCTCTTTAAACAAAGCTTTAGTAACTGAAATTGAGTGCTCAGCTGACTCTTGACTATCGTTAATAATCAGAATATCATCCAGATAAGCCATTACAATGTGTTTCTGTGCTCTTAATTGGGCTAAAACTGGTTTCAACAGTTTTGTAAAGAGTCTAGGAGCCGAACTCAATCCATTTGGTAAAGCTTTGAACTGCCATAATTGCCCCTGCCAATAAAACTTTAAGTATCTCCGAAAAAGATGATGAATTGCTACAGAATAATAGGCGTCTTTCAAATCAATCTTAGCCATATAACAACCTGCTGAAATCAGATATTTTTGCAGTACTGTATGTCTCCATCTTAAAATGTTTGTATTCTACAAACTTATTTAGATCTGTAAGGTCTAGAATAATTCTACAACCACCATCTTTCTTATCTCTGCGAAATATATTAGAGACAAATTGATGCTTATGTTCACAAGTTTTTTCAATTACCCCTTTTCCGGATAATTTGTCAATTTCCACATTAATCTCCATTCTTTCTTCTGCAGAAAACACATAAGCATAAGCAGGTTTATTCTGTACAGGAGGATTGACCCCTTCTTTAAAAATAATAATAGCTCCCGAAACTGCTTGTAATATAAATCGATCAGAAGTAATATTAAGCCAGGCATTATAAAACTTTTGCAATCTCCCTCCAAACTGGAGATTCATCCACAGTTTCCTTAAGGATAGAAGTCTTTAATACCTCTCCATAAGAGCGTGATGGTCTCCTCTTTCCCGAATGCAGGGAAGCACTGGCCTGCGCAGCACGATAATATTTTCGTGACAAATTTCTGCCTCTATAACGAAAATCAAAACCCCTTCGGGCCGGAAAACCCTCTTCTTTGTCCAAAGACAAAAGGCTTAATAGTGCTAAAATATTTAGCTTCTTCATCCAACTGTTTCAGCTGTTTCGGCAGATTTTCTCCAAACAAATACCCAGGAGCTTGAACTCCACTTTCTTGACACAGACTTGCAAATCTAGGGTGAAATATGGGCCGAATCGCCATTTTTCTCATGCCATTGATCTCATAAAACGAATTGCACAATAAGCCCAAAGTATCTTTTTGAATCTTTTCCATTTCCAGATTCTCCATTTGCCTGCCATATGCCGTAATGGCAGCAGAAAATAATTTTAGCACCTTTTGAAATTTCACTTCTTGGGCTCTCATACTTGGAGTCATAGACGCCCATACCATCGGATTCACCGTAGGCACTTCCAATGAGGCACAATTGCCTGGTGCTTTATATAATTCTGATAATTCATTCATCACAGTATTATGAAGCTGGTGAGATACCATATAATTTATATTGGCAGCTAGGTTTTCTTCCATAGCCTCACCACTTCCTTCGGGTATAGCAAAATCTTGTGCTATCCCAGGCACATCAAGCCTTTTCTTTTTACTTTGTGGCGTGCTTTCAAAAGCCATTTCAACTTCGCAGGGTCTGCCTTCTGCAGCCCTAATTCCATCGGGATATCATCCATGAGACTTCTTCCAGCCCAAATCGTGGGTCTGGAGTATCATATTCCCAACTTGGCCCACAGCCATATTCATCATATTCAAACCCCTCAGGGATTTTTTGGGATTCATGTGGGTAGTTTGACCCTTGTCTCATAATAGTTTGGAGAACTTTCTCCATATGCTCCATTTTTAGCCACATAGTTTTATTGTCTGGAGGTCTTTCAGAATCAGAATCATCAGAAACCACGGGCCTCACAGCTTTCTTTTTGCTTTTCTTAGGAGCATTTTCCTCCGTGGTTATAATTTCCGGAGAATCTGGAAATTCTATATCGGGTAAATTCAATGGCCAGCGGTATCGGAACCGGGTCCACTCTAGCTTCGCGTCCCGTTATATTTACTTTCACCCCGGGAGGCTCTCTTCACCCGCGAAACCTTCTTTCCCGTTTCTCCATTTTTGTTAAATTATCTGTGCTCAATCAGCACGCTAACGTCTAATTTTTTACTTTTACTTTCGATGCTGGAGCCACCCAGCGTAACTTGAAAACCGCCCCGATGTAACTTCACTTACCTGCGGGCCGTTCCGACCGCTGCGAGGAGCTGCTCCTTACCGCAGCTCCTCCTTCCGCCGTCAGCGTTGACGTCATGCCGTTACCAGCGTGAGGCGGGCTCTTCACGTAGTCACTCACGTGACTCCGAAGTAAAATACACCCCTAAAAGTGTTGCTACACCGTTCCCACTTCTCAGTTCCACCCAAATAGCCTCCCTAGACAAGCCCTCTAATCTATCCTGCCAAAGCACTGCTGTAATATCTTCTCTGACAAGAAATGCAACACTTCCCCCTCTGGACCCTCCAATTCTATCACACCTGAAGCAACGAAATCCTGGAATATTTAGTTTCCAATCACAGCCCTCCTGCAACCATGTTTCACTGATTGCCACAACATCATATTTCCAGGTGTCAATCCAGGCTCTAAATTCATCCACCTTACTTACAATGCTCCTAGCATTAAAATATACACATTTTAGAAACCCACCATCCCTTATTCTCTGTCTATTATCTTTTTCATCTTTATCGCCTACATTTTGGATCCGAGTGCTTCCCTTCTCTGCCTCTTGCCCCACACCCTGACCCCTAGCCCCCTCTACCCGAGTCCTCCCCCCAGCCTTTCTAGTTTAAAGTCTCCCCAGTAGCCTTTGCAAATCTCCCTGCCAGGATATTGGTCCCCCTCGGGTTCAAGTGCAACCCGTCCTTTGTGTACAGATCATGCCTTCCCCAAAGAGGTCCCAGTGATCAAGAAACTTGAATCCCTGCCACTGCACCAGTCCCTCAGCCACGCATTTATCCTTCACCTCATTTCATTCCTACTATCACTGTCACGCGGCACAGGCAGTAATCCTGAAATCGTTACCCTTTTGGTCCTTCTCCTTAATTTTCCCCCCAACTCCCTAAATTCTCCCTTCAGGACCTCATCACTTTTTCTGCCTATGTCATTGGTACCTATGTGTACCACAACATCAGGCTCCTCTCCCTCCCTTATCAGAATCTTTTGTACACGTTCTGACACATGCGAGACCCTGGCACCAGGGAGGCAACCTACCATCCGGGTCTCCCGACTGCGTCTACAGAATCGCCTATCCGACCCCCTAACTATAGAGTCCCCTATTACAATTGCCCTCCTCTTTTTGCTACCCTTCTGAGCATCAGGGCCGGTCTCTGTGCCGGAGGCCCAGTCGTGTTGGTGCCCCCAGCTAGGCTGTCCCCTCCAATCGCATTCAAACCTGAGTACCTATTTTCCAGGTGTACGGTCACAGGGGCACTCTCTAGCCCCTGCCTCTGCCCCTTGCCCTTCCTAACCGTGGCCCACTTGTCTGCCTCCTGTGGTCTGGGAGTGACTACCTCCCTGTAGCTCCTCTCTATTACCTCCTCACTCTCCCTGAGGAGACGGAGGTCATCGAGCTGCTGCTCCAGGTTCCTAACACAGTCCTTTAGGAGCCCCATCTCAACACACCTGGCGCAGATGTGGACGTCTGGAGGGCTATCAGATTCCCTGACCTCCCACATCTGACATCCAGAACAGTACACTGCCCTTGCCTTCATACTCCCCCCTTACACAGGATACAATATCAACACAATACAAAGTACACAACAAACTGCTGGAATCTGACTGCCAATCAGCTGCTTTCCCTAGTCCACTTCCCACCAATCAGCGGTTACCTCAAAAAAAAAAAAAACCACTTCTCCAAATGGAATGGGCCTCTTGGGAATGGAAAAGCTCTCGCTGGATTTTTAACCTTTACACCTGGTCGGGTGTCGCTCCTACCCCTCTTCTCTTCCCGGCTCCTGTGGGCCCTCTGAAAACAAGCACCGGCGGAAAAAACAAGCCCCGATCCTTACCGCTGGATTTTATAACCTTACCCTCCTTCTCTTCCCTAGGTCTCTGGGCCTCTGAAAAAACAAGCCCCGCCTGGATTTTTAACCTTTACGGGGCTCCTCTTCAAAAAACGGTGGGCCTCAATTTAGGAAATTGGCTGGGCATTCCCATGGGTAATTCACCTTTATGCATCTGATATTTGTTCTGCTTCATCCATATGGCTAATGATATCATAACCGAGTAATGCACGTTTCCTTCACTGCCAGTTTACCTAAATATAAATTAACAGTATATTGTACAAGGTTTTAGAATGAGTTGGCAATCAAAGTAGAAGCTGGGTGCCCAGACACAATGGAGTGTGCCATTATTCCTTTATTTTTCTCTTCACCTCCATGGCAGCCATGCTTCACACAACATGATAGCTTGGTTAGGGAAAAACTCTGGCCAATACCGCAATAAACTGCAGAGAGTTGTGGATGTAGCCCAGTCCATCAAACAGAACAGACTCTCCACCATTGACGCCATCTACACTTTTGCACTGTCTATGAAAAGCAGTCCGCATAATCAACAACGTTTTCCAACCCAGACATGTCTTCTTCTTCCTGCTCCCATCAAGCAAAAGATACAAAAGCTTGAAAGTGAATACCACCAACAGACTCAGGCACAGCTTCTTCCCATCGGTTATCAGACTTCTGAATGGTCCTTCTGTTAGATGGGGTACAATCCTGATTCTCCAACTTACCTCATTGCAAACATTGGACCATTTCTCTGGAATTGTTACACTACAATGCTGAGAACTATATTCTGCACTTTGGTACCTATCTCTTCTATCTTTTGTACTTTGGCTTTTCTAAAGAATGGCCAGTCAGCATTTAGCTTTAAAAAGAATTGCAAAAGCCCAGCTTTAGCAAATATATGGCAATGTATGGACTATTAGACCATTTTTGATGCATAATTTGCTCAATTTCACATTATTTTTCAGGAAAGCTCAGTGGGCGTTAGCACCACACACAGCAATTTTTGAAACCATCTGCACCAAAGATGTAAAATGACAAGAGAATCAGAGTTTTTTAAATCAATCAGTTTTCTCAACTCTTTATTTAATCAATGCTACTCTTAGTTCCACAACTGGAATGATTTCACTGAAAACTTGCTTTCTCAAAACTTTCCTTCTGATCTGCCCAATCTGACCCTGATCATGAATGCACAGTTAGTCACTTCATTCAATATTAATTTCCACTAGTGGGAGAGTCTAGGACCACAGGTCATAGCTTCAGAATTAAAGAACGTTTCTAAAGGAGGGAAATGAGGAGGAATATCTTTAGTCAGAGGGTGGTGAATCTGTAGATTTCCTTGCCACAGAAGACTGTGGAGGCCAAGTCAATGGATATTTTTAAGGCAGAGATAAATAGTTTCTTGATTAGTATGGATGTCAAAGGTTATGGGGAGAAGGCAGGAGAATGCAGGTAAAGAGAGAAAGAGAGAGCAGCCATCTTTGAATGGTAGAGTTGACTTGATGGGTTGAATGGCCTAATTCTGCTCCTATCATTATGAACTTAAATTAAAGGACCATTGTAATGTATCCCATGTATTCTCAACAAAGCTAGGTGGAACCCATGCTGTGAAGATGCAACAGTTCAGTGGATCAATTTCAGTTGAGAAACTAAGAGAGCAAGGATGAAATAGGTTAAGATCACCAAGACCCTCACACAATCAATACATATGTTTTTTAGCATTTCAAAAATGCAGTTTTTCTATGTTTCCTGTTCATTCTCTATCTCCATTCATTGTTTGGCATTCTTGTATCCATTTCCTAATCCTTTCTGTATCCTTTATCATCATGTCCTTCATTACCAAAGATCATTATGTAAAATAACAGAGAATTTGAGTTTAAAACTATCAGTTATCTTAACCCCTCTTCCATGTTACTCTTAGTTCTTCAATTGAAACCGATAAAACGTTATTTGGAGCATTATATGCAGTTCTGATCTTCAGATCTCACTACAAATTATGTAAGAATAATGTCGCCTTTGCAGCTGTGCAACATCACATTCCAGGCCGATTCCTGAAATCAGTTCATTCTTTGAGGAAAGCTTCAGTAGCACAGGTCAAAACAAAACTGGAGTTCAGAAATACATGAGATGAAATATAAGATTCTGACAGGTTTGATGCAGGGAACCTGTTTCCTCTGGCAGGAAAGTCTTGTAATAGACAACATAGTATCAGTAAAAGGAATCAGCCAATTAGCACTGTGAGGACGGAAAATGTATTTCACAGGAGAATGCAAATCCTTGGAATTCTTCATTTTAAAAGCCTGTGAATGATCAGTCATTAAGTTTATTTAGGATTGAGTCTGGTAAAAAAAATTTTTTGTTTCAAACATAGCTGAGGTAATAAGAATGTAAGGAAGAAAAGTGGAATTGATTTTAAAAAGTTCAATCATGATCTTATTGAATGCCAGGGCAGTATCAACAGGCAGCAGACTCCCCTTGTGTTCCAGTGTGATTCTATTTCCTCCAATTTTCTTTACATTTCCTTGCCGTTACAAATAGAAATCCCAACATTTATTGCTCATTCCTAACCAAAGATACCAGAGGAGCAAGTTAGACCACTTGACGAAAAAGCCGTAGTACGATCGTGGGCTCATGGTTAATTTTTTTCGCACCATTTTGGGAATCAAATATATGAGGGTTTTTCTTTAATGGGCTTCTGTCATGGCATCCAAATCTACAAGTGAAGCTAGCTGTTCTGCTATAGTGCTCGAATCGCCAATGTAAGCGATTCGAGCACTTTATAGTAGTCTTTCTTCAGGTTTCCCACTAAAGGCGAAAGGTAAGAAAAAAATTATAACTTTCTGTCATGTAGCCTGCCCGATCTCTTCCTATAGCTCAGATCGCGGAGCCGGGGGTCGCCAGAAGAATTGCTCCGATCCCTGGCCTGCGGACTATAACACCCTGAAGCCACGGTGTGCAGATCTTCTAGTCGCGGGGGCAGCGGGCACTTTCCCTCGCGGAGTCTGGGATTCCTCACCAGAGAAGAGCTCCGAACGCCGGCCCACAGCCTTATAACATCATGAAGCCCCGGTCTCTGGTAGGAGGCAGCCGATTCGGGACCTCCAAGCCGAGGAGATCCCGAATCAGCTTGTGTTTAAGCCGGTTTGAAATAGTGTTTAAAATAGAAGATAAATGGTGTTAAATATACACAATGTACATGGATCAGTGGTGCTTAAAATACATGATAAATGGTATTAAATATACACAATGTACACAGATCAATGGTGTTTAAAGTACATGATAAATGGTGTTCTAGGGAACAACGACATGCCACGAGGAGCAGACATTAAAGCCTTAATTTCCTTCCCAATGTATGATAACTGTAACATATACAATTCTATTCTTATAACTCCGACAATTTCTCCAGCATTTTTGTCTACCTTTGATTTTCCAGCATCTGCAGTTCCTTCTTAAACAATAATAAAGGTATCAATTTTTACACTACTGCACATTTTTGGTTTTGTTCTTGTTGTAGGGCATAAATGGCATTGTAAACTCTTCTACATTTAAGGTAAATTGACCTATTAGAGGAAAAATGCATCTTCAAGATACATGTTTCCCCCCACCCCTGAAAACAATTGCATTTAAGTGACATATCATCCATTCTGCAGTTATGTAATTATAATCAGATTTGTTCTTATAAGTTAATTCTATATGATATTTTACTGTAATTTCAGATGACGAGAGTGGGTCCAGAATACTCGTTGACAAGATCTACACCGAACTACGGAGTACCTGTCAAAGAACTGCCGTCTTTGTTCTGAACAACCTAACTATCTCACACATAAAACAATAAATTATGTAAATCTTACCATAAATGACAGAAATAAAAAGTGTTATCCTTGTTTATGCATTTTGATGTAGAATTGTTTAAAATGGAGTGCATTGATGCAATAAACTGCTAACCCACAAATGTTTAGTTATGAGATATTCACATTTAAAAACTCACTCAGTAGCTCGGGTGGCTGTGAGCGGCCGCTGGGACCGGACAGCGGAACCGCAGCTAGACCCGTGGCTCACAGGTGACCTGGGAACTGCAGCTAGTCCCGAGGGTCCTGGCCCCTACGCAAAAAAGGCTGCGGACCCCTGGACTAAACCAAACCCTAGATCCTGTCCCGCCAACCTTTTTTCAAAATTTAGCAACTCAAATGGTGGTGCGTCTTCATGGTGGTGCGTCTGGGAAATACGGTAAATAATTTCCCTCAAATATATGTTAGGTTTTCTTCTAATATATGTTAAATTAAAAACTATGGTAGCAATGCACAGTATTCATGTCTAAAGCTCACACTTCTGCATCAATGTAGGTATGTATACATTATATTTCTTTACACTAATATAGAATAAAAATATATATTTTTTGTACATCAATGATCTGGATGATGGGGTGGAAAATTGGATAAGTAAGTATGCAGATGATACTAAGATAGGTGGTATTGTGGATAATGAAGTAGATTCTTAAAGTCTACAGAGAGATTTGGGCCATTTGGAAAAGTGGGCTGAAAGATGGCAGATGGAGTTTAATGCTGATAAGTGTGAAGTGCTACATCTTGGCAGGACAAATCAAAATAGGACGTACATGGTAAATGGTAGGGAATTGAGGAATGCTGTGGAACAGAGGGATCTAGGAATAACTGTGCATAGTTCCCTGAAGGTGGAATCGCATGTAGATAGGGTGGTAAAGAAAGCCTTTGGTGTACTGGCCTTTATAAATCAGAGCATTGAATATAGGAGTAGGGAAGTAATGTTAAAATTGTACAAGGCATTGGTAAGACCAATTCTGGAGTATGGTGTACAATTTTGGTCGCCTAGTTATAGGAAGGATGTCAACAAAATAGAGAGAGTACAGAGGAGATTTACTAGAATGTTGCCAGGGTTCCAGCAACTATGTTACAGAGAAAGGTTGAACAAGTTAGGTCTTTATTCTTTGGAGCGCAGAAGGTTAAGGGGGGACTTGATTGAGGTCTTTAAAATGATGAAAGGGATAGACAGAGTTCACGTGGATAAGCTTTTCCCATTGAGGGTAAGGAAGATTCAAACAAGAGGACATGACATGAGAATTAAGGGACAGAAGTTTAGGGGTAACGTGAGGGGGAACTTCTTTACTCAGAGGTTGGTGGCTGTGTGGAATGAGCTTCCAGCAGAGGTGGTGGAGGCAGGATCGATTTTAACATTTAAAAGTAAAGTGGATAGGTATATGGACGTGAAGGGAATGGAGGGGTATGGTCTGAGTGCAGGTAGATGGGACTAGGGGAAAACAAATGGTCGGCACGGACAGGAAGGGCCGAGAGGGCCTGTCTCCGTGCTGTAATTGTTATATGGTTATATGGTTATATGGTTATCTTGGCATGTGTTCATTTATTTTTATTCACAATATTAGGATTTCAGAGAGAGGTTGAATGAAAGAATAAAAAGTTCAACAAAAATAGAGATCACAAGAAAGAAACTAGAGAAATATACATGTGTGTGTGTTATCTATTTATATACATATATATCACATATATACACATATATATAATGAATATATGTGTTTTTAATATATATCTATATATATATATATATATATATATATAAGAAGCTAGAGAAATGTGTATGTGTGTTATATGATTATATACATCAATATCACATTTATATATGTGTGTGTATCATATATATAATATATATATATGTGTTTATAATATATAAATATAGGCAAATATATTGGCTTATGGCTTATGTTCTTTATATCTTATAGGCAAAAAAATAAAGGCAAATATAATTGCCTTTATGGCTTATGCACATCATGAGAATAGCTCATGTACTATGTTGCTTCTGATCCATGAGGAACTTTGAAATCTATTATCTCTATCTTGTCATTCACACACAGAAACACTCACATTCCGTTTAATCAAACATACCGTTTGATTAAACCAAAGATCATAGAATGCATATGGTCCAGAGACCTTTCATTGCGCATTGTCGTCCATTTTATACGCAGTTTCCCTTAAATAAAAGATCATAATGGTCTATCATTGAAGGCTAAAATAGACCAAGATAAACTGCAAAATTCAGTGGACTGACGTGGATTAAACTGCGAGAGACATAACGGGGATCGGGGACTTATTCCTAAAATAGTGGAAGAGACGTTCCGTTGCGTTCCGATGCGTACTGCACGTCAGTCCATTGGATTTCGTAGGAGTGGTCTATCTTGCTTCTCTATTATCTTTGTTCCTAACTGCTCTTGTGAAACTGATAATGAGGTCATCAGGTCATGTGACAGGAGCAGAATTAGGCCAGTCGGCCCATCAAGTTTACTCCGCCATTCATTCATGGCTGATCCATCTTTCCCTCCAAATCCCACCCTCCTGCCTTCCCTCTGTAACCCCTGATACCCGTACTAATCAAGAATCTATCTCTGCCTTAGAAATATCCATCGACCTGGCCTCCACACCCTTCTGTGGCAAAGAATTCCACAGATTCACCAACCTCTGACTAAAGAAATTCCTCATCTCCTTCCTAAAAGAATGCCCATTAATTCTGAGGCTATGATCTCTAGTCCTAGACTTCCCCACAAGTGGAACATCCTCTCCACATCCACTACATCCAAGCCTTTCACTATTCTGTAAATTTCAATGAGGTCCCCCCTCATTCTTCTAAACTCTTCAGATATGGTGCACAAAATTGCTCACAATACACCAAATGCGGCCTGACCAGCACCTTATTGAGCCTCAGCATTACATCCCTGTTGTTGTATTCTAACTCCCTCAAAATAAATGTGAGCATTATGTTTGCTTTCTTTATTATCAATTCGACTTGCAGATTAACTTTTGGGGATTTGTGCACCAGCAGTCCGATTTGCACCTCTGATTTCTTAATATTCTTACTTCCAATATGCATGACAACACACTTTGCTACACTATGTTCGAGATGCCACTTATCTGCCCACTCTCCCAACCCGTCCAAGTCCTTCTGCAGAGTCCCTGCTTTCTCTACACTACCTGCCCTCCCCCTATTTTCGTATCACCTGCAAACTTGGCCACAAAGCCTTCAATCCCCTCATCCAAGTCATTAATACAAACATGATGAGTAATACCGACCCCTGCGGAACTCCGCAAGTCATTGGCAGGCAACCAGAAAAAAAAAACCTTTATTGCCACTCTTTGCCTTCTGCCATGCAGCCAACAATAGACAATAGACAATAGACAATAGGCGCAGGATAGGCCATTCGGCACTTCGAGCCAGCACCACCATTCAATGTGACTATGGCTGATCATCCCCAATCACTACCCCGTTCCTGCCTTCTCCCCATATCCCGATTCCGCTATCTTTAAGAGCCCTACGTCCAAACCCTTAATAATCTTATATGTTTCAATACGATCCGCTCCCATCCTCAGAGTATACAAGCCCAGTCGCTCCATTCTCTCAGCATATGACAGTCCTGCATCCCGGGAATTAACCTTGTAAATCTATGCTACACTCCCTCAACCTGCTATCCATGCTAGTATCTGCACTTTGAAATCATGGGCTCTTATTTTCCTCAGGGGACCGGGGGTCAAATGAAATGGAGGAACTGAGTGAAATCCAGGTTAGCCGGGAAGTGGTGTTAGGTAAATTGAATGGATTAAAGGCCGATAAATCCCCAGGGCCAGATAGGCTGCATCCCAGAGTACTTAAGGAAGTAGCCCCAGAAATAGTGGATGCATTAGTGGTAATTGTTCAAAACTGTTTAGATTCTGGAGTAGTTCCTGAGGATTGGAGGGTAGCTAATGTAACCCCACTTTTTGAAAAGGGAGGGAGAGAGAAAACGGGGAATTACAGACCAGTTAGTCTAACATCGGTAGTGGGGAAAATGCTAGAGTCAGTTATTAAAGATGGGATAGCATCACATTTGGAAAGTGGTGAAATCATTGGACAAAGTCAGCATGGATTAATGAAAGGTAAATCATGTCTGACAAATCTCATGGAATTTTTCGAGGATGTAACTAGTAGAGTGGATAAGGGAGAACCTGTGGATGTGTTATATCTGGACTTTCAGAAGGCTTTCGACAAGGTCCCACATAAGAGATTAGCATACAAACTTAAAGCACACGGTATTGGGGGTTCAGTATTGATGTGGATAGAGAACAGGCTGGCAGACAGGAAGCAAAGAGTAGGAGTAAACGGGTCATTTTCAGAATGGCAGGCAGTGACTAGTGGGGTACCGCAAGGCTCAGTGCTGGGACCCCAGTTATTTACAATATATATTAATGATCTGGATGAGGGAATTGAATGCAACATCTCCAAGTTTGCGGATGACACCAAGCTCGGGGGCAGTGTTGGCTGTTAGGAGGATGCTAGGAGGCTGCAAGGTGACTTGGATAGGTTGGGTGAGTGGGCAAATGCATGGCAGATGCAGTATAATGTCGATAAATGTGAGATTATCCACTTTGGCGGCAAAAACAGGAGGGTAGACTATTATCTGAATGGTGGCCGATTAGGAAAAGGGGGATACAATGAGACCCGGGTGTCATGGTACACCAGTCATTGAAAGTAGGCATGCAGGTGCAGCAGGCTGTGAAGAAAGTGAATGGTATGTTGGCATTCACAGCAAAAGGATTTGAGTACAAGAGCAGGGAGGTTCTACTGCAGTTGTACAGGGTCTTGGTAAGGCCACACCTGGAGTATTGCGTACAGTTTTGGTCTCCGAATCTGAGGAAAGACATTCTTGCCTTAGTGGGAGTACAGAGAAGGTTCACCAGACTGATTCCTGGGATGGCAGGACTTCCATATGAAGAAAGAATGGATGTACTCGCTGGAATTTAGGAGAATGAGGGGGGATCTTATAGAGACTTAAAAAATTCTTAAGGGGTTGGACAGGCTAGATGCAGGAAGATTGTTCCCGATGTTGGGGAACTTCAGAACAAGGGGTCACAGTTTAAGGATAAGGGGGAAGTCTTTTAGGGCCGAGATGAGAAGATCATTTTTCACACAAAGAATGGTGAGTCTGTGGAATTCTCTGCCACAGAAGGTAGTTGAGGCCAGTTCATTGGCTATATTTAAGAGGGAGTTAGATGTGGCCCTTGTGGCTAAAGGCAGGTACAGGATACTGAGTTGGATGATCAGCCATGATCATATTGAATGGCGATGCAGGCTCGAAGGGCCGAATGGCCTACTCCTGCACCTATTTTCTATGATTCTATGATTCTTAGCGGCCTCAAGTGTCACACCTTATGAGCTATCTAACCAGACTGCCCATCCTGTATCTCAGTCCAGTCAAAGTGTAGAAGCACTGAGGCAGAACTTTTACCGTTTCCAGGATAATTTGAAGCTAGTGATATTTCTATGAGCCTGGTTAGGGAGAAACAGCTTTTTATTTTAAATACTGCAGCATACCTTAAAGATAGCTCACACTGCAGCTACATTGTGCTCATGGTAGATGGGTGAATGTTTAAGGTGGCAGGTGTGTTATTTATTCCCTTGATTATGTTCATTTTCTTGAATGTGATTAGAACTTGAAAGCTGAGGAAGGTGGAGTGTTGACGGTTGAGTCAAATGGGTAAATTAGTGATTAAAAGCTCTTAGTCAAGTCTAATCAATAAATGCTGGATGGAGAAGAGAGGTAGGTTGTGGTTGCAAGCACAAGGGTAATGGTGATCACTAATCTGAGCTGAGGAAAATTGGATTACCTGCAGAGAAAACAAGGAACATAAATTACTGAAAGGAATTAACCTGAGGTAGGTTTTTTGCAACAGATTGGATTGTGTCGAGTAACTCACACACTCACAAACATGGGACAACAGTATTTATTGGAAAGCACATACAACTCACTACAGCATGTTGCTTCTACTGTACAGCAGCATGGACTGACTGCACATCTCAGGTTGCGATAATATGAACATTGTGGAGCTTCTGATAATAAAGCACTACATTGCTTAGTAAGTAATGTGACCAATCTGCAGATTGCTTGGGTTGGTCCCCTTTAAGTAATAGACTTCTTCTTCTTCTTGCGTATGGCGTGCACAGCCTAAAGTTGAAGACAACTTGTTCTACTTGATCTTATTTGATTGTGCATGCCGGGTTGATTGCATTCGTCGAAACAGGGTGGACCACGTGAAGGTTGCAATCTTCCACCCCAAGTAATAGACAATAGACAATAGGTGCAGGAGTAGGCCATTCGGCCAGCACCGCCATTCAATGTGATCATGGATGATCATCCACAATCACAATCACATCTAAATTAAAGTGACATATATGAATAAACACGCTACTATATGATGACTGAATAATACAGTAACCGAAACGCTATAGCGCATGCAGGGAAGTACAGATGGTTCAAACAAAATCACCGTCCTTGCTGGTTTGAAGGCGAACAACTTGCCCACTGGAGAGTGGTTTAAGTGGTTTGCTGGACTTAACGAAAAATCGCTTCTGGGCATCGCATTTCAGCTGGAGTTGTTCCTGTACAGCAGGTGGTGATCGAACCTGTGGCTGCAGCAGCTGCTGGGGCAAGGGCAGGGCAGCACGGGTCTGTCGAGACATCAGGCGTTGGGCAGGAGACCCCAGTATTGGGTCACGGGTGATGTTCCTTAAGTTAAGCAGGTCCAAGAACACATCGGATTTAGCAAGGTGTGAGCGATCCATCAATTGTTTGACGCTCCGGACAGGCCATTCTGCAAGTCCATTTGACTCACACATAGGTACAACAGTATTTATTGGAAAGCACATATAACTCACTATAGCATGTTGCTTCTACTGTACAGCAGCATGGACTGATTGCACATCTCGGGTTGCGATAATATGAACAGTGTGGTAGTAGGCGGAGCTTCTGATAATAAAGCACTACATTGGTTAGTAAGTAAAGTGATCAATCTACAGATTGCTTGGGTTGGTCCCCTTTAAGTAATAGGCAATAGACAATAGACAATAGGTGCAGGTGTAGGCCATTCGGCCCTTCGAGCCAGCAGCGCCATTCAATGGGATCATGGATGATCATCCACAATCAGTACCCTGTTCCTGCCTTCTCCCCATAACCCTTGAGTCTGCTATCTGAGCTCTATATAAAAGGCCTGTCCCACTTGGGCGACCTAAGCTGCGAGTTTCGAAGAGTTTGCCCTGGACTCAAACTCGCAGCATGGTCGACACGAGGTCCTAGGAGGTCATATGAGGTAGCTGCAATTCTCCTTCATGCTCGAGGGAGATTCCCGCCTACTCGCGGCTTCAGCTAGGTCGTGGAAAAATTTTGAGGATATTGAAACATTTTCCGCAAGTAAAATTTGGTCAGCATGGGTCTTTTTCCACTCGTAGTGCAGTGGAGTGGGGTCGCTATTTACTTACAGGCAGTCGAGGGCGGCCGAAGGCAATCTCCTTTGCTGACCGGCCATTTTGATTGGCTGATTGGAGTTTGCCGACTTAGGAAGAACTACCAGAAGGTAAAATGCCCGCTAAACTTTATTATACTTCTTAAAAGTGTCTCCACTTCTTCTCGCCCCATTCTCCCCCCTTCTCCTCCCCTTATCCACCCTTCTCGCCCCTTTCTCACTCCATTCTTGCCCCCTTCTCAACCCCTTCTCTCCCCTTTTCTATCCCGTTCTTCCCCTTCTCTCCCTTTCTCCTCCCCTTCTTTCTCCTTCTCTCTCCTCCTCTCCCCTTCTCTGCCCCCCACCCCGACCCCCACACTCTCTAAAGGACTTATGGTACACTGTGACAGCCGTTTACCTTTCTCTTCATCATACAGACAGTGCTCCTCCGCTTTCCCTGTCCCCCACCTTCGCGATGTGTTTGTGTGTGCGGTCGGTAGATGCAGCTCGTGGTTCGGTCGATCCAGCTCACAGTTTCAACGCAGCCAGTCTATCCAGCTCGAGGCTTTCCAGGAGAGTGCCCTCGATCTTGAAGGTCGCAGGCACTCTTCTGGACTCGCGGATTAGGTCGCCCAAGTGGGACAGGCCCTTTACTCTCTCTTGAAAGCATCCAGAGAACCATCCTCCACCACTCTCTGAGGCAGAGAATTCCACACTCATAACTCTGTGTGAAAAAATATTTTCTCATCTTCATTCTCAATGGCTTACCCATTATTCTTAAACTGTGGCCCCTGGTTCTGGACTCTCCCAACATCGGGAACATGTTTCCTGCCTCTAGCATGTCCAAACCCTTAAGATCCCCTCTCATCCTCCTAAATTCCAGAGTATACAAATCCAGCTGCTCCATTCTATCAACATATGACAGTCCCGCCATCCTGGGAATTAAAGCAAGAATGTCCTTCCACAAATTTGGAAACTAAAACTGTACACAATACTCCAGGTGTGGTCTCATTAGGGCTCTGCACAACAGCAAAACGACATATTTGCTCCTATACTCAACTCCTCTTGTTATGAAGGCCAACATGCCATTCGCTTTCTTCACTGCCTGCTGTACCTGCATGTTTATTTTCAGTGACTGTTGAACAAGGACCCCTGATCCGGTTGTACTTCCCCTTTACCCAACTTGACTCGAGTGGGGGCACCATCGGGTAAGGCTGCCCAGCCTGCAGCTGTTCGTCCTTTCACCATTTTTTTCAATTTTTAGCGTGTTAAAAGTTTTGTCTTGGTTGTCTTCTAGTTCATAATGTGGGAGGTGGGGGGGGGGGGGGGTGGGGGGGGAGAAGGGGGATACTTCTTTTCTCAGTCCCTACCTGGTTCGAGATACGTCGTTCCTCGAGCCGCATCTTCGCCTTTTTCTCGCGGCCTATCATCTGGTCTGGAGCGGTGTTTCGTGCCAGAACTGCAGCTTTGGCGGTGGTGCAGCGCTGAAGCAACATCGCGGAGCGGGCGATGCCTTACCCGGGTCACCGGGTAGTAAGTTACAGAGGGCTGAGACCACCGACTCCAACATCACGGAGCTGTCATGCCAACCGACCGCCTATGCTGCCTTGCCGAACACACAGCTGCAGACAAAACCTCATAGCTGCTGACCTCTATCATAAAAAGCGGGTGCCCAAACAAGCAGTCAAGCACCCCGTTTGAAATGCAACCCTACTTACTGGTTCGTGATAAGCTGGTGCTACAGGACGAATAATCATCAAGGGTCACAAGGCCGTCATCCCCACTTCTTCACGGAGCAAGTACTATGACAAAATCAACGGAGGCCACCCTGGTATGGAGGCCACTCTAAAACGAGCCCAGAGTATGATCTACTGGCCCGGGAACACCCGGGATGACCCCTCTTACCCCAGCCAGCTCCCTCCCTACCATGGTCATCACGACCTTGTTTTAGTGGATCCCTACTCCAACTGTTTTGAGCTTGACTTCTTGCCAAAGATCACTTGAAACAGTGATCCAAACGCTGAAAAATCACATTTCTGTTCATGGGTACCCGTTCGTCTTCAGACTGACAATGAAACTCAATTCACCAGCCAAAAGTTTAAGGACTTTGGTAAACGGTGGAACTTCCAACACGTCACCAGCAGTCCAGAATACCCATAGTTCAATGGACTTGCCGAGCATGCTGTTCAGAGCACAAAACAACTCATGGAGCGCTCCTATCTAGCTAAATCTGACGTCTACCTGGACCTGCTAAACCTGCAAAATATTCCAAGGGACAGCGTTCTCGGCTCCCCAGCCCAGGGGCTAATGTCTCGCCAGACGCGTCCACCACTGCCTGTCTCCCAGCAACAGCTACAGCCAAAAGTCCGCTCCCCCGACACAATACAAAAGTGTGTGCAGTTTAATCAAGACACGCAGAAACACTTCTAGATAAGAACAGCAAGCCACTCAAATCACTTATGCAAGGACAAGTGGTCTGCAAAAAGATAAAGGACATACTAAACTTGGACACATTCATGGCCCCTTTAAGGAACCACGCTCATACCTGGTCGAAGTCGATGGTGTCCTCTACATCTACACCGCAACCGTCAACATCTCCTTCCTATGAAGGAACGTCATCCGGCATCCGAGGGTCCTGATGCCCCACCGCTCTAGTTTAAACCGACGCCTGTTGCAGCCATTCCAGCACCTACCGTGACCGGGATTGCCCACTCCCCGCGTCGGTCTGCCCCCGCGCCCCCTGTTGTAATCAGCACCCCGTGTCGGTCCACCCCCAGCTCCCCCGCAGCGGTCTCCCCCCACAGACCCATTGGGTCACCCCAGCCCTCATCTTTTCGGAGGAAAAGGGTGATGAGGCAGCCCCCTACCGCAGGATGACTGGGCGGGTTAGCAGGCCACCCATTAGATACGACGATTTTGTTTAACCCCATTATCACCCGGCTTATCTTTTAAAATGCCTTAGTTGTTTTTTTCATTTCTACAAAAAGAGATATAGATTGGATATTGCATGTTAGCCAATCAGAATGCTTAGTAATTATAACTCCTCCTAAATGTATGATTTATAGTGAAAGACCTAGCCTACTGTCTTCAGTAGCTGCAGCAGACTGAACGTGTGATGTACTGCTTATATGATGATGAACTAGACAATAAAGATGCTTGTGCTTTAACCTGTGTGAGACTAAGGTATTTACAAGGAGGAACTGAAGAAAATAGATCTCGGCCAGAGATGGCCTTGAGGTCTATCGACAGCATCGAGACTTCTGAAGACAATATCACAGGATTTGTGAGTAGAAATCGATTATATTTTTTTAATTTGAAGCTGCGAAGCTTTAATTTTAAACGACTTCTGTGACAGAGCCAGAAAGTGTTTTTCCTGTCTGTATGGAGATTCCAGCCAGACCGACCTTGGATTGTTTTGAATATTTTGATAAGCGCATTCCTTTTGAATTATCATCATCTTTATGCACCTGGGGTTTGAGATCTTCTCTACAATATCAGTTTATCTTCATTCTGAAGAAATTGTTTTCAAAATAACAATTCAAAATTTACGCAAAGTTGGTGCAGAACACTCTGTTCACATAATTTAAAGATTTGCCGATCTGCCGAGACCTTTTTAAAATTATGGATCCAGAAGATGAAGAAAGAGCCACGCCAAATGAACCACAAGATGGTGATGAAAGACCAATTAGACAACTTAAAGAAACCCAGAAAGAGGAAAACTCGATATGGGAACAAGTTAACAAATCCATTGATAGCTGCAGAAAACTTGTGTATCGAGAAGAAACAGATAATACACATACTACCTGCTTGAGAGAAACCGAGAAAGAGCGAAATGAATTATGAAACCAGGTTACCAGATTAATTGAGAAACAGAAGAAACTAATGGAATCAGAACAGAACATGATCAAGTTGAAAACTGATATGAGCCAACTATGGAAACTCTGCCAGGAGTTTGGCAAGAAACAAGATGTACTACTGTGTTCACAGCCATCTTGGGAAGAACGCAGGAGACACACCCAGTGGGATGAAGACAAGAAGAAGATATTCAATGGTTTCATGAATAAGGCAGAGAAGTGGTTATCTAAAATTATGTAACAACGTACGAGCTTAGTAGCTGGAAGTGCGAAGCAACAAGGTGCTAGAATGGAAGATGAAATTACACAAGATAATATCTCCAATATATCTTCAGGAGGGTCAAGACATAAATCTGGTTCTTCAACCAGTTCGGTTTCGAGGGCTTCTTGTTCGATTGGGAGTTAAAGCTGAGCTAGCTGAACACTCAATAGAGGCGGATGCCACAAAGATGAAACATGAGATTGAGGAAGAACAAGAATTGATGACACGACAGATGACGCGACAGCAAGAAGAGATGAGACGACATAAGCAAGAAGAGATGACGCGACAGCAAGAAAAGCTGAGGCGACGAAAGGAACAACTGGAAATGGACACAAAGATGGCGGTGGCCAAAGCAAAGGAGGAGCTACTGGAATGCCATGGGTCAAGATGCAGCTCTAGATCATCGAAGACGATGAGCTCTGGACCAAGAAGAAAAACTGCTTGAAGTTGGATCAATTCCACAATGGAGGTCCACCGGATTTCTAGGTTTTGAAAACCCATTGGAACAGAGGAAGATTTGGTGAAACTTCATCTCAGCAAATGAGTTCTAGATCGAAACCAACTACTATTCAAGTCAAGTCACTTTTATTTCTATAGCACATTTAAAAAACAACTCGTTGACCAAAGTGCTTTACATTGGCGGAGGTTCTAACGTATACAACATTTGTTCATAGATTAAGTACATACATAAATACGTACATATAGCCCTCTCTCAGAGGCCATCAGGAAAGGCTTGAAAGATGAGTTTTAAGTCTCAACTTATAAGAGTCAATGGAGTGGGCTGTTCTGATGGGAAGAGGGATGCTCTTCCACAGTCTAGGAGCTGCAACCGCAAAGGCACGGTCGCCCCTGACCTTATGCCTAGACCGCGGGATGTTCAGTAACCCCGTCGGCCGATCTGATGGACCTGGAGGTGGTGTGGTGGGTAAGCAGACTTTTGATGTAGGTGGGGGCAAGCCTGTTAAGGGCTTTGTAAACATAAAGAAGGATCAAATTTATTCGGAACCGCACAGGGAGCCAGTGGAGTGAGGCCAGAATCGGGGTGATGTGGTCCCTTTTTCGGGCGCCCGTCAGGTCTCGCTGCGGCGTTTTGGACCAGTTGCAGGTGGGACAGGGAAGATTGGCTGATGCCAGTGTAAAGGGTGTTGCAGTAATCGAGGCGGGAGGAGATAAATGTGTGGATGATCTTTTCGAGGTCATCAAACTGGAGGAATTGCTTCATTGGGTACACAAAAAGCTGGAGAAACTCAGCGGGTGCAGCAGCATCTAAGGAGCGAAGGAGATAGGCGACGTTCAGGGTCGAGACCCTTCTTCTGAAGAAGGGTCTCGACCCGCAACGTCGCCTATCTCCTTCGCTCCTTAGATGCTGCTGCACCCGCTGAGTTTCTCCAGCTTTTTGTGTACCCTCGATTCTCCAGCATCTGCAGTTCCTTCGTTAAAAAAAAGAATTGCTTCATTTTTGCTATCGTCTGAAGCTGGAAGAAGCTAGCTTTTACCACGGCATTGACTTGTTTGTGAAATTTCAATGCTGAGTCAAATATCACGCCAAGGTTTTTGACATGAGGTTTGAGTAATGGGGTAAATGCTGCCTGCTATCGTTTTGATTGAGTCCGAGGGGCAGAGAAGCATGACCTCAGACTTACTCTCGTTTAGTGGGAGGAAGTTCTGGGCCATCCAATATTTTCTATCCTCGAGGCAGTGGATAAGGTTAAGTAGATTTGATCGTTTTTTGGGCTTCAGGGGGAGATAGAGTTGCGTATCATCTGCATAGCAATGGAAGGAAATGCCGTACCTTTGAATGACTTGGCCTAAGGGGAGCATATAAATGGAGAAGAGAATGGGGCCAAGGATGGAACCTTGTGGAACCCCGCAGCAGAGGCTAGCTGGGGAGGTGAAAGAGTTGCCTATGTTAGTAGAGAAACTCCTACCTTTGAGGTAGGAGATGAACCAGCTCAGGGCAGTGCCATCAATACCAACCCCGTACTGGGGACGGTCAATTAGGATGGTGTGGTCGACAGTATCAAATGCTGAGGTTGAGAAAGAGCAGAATTGCACAGTCGTCTGAGTCAACGGTGAGAAGTAGGTCATTGTGTACCTTCAACAAGGCAGACTCTGTACTGTGGTGGACCCTGAAACCTGATTGGAAAGTTTCCAAGATAGTATTTTGGTGAAGGTAAGGGATAAGTTGACAAAATTACCTTTTCAAGGGCTTTTGAAAGGAAAGGCAGTTTTGAAATAGGTCTGTAGTTGCTTGGCAAGGTGGGGTCGAGGTTAGGTTTTTTTCAGGAGGGGCTAGACCGCCGCATGCTTGAAGAAGATAGCAACAGTGCCTGTGGCCAGAGAACTGTTGAAGATGGCGAGGATGCTGGGACCAGCTATTGTAATGACATCCTTCAGAAGGGCAGAGGGGACAATGTCGAGGGGGCAGGTAGTAGGTTTCATGGCGGTGACCAGTTTTACAAGGGAGGGTAGAGTAACGGGTTGGAAACTGTCTAATCTTGAAAAACAGATCAATGAGACAGCCAGGTCACGGATGGGAGGGGACATTTTCGATCTGATGTTCTTAACGTTGCTGGTGGAAAATGTGGTAAATCCCTCGCACTTAGCAGGGGACCCAGTTAAGCTGGTGCTGGGGGCAGGACATATGATAGAGGTGATGGTACTAAAAAGGACCTTGGAGTTATGAGCGTTTTTGGAAATGAGGGCTGAAATATATATTGTTCTTGCAGATTTTACTGCTTCCTGGTATTTGTGAAGATTGTTTTACTGAAGTTCAAAAGGAAATTTGAAGCTTATCGGATTTGTACGTCCATTCTGATTTTCTGCACTCTCTTCTTAGGGCTCTGGTGGTGTCATTGAGCCATGGCCAGCCTTTAGGCTTAGGCTTTTTCATTTTAAGAGGAGCAACAGAATCCAGGAAGGAAGAGCAAGTAGTATTGAATAAAAAAATGAGGTTGTCAGTGCTGAGATGGAGGGGAGATGCCTCAATAGTGCAGATGTCAGAGAACTTACTGGCAGTCGAGGAGTTTACATAGCGGGAGTAGTGAGCAGGGCGATGGGATTTTGAGGGAGAGAAAGGCAGAGATGCATCAAATATAATTGCACTATGATCAGACGGACAGGCATCAATAATGTCTGTATTACAAATTGGGAGACCAGACGAAAGCACTAGATCTAGTGTATGTCCAGGCTTGTGCGTGGGGCCAGTGGTGAGTAGAGTCAGATTGAAAGAACTCAACCAGGTTCATAAATTTACTCACAAGAGGCTTTGTGGGACAGCAGACATGAATGTTAAAGTCACCAAGAATCAGGACCCCGTCACCCAAGCTAGCGATAGGATCACCAAATTGTGAGATAAAGTCCTTATGCGTTTTTGGTGGGCGATACACAAGAGCAATTAAAAGTGGGCAGATTAGACCAACTGATTAGTTGATATTCAAAACTGGAGAAGTGATCAGCGTTCAGAAGGCGGCAGTTGAAATGAAAGGCTAATGGGTCTGAAGGATGATAAATCCTCCAGGCCTGATGGTCTGCATCCCAGGGTCCTCAGGGAGGTGGCTCTAGCAATAGTGGATGCAATGGTGATCATTTTCCAATGTTCAATAGATTCAGGATAGGTTCCTGTGGATTGGAGGATAGCTAATGTTATCCCACTTTTCAAGAAAGGAGCAAGAGAGCGAGGGAAATTACAGACCAGTTAGCCTGACTTCGATGGTGGGAAAGATGCTGGAGTCAATTATTAAAGAGGTAATATTGGGGCATTTGGATAGCAGTAAAAGGATTAGTCCAAGTCAACATGGATTTATGAAAGGGAAATCATGCTTGACTAATCTGGAATTTTTTGAGGATGTGACAAGTAACAAGTTAGGAAGAGTGTTAAGGAGAAGGACCGCAAAGCTAACAATCTCAGGATTACTGCGTGTGCCACGCGACAGTGAGAGTAGGAATGGAGCAAGGTGGAGGATAAATGCGTGGTTAAAGGACTGGTGCAGAGTGCAGAGATTCAATTTTCTGGATCATTGGGACCTCTTTTGGGGAAGGTGTGACCTGTACAAAAAGGACGGGTTGCACTTGAACCCGAGGGGAACCAATATCCTGGCAGGGAGATTTGCAAAGGCTACTGGGGAGACTTTAAACTAGATCGGTTGGGGGGAGGGACTCAAATAGAGAAGGCAAGTAGTACGTTAGTGAGGCAGGAGGCAGAGAAGAGAAGCAGTCAGATGCAACACGTTGGGAGGAAAGAAGAAAACAATAACAAACGGAGAATAAGAAGTGGAGAGTTTCTTAAATGTGTGAGCAGAGAGACAGTGGGGTGTAAAATGAGGATAGGAGTAATAGGTAGCAAGGTGAAAAGTGGCAGGAAAACGAATCCAGGGCAAAAATCTAAAAGGGCCACTTTTCAACATAATTGTAAAAGGGCTAAGAGTGTTGTAAAAACAAGCCTCAAGGCTTTGTGTCTCAATGCGAGGAGCATTCGTAATAAGGTGGATGAGTTGAATGTGCAGATAGCTATTAATAATTATGATATCGTTGGGATCACGGAGACATGGCTCCAGGGTGACCTAGGCTGGGAGCTGAACATCCAGGGATATTCAATATTCAGGAAGGATAGACAGAGAGGAAAAGGAGGTGGGGTAGCATTGCTGGTTAGAGAGGAGATTAACGCAATAGAAAGGAGTGACATTAGCTTGGAGGATGTGGAATCGATATGGGTGGAGCTGTGAAACACTAAGGGGCAGAAAACGCTAGTGGGTGTTGTGTACAGGCCACCTAACAGTAGTAGTGGAGTTGGGGATGGCATCAAACAGGAAATTAGAAATGCGTGCAACGAAGGTAAAGCCGTTATAATGGGTGACTTCAATCTACATATAGATTGGTTGAATCAAATTGGCAGGGGTGCTGAGGAAGAGGATTTCTTGGAATGTATGCGGGATAGTTTTCTAAACTAACATGTGGAGGAACCAACGAGAGAGCAGGCTATACTAGACTGGATATTGAGTAATGAGGAAGGGTTAGTTAGCAGCCTTGTTGTACGTGGCCCCTTGGGCAAGAGTGACCATAATATGGTTGAGTTCTTCATTAGGATGGAGAGCGACATTGTTAATTCAGAAACACGGGTCCTGAACTTAAAGAAAGGTAACTTTGAGGGTATGAGACGTGAATTGGCCAAGATGGACTGGCAATTGATTCTTGAAGGGTTGACGGTGGATATGCAATGGAAGGCATTTAAAGACTGCATGGATGAACTACAACAATTGTTCATCCCAGTATGGCAAAAGAATAAATCAGGGAAGGTGGCGCATCCGTGGATAACGAGGGAAATCAGAGATAGTATCAAAGAAAAAGATGAAGCGTACAAATTAGCCAGAAAAAGCAGCCAACCAGGGGACTGGGAGAAATTCAGAGACCAACAGAGGACAAAGGGCTTAATTAGGAAAGGTAAATGGAGTATGAAAGAAAACTGGCAGGAAACATAAAAACTGACTGCAAAATATTTTATCGATATGTGAAGCGCAAAAGATTAGTTAAAACAAATGTAGGTCCCTTGCAGTCAGAAACGGGTGAATTGATCATGGGGAACAAGGACATGGCAGACCAATTGAATAACTACTTTGGTTCTGTCTTCACTAAGGAAGACATAAATAATTTGCGAGAAATAGCAGGGGATCGCGGGTCAAATGAGATGGAGGAAATGAGTGAAATCCAGGTTAGCCGGAAAGTGGTGTTGGGTAAATTGAATGGATTAAATCCGATAAATCCCCAGGGCCAGATAGGCTGCATCCCAGGGTACTTAAGGAAGTAGCCCCAGAAATAGCAGATGCCTTAGTGATAATTTTTCAAAACTCTTTAGATTCTGGAGTAGTTCCTGAGGATTGGAGGGTAGCTAATGTAACCCCACTTTTTAAAAAGGGAGGGAGAGAGAAAACGGGGAATTACAGACCAGTTAGTCAAACATCGGTAGTGGGGAAACTGCTAGAGTCAATTATTAAAGATGGGATAGCAGCGCATTTCGAAAGTGGTGAAATCATTGGACAAAGTCAGCATGGATTTACGAAGGGTAAATCATGTCTGACGAATCTTATTGGATTTTTTGAAGATGTAACTAGTAGAGTGGATAAGGGAGAAGCAGTGGATGTGTTGTATCTGGACTTTCAGAAGGCTTTCGACAAGGTCCCACACAAGAGATTGGTATACAAACTTAAAGCACACGGTATTGGTGGTTCAGTATTGATGTGGATAGAGAACTGGCTGGCAGACAGGAAGCAAAGAGTAGGAGTGAACGGGTCCTTTTCAGGATGGCAGACAGTGACTAGTGGGGTGCCGCAAGGCTCAGTGCTGGGAACTCAGCTATTTGCAATATACATTAATGATTTGGACGAGGGAATTAAATGTAACATCTCGAAGTTTGCGGATGACACGAAGCTGGGGGGCAGTGTTAGCTGTGAGGAGAATGCTAGGAGGCTGCAGGATGACTTGGATAGACTGGGTGAGTGGGCAAATGCATGGCAGATTCAGTATAATGTGGATAAATGTGAGGTTATCCACTTTGGTGGCAAAAACAGGAAGGTAGACTATTATTTGAATGGTGACCGATTAGGAAAAGGGGAGTCATGGTACACCAGTCATTGACAACTGCAGTAGAACCTCCCTGCTCTTGTAAAATCCTTTTGCTATGAATGCCCACATACCATGGTGTCATGGTACACCAGTCATTGAAAGTAGGAATGCAGGTGCAGCGGGCTGTGAAGAAAGCGAATGGTATGTTGGCATTCATAGCAAAAGGATTTGAGTACAAGAGCAGGGAGGTTCTACTGCAGTTGTTCAGGGTCTTGGTGAGGCCACACCTGGAGTATTGCGAACAGTTTTGGTCTCCTAATCTGAGGAAAGACATTCTTGCCATAGAGGGAGTACAGCGAAGGTTCACCAGACTGATTCCTGGGATGGCACGACTTCCATATGAAGAAAGACTGGATAGACTTGGCTTGTACTCGCTGGAATTTAGAAGATTGAGGGGTGATCTCATAGAGACCTACAACATTCTTAAGGGTTTGGACAGGCTAGATGCAGGAAGATTGTTCCAGATGTTGGGGAAGTCCAGGACAAGGGGTCACAGTTTAAGGATAAGGGGGAAGTCTTTTAGGACCGAGATGAGAAAATCATTTTTCACACAGAAAGTGGTGAATCTGTGGAATTCTCTGCCACAGAAGGTAGTTGAGGCCAGTTTGTTGGCCATATTTAAGAGGGAGTTGGATGTGGCCCTTGTGGCTGAAGGGATCAGGGGGTATGGAGAGAAGGCAGGTACAGGATACTGAGTTGGATGATCAGCCATGATCATATTGAATGGCGGTGCAGGCTCGAAGGGCCGAATGGCCTGCTCCTGCACTTAATTTCTATGTTTCTATGTAAAATTGATGAAGGGGTGCCAGTGGATGTAGTGTATCTAGACATTCAGAAAGCCTTTGATAAGGTACCACACGGGAGAGTGGTTTCTAAAATTAGAGCACATGGTATTGGGGGTAGAGTGTTGACATGGATGGAAGTGGAGTAGGAGTGAACGGGTCCTTTTCAGAATGGCAGGCAGTGGCGAGTGGAGTGCCGCAAGGCTCGGTGTTGTTGCCGCAACTGTTTACCATATATATTAATGATTTAGAAGAGGGAATTATGAGCAACATTAGCAAGTTTGCGGATGACACAAAGCTGGGTGGCAGTGTGAACTGTGAAGAGGATGTTAGGAGGTTGCATGGGGACCTGGACAGGTTGAGTGAGTGGGCAATTGCACTATAATATAGATAAATGTGAGGTTATCCACTTTGGCGGCAAAAACAAGGGGGCAGATTATTATCTCAATGGGGTTAGGTTAGGTAAGGGGGAGGTACAGCACGACCTGGGTGTCCTTGTATACCGGTCACTGAAAGTTGGCTTACAGGTACAGCAGGCAGTGAAGAAAGCTAATGGAATGTTGGCCTTCATAACAAGAGGATTTCAGTATAGGAGTAAAGAGGTTCTTCTGCAGTTGTATAGGGCTCTGGTGAGACCACATCTGGAGTATTGTGTACAGTTTTGGTCTCCTAATTTGACGAAGGACATCCTTGTGATTGAGGCAGTGCAGCGTAGTTTCACGAGATTGATCCCTGGGATGGCGGGACTGTCATATGAGGAAAGATTGAAAAGACTAGGCTTGTATTCACTGGAGTTTAGTATGATGAGGGGGGATCTTATAGAAACATATAAAATTATAAAAGGACTGGACAAGCTAGATGCAGGAAAAATGTTCCCAATGTTGGGTGAGTCCTGAACCAGGGGCACAGTCTTAGAATAAAGGTGAGATCATTTAAGACTGAGGTGGGAAAAAACTTTTTTACCCAGAGAGTTGTGAATTTATGGAATTCCCTGCCACAGAGGGCAGGGGAGGCCAAATCACTGGATGGATTTAAGAGAGAGTTGGATAGAGCTCTATGGGGCTAGTGGCATTAAGGTATACGGGGAGAAGGCAGGCACGGGTTATTGATTGCGGATGATCAGCCATGATCACAATGAATGGCGGTGCTGGCTCTAAAGGCTGAATGGCCTCCTCCTGCACGTATTTTCTATGTTTCTATGTTTCTATGTGTAAACACAGTGACTAGGTCCCCACCGCGACCGGAGTGTCTAGGTGAGCTGAAAAAGTTACATGTATCAGGACAGAATTCCAACGAGTGAAGCAAGCACACCAGGATTAAGCCGGGTTTCTGTGATCAGTAGGACGTCCAATCCACATGCAGTGAAGAAGTCATTGAGGATGAAGGTTTTGTTCAACACGGATCTCGCGTTGATCAGGGCCACTTTTGCAGGGTCTGCAGGTGAGTTGTGGTCCGGTAGCGGCTGCCACGCCAGCGGGTGGAGGTTCAAGGTGACCACGCAGCTGCGTTTCACGCAGGGCCTGGCTGGGACGCCCACGGGCCGACAGGCCGGGGACCGGGAAAATCGACCGGAGAGAAGCATACCTGGGCTCGAGGGACCGCCGATGGATGGAGCGGTAGGGCCGAACAGATCCGTACTCACAGCGCTGGGCAAGGTAAGATGATGTTAAACGGACGCGGGCGAGGTTCTTCAACCTTACCAGGGCGCCTATGCGTTTAATCGCAATCCTGTCTCGGCACGTGCGGCGGCCGCCGCAAGGTCGAGCCCATACATCCACCGGGAGCCGAGTGAGGAGCGAACGGTAGGGGAAGCCTTGTCCGGGGCTCGGTCCGGGGCTCGGTCCGGGGCTCGGTCCGGGGCTCGGTCCGGGGCTCGGTCCGGGGCCCTCCGGGGCCCAGTCCGGGGCTTCGTCCGGGGCTTCGTCCGGGGTCTTGTCCGGGGCCTCGGATGAAGACCTCGACGACAGAGGCTCAGCTTCATCCGGGGCTCGGTCCGGGGCCTCGGGGAAAGACCTCAACGACCGAGGCTTGGATTACCAATAGTGTTTGCCGTTCATAAGCCAGCTTTGACTGCAGGCCATACGAACGGTAGAGATGACCTTGTTTGGGGCTTTGTCCAGACGGGAGACGACGGGCAGCCAGACACAACGGCGCGGCTGTGTCCGAGGCCTGGGGCACAGGCTCGAGCAAGCCAGTTTGAATCACAGAGGCCTGTTTATCAACAGGTGGAGCCAAGCCAAAGTAATCAGAATGGGTTAATGGCATTGGTGAAAAATCAAACTGAATTGATAGCTCGACAAAATACTTCTCTCATTTTACCACCAGTAGAAATTCCTACGTATGGTGGAGGTCCTTTGCTGTATGAAGCTTTCGTAAGGGCATTAGAGGAAGTATTAGGAACGAAAGTTATGGATGAAAGGGAGTGCTTACAATTTCTGGTGAAGTACACAAGGGGAAGTGTTAAAGTACTTGTACAAAGTTGTCAGAAAAAGCCAGGCAGCCATGGCTATATGAAGGCGAGAAGATTACTTGAAGAACGTTTTGGTGATGGACAGAGGATTGCTAATGCATACATGGAGAAGGCCCATGCTTGGAAAGGAATCAAGCCGGAAGATGGGGAAGCATTGAGTGATTATGCAATATTTCTGAGAGATTGTTGCAGCTCGATGAGAAATCTCATCGACATGGAGGGAATGAATCTTCCAAGTAACACTAGAATCATCATGAGCAAGTTGCCCAGAAGACTGAGAGAAGGGTGGAGAGACGTAGGCAAAATAAAAGATGAAAGGAAGCAAGTCGCCAGGCTACCAGACCTGGTGGAATTCTTGGACAGGGTAGTACAGAATATGTTAGAGCCACACTACGGGACTATTGGAGATTACAAACCGATTACAGCTAACAAAGGTTCTACCTTTACCAAAACTGAAGAAATATCACAACCTATTAAAAGTAGTTTTGCTATCACAACCAGACCTGTGGAAACGACAGATGGAATGAATAGAAATGTGTCTACTAGCAAGCAAATTGTATTTTGTTTATTATGTTGGTCACACCATGAGATGGTGTCGAAGATTCAAGATGAAAGAATATGAAGACGATCGATTTCTTGAAGGAGAAAGGAATCTGTTTTGGATGTTTGAAAAAAGGACATATGGGGAGAGACTGTAAGACAAAAGGACAAGACCAAAGGACCTCCACCATACGGAGGAATTTCTACTGGTGGTAAAATGAGAGAAGTATTTTGTTGAGCTATCAATTCTATTGTCACATACAATATTTCTGGTGGTGAAATTTGTGTTGCCATGTGCAGCACACCAATAAAAGTAAGACACCACATTTAAAAAGAAAATTGAACATAAAACATAAAAATGTGAGGGAAGGCACAAAGTCCAGTCCTCTTCCCCATGGTCCGGCCTATTGAGGCCTCCTTAGTTGCCGCAACGGCGGCCCGATGTTCAGGCCCTCCTGCCGGATGATGGGGCTTTGGCGTCGGGAGAACACTCTTCAGCGGCTTGGAACGGTCGCTTGCTGCCAGAGACCGCATCTCCCGAAGTCCACTGGTCGCGCTGGTCGGAGCTCCGACACTGGCGATCTCGGCGAGAGATCCCAGGCTCCGCGATATTCAGAGTCAGCGCTGCCGCGGCTGGAAGCTCCGCAACGACAGCTCCGCGATGTTGGGAGTCGGCGGTCTCAGCACTCGGCGAACCGGGCAAGGCATCACCCGCTCCACGATGGCGCCCCAGCGCTGCGCCGCTGCCGAAGCCAAAGTTCTGGCCAGTCCCGGCTGGAAACGCCGCTCCAGTCCCGGTGGTAGGCCGCGAGGAAGGGGCGAAGGTACGGCCCAGAGAAAAGCCGCATCTCCGACCAGGTTGGGACTGAGAAAAATAGTTCCCCGCCCCCCCCACATAAAAAAGATTAGACTCCAAATGAACTTTTAACATACTAAAAAAATAACGGTGGCGCCCCTCCGCTTCAGAGTCCTATGATTTGTTATAAGTGCAGGCAATATCATCCTGAAGCACTTCACACTGAAGAAGAATTACCAGATCATTGGGAAGAAGATGAACTGGAGCAAACAGAAAAGAAGGAGAAGCCAACTGCTAGTGATGCTATCACCTTGCCAGAAGTAACTGTTCATATTGGGGCCGGGGTTGAAGCTTGTAACTTTTCTATCTTACCAGTACAGGTAAGGAACAGTAAGACAAATACAGTGTTGCAAACATATGCTTATCTGGATCAGGGAAGTTTGACTACCTTTTGCACAGAAAACCTGACGAGAAGGCTGAACATCACAGGAGAAGAGACTAAGATTTGATTACGTACCATGATTAAGGATAAAGAGAGCAGGAGTCATTACATTACGAGTATGGAGATATACAGTTTGGATGATGATAATTTTATGCCGATATCTGACGTATTTATGCATGGAACCACGCCTGTTGGTCGTCAAAGACATGACGACTTGAAACAATGGCCTTACCCGAAGGATGTCAAGATATCTGAAATAAATTCTAATGTTGATCTACTTATCGGAACAAATGTTTTGTAGGCTTTGGAACCTATACAGATTGTTAGGAGCCAAGGTGATTGACCGCATGCTACGAAGATCCGACTTGGATGGTTTATCTATGGCTCCTTGAAAAGGAACCACGAAAACTGACGGGCACTGTTGTGTGGACTTACCTTTCAAACAAGAAAATGGTAGTCTGCCGAATAATCGTCGTATGGCAGAGCAACGTACCCAGACTTTGAAACGCAAGTTTGGCGAGAATACTAAATTTCATGTAATAAGAATCTGTGAAGAATAATTTCTACAAGGATAATTGCTCCAAATCCATGTCTACTGAGCAGGAAGCAATTCTTCCAGTAGAACATCTGACTTCTCTTTGCAATAAGGGAAGATTCACACTTTCCAGGTGGAACAGCAACAATTGTGAAAGCATTCCACTAGATCAGGGGTGGGGAACCTGCGGCCTTAAAGCCGCATGCGGCCTTCAAAGCCATTAAGTGCAGCCTTTTGAATGAATCCAAATTTTGTAGAACAAATCTTTTTATTATTATTAGTATGTTTTTGTTTATTTATTTTCTTATTTTTATTTTAATCTTAAAATGAACGTATTTAAAATACCAAAGAGTAAAAGAAGATTTAACAAAATAATCCTCCCCGACTGACAGCCACAATTAAAACATTAGTAAGTCAAGAGGGCTACTTCAACAAAATAGTGTACATTTTGTAGTATATGTAATTGAAGTTTCTTGGATGTGGCCTTATTAGATTACAGCTAACAATGCAGCCTTACACCATGAAAAGGTTCCTCACCCCTGCGCTAGATGATAGAGCCAAATAAACCAGAGAGTTGGATTTGGACAGAGACAATCTGCCAATGGAAAGAGCATTGGGAGTTACTAATGTTGTGCAACTGAAATATGTTGACTCAAAAGAAAATCCTGCGAATTAAGTTTCCAGAGAACTGACGGCGAACTAGCTTTTAAGCAATAAGAGATGGATCGATGAACTAAAATCTCTCTGTAAACCAGACAGAGTATGGCCAAAGCTTGAGCTGGGATTTGAAAACTCTGATAATGATCCGGACATTAAATCAAATTTAACGGTGAACTTTATTGCTAAAGATCCTGTTATTCTTTTGAAGGATTTTCACACTTCAACATTACTGTTACAACACATTCATGAATTGATCGGACATGGAGGAAGATGTTTCATGCTATCAAAGCTTTGGACTGTCATGTTTTGGACTATATATTGGGTATCATGCCTGATTTTACTTCGGAGTCACGTGAGTGACTACGTGAAAAAGAACCCCATCCAGCCGCACGTGCGTCATTTCGTCAGACGCATTGGTGCAGGCGACTGGTTGGAGCAACAGAGCTCCTCCAGTGGTAAGTTTAAACTTCACCACCTCAGCTAACCTCAGCTCCAAGGTTGTTCACAAAAATCTTAAAACCTGTCTTGGCATTATTGAGGAAACAAAAGCATATAGTGATGGCGTACTTAGACGACATTTTAATAGTAGGGAAAACCTTGGACACAGCCATTTTGGCACTAGCAGCCACCAAGCGTTTGTTTGAAACTTTGGGGTTGTCATACATCCAGATAAATCCAATTTGACACCATCCACAACCATGGACTATCTTGGATTTACGATTGACACTATTCGCATGACTGTAACTCTGCCGAAGGAGAAAGCATCAGAGTTGGCACAATCATGCAATCATTGGGCTGGGGAGCAACTAACATGCAATCCAGCACAGGGGGCAGATGGACTAATTTTGAATCATCTTGCCTACAGACATGGGGTATTAACTACTTAGAAATGTTGGGTGCATTTTATGGTTTAAAAGCATATTCATCTAATACGCATCACGCACATGTCCAGTTGCAATTAGATAATACCATGGTGGTGGTATCAACCACATGGGTGGTGTAAAGTCGATATCATGTGACAATTTGGTCAACCTAATCTGGCAATGGTGTGTCGAAAGACATATTTGGTTATCAGCAACTTACCTACCAGGTAAGCTAATACAGTGGCAGACACCAGGTCACGCAAATTTAACGATAACATCGAATGGATGTTAAATCCCAAAGTATTTGCTGAGATTTTGAATAAGCAATATGGCACACCAGATATCGATCTATTTGCATCTAGGCTGAATCACCAGGTACCAACGTATGTCGCTTGGGAACCAGAACCTGAGGCAGCAGCAGTTGATGTATTCACGCTGCATTGGGGGAAAATGTTCTTCTATGCTTTTCCTCCCTTCTGCCTCATCAGTCGGGTATTACGCAAGATTCAATTGGATTCCGCTTCAGGAATCTTGATCATACCCGACTGGCCTACACACCTATGGTTCCCAGTGGCTGTCGAAACACCGTTGGAATTCCCCAGCAGTCCAGAATTATTAATCCACCCAGTGTCAGGCATTAGTCACCCGTGCCATGACAGAGTCAATCTCCTGGCTTGCAGATGCTAAAAAGACCTCTACTGGGCCTGGGACTGTCTGAAGGCACCATCACCATGATGACCGCATCTCACCGGGAGTCCACGAGGAAACAATACTTGACCAACATAAGGAAATGGGAACGGTATTGCTCCAAAACAGGAACTATGTACTCAACAGTAACAACTACCAGTGTTGTGGAGTTCCTGATTAAATTACAATGGGATGGACTCAGCTACAACGCCATCAATATAGTCAGGAGTGCGTTGTCAGCTTATTTGGTTCCAGCAGCAGGACAACAGGCTTTGGGGTCCCATCCACTGGTGGTCAAACTCATGAGGGGTATTTTTAGCACTAATTCCCCCAGACCAAGGTACACTCAGATCTGGGATGTCAGCATTGTGCTGACGTACCTTAGTGGATGGCCACCACCCAGGTCACTCACACTGGAAAAACTTAACCTGAAATCAGTCATGCTCATGGCACTAGTGTCAGCACAAAGGGTACAGTCCCTCCACCTTCTGAGGCTGGACAGCATGACAGAGTTATTGGACTGTATCACATTCCATATTCAGGGTCTGGTCAAACAAACTAGACCAGGAACCACGCCTCCAGTATGGAGTTCCGGGCATATCGACTGTTATCACTGCAGTCTATGTACCCCCAGACGCTAATGCCAGGCTAGCAATGGAGGAGCTGCAAGCTGCTATCAGCAGACAACTAACTGCACACCCAGAGGGGGCTTTTATTGCTGCAGGTGATTTCAACCACTCTAACCTCAAAACTGTACTCCCCAGATTCCACCAACATGTCGCCTGCCCAACCAGAGGTAACAAGACTCTGGACCTAGTATTCACCAACATTGCTGATGCATACAAAGCCCTCCCCCTCCCCCACCTGGGACAGTCTGACCACCTCTCTCTGTTCCTGCTCCCCAAATACACACCTCTGATCAGACGTGTGAAACCTTCCGTGAGGTCAGTGAAGGTCTGGCCTGAGGGGGCTGTCTCTGTCTTACAGGAACAGTTTCAGCAAACAGACTGGAGTCTGTTTGCCACCCAGGCCACCTTCAACTCTCATGTGGACATCAACTCATACACCTCAACCGTTCTGGACTACATAAAATTCTGCACGGACAACGTCACTACACACAAAGTAATAAGGACCTTCCCTAACCAGAAGCCGTGGATGAACAGGGAGGTCAGACTCCTGCTGAAGGCTCGCGACGCCGCTTTTAAATCTGGCGATGCTGAGGGTTACAGCTCATCCAGGGCCAATCTGAAAAAGGGAATTAGGAATGCTAAACTTAATCACAAACGGCGGATTGAGGAGCATTTCCGAAATAACTCTGACCCCAGGCGCATGTGGCAAGGAATCAAATCCATTGCCGATTACCATAAAGTTAACACTCCCCCCCCAGACAATGCCTCCCTTCCTGACGAGCTAAACTATTTCTACGCCCGCTTCGACCGGGACAACAAAACTCCTGCCATCAAAGGTGCTCCACCCCCGCATGAACAACCCCTCAGTCTCTCCACCTCTGCTGTACAAGATGCACTGAGCAAGGTGAATGAGCACAAAGCTGCCGGCCCCGATGGCATCCCCGGGCGGGTGCTCAGGGCATGTGCTGGACAACTATCCCTGGTCCTCACTGACATCTTCAATCTGTCACTGGCCCAGGGTGTCGTCCCCACTTGCCTCAAGACATCTACCATTGTGCCAGTGCCCAAACAATCAGCGACAGGGAGTCTCAATGATTTCCGGCCAGTGGCACTCACCCCTGTCATCGCCAAGTGCTTCGAGCGGCTGATCTTGGCTCACCTCAAAGCCAGCCTCCCCCCCACACTGGACCCCCATCAGTTTGCCTACCGGACCAATAGGTCAACAGAAGACGCCATATCTGCGGCCCTACACTCTGCCCTGACCCACCTGGACAGCAATAACACCTACATCAGGCTGCTGTTCATCGACTTCAGTTCCGCCTTTAACACTGTCATACCCGCTAGCTTGATCACCAAACTCAGCGGTCTTGGCATCTCCACTTCCCTCTGCAATTGGACACTGGATTTCCTCACTAACAGACCCCAGTCTGTTAGGATCAACAACCTCACCTCCTCCACTATAACACTGAACACTGGCGTGCCACAAGGCTGTGTGTTCAGTCCTCTCCTCTACTCTCTCTTCACCCATGACTGCATCCCTAAGTTTAGCTCCAACGCCATCATAAAATTTGCCGACGACACCACGGTGGTAGGACTGATCAACGATAACGACGAGTCAGCCTACAGGGAGGAGGTCCAGCACCTGACAACCTGGTGTGCCAATAACAACCTCGTCCTTAACTCCCAAAAGACGAAGGAGATCATTGTCGACTTCAGGAAGAACAGAGGGGGCAGACACACCCCCATCCATATAAACGGGACTGAGGTGGAGCGGGTCTCCAACTACAAATTCCTCGGGGTACACATCTCGGAGGATCTGTCCTGGTCCCTCAACACCTCCAAGCTGGTCAAAAAGGCGCAGCAGCGCCTTTATTTCCTGAGGAGGCTCAAAAAAGCCCACCTGTCCCCCCAGATCCTGACCAACTTCTACCGCTGTACCATCGAAAGCATCCTGACCACCTGCTTTACGGTATGGTACAGCAGTTGCACCGTAGCAGACAGGAAGGCACTACAACGGGTGGTGAAAACCGCCCAGCACATCATCGGTGCCCCGCTCCCTGCTTTGGATGCCCTCCACCGAAAACGGTGTCTGAGACGGGCTGGGAAGATCATCAAGGACCCCTCCCACCCTAACCATGGACTGTTTGCCCTCCTACCATCGGGGAGGCGGTACAGGAGCCTCAGGTCCCGCACCAGCAGGATGAGGAGTAGCTTCTACAATAAAACGATCGCACTGCTGAACTCGGAGTCCCGCCGATAGACTCCCACATCTGTATTTATTTATCTGCATTTATCTAAACATTGCTATCACTACGTACTGACACTAAACTGCATTTCGTTGTACCCATACTTGTATCTGTGCAATGACATTAAATTTGAATTGAATTGAATTGAATTGAATATTCATCTGACCCACAGCTGTGTGCCAAGACCCATCTCGCCATTTACATAGACACAAGATACAACTTAAGAGGGAGAGAAAAAGCCTCATGGATAAGCCCCATGGTCAGGTGACGAGCCAAATCATTTCAAGGTGACTCAAGCAGGTGCTTAAGCCCGGGTAAAGCTCTCTGTTTTTTGTTGTTATTAATAAACCTTTTTTGTTCACAAACAGGTTATTGTTGATTATGATAACATACTTCCTCCCTCAAAGGTCTTCAGACGGTGAGTGAAGCATGAGCTGCTACACGGTTCGGAATCACAGAGCTTTGAAGTCTTCACGTAGTCACTCACGTGACTCCAAAATAAAATAGTAAGATTAAATGAGAACTTACCAGTTCAAAGTTTGATCTGTATTTTATGAGGAGTTACGATGAGGGATTACGTAACTCCGCTCCCACCCTCTATTATACAGATCAACTGGTAATTAAGTTCTTATTTTTTCTTTACTATATTCATTTCAATCGTTGTGTTTTTTCCGTGAATCCACACCGCTGATTTGAAGAATGTCGCGCATGCGTGCTGGACGGGGTCTTCACGTAATCCCTCATCGTAACTCCTCATAAAATACAGATCAAACTTCGAACTGGTAAGTTTTCATTTAATCTTACTATTTTAATGCTTATTCACAGGTTGCAAAATATGTGGCATAACAGTGGCGAAAGATACATTCTCGCTACAATGAGAAGGAAAGTCTTTTATGTCTTCCTCCATTTTGCTTTATCAATCGGGGCTTCAAATAAAGTCATTAAGAGCCCGCATTAGCGACTTCCGGTGGCGCTAATGGTGGAGTAGGGTGAGTGCCAGCTAGCTCCACATGAAAAAAACAAAAACAAAACGGTATTTAAATAAAGAACTGACCTGCAGAAATCGCTCCGGCAGCCTGCGTGACGTGATCTGACTATGGAGACCTAATGTCGGTAACTCGCTCCCCCACAAAGGAACCGATTAAAAAAAACTACAAGAGGAAAAGAATCGTAGGCCCGACTGAAGCCTCGGGCTCAGTTTTAGCGTCGTCCCAGGAGGACGTCTCAATGGCCCAGAAGACAAAGAAAAGAAAAGTGAAATGGACGAACTTTGCAACGTCATCACAAGGGAAATTGCAAGTATAAAAGAAGAATTGATAAGCTTTAAAAATTAATTGAATATTAAAGAAATACTGAAAAGTCTTAAAAAAGAGATTAAAGAAGACTTCTTAGAGTTTGAAAATAAAATGACTAATCTTGCACGTATGAAACTGACTAATATAAAGGAGGAAATGTCAGTAAATTTCGACACAAATCAATGAAGTAAACGAGAAAATTAAGTCGAATGAAACCAACTTTAATGATAAGCTGGAGTCGACCTTCACTACAATGCATCAACAACTGGGGCAGCAAGCTGACGCCATAACTCACTTGGAAGAAACGAGAGACACTCCTTGCCGAGAACAAGCGTTTATCAGATTTACTGCATAAAGTAACTGAAAAATGTATTGACTTGGAGGGCCGTCAGAAAGGACAGAATTTAAGAATTGTGGGCGTTCGTGAGGGTAAAGAAGGAAATAAAGATCTCCGTGACTTTGCTGCAGACTTATTAAAAAAAGTCTTGAATTTAGATCAAAAGCCCTTATTAGGGCGGGCACACAGAGTTCTTGGACGTCGCTCAGACCCGAACGTCCCCCCCAAGGCAGCTGATAGTGAAGGTCCAATACTATCATGTTTTGGAGGATATAACCATATAACCATATAACCATATAACAATTACAGCACGGAAACAGGCCCTCTCGGCCCTTCCAGTCCGTGCCGACCATTTGTTTTCCCCTAGTCCCATCTACCTGCACTCAGACCATACCCCTCCATTCCCTTCATGTCCATATACCTATCCACTTTACTCTTAAATGTTAAAATCGATCCTGCCTCCACCACTTCTGCTGGAAGCTGATTCCACACAGCCACCACCCTCTGAGTAAAGAAGTTCCCCCTCACGTTACCCCGAAACCTCTGTCCCTTAATTCTCATGTCATGCCCTCTTGTTTGAAACTTCCCTACCCTCAATGGGAAAAACGTATCCACGTCAACTCTGTCTATCCCTTTCATCATTTTAAAGACCTCAATCAAGTCCCCCCTTAACCTTCTGCGCTCCAAAGAATAAAGACCTAACTTGTTCAACCTTTCTCTGTAACATAGTTGCTGGAACCCTGGCAACATTCTAGTAAATCTCCTCTGTACTCTCTGTATTTTGTTGACATCCTTCCTATAACTAGGCGACCAAAATTGTACACCATACTCCAGAATTGGTCTTACAAATACCTTGTACAATGTTAACATTACTTCCCTACTCCTATATTCAATGCTCTGATTTATAAAGGCCAGCACACCAAAGGCTTTCTTTACCACCCTATCTACATGCGATTCCACCTTCAGGGAACTATGCACAATTATTCCTAGATCCCTCTGTTCCACAGCATTCCTCAATTCCCTACCATTTACCATGTACGTCCTATTTTGATTTGTCCTGCCAAGATGTAGCACTTCACACTTATCAGCATTAAACTCCATCTGCCATCTTTCAGCCCACTTTTCCAAATGGCCCAAATCTCTCTGTAGACTTTGAAAATCTACTTCATTATCCCACACCACCTATCTTAGTATCATCTGCATACTTACTTATCCAATTTTCCACCCCATCATCCAGATCATTGATGTACATGACAAACAACAGTGGACCCAACACAGATCCCTGAGGCACCCCACTGGTCACCGGCTTCCAACCTGACAAACAGCCATCCACCATTACTCTCTGACATCTCCCATTCAGCCACTGTTTGAATCCATCTTGCTACTCCGCCATTAACACCCAAAGATTGAACCTTCTTAACCAACCTTCCATGGGGAACCTTGTCAAAGGCCTTACTGAAATCTATACAGACAACATCCACTGCTTTACCCTCATCAATTTCCCTAGTTACCGCTTCAAAAAATTCAAGAAGGTTTGTCAAACATGACCTTCCAGGCACAAATCCATGTTGACTGTTCCTGATCAAGACCCTGTTTATCCAGATGCTTATATATATTATCTCTAAGTATCCTTTCCATTAATTTGCCCACCACTGATGTCAAACTAATAGGTCTATAATTGCTAGGTTTATTCTTTGAACCCTTTTTAAACAATGGAACAACATGCGCAGTACGCCAATCCTCCGGCACTATTCCCGTTTCTAATGACATTTGAAATATTTCTGTCATAGCTCCTGCTATTTCTACACTAACTTCCCTCAATGTCCTAGGGAATATCCTGTCAGGACCTGGAGACTTATCCACTTTTATATTTTTCAAAAGTGTCAGTACTTCCTCCTCTTTGAATCTCATAGTTTCCATAGCTACTCTACTCTTTCCCCTTAACTCACCGAGTTCAATATCCTTCTCCTTGGTGAATACCGAAGAAAAGAAATTGTTCAATATCTTCCCCATCTCTTTTGGCTCTGCAGATAGCTGTCCATTCTGGTTCTCTAATGGTCCAATTTTTTTGTGAAAATCATGAAAAAAATTGCTGGCACTAGAAATCTTATGTTTGATGGAGACAAAATAAGCATATTTCGAGATTACCCTGCAGAGGTGGTCAGAAGGAGTCGTTATTCAACGAGACAAGAGGGATTCTAAAGAAGATAGACAACTTGAAATATGGATTGCTGTACCCCACAAGATTGAGAGTCACTTATCTGCAGAAGGAACAGTTTTTCACTGATCACAAAAAAAGCAACGGCATATGCTCAGAAGATTGTGCGTTCGAGTGAGGACTGAATAACATTCATATAATATCGTCATCTTGCTGAGAATAAATGGAACTTTAATTCGCTTTATTCAAGGACTAATGAAAGCTGATAACGACAACTGTGAAGTCCTTCCTGTTATAGACATATTATTCCAATATTTTAGTACTAATTTTTACTAACAATTACTAATCATTAAAAACACTTGTTATTATTATTGGAATAATTAGTTATAAACATGAAATGTAAAAAAAGGTATAATTTAGATACCTTATTAATTGTAATTTGTTATGTTCTTCCTTTATTTACATCAGACTAACACTTGACTAATAATTAACTAAAAGAGTAATAGTCTCTCACGATATGATTACTAACACTCTGGATCAAAATAGTTTTAATTTAATCCCGTAAATTACTCATATTCAAAATGTTTTTTTAAAGCGTGGAGCTGGGAATAATTTTTTTTTTAATCTATGGAAGTCCTTCGATGGTCAGCCACGTTAGTGTGGTTAGCACTAACTACACTAAATTTAGATGTTGTTTCTTTTTTCTTCTTACACTTTATTAATTTTTTATTTTTTTACTTTTTGTATTTTTTACTTAATTACTATTTTAAACTTGAATTAATTTACAAATATTATTTGTGGAGATGTGTCCGTGAGGAAGATTTATTTGAATTAGATTTACAACTCATCTGTCCTGTGTCCGGGGGGAATGTCGGGTTTACGGTGCTGAGCTATCTGCTCTTTTACAGACCACCCTAACCACAAGATGCAAGACGTTAATAGAAAAAACAGGGTTCATGGAATTACCTATTGTAGTTGGAATGTTAAGGGAATTAATGAGTCAATCAAGAGAGGTAAGGTATTAGCACACTTAAAATCACTCAAAGCAGACATAACATTTCTTCAAGAGATCCACCTTAAAAACGACACACAACATAGATTGAAAGCAAAATGGATCGCTGAAACATACCACTCTTCATTCTCTCATAAGGCCAGAGGTGTCGCAATTTTAATTTGTAAAAAAGGTATACCTTTTAAACACATATTAACTATTGTGGACACCAATGGTAGATATATTATACTAGTGGGTGAATTATATTAAAACAAAGTGATTTTTCTCATGTCTATGGACCAAATTTTGATAATCCTACGTTTTTTAAGAATATACTTAATACTATCCCAGAGCTCACACAACATAATTTGATAATCGGTGGAGATTTAAATTGTACACTAGATTCCTATCTTGATAGATCATCAAGACAAAGAAAAGCAAAATCCAAGACAAGCGAATTATTAAACTCATACATCAATACTACCAATATCAAGGATGTTTGGAGAATTGAAAACCCATCTGGGAATACTCATTTTACTCATCAGTACATAAAACCTATTCAGGATAGACTACTTTTTAGTAGATTCTAAACTTATCCCATTTACTTATAATTCGAAATATCATAATGCTCCTTTAACATTTATGATCAAATTAAGTGGAATGACAGATAAGCAGACACAATGGAGACTTAATCCTCAAATTTTAAATGAAAAAGCATGTTACGAATATCTTATCAAACAGATAAATATGTTTTTTGAGACAAATGACTGCCCTGAAATTTCTGCCTCCCTTCTTTGGCAAACATTTAAAGCATTTATATGAGGAGCGTTAATCTCCGCACAAGCCTTTCGTAATAAAGAGAACCGCGCCAAACAACTGGTATTGGAAATGGAAATAAGGCAATTAGATATGGAAAATGCAATCACACCTTCTATGATAATACATAATAAAATTGCTGCACTCAAATGTAAGTTAAACCAAATATACTCAGACCAAATCATAAAATTTTATCAAAAGACTAAACAGTTACACTTTGAATTTGGTGATAAACCACAAAAATTACTAGCACACCAACTCCGGAAACAGGAAGGGGAAAAACCAATATATAAAATTAAATCAGATACGGGAGAAATATTAACACTACCCAAGGATATTAATGATAGATTCTCTCACTACTATCAAACACTTTACTCAACCAAAACGGCAGTGGGTTCTGCAGGAATGGAATTATTCTTACAGAATTGTAACCTTATTGGTTTAGACTTGAAAGAGAGGGAATTATTAGGGGCCGAAATATCAGTAAAATATATTGAAGAATCTATTAGTTCTTTAAAAAATGGAAAGGTCGCTAGCCCAGATGGTTTAAATAGTGAATTTTATAAAATATTTCATGATTTGATCTTGCCACGCCTACAGACATTATATACTCAAGCATTCATGCAACAGAAACTTCCAAAAACTTTAAATGATTCAACAATAATACTTAATGACCTTGAAGACCCAGGTTCATATAGAGCAATTGCTCTTTTAAACACCTATCAGAAAATATTAACCAAAATTTTAGCACATAGATTAAGCTTAGTGATTCATAAATTAATACACCCCGATCAAACTGGCTTTATTCCAAAACATTATTCATATTATAATCTGAGACGATTATTTAACATTATATACTCAAATCGAAAAGCTAATGTAGATTTAGCAGTCATTTCGCTAGATGCTGAGAAAGCGTTCGATCAAGTTGAATGGCCGTATTTATTTTCGGTGATGGAAAAATTTCAATTAGGTGAGAAGTTTTGTACTTGGGTTAAGCTTCTATATACCAACCCAACAGCCAGAATAATGACAAATCAAATGTTATCAAAAAAAAAAGATCTATCTAAAGGTTGTAGACAAGGATGCCCGCTATCCCCGTTACTATTCGCCCTTGCTATTGAACCACTAGCAGAAAGAGTTCAAGCACATCCAGAAATATATGGGTATAACACTAAAAATTCAGTTAATAACATTTCTCTATATGCAGATGATGTATTACTATATATTACAAATCCAGAAATTAGTATCCCTAACCTGTTAAATCTTATAACTCAATTTGGCTTATTCTCGGGATACAGAATCAATTGGAATAAGAGTGAGATTATGCCAATAATGGAACCTAATTTATATATATTGCAACAATCACCTTTTAAAATAGTGAATGAAAAAATTAAATACTTAGGAATTTATGTGACCAAGAAATATACTTCTTTATTTAAATCAAATTTTGTACCTTTACTTAATAAATTGCATAAGAATATTCAATATTGGAAAACATTTCCCATTTCAATGCTCGGTAAAATTAATGCTATTAAAATGATTTTCCTTCCTCAACTTCTATACCTCTTTCAATCAAGTCCGATATATCTCCCTAAAAATTTATTTTAAAAAGTCGACTATTGTAACAAGTTTTATTTGGGATTATAAGAATCACAGAATAAGTAAAAAACACTTATGTAAACCCAAGACGAATGGAGGATATAAGATAGTCTTACCAAATATCTTATTTTATTTCTGGGCAGTCAATGTCAAAAACTTAAATTTCTGGTTGGAAGATATGGATCAACAACCAGACTGCTTAAAGATGGAAAAGAAGGATTGTCTGCCATTTGAAATTGGCCCGATTCTGTTAACTCCTACAAAATTGAATTAAAAAATCTATAGTGACAATCCAATAATACATAGTGGTATTAGAATATGGAAACAAATAAAAAATACATTAAAATTGGATAATTTGTCACTTTCGCTCCCTTTGGCAAATAACCCTTCATTTAAGCCTTCAGCATTGGATAAAGGTTTTGCACAATGGAAAAATTATGGAAGATGGGACATCTTTATAGAAAAGGTGTGTTCCTCTCGTTTCAGGAGGTACAACAGAATTATGGATTACATTCAAATAATTTTTTTAGATATTTTTTAGATATTTACAACTGAAAGATTATGTTAAATCACATACACAAAAATACAGAACCAGAGAGCCAGAGATTCTAGATGAATGTTTGAATAAACACCCCAACACTGTCAAATTAATATCTTACATTTATAATATTCCTTTAGATAGTGAGAATCCGTCGACGGAATTACATAGACAAGCATGGGAAAATGAATTAGTTCAACCCATAACGAAAGATATTTGGGATGAAAGTCTACAACATATACATCAATGTTCGTTAAACGTATTCTTTAATACAATTTAAAATATTACATAGATTGCATTATTCTAAAACAAAATTAAATAGAATTTTTCCTAATATTTCTCCTATCTGCGATAAATGTCAATATTCTGAGGCTAATTTAACCCATACCTTTGTAAGTTGCATAAAAATCAAAACATTTTGGGTGGATATTTTTTAAATTATTTCCATAGTGGTTAATATTCAACTGGAGCCCGATCCTAAATTAATGATATTGGGCATATCTGAACAATACCTAAAACTTACAATAAACTAAAGACATTTCCTTGGTTATAATATAATAACTGGGAAAAAAATAATTTAAAAATTTTGGATGTGGATTATGAAGATGTCGGAGACCTTAAATCTGGAAAAAATTAGATTTGTCTTAAATGACAAACCAGAATTATTTACTAGAATATGGTCTCCGTTCATAGATTATTTGAAGGGGTAGAATAGGCCGGCGCTGAGACCTGACGGAAGCTTGAACCCAGGACTAGATGAATAGTTATGCTTTCATACCTACGGACCTATCTCCTAAGTTGTATTATCGATAGTTTATTCTATTTTTCTAATTTTCTTTTCTTTTTCTTTATTTTTTCTATCTATTAAATATATATATATATATAAAAAGAGCCCGCTTTAGGTTCCTATTGTGTGATCGGCTTATGCAACTTTGATTCCCGATTGTCGGGAATAATAATACAACCTTATATGGTTATTTTAAACGTAACTTTGCTGGTTCATATAACCATATAACAATAACAATTACAGCACGGAAACAGGCCCTCTCGGCCCTTCCAGTCCGTGCCGAGGTTCAGCCTGAGGCTTGGGAAATCAGCCATTGCATGATAAAATCTAATTATGTTCTGCAGATTCAATAGACTGCCCTACGGCTTGGGTTGTTACATCTATCCTTCTATGTGTTCAGAGTGCTTGGATAGCACCAAAAAGCAGCACTTTTCTTTTCCAGGAGATGAAAAGAGTTTGTTTAATGCTCATGTTACATTGGAAACGGTATAAATTACTGATGTTTGGAGTTCATGTTAAATGATCTTTTGTCAATAATTGAGTTGTATGGCCTTTAACTGTGCCAACGTGCATTCTCATTGAATTGGCTGCAGCAAACGAGACCCGCTTTGTCGGGTTCACCCCAGATATCAAGTTTGTAAGGATATCTTTAACACAAGGTCTCCCAGGACCAGTACAATGCCGTGTGGGATGTTGACATTTTGTGAACACTATTTCACCAGGGGGCTCCAGCTACATCCTTAACTTTGGCCGGAGCTCATAAGGTAGTTATCCTTCTGGCGCTGGTTTAGCGCAGCAGGTTCAGTCACTACGTAATTGCGACGGTACAGGATGATTACATCTATAAATAATAATATTTATTTTATGTTTATAATTACTTCAGCAGAGCAGAAGGGGTGTCAGGTTTCAAAATAGTTAAAGGCATGCCAGGGGACCTTTGGTAATGTGAGCACACACATATACAACAATACGTCAAGGTCAACAAGAGCCTTCGAGGCTCTGAACTAACAATGTTTGTAAGTCACAAAAACTTAGAAGAATGTATCTGTTCAGGCCACTCCAGGTGATAAAACAGAGTTGGTTTATGCAGGAGTAGATACTGATTCAAGATCTCATTCCTCCAGGGCTGCTACAAGATCAGCAGCAAGGGTATTTACGTCCCGCTGGACCACATCCTTACGGCTGCAGCACGGTCCAACGAACGAATCTCCAAACATTTTATAATAACCCATTGCTAGACCAGGGGTATTTGTCAACTCTATTTTACGTTCTAGTTACGTTTCCAACCGGGTGAGAGGTGTGAATATTATTATTACTTCAGTTAAACAGCATCAGCATGTTTTAAATCTATGCCATGAATGTATGCATTATGAATGTTTTTCCCTGATTTGTCAATGAAGCAGTTGTGTAGACTCGTTTCTCACGGCATGAAATCACAGAGCTTTGAAATCTTCACGTAGTCACTCACGTGACTCCGAAGTAAAATAGTAAGATTAAATGAGAACTTACCAGTTTGAAGTTTGATCTTTATTTTATGAGGAGTTACTATGAGGGACTACGTGCCCTCCGCTCCAAACCCTCATCAATGTCATCTGGTAGTTCTAGTCTTCTGTTATCTTACTATTATACTTCAGTCACTATTACCTGTGATTACCTGTGATTTCACACTGCTGCTTTGAAGATTGATGCATGTGCGGCTGGTCGGGGTTCTTCTTCACGTAGTCCCTCATCGTAACTCATAAAATAAAGATCACATTTTGAACTGGTAAGTTCTCATTTAATCTTACTATTTTAAAGGTTTGGTGCACATGGGACAACTTTAAACCAGTGTTTTAATAAGATTAATAACCTAGTTATGCTTGCTTCTAGAAGGCGAAGGTGAAGATGGAAGAGTCGATGAAGAATTCTGATTGCAGATATATAGTGCATGCTATTTTTTTCTCGGTAATATAGTGATTAGTATCCCCGCCTGTCACACGGTAGACCGGGGTTCAATTTCCCAACGAGGAGCCACTGGGTTCTATTCCCTGAATTTTTGCTTTTGATATATGTCAAGCCTTCATGGCTACTTTTTCAATGTTTATTAGTAATTGCCTCGTTATATACTCGGAACAATTAGGGGCCAGTATGTAGTGGCCATTTGGCTTGTTTTGCATGTCATTGATGATGGCATATCTCTTTAAATATAAGACTACCCATTATATTGTGCATTTATTCATCAAAAGACTGTTTTTTGGAAGACTTATCTGTGAAGCTCTAAAGGTCTCTGTGGGTGAGCTCGCATGGGTTTCGAAGATATTCCCCTTAACCATTCTCATCCATTTAGCGGCTAGAGGGTTAATTTCTCGAACTATATAAAAATCATCCGCTACAATCATCAAAGCGTCCACGATTTCTAGAGCCACTTCCTTAAGTACCCTGGGATGCAGACCATCAGGCCCTGGGGATTTATCAGCCTTCAATCCCATCAGTCTGCCCAACACCATTTCCTGCCTCATGTGAATTTCCTTCAGTTCCTCCGTCACCCTAGATCCTCTGGCCACTAGTACATCAGGGAGATTGTTTGTGTCCTCCATAGTAAAGACGGACCTGTTCAACTCGTCTGCCATTTCCTTGTTCCCCATAATAAATTTGCCCTTTTCAGTCTTCAAGGGTCCAATTTTGGTCTTAACTAATTTTTTCCTCTTCACATACATAAATAAGCTTTTACTATCCTCCTTTATATTCTTGGCTAGCTTACCTTTGTACCTCATCTTTTCTCCCTGTATTGCTTTTTTAGTTATCTTCTGTTGCTCTTTAAAAGTTACCCAATCCTCTGGCTTCCCGCTCATCTTTGCTATGTTGTACTTATTTTATACTGTCCCTGATTTTTCCTTGTCAGCCATGGTCACCCTTTACTCTCCTTGGAATCTTTATTCCTCTTTGGAATGAACTGATCCTGCACCTTTTGTATTATTCCCAGAAATACCTGCCATTTCTGTTCCACTGTCATCCCTGCTAAGGTATCTTACAGTCAACTTTGGCCAGCTCCTCCCTCGTGGCTCCATAGACCTCTTTGTTCAACTGTAATACTGACACTTCCGCTTTACCCTTCTCCCTTTCAAATTGTAGATTGAAACTTATCATATTATGGTCACTACCTCCTAATGGCTCCTTTACCTCGAGTTCCCTTATCAAATCCAGTTCATTACACAACACTAAATCAAAAATTGCATTCTCCTTGGTAGGCTCCAGTACAAGCTGCGCTAAGGAACCATCACAGAGGCAGTCGACAAACACCTTTCTTAGGGTCCAGTACCAACCTGATTGTTCCAGTCCCCAGCATGATGAAATCTCCCATAACAACTGCAGCATTACCTTTACGACATGCCAATTTTAACTCTTGATTCAACTTGCATCCGATATCCAGGCTGCTGTTTGGGGTTTGAAGATAACTCCCATTAGGGTCTTTTTATCCTTCCAATTTCTCAGTTCTATCCAAACTGACACTACATCTTCTGATTCTATGCCACGCCTTGCAATGGACTACGTTTTATTCCTCACCAACAGAGCAACCCCTCCCCCTCTGCCCACCTGCCTTTTTTCGATTGACGTATACCCTTGAATATTCAGTTCCAGCCCTGGTCCTCTTGCAGCCATGGCTCTGTAATTCACACAAAATCATACTTGCCACTTTCTAACTGAGCCTCAAGCTCATCAACTTGACTCCCCTCTCACTCCTGTCACTTTTGGCCCTGACCTTATTCTCTTATCGCTTCGCGAACTTTCCTTGCCATTAACTCAGGAGTCTTTTGAAATTGAAATTGAAATTGCCTTTATTTGTCGTTGTAAGCACTGCATACAACAAAATTATTATTGCCACTCCATTGGTGCATAATATACAAACTTAAAAACACAGGACACAATTTTAAAAAAATGTTATAAAATTAGGTATCAAGATAAATAAATAATCAGTGTTGCAAATGGTGATAGTAAAATATGAGGTGGTTAGCAGCATGGAAGAGTGCAGCATGAATAATACTCATGCTGCACTCTTTTTTTTAATATTGAGTGAAGAAACTGTCTCTGGGTCTGGAGGTGCATGTTTTGGCTGACCTGTAACGCCTGCCCGAGGGCAACAGTTCAAAAAGGTGGTGATTGGGGTGTGTTGAGTCTTTGATGAAGTTAGTGTCTCTGTTGAGGTGGCGTGAGGTGGCAATGTCCTCCAGAGAGAGCAGTGGGCAGCCGGTGATTTTTTCTGCTGTTTTTACCGCTCTCTGGAGCGCTTTCTTCAGAACCAGCCTACCTCCCTCCTTAGACCCACATCAGTTTGCCTAGAGATAACAGATCCACTGAGGACGCCATCGCCATAGCAACTCACACCACACTGACCCACTTGGAACATCAGGAAAGCTACGTGAGGATGCTATTCATTGATTATTTCTCAGCATTAAATACTATCATTCCGGACAGTTTAATCAGCAAACTGCTGGACCTGGGCCTCTCCGCCCCCATCTGCACATGGATCAAAGACTTTCTCACAAAAGACAAAACCGGCCCCCACATCTTCTCCTCCATCACACTAACCACTGGCGCACCTCAAAGCTGTGTGCTGAGTCTACTCCTTATACACCTATGACTGTACACCCGTCCATCCGTCCAACACCATTATTAAATTTGCTGACGACACAACTGTCGTTGGGCTCATTTAAGGGGGGATGAGTCAGGATACAGGGACGAGATACAGCGACTATCAGAGTGGTGTTCTGTAAATAAACTGACACGGAACACCACAAAGACAAAGGAGCTAATACTGGACTTCAGGAGGAAACGGTACGCAGACCCGGCCCCGCTCTGCATAAATGGGGCATGTATGGAAAGGGTGCAGACTTTCAAATTCCTTGGAGCCCTCATATCCGAGGACCTCTCCTGGTTGGCCAAAACCACTGCAATCATCAAGAGAGCACAACAATGACTCCACTTCCTGAGAGTGCTCAGGAGGCACAACACCAAGAAGAAGCTGCTGGTGGCCTTCTACCCGGCGACCATTGAGCGTCTACTGACATATTACATGTCATTGTGGTATGCAGGCTGCTCTGCTGCATTTCCTTTACTTACTTCCCCTTTAACTCCATCTTTATACTCCCAATTTATCAATCCCTTGTCCCCACTATTTAGTTTTAACCCACACATGTAGCACTAGCAAACCTGCCTGCAAGAACATTGTTCCTCCTCCAGTTAAGGTGCGACCCGTCCCTTTTGTACAGGTCACCCCAATCCCCAAAGAGATTCCAGTGGTCTATTAAGCTAAATCCTTTGTCCCTGCACCAGTCCCCTTAGCCACACACTCAAATCCCCCATCTCCCTGTACCTGCCCTCATTAGTACGAGGTGCTGGAAGCAATCCCGAGATATCCACCCTAGAAGTCTTGCTTTTCAGTCTTCTTCCTATCTCTCTAAATTCGCGTGGCACAACCTCCATCCTCTTCTTCCCAACATCGTTTGTGCCTACGTGCACAACTACTGCCAGCTGTTCACCTTCACTCTCGAGGATGTTCTGAATTCGGTGCGTGATGTCTTGAACCCTGGCACCAGGGACGCAACATACCATCCCGCGAGTCTCGCCTGCTGCCACAGAATCTCCTGTCCGCACCTCGGACGATGGAGTCACCCACCACTATAGCTCTGCCCAACGTCGGTCTTGCCAGTCTCATCTCATCTCTAGTATTGGAGGCACCGACCTGTCCGCCGCTCGGTCTGGAAGCGTCGTCTGCCCCGACCACTCCCAAAAAGGTGTACCTGTTTCCATTTAGCACAGCCACTGAGGTCTCCTGCGCTCCATGGTAACTCCCCTTTCACCCACCTTTGCTCTTCCTGTATCCTTGGCATGACAACCTCACTGTCCAGGAAACTCTTGTTTTCCAGGATGGCCCTGAGATCATCCAGCTGCTTCTCCAGTTCCCTAACACGTTCGTTCAGGAGCTGCACCTGGACACAATGTCTGCAGGTGTAGTTTCCAGAAGCACCAGCAGTGTCCCTGTCTTCTCACATCCTGCAGGAAACACACTGCTCCAACATGCCTGCCATTTCTTCAGAAGACAAAAGTCACAATTTCAAACAAGTGTAGCCAACTCTGCGTGGTGCTCAGACGTGGCAGTCCTGTCCAACTCCTGCTCTCCACACTTCGAACATCTGGTGGTGAAGTGTCGTCCCTTCTACCTTCCGAGGGAATTCACCTCCATCATCCTGACCGCGGTCTACATCCCACCCCAGGCAGACGTCCGTCTGGCACTGGAGGAGCTGCACGCCGTGGTCAACAAACACCAGACGTCTTACACCGAGGCATTTACCACCATTGCTGGGGACTTCAATAAGGCAAACCTAATGAAATCACTCCCCAACTTCCACCAACATGTCTCTTGCTGCACCAGAGGACCAAACACACTCTACCACTGCTACACCACCATCAAGAATGCCTACCATTCTATCCCTCCCCCTCACTTCGGTAAATCCGACCATACCGCGATGCTGCTTCTCATTGCCCACAGGCAGCAATTAAAGAGCGCACCCCCAGAGGTGAGGACATTACAGAGCAGGTCGGGGGGGGGGGGAGGTGCAGAGGTACAACTACAAGACTGTTTGGAGTCTGTAGACTGGGCAATGTTCAATTACTCGGCAACGGACTTGAACGAATACGCCACAGCCGTTACAGACTTCATTAAGAAATGTGTGGAGGACTGCATCCCCACCAAAACCTTCCGAGTGTGTTCCAAACAGAAACCTTGGATGAACTGTGAGATCCGCACTCTTCTGAAGACCAGACACCGGGCGTTCATGTCTGATCATACAGTGGTCTCCAAGAAGTCCAGATACGACCTTGGTAAGGCCATCAAAAAGGCCAAAGGGACTTCTGCTCCAAGCTCGGGGATGAGACAGATGTTCGGCAGCTGTGGCGGGGCCTGAATACAATCACCTCCTACAAGGCGAAACCTGGAGGCGATACATCACTCCCTGATGATGAACTCAATGCGTTTTACGCACGCTTTGATAGGGAGAACACCGATGTGCCTTCCCGAGCCCCCATACGCTGTGATAGCTATTTCAGTCTCAGTCACAAAGGCCGATGTCAGGAAATCCTTCAGAGGGGTGAACCCTCGAAAAGCATCTGGACCTGATGGTATACCTGGTCGTGTCCTAAAAACCTGTGCGGACCAACTGGCTGGAGTTTTTACCGACATTCTCAACCTGTCACTTCTGAGGTCTGTGGTTCCCACCTGCTTCAAAAGAGCATCAACAATACCGGTGCCCAAGAAGAGCAAGGTGACATGCCTCAATGATTATCGACCAGTGGCACTAACGCCTGTGGTGATGAAGTGCTTTGAGAGGTTGATCATGGCGCAAATCAACTCCTACCTCGCCAAAAACCTGGTCCCACTGCAGTTCGCTAACCGCCACAACAGATCAACGGTGGATGCGATCTCTCTGGCCCTCCACTCCGCTCTGGACAACAAAAAATCATATGTCAGGCTGTTATTCATCGATTATAGCTCGGCATTTAACACAATCATCCCCTCCAAGCTGGTTACCAAACTCGCAGAACTGGGTCGCTGCGCATCCCTCTGCAATTGGATCCTCGACCTCCTCATTCACAGACCACAGTCTGTTCGTATTGGTGGTAATGTGTCAGACTCGATAACAATCAGCACGGGAGCACCTCAAGGCTGCGTGCTCAGCCCCCAGCTGTACTCACTTTATACGCGTGACTGCATAACCAGTCATAAAACGAACTCCATCATCAAGTTCGCTGACGACACCACTGTTGTGGGAGGTATCACTGATGGAGATGAGTCAGAGTATAGAAGAGAGATCGAGCGACTGTCCATATGGTGCCAGCACAATAACCTGGCCCTCAACACCAGCAAAACCAAGGAACTGATTGTGGACTTTGGAAGGAGTAGAATGGGGACCCACAGTCCTGTTTATATGGTTGAAAGGGTCAAGATCTTCAAATTCCTGGGCGTGCACATCGCTTACGATCTTTCTTGGTCCGAGAACACAGATGCAATTATTAAGAAAGCTCATCAACGCCTCTACTTCCTGAGAAGATTACAGAGAGTTTGTCTGTCAAGGAGGACTCTCTCTAACTTCTACAGGTGCACAGTAGAGAGCTTGCTGACCGGTTGCATCGTGGCTTGGTTCGGCAACTTTAGCGCCCTGGAGAGGAAAAGACTACAAAAAGTAGTAAACACTGTCCAGTCTATCATCGGCTCTTGCATCGAGGGGATCTATCACAGTCGCTGCCTCAAAAAGGCTGGCAGCATCATCAAGGACCCACACCATCCTGGCCACACACTCATCTCCCTGCTACCTTTGGGTAGAAGGTACAGGAGCCTGAGGACTGCAACGACCAGGTTCAGAAATAGCTACTTCCCCACAGCCATCAGGCTTTTAAACTTGGCTCGGACAAAACTCTGAACATTAATACCCCTTTATCTGTTATTTGCACTTTATCAATTTATTCATTAATGTGTGTATTTACATATATAATGGTATATGGGCACACTGATCTGATTTGTAGTCAATGCTTACTATGTTCTGGTGTGCTAAGCAAAGAAAGAATTTCATTGTCCTGTCAGGGACACATGACAATAAACTCTTTTGACTTTTTTCACTTTGACTTTTGACTCGTTGCCTCAGCCTGCTCGCCAAAGACTCTTGAGCCTAAGACTCAAGACATCTTTCCAAGTCAAAGACACTTTTCCAAGATTCTTGAGCCAAAGACTCACACCTTTCCAAGACTCTTGAGCCAAAGACTCACACTTTTCTCAGAAGGCACTTCCCTCGACAAGGCCGCTTCCCGAATGATAATCAGGTTTAGTTTATTAGTTTAGTTCAGTTTAGAGATTCAGCATGCAAACAGCCCATTCAGCTTATCGAGTCCGCACCAACCAGCAATCACCCATACACTATTTCTATCCTGCACATTGGGGGCAATTTACAGAAGCCAATTAACCTACCAACCTGCATGTGTTTGGAATGTTGAAGGGGCCTGGAGAAAACCCATGTGGTCAAAGGGAGAATGTGCAAACTGTATACAGACAGCACCCCAGGTCAGTTTTGAACCTGGGTTTCGGGCACTGTGAGGCAGCAACTCTACCACTATGCCACTTTATCTCACTGGCACTGTTGTGTGCTTTTGCCTGAGGGTCCAGAAATGTCATAGACCAAACAAACAGATCATGGAAATTTGTAAGTGGCAGCAGGACAGGGGTTGGACACCACTGTGCATGCTCAGGTTTCTCCATGTAACAGTGTATAACATTAAAGACCCAGAACAAAAATTATGGTCTTGCAATCCACACAAGAGGTTCCTTATTGTCGCTTAAGTTATATTTTTCATTGAAACTGAATTGAGCAATGCACAAATATGTGGAGCTATGAAATCCAATTTCTAGGCAATTTCCTTAACCTCAGCTGAGGGCTGATTTATGGTTTACATCACTTTTATTATATGCTACTGTATACTATATATACTATTACATACTATTATATACTAGCCAGTGTTATTGAAGACACAAGAGACTGCAGATGGCAGAATATTGAGCAAAAACAATGGCAGAATATTGAGCAAAAACAAAGTGCTGGATGATCTCCACATGTCAGCAGCATCTGTGAAGAGAATGAACAAGGCCTGAAGAAAGGTCCCCAAGCAAAACGTCGTCTGTACGTTCCTTCCACAGATGCTGTTGTCTTGCTGTGTTATTTTTGGTTCTGTTCATCCATTTACAATCATCCAAAACATGCTTCTGCATTTTGTCTTGCACTCATCTTGATATTATTTGTTCATTTTATCTTCATACTTTATTTTCTTTTAATAATTGTTGAGGATGCATTTGTGCAATTTGAGTTTGTCAATATATAGGGTTATTACCATACCACCACTTTAAATTTTCAACAGGATACTACTGAAACATTTTTGAAAAATCCCCTCAACTCAATTGTTTTTATCTGCTCCACATTTCTTAAAAGTTATCCTTTCGAAGTTAAATGCTGAGTCATTTGCATTGATTTTTCCAACTTCCAATTATGTTCATGCAGATAATTCAATCGTGACAGTTTCAAAGTAAGTCAGCAAATTTCATGTACATATTCTGTGTCATGTCACTTCCAAGTGAATCAACCGCGCAATAATTTGTAAAATAATTACACTCCAAGTGTTTTCACCCACTATCAGGCTCTTGAACAGACCTCTTATATGCTAAGGATGAATTCCTCATCTCCCTCTCTACCTTGTTATGGCCCTTGCACTTTTTTTATTTCATTTGCAATTTCTCTGTTGCTATAATACTACATGTTGTATTTTATTTATTTTTCTTGTTGTCACGACATTGATGTGTGTAGTGATTTGCCTGGATGGTATGCAAAACTGAGTTTTTCACTCTGTCTTGGTACACAAGACAATAATAAACCAAAAAACAATCCCAAAAGTGCTGTTAAAACAAGGCTGGGGACGGCTTAAAGCGGGAAGGGTGCGGGGACGAGGCCTGATGGGGACCGGGGGGAAGCTCAGTAGCTCCCGGCGACAGCTAAGGCCGCAATCAGCGGTTCCCGGCCCTGGCTCCGACACCGGCCTCACTCAACGGCTTCCGGCACCGGCTCCGGCCGCACTCAGCGGCTCCCGGCCACAGTTCCGGCCTCACTCAACAGCTCCTGACTCCGGCCTCACTCAGTGGTCCCCAGCCCCGGCTTCACTCAGCGGCTCCCAGCCCCGGCTCCAGCCGCACTCAGTGGCTCCCTGCCCCGACTTAGGCCGCACTCAGCGGTTCCCGGCCCTGGCTGCGGACGCAATCAGTGGCTCCCGGCCCCAGCTCTGGTACCGGCCTCATTCAGCGGCTTCCTCCCCCAGCTCCGGCCTCCCAACCGCTCCCAGCCCTGGATCCGGCTCCGGCCTCATTCAGTGGCTCCCGGCGGCTAACGGCATGTGGTCGTGGTGGTCGTCGCAAAAGCAGCCCCCACTCGCTCTCCACACTCTGCACACACCTCTCCTACAGCTTTATTCTCCTCCGGGTGCCGGAAGGGGCGTTGCTGTCCTGGTGGATGACAGGGGAGAAAACCATTCTGCTTACAGAGGAGGAGACCAATCTGTGCATGCGCGGTTTTTACAAATAGACATAGACAAATGGTGCAGGAGTAGGCCATTCAGTCTTTCGAGCCAGCACCGCCATTCAATGTGATCATGGCTGATCATCCACAATCAGTACCCCGTTCCTGCCTTCTCTCCATGTCCCTTAACTCTGCTATCCTTAAGAGCTTTTTCTCTTGAAACTTGATAATCCAGAGAACCAGCCTCCACCACCCTCGGAGGCATAGAATTCCACACACTCACAACTTTCTGTGTGAAAAGGTTTTTCCTCATCTCCATTCTAAATGGCTTACCACTTGTTCTTAAACTATGGCCCCTGGTTCTGGACTCCCCCAACATTGGGAACATGTTTCCTGCCTCCAGCGTGTCCAAACCCTTAATAATCGTACATGTTTCAATAAGATCCCCTCTCATCCTTCTAAATTCCAGAGTATACAAGCTCAACCAGTCCAATCTACCAACTTATATTGGTCCCGCCATCGTGGGAATTAACCTCATGAACCTACCCTGCACTCCCTCAATAGCAAGAATGTGTTTCCTCAAGTTTGGAGCCAAAACTGCACACAATACTCCAGGTGTGGTCTCACTAGGGCCCTGTACGACTGCAAGAGGACCTCTTTGCTGCTCTACTCAACTCCTCTTGTTATGATGGCCAACATGCCATTCACTTTCTTACGATTCACTGCCATTATGATTTTTAAACCTTAATAACTTTTGTAATACTCTACCGATCAGAACAAAACTTGGTGCACTTGCAGCATAGGAGAGTGGCAAGTAAGGTGGCGAAAAATCGTAGCGCTATCGGGTACCATTTCTGTGCAAATGTAAAAACAATGCAAACCAGAAGAGGACAAGATGAGTGTTTTGGTTATGTATACAAGATAGAAGATAGATAGTTTGTTAGATAGATATTGATCATTTCATACTTCTTGAATTAAACCTGATGATAATCTCTGCTCACAAAGCCCCCCATCTTCACTATTTGTGCTTGTCCAATTCCGCTTTTGGAACAGTTAATTTTGATCATCCCTCAGGCGTGCCAATCCTGAAGCCACTTGCTTTTCCAATAGCCCAGAGTAGCTGAAATAATCAGTAACGGGCATCTCATTAAGTTTTTTATTTCCTTGTTGAAAGGTTAAAAGGATGAAGCACATTTTTCTGAAACTGAGGAGTTCATTTGACAATTGACTCATTTATATTCTTACAGTTTATCTTATTACATTATATCCTTAGCAAAATATTGTTGCTTTTGCCTTATTGTTGTATTTTTAAGGCAAGCTAACTGTTAACTGTTTGCATACTGCACCTAATGTCCTAGCATCAGATACAAAATAAAATTAAAATAAAAGATAAACTAAGTTAAACGGCAGATTTTAGCATTTTGAGTGAGGGTGGGAGTGGAGATACACATTTAAAGTGATGGAAATATCTGACTTCTGCTTTTCAGTTATCTCCCAATAACCTATGGTTATTCCTTTCTGATGGATCAGTCCTAACTACAAAACAGAGGGCAAGAGCTCAGGAAATGTAACATTTTCTCTTTAAAGTCGAAATAAAATTATTCATTTCATTTTGATTAATGTATAACCATCTGATGTGCGATGCATTTTCCATTGAGATAATGATAAAGCAAAAACATTGTAAGCAAGGCAATTACTAAGTGATAAAAATACATGCAGAGATAATTGTCCACTTCTACCATAACAATCTTTTTCACGCTACAATCTATCCAGTCATTTAAACTAAATCAGAACATTTGAAAATAATTATGAATGAAAGCCCGAGGAAGAAACTTCAGACCAATCAACACAATTTCCTCAGACATTGGTGGAATATCTCCCATATAAGCTAAGAAGCAGGGAATTTTATTGTCCATACTTCATCCAATGATTCCTCTCTGGAGAGTTGTTGATGTAATACTTGAGCTAATTATGTCCTGCCCATATTGATAACTTACTTTATTCTTAATCAGCAGGCAATGATTCACGCAATTTACCCAAGCACCCTATCATGTAAAATATGTTTGTAGGATAAGTACAAAAATGTTCTGCGTCAGCAAAATTAATGCAATTATAGTCTAATTCTACTGCCTTAGTCACAGCTACTCTGAAGACTGCTGTAACTACTATCATGTCTCTGAGAAATTTACTTATGTTCTTTACAATGATTAATGCCATATGTATTCCATACATGACCAACTTCAGATTATCATGCATAATCGTACGTAAAATAATTCTCTGATCTCTACAATATTGTTTATTTTCTTTAAAGTTGTTGCCATTTCCATTTGCACACCTTATAACAAATACAAAGTATTTGTGTTAGAATTAAGCCTCAATTTTAATCACATTGTCAACACTGCTCCTGTATTATCACAGTGAAACTAAAACATAAAAGAGCACCACAACTGAATTTAAATCTAATTGCTGGGTTCTTTTTAAACGGAAGTTGCTGTGTCAATCAGGACATGCATATGTAATTTCATCGTATACCTTCCAGTTGAAAAATTGTCCTGCATAATATAATAGAATTATAAATTTATAACATCCTGAGCCTTAAAATGTCAGGATAAAGCAATCTGGCTTCTTAAGTAACAAAATTTAAGGATTCAAAGAAAGAATGGAGGACAATGAAGTCAGTCAGATCATATCAAGCAAAAATTATACACGGTAATATTGCTTCAATTTTTTCTCTTTTAAATCAAAGAGCAAGAAAACAAAATCTTCAAAAAAAAATCTTAATATTTTAAATATGCAGGAAAGAGACTCAATGGTTTAACGTTTTTTTAGAGATAGAGATAGAAAAGCATTTCACTAATAATTATCAATCACATATTTAAAAAAATACTTATACAAGTAATCTATTTCCTGCAATGGTTAATGAGTAATTGCTGTGCAAATACAGCAAATTCATAAAAGACCAATATGCTTAAATGTATGAAGCAAATGGTAAAACAGCTTTCATCAACCAGGATATGCAGCTCCCAGTGTATAGCATGTATCCCTTTGTTCACATTGGCCAAATTGTATATTAATAGTGTTGTTAATATACTAATAACTTTAGGTTTTCTGATCAAATCATTCAACCCAGTTACTTCCTGAGAGATGCACAAGAAAAATATGAGTGTTGTACCAGAAGTATTCACATTCTTTTATTTTTCATCTTTTTGATTATGCTCAACTGGGTTTCTCCTCAGCTGCGCTGATTGTGTGCCTTGGCATCAAAAAGACAGGTAAGAATTTTTGAATACCTGTGATTCCATCTCTATGACTCAATGAGCACAGAAACAGGCCTTTAGCCCTATGTGTCCAAGCCAAACATCAAGCACCACTAAGACCACATTTTGAAATCTAATCATGGATTTAAATCATTACAAAATATGTAAGTATAACTTTAAAAAAACCTTTCATCGATAGAAATCATTTATTTTTGTTAAATATTTTTATTAGACGTAAGTACATATTAATAAAATATACTTCTCACATACATTCGTAATATTATTAATATTAACAATTATGTATTATGTATTTCTATACATTTCTTTTTTAAAGGAAAGGATAGGTCTTTATTCTTTGGAGCGCAGAAGGTTAAGGGGGGACTTGATTGAGGTCTTTAAAATGATGAAAGGGATAGACAGAGTTGACGTGGATAAGCTTTTCCCATTGAGGGTAGGGAAGATTCAAACAAGAGGGCATGACATGAGAATTAAGGGACAGAAGTTTAGGGGTAACGTGAGGGGGAACTTCTTTACTCAGAGGGTGGTGGCTGTGTGGAATGAGCTTCCAGCAGAGGTGGTGGAGGCAGGATCGATTTTAACATTTAAAAGTAAAGTGGATAGGTATATGGACGTGAAGGGAATGAAGGGGTATGGTCTGAGTGCAGGTAGATGGGACTAGGGGAAAACAAATGGTCGGCACGGACTGGAAGGGCCGAGAGGGCCTGTCTCCGTGCTGTAATTGTTATATGGTTATATGGTTAAAAATAAAGTAAAAGTAGGAAATCAAAAATAAAGAAATGAGCGGAGTATTAAAAAAGTTATCCATCATTGGAGATATATCCATGATTTGTTATACGCGATTCTTCATCTATTCCATTATTCAGGCTTCAGTCAGGCTCTTGTACCGAGCCATTTTGACCCTTCTTGAAATGAAAGGAAATAATTTTCCCTGTAGAGATCGCCCATCTTATTAATTCCATAGTTTTTCCATTGTAAAAAACCTTTGTCCATCATTGAGGGTTTAAATGTAACGTTATTTACAATGGTAAGGGCTAGTGGTATACATTCCAATTTTAATGTTTTCTTTATTTGTTTCCAGATACGTATTCCACTTTCTATTATAGGGATTTCACTATAGGTTTTCTTACCTAGTTTAATATTGGCGAATAAAATCGAGCTAATTTCAAAAGGCGAACAATCTTCTTTTTCCATTTTTAACAAGATTGGTTGTTTATCTGTCTCTACTAACCAAAAATTCATATTTTTAGTATTAACTGCCCAGTAATAAAACATAAAGTTTGGCAGTGCTAGACCTCCATTTAGTCTTGATTTACATACATGTTTTTTTAATTTATTCTATGGCTCTAAAAATCCCAGATAAAATTGGTGACTATAGAATCCACCTTCTTAAAAAAAAATTTAGGAAGATATATCGGAATCAATTGGAAAAGATATAGTAATTGCGGAAGAAAAATCATTTTTATTGCATTAATTCTAACTAGCATTGAGATAGGTAGTGTTTTCCAATATAAAATGTTCTTATTTAATTTATTCAATAAGAGTGGAAAATTGGATTTAAATAAAGAATCAAATCTTTTTGTTACATAAATTCCAAGATATTTAATTTTTTCGTTTGCTATCTTAAAAGGAAATTGTTGTAATATATGTAAATTATTTACAATTATTGGCATGAGTTCACTTTTATTCCAATTAATACTATATCCTGAAAATAATCCAAATTCAGTAAATTTTAGTAAATTTAGGATACTAATTTCCGGCTTTGTAATATAAAGTAATACATCATCCGCATATAAGGAGATTTTATTTTCAGTATCTCTGGTGTCATACCCATATATTTCAGGATGTAATCTCACACGTTGAGCTAATGGTTCTATTGCAAGTGCAAACAGTAGCGGGGATAAAGGACAACCTTGTCTGCAGCCTCGAGATAGATTAAATTTAGTTGATAGCATTTGATTTGTTATTATTTTGGCTGTTGGATTAGTGTATAATAATTTTAACTTCTCTCCCAACTTAAAAGTTTCCATAACCGAAAACAAGTAAGACCATTCCACCTGGTCAAAGGCTTTCTCTGCATCTAACGAAATAATTACTAGGACTTTATTAATACCTCTTTTCGAATATATAATAGTGTATAATCGTCTCAGGTTATATGAGGAATATTGTTTTGGTATAAATCCTGTTTGATCTGGGTGAATTAATTTATTAATAACTGTACTTAGTCTTTGTGCTAATATTTTGGTTAGTAATCTTTTGATCAGCATTTAAAAGAGCTATAGCTCTATATGATCCTGGGTCATCCAGATCTTTATCTATTTTAGGCATAAGTGTTATAATAGATTCATTTAACGTTTCTGGTAGTTTCTGGTGAGTATAAATATATTCATAGAGTATCTTCAGACGTTGTGCAATGAGATCATAAAATGTTTTATAAAATTCCGAGCCAATACCATCTGGTCCCGGTGTATTACCATTTTTTAATGATCTGATAGATTCTTCGATTTCTTTTACTGAAATTTCAGCATTTAGAGATTCTCTATTTTGTGAATCCAACCCATTCAGATTACTTTTTTTTTAAATGCTTCCAATCCTATCCTGTTTTCTGTCGTTTTAGCTGAATATAAATTTTTATAATATTGCAAAAATCTCTCATTAATATCTTTAGGTTGTACTAATGGTTCGCCATTATATGATTTAATCCTATGGATTATTTTTTCTCCCTCCATCTTTCTTAAGTGACGAGCGAATAATTTTTGAGGTTTATCTCCAAATTCAAATTGTAATTGTTTAGTGTATTGATAGAGTTTTACAACTTGATCTGAGTATATTTTATTTAATTTATATTTCAGTGCAGCGATTTTATTATGTGTTGTTATGGATGGATTAGCAGCGTTCTCTGTGTCTACTTGTTTAATCTCCTTTTCCAATTCCTGTTGTTCCCTCGATTCTTTTTATTATAAAATGCTTGAGAAGAAATTCCACGGGCATATGCTTTAAAGGTTTCCCATAATAAGGAAGAGGATATTTCCGGTTTATCATTTATTTCAAAGAAAATCTTCATCTGTTCTATAATATATTCCTGAGATGCTTTGTTTTTTAAAAATTGTGGGTTAAATCTCCATTGTCCCCGTTTTTCCGTTTTACCATTTATTTTAAATCATAATTGTTAAAGGTGCATGATAGAAATCATTTATAACACAACACTTATGTGATCTCATTTATTGGAATCTGTTCATGTTAGATTTGCCAGCTATCCTTGTGAATTGCACTCAGCTCGGTGGTGAATTCAGCAGTGAAGTTATAAGTTAAATGCCCTAACATCCTGGCTAAAGAAATGCTGATTAAAAATCACCGTGCCATGCTTCTTTATGCATTTTGTATTAGTGTTGTATGTAGAGAATGGCACATATACAGGAGGACTTAAAATGTAACAACCTTTGCTACAGTATTACAAACAATATGTATTATATGTACATCTGTAAAATCTGGTCTAAAGGTTAACATATGACCTTAAAAAGTGTTGTGGATGTAAGTGTTGTGGCTGCAAAAATGTCCAACTCTTGTGGTCTTGCAATGCATCATGATTTTGTATAATCTTCCGGTGATAAGTCTTGGGATAATTGGAGCCAGGATATACAATTGTATATTGTCTAACATAATTTAGTCTGTTTTTATAACATAGAAACATAGAAACATAGAAATTAGGTGCAGGAGCAGGGCATTTGGCCCTTCGAGCCTGCACCGCCATTCAATATGATCATGGCTGATCATCCAACTCAGTATCCTGTACCTGCCTTCGCTCAACCCTGTGATCCCTTCAGCCACAAGAGCCACATCTAACTCCCTCTTAAATATGGCCAACGAACTGGCCTCAACTATCTTCTGTGACAGAGAATTCTACAGATTCACCACTCTCTGTGTGAAAAACGATTTTCTCATCTCGGTCCTAAAAGACTTCCCCCTTATCCTTAAACTGTGACCTCTTGTCTTCCTGCATCTAGCCTGTCCAACCTCTTAAGAATTTTGTAAGTCTCTATGAGATCACCCCTCAATCTTCTAAATTCCAGCAAGTACAAGCCAAGTCTATCCAGTCTTTCTTCATTGGAAGTCGTGCAGAGATGCCAACCTAAATTTAATTCACAGTAACATTTAACCCATTTGTCCGTAACAAATGGGGTTAAATGCACTTCTCTCCGTAACTCACCTGGAGTTGTTGCCGGCGGGTCTGCGCCTGCGCACTGGTGCAGATCGGCGGGCGGGTGCGGCACATGCGCACTTGGCATGGTTGCCGGCGGGTCTGCGCCTGCGCACTGGGTGGGGGTGACCGCGCGTGCGCAGTGGGGGGAGGGTTGCGGGCCTCAGTGGCCGCGCGTGCGCAGTGGGGGAGGGTGTTGCCGGGCCTGGCGCGATTTCGAGCCACGCCACGCCCGGCCCAGAGCCCGGGCCATCTCCTCTCGTTACCCCAGGGGCCGCCTTCCTGTGACGAGAGAACCAGGTCTCGGCCGCCTACCCCTCACCGGCTCAGGAGACCGGGCCGCCCTCCGTCACGGGCCTGAGTCGCCACCCACCCGCTCGGCGGCGGAATGGAAGAGGGGGGGGGGGGCCCTGATCTAGGCCACTCCCCCCCCCCCCCCATCCCCCAATAACAAAGCCGGGACCTCCCCACCCCACTCCCCGTCACGGGCCCGGCCCGGGCTGCCTCCTGTCACGGGCCCAATCCCTGGGATGCCTCCCCCTCGGGCCCGAGGCCGCCCCCGACGGGCCCGGGCCTCCTCCACAATCACCATGAGCCGGGGCCGCCCTCCTCCCCCTCACGGCTGCGTCCATCCCTCACGGCCCCGGCCCTCCCCTCATGCGCAGCCCGGTCCCGGTTCCCGCTCCCGCTCGGCAGCCGGTGCCCCGGGGCCTGACTCTCGCTCTCTCGCTCGCTCGCTCGGCAGGTCCGACAACCCTCTCCCACTGCGCACGCGCGGCCACTAGGGAATCACCCCCGGCAACCCTCCCCACTGCGCACGCGCGGTCACTAGGGCCCGGCAACCCTCCCCCACCTGCGCACGCGCGGCACTAGGCGGTGTTCCGTAACAGCATGTTTGGCTGCCGGATCTACACCGTAAAAAAGTTATTTCGCCGGGATAAAATAGGCGAATCCGGGACACTTGGCATCTCTGGTAGTGCCATCCCAGGAATCAGTCTGGTGAGCCTTCTCTGTACTCCCTCTATGGCAAGAATGTCTTTCTTCAGATTAGGAGACCAAAACTGTATGCAATACTCCAGGTGTGGCCTCACCAAGACCCTGTTCAACTGCAGTAGAACCTCCCTGCCCCCCAGCTTCGTGTCATCCGCAAACTTCGAGATGTTGCATTTAATTCCCTCGTCCAAATCATTAATGTATATTGTAAATAGCTGGGGTCCCAGCACTGAGCCTTGCGGCACCCCACTAGTCACTGCCTGCCATCCTGAAAAGGACCCATTCACTCCTACTCTTTGCTTCCTGTCTGCCAGCCAGTTCTCTATCCACATCAATACTGAACCACCAATACCGTGTGCTTTAAGTTTGTATACCAATCTCTTGTGTGGGACCTTGTCGAAAGCCTTCTGAAAGTCCAGATATAACACATCCACTGCTTCTCCCTTATCCACTCTCCTAGTTACATCCTCAAAAAATTCAATAAGATTCGTCAGACAATTTTCGTCAGACAATAAGATTCGTCAGACAACAGATAACATTTTGTTGTTATCTGTAGAGTTTAAAAATGCAGTTTTGGGCTCAAACGGAAAAGTTAGGTTAATCAGAGCATGATTGTTTCTCTGCAACACAATCTGATGTTCACAGATGCCAAACTGAGGCGTTTCAGCATCATTTTTTGCAGTGGTGCAACATGCCTTGTATTTTGGTGGAGGGATGGTAAGGTGAGAAATGGAGGAAACTCAGACTTATGCTCACAGATGAAGCCTCAGGACATTGAGATCCCCTCAACAGAAATGGGACAATTAAAGGAAACTTCAATGAGAGGATAAGTCCTTAATTTACAGGACACTTCCCTCAATGTGTTTCAAGCACCAGACTCCAGCAATGTTTTGGGAAGACTAATGGAATGCTGTTATTTATTGCAAGGGATTAGAGATATAAAAGTAGGGACGTTTTGATGGCACTTTAACGAAGGATGTACTTGCATTAGAGGCTGTACACAGAATATTTTCTTGGTTCATTTTTGGGATAAAAGGACTGACATACGAATGAGATGAGCAGGTTGGGGTTAAACTCAGTAGTTTGGAAGAATGAAAAGTGATTCATATTGAAACACATAATATTCTGAAGAAGATGCCCCCAGGGCGCCGGAGGAGGGAGATGGCAGCCCTGCCGGCAGTCTGTTCGTTTTTTCATCCCTTTTGCTATTTTTAGCGTTTGTTTAAAGTTTGTTTTAATGTTCTTCTGTTTGTTTTATGTGGGGGGGGGGTGGGGGGGGGGGGGGGTGGGAGGGTCGGAGGAAACTTTTTTTCCAAGTTCCTACCTTTTCGGAGAAGTGATCAAGTTTCGGATCACATTCTCCGGGCTCTGCGGCCTACCATCGATGGAGCTGGAAGCCGCCTCGGACTGTTGTGAGCCCCACCGCGGGGCGTGGACTCACCATCGGAGCGGATCCCTTGCCTGGAATCGCTCCCACTGCGGCCTGCGGACCCACCATCAAGGGCTCACAGTCTCGGGAGAGGCTAGTCGGGAAATCCAACGCCACAGATGGTTCGTCCAGCCCCGACGCGAGGTTTGATCGGCCGGTGCGGGGGAGCGGACATCTCCCTGATGCGGGAGCTGAACGCCTCGACGCGGAGGGCCCGAATGCCGCCGGCTACGGGGGTCAAGACCGTCCCGTCAACGTCAGCTTGAGGCCCCCGACCGAGGAAGAACAACAAGGGAAGGACTTGGAACTTTATTTTCGCCTTCCATCACAGTGAGGAATGTGTAGGAGTCACTGTGATGAATGTTTATGTTAAAATGTGTTTTCAGAGTCTGTTGCTTTTTTAAAATTGTATGACTGACCTGGTCAGTGAATTTCACTAAACCAATTGGTGTATGTGACAATAGAATGAACTTATGAACAGTTTTCGTATCTAGATATAAGGGGCACAGCTTCAGAATAAGAGGTCACCCGTTTTCTTGTTGCAGGATCACAATGCCCTCATCATAATATGCCTTTCCACTTATTTTCATATTCTCGACAAACTTGGAACCTGAGATTTAATTCTCTCCTCCAGATCATTAATGTAAATTGATGCAAATCTCTGGGGTACACTACTAGATACATCCCTCAAATTGAAAGGGACCCAGTATTTGCAAATCTGTGCAGTGAGTTTTCAATCCAAAGATTCTTAGTCTGATAGATATATTTGGTGCACGACTGAAAATTACTGATCGATTGTATTGTATTCTATTCTTCATAATGTGCTGCACCAATACTATAAAACAACACAAATGCTATAGCTAGTAATGGGACAGGGCTATGAACAGCATCAGAATATAATCTATAGGGGACAGAGATTAACAGTTTAATAAACCATGATCACATTTCATCACAATTCTATCAGCATCAGAATTAAGAAACATGATCTATCTGCCCCATGGTCATAAACAATTTGAAACATTATTTCCCATGACGAACATCAAATCTTTGTATCAGTGACTGAGAAGCCAAGAATACCTGTTAGCTCCGAAACAGATTCAGCAGCACTGAGGATTGGCTGCAATGCTAGCAAACATGTATTGGGGCACTTACAGGGTAGTGATTGTGGGCTGGGGTTGAGACGTACCAGGAACAAACATAGGAATTATATATATATTCTGATACTGGGATATCACAAATAAATGTTGATTATGCAACATATTGCCTCAGTTCCACATTTGGCACGTTTGCACAAAAGGAAATAGAATTTGTAATTTTTTTGCAGAATTAGTACATTATACAAAGGATCCATGGATTACATTTACGGAAATCTGGCTTTATGCAAATTCTCCCATACTCTTCTCTTCTCTCAGGTACAATATCAAATATTTTCACAAGGAAACAATGCAGAGATCATCCATTCAAAAAGCCAATGCCTTTAAACACTCCTTCAGGTAAGATCAAACATTAGGAATCATCCTCTTAGAAACATAGAAGAAAATAGGTGCAGGAGGAGGCCATTCGGCTCTTTGAGCCAGCACCGCCATTTATTGTGATCATGGCTGATCGTTCCCAATCAATAACCCGTGCCTGCCTTCTCCCCATACCCCTTGATTCCACTAGCCCCTAGAGCTCTATCTAACTCTCTCTCAAATCCATTCAGTGACTTGACCTCCACTGCCCTCTTTGGCAGGGAATTCCACAAATTCACAACTCTCTGGGTGAAAACGTTTTTTTCTCACCTCAGTCTTAAATGGCTTCCGCTTGGTTGTGGCCCCATGGTTCTGGACATTTTTCCTGCATCTAGCTTGTCCTGTCCTTTTATAATTGTATATGTTTCTATAAGATCCCCTCTCATCCTTCTAAACTCTAGTGAATACAAGCCTAGTCTTTTTAATCTTTCCTCATATGACAGTCCCGCCATCCCAGGGATCAATCTCGTGAACCTGCTGCACTGCACTCACAATAATGTCCTTCCGCAAATTAGGAGACCAAAACTGTACACAATACTCCAGATGTGGTCTCACCAGATCCCCATATAACTGCAGAATAACCCCTTTACTCCAATACTGAAATCCTCTTGTCATGAAGGCCAAAATTCCATTAGCTTTCTTCACTGCCTGCTGTACCTGCACGCCAACTTTCAGTGACTGGTGTACAAGGATGCCCAGGTCTCGCTGCACCTCCCCTTTACCTAACCTAACCCCATTGAGATAATAATCTGCCCCCTTATTTTTGCCACCAAAGTGGATAACCTCACATTTATTTATATTATACTGCATCTGCCTCGCATCTGCCCACTCACTCAACCTGTCCAGGTCACCCTGCAACCTCCTAACATCCTCTTCACAGCTCACACTGTCACCCAGCTTTATATTATCCACAATCTTGCTAGTGTTGCTCCTAATTCCCTCTTCCAAGACATTAATGTATATAATAAACAGTTGCGGCCCCAACACCGAGCCTTGCGGCACTCCACTCGCCACTGCCTGCCATTCTGAGAAGGACGAGTTCACTCCTACTCTTTGCTTCCGGTCTGCCAACCAATTTTCTATCCATGTCAACACCCTACTCCCAATACCATGTGCTCTAATTTTAGTCACCAGTCTCCCTTATCAAATGCTTTCTGAAAGTCTAGATACACTACACCCACTGGCTCCCCTTCATACATTTTACTTGTCACATCCTCAAAAAATTCCAGAAGATTAGTCAAGCATGATTTCCCTTTCATAAATCCATTGACTTGGACTAATCCTTTTACTGCTATCCAAATGCCCCATTTTTCATCCTATAGTCCTATTTCTTTCAGTTCCTCTACCCCCCTTAGATCCTCTGTCCTCCAGTACATCTGGGAGATTGTTTGTGTCCTCCTTAGTGAAGACAGATCCGAAGTACCTATTCAACTCTTCTGCCATTTCCTTGTTGCCCATAATAATTTCACCCGTGTCTGCCATCAAGGGACCCACATTTGACTTTGACCCTTGTTAGCACACACTTCTTTTCTATGAAATTACCAATAGTTTTCTCCCTGATTACCAGGTCAGCCCCTCCTGTCACTCTGCCTGTGCTGAATTCATACAGTGCGGTTCACTTGCTGGTAATAACTCCAATCACCCACACTGACCTGCCAGTCTACTCTTTGCCAATTAATTCCTAACGGCTGACAAGGCAAAAGATTGAAATTTTCTATTTTGGGGCATATTATTCATTTTCAATTTATTGGGAGCTTCAATTTATATACAGTTCTCCAGAACAGAACCCTTAACTAACCCAGGGATCTTCTCTACATATCAAATTACAGTATTACATTATTTTAGCATTTACAATTGCACCGAATCAGTGGTATGAATTTAAAGTACTCTTGTGAGAATGTATTAAAATATATTGTTAATTTATGGAAGCTTGAGAATGCTGGAAATACTTCACAGCTCCTTTGTGAATATATCATTCAAATAGGGTGATTTGAAATAATCTAGAATCATCCCACATTTACCATGCCCACATTCAATATCGAGACAGCAACAAATTGCCAGATTAACAATGCATTAGAATATCGAATCAACTTAAGTACTCAAACCTAGCATAATACGACCAGATACAGTATTTCAAATGCTTTGATATTAAAACGCAATATTTGCATCATTCCTTAAATATATGCAATTGATGGAAAGTAGAATTAACTGAAAAACGAAAAGCAGTTCCCAAAAGCATATTTTTATCAAATATACTTTTTTTCTCATCATTGCTTAGCTGAACATAATCCTTAAATGAACAGAGGAAAATGCAACACAAGGCACTGCTGATGCCGGTTTACAAAAAAATACACAAAGCATGGCAAATGATAGGTGGTACAGGTGAAATGGAATTTGATTGGCAGATAGGTGGATAAAGGTCAGAGAAGGAAAGAAGACAAAAGGCTATGAGATAAAGGGAGAAAAGGAATGGGTGATGTTTCATGGTCGAGACCCTTCTTCTGACCCTTCTTCAGACTTCTTCAGCTCTGAAGAAGGGTCTCGACCTGAAACTTCACCCATTTTTTCACTCCAGAGATGCTGCCTGTCCCGCTGAGTTACTCCAACAATTTGTGTCTATCTTCGAGGGGAAAGATTTAATAGGAACCTGAAGTGCAACCTTTTCACATATATATATATATGGGTATATGGAACGAGCTGTCAGAGGAGGTAGTTGTCGTAGGTACCATAATAACACTGAAAATACATTTGGACAACGGATAGGAAAGGTTTAGACAGATATGGGCCAAAAGCAGTCAGGTGGGACTGGTGTAGATAGGGCATCTTGTTGGCATGGGCAGGTTGGGCTAAAGGGCCTGTTTCCATACAGTATGATAACCTGCAGGACCTTACAGTAAGTGTATTGCTGTGATGTTTTGCAAACCTTCAGGGAAATATCCTGCACAGGTTTGAGGAGGACATGAAAAGGTAGCTAAAATTGATTGTGGTGATTTATACAAGAAAACTGATACTGATTGGAAAGGAATCATTCTGACATCAGGGTGACAATCCATAATGTTGGCCAAAGCACCTTTGGGCCTAAAGAAGATTTGAAAGAGATGATCACTTTATCTTTGAATACTTGTGTCCAACAAGTATTTGTTGGACACAACAACCCTTTCCCATTGGACTGGAAGCCACACAATTTATTATAGTCCGAGTCCAATTCAAAGTGTTTTTATATTTCATTGGAAAATGAAGTACGCAAGCAAGAAAATAACCATTACTGATAAGCGGTCTTTACTGGCCACCTCTATAGACTTTAGAGATACAGAGTGGAAACAGGCCATTCGGCCCACCGAGTCCGCGCTGACCAGCGATTACCATGTACACTAGCACTACCCACCACAATAGGAAGAATTTACAATTTACAGAAGCCAATTAACCTACAAACCTGTTTGTCTTTGGAGTGTGGGAGAAAACTACAGCACCCAGGGAAAACCTATGCAGTCACATCGAGAAAGTACCAATTCCATATAGACACATAGTCAGGATTGTACCCGAATATCTGGCGCTGTAAGGCAGCAACTCTACCACTGCGCCGCCCTAAGGTTAGTTTGTTCTCCGGTTTTCATATGCAGCTGAATGTGGACTTAGTGAGTCAGAAATATTTGATGATTATTAGTAAGATTAAATGAGAACTTACCAGTTTGAAGTTTGATCTTTATTTTATGAGGAGCTACGATAAGCGATTAAGTGAAGAAGCCCACCAGCCCACATGCGCGTCAATCTTCAAAGCAGCAGTGTGAAATCACAGATAACAGTAGTTGAACTGAACATAGTAAGATTGGAGAGCACTAGAGCTACCAGATGATCTTTACAAGAGGGTTGGGAGCGGAGGGCACGTAATCGCTCATCGTAACTCCTCATAAAATAAAGATCAAACTTCAAACTGGTATGTTCTCGTTTACTCTCACTATTTTACTTCAAAGTCACGTGAGTGATTCCGTGAAGATTTCAAAGCTCTGTGATTTCAAGCCGTGGATACGAGTCCATGCGTCACACACTGCATCAGTTGACCAAGGATGAGTGAAATATAAATAATGCATTCAGACATGACGTAGATTTAATACATGCTGATGCTTTGATGAAGAACTAATAATAATAGTAACCCCTCTCATCCGGGAGGAAACTATAAAACAGAACCTAAAATAGAGTTGGCAAATACCCCCGGTCAGGCATTGGGTTACTATAAGATGTTTGGAAAGTACGTTCATTTGACCATCCTGCAGCCGCCAGGATGTGGTCCAGCGGAACGTACATAACCCTTGCTGCTGATGTAGTAGCAGCCCTGGTGGAGTGAGAGTGGAAAATATTAGTATCTACTCCTGCATAAGCCAAAACCTCGTTTTAACCACCTGGAGATGGTCTGAACTAATACCTTCTTATGAGGTTTTTTGTAACTTACAAACATCGCTAGTTTAGAGCCACTAAGGCTCTTGGTGACCTTGACGTATTGTTGTAAATGTGTGACCACACATAACCGAAGGTACATGGGGTATGCCATGTAAACTAGTTTGAGACCTGATGCCCCTGGTTTGTTCTATTTAACTAAATCATAAACATAAAATATTATATTATTTGCAGATGTGACCATCCTGTCCAGTCGAAATTTATGTAATGACTGGACCTGTTGCGCTGAGACCAGCGCCATGAGGATAACTACCTTATGAGAGATGGGCCAAAGCTAAGAATGTAGCTGGAGCCTCCTGGTGAAGTAGTGTTAACACAATGTCAATGTCCCATACTTCCGTGTACCTGGGCCTGGGAGAACGTGTATTAAAGATGGATATCAGAGGCTGACACCCGACAGAGTGGGTCCCACTCGCTGCAGCAAATATGATGAGAAAGCATATTTGGCACAGTTAATGGCACTATAACTTAATTTATTGTCAAAAACCCATTTGAGTTCCGGTGGCGTCAATGGTGGGGTGAGAGACGTCGCTGTTTCGCTCTGCTCCGAAGAATGTTTTAATGTGCTAAAATATGAGTTGGAAGACGGGGGAGTTCTGAAAATAACTACGGAGCTGCTATTTAATTGTGTGTTATCAGAATCCTGCTGATAACAGAGAATAATTGCAGTTTTAAATGAAAAAACAGAAACCTCGCCAGAAGTCTGCAAAAGCCACTTCAAGACCTGCTACAAGAGCCTACTTGAAAAAACCTGAAAAGACTCCTCAATCCCCTCAAACATCAGCTGGAAGTTCAGAAGAAGAAGTTGATTCCCGAAATCCTTCTACAGAATTGACTTTAATGGAGGAACAAATGGAACACCTGGAAAAGTCAGTATTAGCTTCAGTCACTGAAGTTATTTCAAAAAACTGATACGAGAGGAGAACCTCGTGCTGGACAAAAGCCTCTCTGAAAAAATTAAACAAGGTAATGATACGCTGATGGGGAAAATTGATGACTTAACCAAACGCGTGGTCGAAGTTGAGGAGGATTTAAATAAAAAAATTAAGCAGGTTGATAAGGATTGTAATAAAAAACTGGATACAATGCTAAAATCTACTGAGGTGGCTATGGAAGGAATGGACAATACGATAACTGAGATGGCTAAGGAGATAAAGAGACTAAAACAGGAACAAGAAATCATTGGGAGGGAGCTTGCTAAAATGAAGTATAAATGCACGGACTTGGAGGCAAGATCAAGGAGACAAAATTTGAGGATAATTGGATTAAAAGAAGGAAAGGAGATTGGACAAAAACTTTCAGGAGTTTTGCTGCCAATTTACTCAAACAAGTACTTAAGCTGCCTGAAGCCCGAGAATAGATATGGCTCACCGAGTCCGACGTAAGGCTCAAGCAAGCTTAACTGCCCCCTCAAGACAGATTATTCTGAAATTCTATGACATTTCAACCTTGGAAGGAATTATGAAAAAGATTCCATATGGAGGGAATTTGATGTTTGGAGAAGACAAACTAAGATTCTTCCGTGATTTTCCAGCTGAAGTCATGGAAAAGAGGAATAAGTTTACAAACACGAGAAGACTACTGAAAGAGGTCTCGGGAGTAAGATATGGGATAGTATATCCCGCTAAATTGAGAATTTCTTATAACCATGTTGAACGTGCATTCACGGATCCAGAAGAGGCATTTAAATATGCACAAAGTATCACAAAGGAGGTCTACTGATCGTTAGGAGTTGGTCTCCTACAATAACATCGAGGAGAAGCGACAAAGAAAGGACTGTGTCTCTTTTTTTTTAACATACAAAAAAGACTGCTCTTGTTAAAATGGCGAATCTTCCTCGAGGCACTGTCTAGACTTTATCTTTGGAATGTTAATTCAAGGTCGGATTTTAAGTTTTCATTTCAACAAAGGACTGACAAAGAAGAGAAACTGTGGCGGGGAAAATAAATTGAGAATATAGTGTAATATAGAATACGATTTAAGAAACATATAATTACATACTAACATAAAATATAATTAATAAAATTGGGTAGTATTAATAACATACTAACACATTTTATGGATACAGTAGACTTAATCTAGATCGTGCGTAAAGGGGGGAGGAGATTCAGATACTTGGAAATTATCCAAGGGTCTGAATTTGGTTAACCCCTTGGGACCTGCTGTTGTCTGATACAAAAGTTTGAGACTTAATTGTAATAAATCTAGGCATATTGATAGATATGGATATATAATTAACATAATTACTGTTATATTTAAATATATAATTAATTTGGAAACTACTTTTTTATTTTGTTTTTTCCTCCTGGAAGATAAATTTCTAATCTAGCTATTGGAGTATGTTTTATTATATATATATATATATAATTTTGAACTTTGTATCGCTCTCTCTTCCAATTAATAATAATTGGTCAAGGGGGCAGAGCGAAACATATAAAAACATCTACGGAAGTCAATAACAATTTTTCTACCACCTGTTGGTGGCTTGTTTTTAATTATAATATCTTTATTTTTGGATATTATAATATCACTTTTTGTTTGTTAATTATCTTTTCACGACTCTACACTTTCTGGTCTTTTTCAAGGTTTATTCTGAAGGAGAGATGCCAACAAAACTTAACAGCTGGGGATGATCATCCTTCATCTGGAGTTATAAGGTTCTTGGTTGCACCATATGAAGTAAAGGTATTAACATGATCCATAATGCAAGACGATAAAACAAAATAAAACTGGAGGAATCACGTTCTGTAGTTGGAATATAAGGGGCGCTAATGAACCAATTAAAAGGGGTAAGATCTTTGCCCAATTAAAAGCCTTAAAAAAGTGACATTATTTTCTTACAAGAGACGCATCTGAAATATCAAACACAGATAAGATTGAAGGCAAATTGGATTGGGCAAACATACTACTCTTCATTTACTTCTAAATCTAGAGGCACGGCTATTATCATTCGTAAAGGTATACCATTTAAATTAAAGAATACTATAGCAGATAAAGAGGGGAGGTACGTCATAGTTACGGGAGAAATTTATTCTACTCCACTTACTTTGATAAATATTTATGCTCCTAATTTTGACAACCCCCAATTTTTTAGTAAATTTTTGGATATAATTTCAGAACTTAATCATCAAAATGTGATAATAGGGGGAGATTTGAATTGTGTTTTAGATCCATATTTGGATAAATCAGCAAAACAAAAAAGGACTAACATAAAATCTAAAACGAGTGAACTCCTAAATACATACATGAAAAATTCTAATATAACAGATGTATGGAGGATCGCTAACCCAGTAAGTAGGGAATATTCATTTTATTCAACAGTACATAAAACATATTCACGTATTGATTATTTCTTAGTGGACACAAAACTAATTCCATATACATATAATTCTAAATATCATAATAGTATCATTTCTGATCATTCCCCGTTAACTTTCTCTTTAAAATTTAGAAGGAATGCCCGATAAAAATTCGTTTTGGAGGTTTAACCCCAAATTTTAAATAACTCACAAGGTTGCACATATTTAAAAGAGCAGATGAGATTCTTCTTTGAGACAAATGATACACCAGATATTTCACCCTCTTTTATTATGGGAAACTTTTAAGGCATTTATTAGAGGAATTATAATCTCATATCAAGCTTTCCAAAATAAAAAGAATAATACTGAACAATTGCAGTTAGAACAAGAAATTAGACAATTAGATTCAGAAAATGCCAAAGAACCAACTATAGATAAACATAATAAGATAATAATACTAAAAATATAAAATAAAAAAATTTTATCGGCCAGAATAATGAGATTATTTCAAATTACAAAACAAGAAAATTTTGAATTTGGTGATAAACCTCATAAACTCTTAGCACGCCAACTGAAAAAAGGGACACAGAAAATACAATTACTAAAATTAAATCAGACAAAGGGGAATTACTAACACTACCTAAAGATATTAATAAAAGATTTGCTCAATTTTATCAAAACTTATATACATCGAAAACCTCTGCAAATAATACTCAAATTGCAAATTTCTTAGATAATTGTAATCTTCCAAAATTAAATATGGTGGAACAAGAGGCATTAGGAGCTCAGATTACACTACTGGAAATAGAAGAAACAATTAGTTCGTTGAAGAACGGCAAAACCCCAGGACCAGATGGCTTCAGTAATGAATTCTATAAAAGATTCTACGAAATAATTTCTCCACGGTTGCAAGATTTATATATATACATTTTTAAAGAAAATAAACTACCAGAAACACTAACTGAATCAACTATTACACTTATACCAAAAAAGGATAAAGATCTAGAAGACCCAGGCTCATATAGAGCTATTGCACTCCTAAATACAGACCAAAAAATATTAACGAAGACCCTAGCGAGAAGATTGAGTAAATATGTTAGTAAACTAATAAATCCGGACCAAACAGGGTTCATACAAAGAGATACTCATTTAACAATTTGAGACGGTTGTCTAATATAATGTACTCACATAATACTGAAGAAGAACTAGCAATTATTTCATTGGATGCAGAAAAGCTTTTGATCAAGTAGAATGGCAATATTTATTCAAAGTATTGGAAAAATTTAATATGGGAGATAATTTTATTTCATGGGTAAAACTATTATATGATAAGCCGACGGCTAGAATACTGACTAATAATATATTATCCCTGAAATTCCACTTAGCAAGGGGCAATAGGCAGGGGTGCGCGTTATCGCCCCTGCTTTTTGCACTAGTGATAGAGCCTTTAGCTGAAAGTATAAGAAGCCATCCGAACATTCATGGGTTATATTACCAAACACTCAAATAATAAAATTTCATTATATGCAGATGACATATTATTATATATTACAAATTCGCAAATTAGCATACCAAATATACTAAATTTAATAGAGGGAATTTGGTTCTTTTTCAGGATATAGAATAAATTGGAACAAAAGCGAAATTATGACGATAAAACCTCAAGAGTCGACACATCTGTTGAAATTCCCTTTAGAATTACAACAGAAAAATTTAAATATTTGGGCATCCAAATTACTAGGAACTATAAATCATTACTCAACGCAAACTATATGCCTGTTATATTAACTAAATTAAATGGGCTGATTAAATTTTGGAAGACACTGCCGATGTCATTAATAGGCAGAATAAACGCGATAAAAATGATCTTCTTACCACAATATTGTACCTATTTCAATCAATACCAATATACATACCTAAAAAATTCTTCAAAAAATTAGATTCTGATATTATAAACTTTATATGGGATTATAAATCACACAGAATAAAAAAAAAACACTTGTGTAAATCTAAAGAATCAGGGGGACTGACACTCCCTAACTTATTGTATTATTATTGGGCAGTGAATATTAAAAATATAATCTGCTGGTTGGACAGTTCTGCCAACAGGTAGATTGGATAAGAATGGAGAAAGAGGATTGTTCCCCTTATAATATAGGAGCGATCCTTCTTTCCCCGATAAAACTGAACAATGTACAGAGATGCCAACCCTAAATTTAGTTCACAGTAACATTTAACCATTTGTCCGTAACAAATGGGGTTAAATGCATTTCTCTCCGTAACACTCACCTGGGGTTGTTGCCGGCGGCTATGCGCCTGCGCACTGGTGCAGATCAGCGGGCTGCCGGCGGGCGGGTGCGGCACATGCGCACTTGGCATGGTTGCCGGCGGGTCTGCGCCTGCGCACTGGGTGGGGGTGGGGGGGGGAGGCCCGGTGATGGGGCTGCCGCGAGCGGCCGGCTGGCGGCAAGAAAGTGCCGCTGATCGAGCGGGCCGGCGTTCCGCACGGGCTGTTCTGGGCCGGGGTGGGCTCGGCTCGAAATCGCGCCAGGCCCCGCAAAAACCCTCCCCCACTGCGCCGCGCGGCCATGGGGCCCCGCAAACCCTCCCCCACTGCGCACAGCGCAGCCACTGGGGCCCGGGCAACCCTCCCCCACTGCGCACGCGCGGCCACTGAAGCCCGGCAAACCCTCCCCCCACTGCGCAGGCGCGGTCACTAGGGCCCGGCAACCCTCCCCCACTGCGCACGCGCGGTCACTAGGGCCCGGCAAAATGCCGCTGATCGCGCGGGCTGGCAAAAACCGGGGACACATGGTGCCGGCGTTCTCGCGGGAGGAACACCGGCGCGGCGGTGTTCCGTAACAGCATGTTTTGGCTGCCGGAACACCGTAAAAAAGTTATTTCGCCGGACTAAATACGGCGAATCCGGGACACTTGGATCTCTGAATGTAATATACAAGAAGAATCCCAATTATTCATAGTATAATACGAATTTGGAAACAAATAAAAATTAACTTTAAAATTAAGAAAATTATCGCTTCTTTCTCCAATAGCTAATAATCCTCATTCAAACCATCCATTATTGATAAAACGTTTACCCATTGGGAAAGAATAGGAATTAAAATGATGGGGAGTTATGTATGAAATGGGAAAACTTTTATCATTCCAACAATTACAACTAAAATATAATTTGAAAAGTAATCAATATTTCAAATAACCTTCAAATTCAAGATTATTTGAAAAGTATATACAAGGATATCAAACTTTAACCCCAGATCTACTGGAGGAAGGAATGAATAGAAAGGCAGAATCAAGCAATTTAATATCTTACTTATATAATATAATTCTAAATATAGAAACACCAACGACAGAAGCAATTAGAAGAGATGGTAACAAGAGTTATTGATAAAAATTCCGAACGTAGATGGGATAAAAATCTATTATATGTAAACAAATGTTCAATGAATGTAAGACATACCTAATTCAATTTAAAATTTTACATAGATTATATTATTCGAAAAACAAGACTGAATAAAATATTTTCAAATGTTTCCCCCATCTGCGACAAATGTCTAACTCAAAATGCCACTATAGCACATTCCTTTGTCTCTTGTACAAAACTGTATACATTTTGGAATGAAATTTTTTGGAATTTTTACAAAACTATTTAACACAAAATTGAACCCCAATACTGAATTGATTATCTTTGGATCAATGGAAGAGGGAAGTAAACTAACTATATTCCAAGAAGCCTTTCTTAATTATGGTCTAATAACAGCGAAAAAACTTATACTTAAATTTTGGAAAAACGCACCTACGCCAACATTCAAAATGTGGATCTCAAATATGTCTGAAAACGCTACATCTTGAAGAAATGAGATTCCTCTTACTAGGCAAAGTAGACCAATTCTTAAAGATTTGGTCTCCGTTTATCAACTTTATACAAGCATATGGTGCAACATAACATAACCTTAGAAAATTAAATGGTTCAGAACTGGGTGACGAATGGGCAAAAATATGAGATAGGTAGATCTCTCCTAATCTTTCATTTCTTATTACTTTTTCCTTTTCTTTCAATCTTTTAACTTCTCACCTCTGTCCTTTATTTTTTTTTACTTTCTGTTTCTACTTGCTTGTCTATCTATTCCGACACTCTTTATTTCTCTTTTCTCTCACTGTTCTTTTATTATTGCACCAAAATATGAAGTTGTACAAGAATGAAAATATGTATTTATGTATTATGTATTAGGTACTTAAGTACCAGACTACTGTACTTACTTCTAACAAAAATAAACAAAACAAAAAAAAAAAAAAAAAAAAAAAAAAAAACCCATTTGAAACTAAACTCCAAGGCCTCAGTTAACCGTGCCGTATTATATGTAACATGAGCATTTAAACAAAAACGCTTACCTGAAGAGGAAATGTACTGCTTTTTTGGTGCTATCCCTGCACTCTGCAGTGAGCACATACATGGATCAGTCTGATAACCCGAGCTGCAGGAACAGTCTTGTCAGAGTCTGCAAGTCAATGATTTGATTTTATCATGCAGAGGCTGGTTTCCAGAGTCATAGGCTGAACCAGCAAAGTTTTATGTTTAGAATAACCATATAAGGTTCGATTATTATTCCCAACATTAGTGCATAGGCCAGCATGGCTGCATAGGCCAGTCAGGCAGTACGAAAAGCCTGAAGCGGGATCTTGCTGGATTTATGGCAAGACCCGACTGATGAGGCAAAATGGAGGAAATACATAAAAGAACATTTCTCCCCAATGTAGCGAGAATGTATCTCTTGCCACTGTTATGCCACATATTTGTGCAACTGGTGAATGAGCCTGGATGCAAACATATCGATATTAGGTGTTCCATCGAGCCACAGTGTCATTAAATACTTTGTGATCCAACATCCATTCTGTGTTGTTATTGATTTTACGTGATGATACACCAGCGCCAAATGAGGTTAGGTAAATTATCACAGGATACTTTGACTTGATTACACTTACATGACTAACATATGCCACCACCATAGTGTATCAACTTGGAGTTGAGCATGCAGATTATACATATTCGCACAATAACCTTTAACCCATAGAATGCACCTAGTGTCTATAGGTAGTCGATACCAATAACTGAAGAATTGGTAACTCATGCAAATCGCATCCGCCTCCGTAACTAGAGATGGCATTTGTAATTTTCCATCTTTCAGCACTAGCATCAGTTTGTAATATAACTGAAGATTTACTGACCAAAAATTACTGGAGCAATGCTGAATACTGTTCGTCCACCATTGTGACTTTGGTAGCTTCAGCTGGTAATAGCATAGGTCTGTTAATAATGACCTATATAGTACTTGAGAGGTTACTCCTTTGCACGTTGTGAATTCTGATAATGCAAAGGCCCAAATTGCGCAGCTGAAATACAGCTACTAGATTGCCAATTACACTTGATGAATAGAAGGCTGCTTCATAACAACAAGGTTGTTACAGGCTTCTATTAATTCCAATCTTGCCCTAGGGCGGAGTCACAGACAAATTAATAGTTAAAGGTAAATCCCAATAATCAATAACTCTAGTTGGTATCAACTTAAATTTAACTGGATGGATGAGAAACCCCAATTTCTCAAATATAGTTTGCGGCTAATTTTAGTTAATTTTAGCAAAATACAGCGTTTAGAATATCATCCAAATAGGCCATAACAAGCGTTTTTGAGCTCTGAGCAGCCCAAGCACCAGTGTTAGTAATTTGGTAAATAAACTGGGAGCTGAAGTTAGCCCCTTTTGCACAGATTTAACTGTTATCATTGCCCCATCCAGATAAATTTCAAATATCTCCGATGATCCATGTGAATGGGAACTGAATAGTATGTATCTTTAGAGATCGATGCATGCCATAAAGATCCTATGGAAATAGTTGTTAGACAGTAACAAAGTTTCCACTGAAATGCCTACACTGCACATGCAAGTTAAATCAAAGATGAACCGACATCCTCCATCTTTCACAATGAACAGGCCACGCCTGCCATAATTCCGAGCCTGCCTTGAAGGACAACTCTGGCCAGATTTCTGAGCCTGTCTCGAAAGGCAATCCTGGCCATAATACTGAGCCTGCCTCGAAAGACAACTCTGGGCATAATTCTGAGCCTGCCTCGAAAGACAACTCTGGCCTTGTTTCCAAGCCTGTCTCGAAAGGCAATCCTGGCCATATCTCATGTTTATCATTTAGTGTAATTTGTACAAAAACAAGTGTAAATGTTACCAATTTGTAAATGGTCCACAACTCTTCCTGCAGCAACTCCTTCGTTTGCGAGGGTATCGCAACCCTTGAGCCATACGCATGTACTCCAGCATGTTCCACGGAGATACATCCTTGTTTGGAATCAGTTACACACTGACCCCTTGCACTCCCCTCCACAGAGAGGGAGATTTGTAAGCAGTCCTGAAACAGGTGCTGCTGCAGGCCCCTGATGATACCTGCACTGATATGGCCCCTTCTATGGACCTATGTCAGGATGGAGCATCATATTTGTGGGATAAATGCCCGAGGGGGCTATCCATGCTCCATCTGGGTTAAACGTCCAAGGATGTACCCATGAATGTCGGAGGGGAACCCTCCTGGCCTGACTCGTCCGAGTCCACAGGCCTACCCGACTTACTCTTGGTTTTACCCACTTTCTGGGGAACCACAGTGGTCTGAAAGCCACTGACTACACTGTCAGCGACTTGGGTAGCGAACCCTACGGCCGCCGGCTGCCAGCACTTCCAGGGTCTCCGTAGCCGGTTCCCCGTGGTCCCGGTTTCCCCGTGGTCCGAGACCGGTATTCCCCGTGGTCCATAACCGGTTTCCCCGTGGTCCGAGACCAGGATTCCCCGCGGTCCATAACCAGTTTCCCCGCGGCCCGTCTGGACTTCGCCCCAAAATTAAATCCAGCTATGTAACAGAGATTCCTGCAAGGAAAAAGAAAAACAGAACCTGGAAATGTTAAAAAAAAAACGCGCATGCGGGCTGGCGGGCTTCTTCACGTAACTCCGAAGTAAAATACATGCAAGGGGTTGTGGTTCTGTACAAAATAACCCCATTGCGATAAGATCCTTATTCAGTACTGGATTAAATCTTCCATGGGTACAAAGTATTTAAATGGCTAAAATTCTATATTTTTCATCATGCAAGAGATGGGACAGGAGCATTTGAAGCTGTTGGGATGGGTATACAGGTTACAGAAATACAATGTATGACTTAAATAGAACAAATGGGTGCTTATGTGGTTTGAAGTTGTCTATGTGCAATTTACAAAAATAGGTAGACAACTGTCCATATTAAAGCAATGAATGACTGAACGGTAATGAGATTTGTTTCTTCCTTGTGATGGCTCAGTATCCTTTGATATTTAGACTATTTAAAGTATTTATCTAGACTACATTTCTTCCCACCCTGCTTCCTGTGGAGACTCTATCCCTTACTCCCAATTGCTCCGTCTACGCCACATCTGCGACCAGGATAAGGTTTTCCATACTAGATCATCAGAGATGTCCTCATTCTTTACGAAACGGGGTTCCCCTCTTCCATTAGAGATCAGGCTCTCACTAAGGTCTCCTCAACATCCAGCAGCTCCACTCTTGCTTCCCTTCCCCCATTTGCAACAGGGACATAGACCCCCTGTCCACACCTTCCACCCTATCAGTTGTCGCATACAACATAATCCTGTTGGGATTCCACTACAGGCCACATCTTCCCATCTCCATCCCTTTGTGCTTTCCTCAGAGACCATTCCCTCAGCAACTCCCTGGTCAACTCATCCCTTCCCATCCTAACCACCCCCAACCAGGTAAATTCCCCTGCAACTGCAGGAGATGCTACACCTGTCCCTTTACCTCCTCCCTCGACCACCCGACAGTTTCAGGTGCAGCAGAGGTTCAGTTGCACCTCCTCCAACCTCATCTATTGTATCCGCTGTTCCAGGTGTCAACTTCTGTACATCGGCAAGACCAAACGCAGGCTCGGTGATCGTTTCGCTGAACAGCTCCGCTCAGTTCACCTTAACCTATCTGATCTCACAGTTGCTCAGCACTTTAACTTCCCCTCCCATTCCCAATCTGAGCTTTCTGTCCTTACTGCCTCCTCCATTGTCAGATTTAGGCCAAGCGCAAATTGGAGGAACAGCACCTCATATTTCACTTGGGTAGCTTACACCCCAGCAGTATGAACATTGACTTATCTAACTTCAATTAGCCCTTGCTTTCCCTCTCTCTCTATCCCCTCCCCCTTCCCAGTACTTCCACCAGTCTAACTGTCGACAACTATATTCTATCTCTGTCCCTCCTCCTCCCCTGACATCAGTCTGAAGAAGTCTCAACCTGAAACATCACCCATTCCTTCTCTCCAGAGATGCTGTCGTCCCGCTGAGTTACTCCAGCATTTTGTGTCTAACTTCGATTTAAACCAGCATCTGCAGTTCTTCCCTACACATACTTTGATGTTTTTTATCAAATCAATCCAACATTTAGATTTTCTTTCAGAGTTTAATATTTTCTGGTGTTTTTCATTTTACATGTTCAGTATCTCCAGTATTTTGATTTCAGAGCATCAGACATCGTGATTTGAATGAGAACATACTTTGCAGTTTATACAAAAGTGGGTGGTTTTGCATATAGTGAAGATGGTTCGGAAAAATTGCAGCAGGATCTTAATCGATTCGCCAGCTGGGCTGAGGAATGGTTGATGGAATTTAATACAGAGGGATGTGAGGTGTTGTATTTTGGGACGTCTAATATGGGCAGGACCTACACGTTGAATAGTCGGGTTCTAGGGAGTGTTGTAGAGCAGAGGGATCTAGAAGTGCAGGTGCATGGTTCCTTGAAGGTGGAGTCGCAGGTAGATAGGGTGGAAACATAGAAACATAGAAAATAGGTGCAGGCGTAGGCCATTCGGCCCTTCGAGCCTGCACCGCCATTCAATATGATCATGGCTGATCATCCAACTCAGTATCCTGTATCTGCCTTCTCTCCATACCCCCTGATCGCTTTAGCCACAAGGGCCACATCTAACTCCCTCTTAAATATAGCCAATGAACTGGCCTCAACTACCTTCTGTGGCAGAGAATTCCAGAGACTCACCACTCTCTGTGTGAAAAATGTTTTCCTCATCTCGGTCCTAAAGGAAATCCCCCTTATCCCTAGACTGTGACCCCCTTGTTCTGGACCTGCCCAACATCGGGAACAATCTTCCTGCATCTAGCCTATCCAACCCATTAAGAATTTTGTAAATTTCTAAAAGATCCCTCCCTCAGTCTTCTAAATTCTAGCGAGTACAAGCCAAGTCTATCCAGTCTTTCCTCATATGAAAGTCCTGACATCCCAGGAATCAGTCTGGTGAATCTTCTCTGTACCCCCTCTATGGCAAGAATGTCTTTTCTCAGATTTGGAGACCAAAACTGTACGCAATACTCCAGGTGTGGTCTCACCAAATCCCTGTACAACTGCAGTAGAACCTCCCTGCTCCTATACTCAAATCCTTTCGCTATGAATGCTAACATACCATTTGCTTTCTTCACTGCCTGCTGCACCTGCATGCCTACTTTCAATGATTGGTGTACCATGACACCCAGGTCTCGTTGCATCTCCCCTTTTCCTAATTTGCCACCATTCAGATAATAGTCTACCTTCCTGTTTTTGCCACTAAAGTGGATTACCTCACATTTATCCACCTTATACTGCATCTGCCATGCATTTGCCCACTCACCCAGCCTATCCAAGTCACCTTGCAGCCTCACACCTAACACTACACCCCAGCTTAGTGTCATTCCGCAAACTTGGAGATGTTGCATTCAATTCCCTCATCCAAATCATTAATATATATTGTAAATAGCTGGGGTCCCAGCACTGAGCCTTGCGGTACCCCACTAGTCACTGCCTGCCATTCTGAAAAGGACCCGTTTACTCCTACCCTTTGCTTCCTGTCTGCCAGCCAGTTCTCTATCCACATCAATACTGAACCCCCAATACTGTGTGCTTTAAGTTTGTACACTCATTTCTTATGTGGGACCTTGTCGAAAGCCTTCTCAAAGTCTAGATATAACCAATCCACTGGTTCTCCCTTATCCACTCTGCTAGTTACATCCTCGAGTAAATTATATAAGATTCGTCAGACATGATTTACCTTTCGTAAATCCATGCTGACCTTGTCTAATGATTTCACCACTTTCCAAATGTACTGCTATCCCATCTTTAATAACTGACTAGCAGTTTCCCCACTACCGATGTTAGACTAACTGGTCTGTAATTCCCAGTTTTCTCTCTCCCTCCTTTTTTAAAAAGTGGGGTTACATTAGCAACCGTCCAATCCTCAGGAACTATTCCAGAATCTAAGGAGTTTTGAAAAATTATCACTATTGTCACTAAATCCTCCACTATTTCTGTGGCTACTTCCTTGAGTACTCTGGGATGCAGGCTATCTGGCCCTGGGGATTTATCGGCCTTTAATCCATTCAATTTACCCAACACCACTTCCCGGCTAATCTGGATTTCACTCAGTTCCTCCACCTTATTTGACCCCCGGTCCCCTGCTATTTCCGGCAGATTATTTATGTCTTGCTTAGTGTAGTTTCAAAGTAGTTATTCAATTGGTCTGCCATGTCCTTGTTCCCCATGATCAATTCACCTGTTTCTGACTGCAAGGGACCTACATTTGTTTTAACTAATCTCTTTCACATATCTATAAAAACTTCCTCTGCTGGACTGAATTTCTCCCAGTCCTCTGGTAGGCTGCTTCTTCTGGCTAATTTGTATGCTTCATCTTTTGTTTTTATACTATCCTTGATTTCCCTTTTTATCCATGGATGCACTATCTTCCCTAAGAAACCTAAGAAATGCATTTGACACATTGGCCTTTATCAGTCGGAGTATTGGGTATAGAAATTGCAAGGTCATGTTGCACTTGTATAAGACGTTGATGAGGCTGCATTAAGAGTATTGTGTTTAGCTCTGGGCACCATATTATTGTCAAGCTAGAAAGGGCACAGAGAAGATTTACGAGGATGTCGCCAGGACTAGACGGTCTGAACTATAGGGAGACGTTGAGTAGACTGGGACTCTATTCCTTAGAGCACAGGAGGATGAGGGGTGATCTTATAGAATAAAATCATGAGAGGAATAGATCGCGTGGATGCACAGAGTCTCTTGCCCAGAGTAGGCAAATCGATGAAGAGGACATAGGTTTAAGGTGAAGAGAAAAAGATTTAATAGGAATCTGAGGTGTACTTTTTTCACACAGTGGGTGGTGGATGTATGGAACAAGCTACCAGGGGTAGCTGAGGCAGGGACTATCCCAACATTTAAGAAACAGTTAGGTACATGGACGGATACGGGCCAAACGTGGGCAGGTGGGACTAGTGCAGCTGGGACATGTTGACTTGTGTAGCAAGTTCTATGATATCAATAGTAGTGTTCAGTGTTATGAGAATGAGAATGAGAATGAGAATGCCTTTTTATTGTCACTATACACATGTACAATGAGATTAAAAGCTGCTCCTACTCAGTGCAAAAACAAAAAGGGGGGGGGGAATAAGGTGCACAGTTTCTGCGGCGCTATAAACATATCTATAAAAGACAATGGATAAATAGAATTACAGTTACAGTACAAATTACAGTAGGTGGATAGATGAAGGTCCGGGGGTTGGGCTGTGAAGTCAGTGCATGTGTGAGTTCAGGGAGATAATGGATTTTGGAAAGAAACTGTTTTTGAGTCTATTTGTCCTTGTGCTGATGCACCTATAGCGCCTCCCTGAGGGCAGCAGGTTGAACAGGCCAAATGCAGTATGGGAGCTGTCCTTAATAATGTTCTTCTCCCTGCTGAGGCAGCGGGAGGTGTAAATGTCCATCAGAGAGGGGAGACGGCAGCCGATGATCTTCTGTGCTGCCCTAACTACCCTCTGAACCCTCTCCCTGTCTGCCATGGTGCAGCTGCCGTACCATGCTGTAATGCAGTATGTCAACAGGCTCTCAATGGACGAGCGGTAGAAGGTCAGCAGCAGGTTGGAGTCCAGGTTGTGCTTCCTGAGGACCCTCACTAAGTGCAGCCGCTGCTGAGCCTTCTTGATGACCGCTGTGATGTTATCTGTCCAGGAGATGTCAGCGGAGATGAGGACGCCGAGAAACCGGAAGGTGTAGACCCTCTCCACACACTCGCCGTATAAGGGAGCTAAGTCGGTGCTGTGCCTCCTGAAGTGGACAATGAGCTCTTTGGTTTTCTTGGTGTTCAGAACCAAGTTGTTTTCTGAGCACCAGGCTGTCAACTTCAGGACTTCCTCTCTGTAGGCTGCCTCGTCTCCCATTGAGATGAGTCTGACTACTGTAGTGTCATCAGCAAACTTGACGATTCAGTTGTTGTTGTGGACCGGACTACAGTCATGGGTGTAGACAGTATAGGAGGGGGCTTAGCACACAGCCCTGTGGGGAGCCGGTACTCAACATGCGAGTGGAGGAGAGGTGGGGGCCGAGTCTCACCGTCTGGGGACGGTAGGTGAGGAAGTCCTTTATCCAGGCACATGTGAGAGTGGGGAGGCCGAGAGTGACCAGTTTGTCGATGAGAAGGTCCGGGATGATAGTATTGAAAGCTGAGCTGTAATCCACAAAGAGCATCCGGACGTAGCTCTGCCCCAGCTCCAGGTGGCTCAGCACAGAGTGGAGAGCTATGGTGATGGCGTCTTCTGTGGACCTGTTTGGGCGATAGGCGAACTGCTGGGGGCAAGGTCTGGAGGGAGATAGTCCTTGATGTGCTGGAGGACCAATCTCTCGAAGCACTTTGTGATTACCGGAGTGAGGGCCACAGGACGATAATCGTTTAGGCTGGTGATGGGGGACTTCTTCGGTACTGGGACGATTATGGCTGATTTTAGGCAGGACGGGATAACTGCCTGGTCCAGGGAGAGATTGAAGATTCTGGTGAAGATGATGGTGAGCTGGTGGGCACACGCTTTGAGCACCTTACCAGGTACTCCATCTGGGCCGGCAGCCTTCTTGGGGTTCACTGCCAGGAACACCCGTCTGACATCGTGCTCCCTTACAGTGAATGGAGTCGTGCAGGAGCCAGGTAAGGGTGGGAGCAGGTTGTAGCAGATGAGTGCTGCCGTTGTGATGTTTCAAAGCGGGAAAATAAGCAATTTAGCTTCTCTGCCAGCAGCGCACCCAGGTCTTTTGTCGTTGTGGCACAGCTTCTGTAGTTTGTGATTCCTTGAATGCCCCGCCATACCTCCTGTATGTTATTGCTGGACAGGTGGGACTCTATGCTCCTCTTATGATCCACCTTGGCTTTTTTAATTCCCCTTTCCAGATCGGCTCGAGCAGCCCTGTACAGAGCTCTGTCACCTGACCTGAAGACATCATTGCGGGCTCTGAGAAGTGTGCGGACCTGGCTGGACATCCAGGGTTTCTGGTTTGGGAAAACCCGAATGTTTTTGTCCACAGTCATGTTTCCGATGCAGAACTTGATATAGTCCAGTACCGTTTCTGTGAATGTTTCCAGATCCTGGTGTTCGAATATGTGTGAAGCAGTCCTGTAGTTTGGAGAATGCATTTTCAGGCCAGGTTGTAACAGTCTTTATGGTGGGCCTGGCACTTCGTCTGAGGGGGGTGTAGGCTGGGGAGAGCGGGGGGAGAGATGATCTGACTGGCCAAGTTGGGGGAGGGGAATGGCTTTATATGCTATCACTGGCCGTTGCTGGACACTGAAGATAATTTAACAAAGGGCAATAGTAGAACTACATGCAAAATAGCAAATGTCTGCAATGTCTCGACTTCAAAACTGTAATGAAGACTTGAAAATGTATGACTGAAGTGAAAGATGCATGATAAAATGATACACACTGAATATTTTGGAAATAAAAATGGTGCTGATAATGCCAGCTATCTTATTTGGAATACACAACAAGAAATATAGTATAATACATTCTGCTTTAAAGAGAGAATGGAAGGCAGCCATAAATAAAGATTTAGTTTAGTTTAGAGATACAGCGCCGAAACAGGCCCTTCGGCCCACCGGGTCCACGCCGACCAGCGATCCCCGCACATTAACATTATCCTACACCCACTAGGGACAGTTTTTACAATTTCCAAGCCAATTAACCTACAAACCTGTACGTCTTGGGAGTATGGGAGCAAAAGATCTCAGAGAAAACTCACACAGGTCACGGGGTGAACGTAGAAACTCCGTACAGAAAGCATTCATAGTCGGGATCAAAACCGGGTCACCGGTGCTGCATTTGCTGTAAGGCCGCAATTCTGCCACGGCGCCACCGTGACCGTCTGTCTGTGTGTGAAGATGTTCAATAAACATGTATTGAATTTGACTGACAGCTTGCATATGCCCATGGACAAGTCACAACAATTGAGGAGAAAAGCTACAATGTTCTTCAGCTTATCACAAAAATGATTCAAAAGTCTTTTCTTCAATTGGCTACAAAAGCACTTAACAGCTTTCAAGTGACAGTGCAAATACAGTTGAAAATTATTGTCACTATCCTGTTTATTGCCTCTCATAACCACCAGTGAATGCAGTGAAGATTAATATACAATTCAAAGAAAATGGTGATGAATTATGGCCAGATTCTTTTGCCATATTCTACAAGTGCTGAAAGCGAACTGAAACATCACTTCACTTTACCAAAATACTTTTACATCGAATATGATCTGAGATACAGGCTTCTTATGATTTACTTCAAAAGTATGGAATTTGTGCTGACATTGCAATGTTATTGTGCTTTTATATACCATGTAAGTAGTTGCTGCAATGTGCGAGCAAAAATGAGTGGAATTTTGAAGAATTTGTTCGGTGTTAAATCTAAATTGGAGGCCCAAGGTTTTGTTCTTTATTTTGCTCTTAAATTGAAATTTCCAAAGATCAGAAGTATCGAAACATAAAAACCAAGAAATTTACATCACAGGAGGCTCACTTAAAAAAATTAATGTTAATATCACTTCCCATCTCTTGGTCAATACCCTTGTAGGTTATGGCCTTTCAGATGTTCACCTACATACGTTAAATTAATCAGGGTTTCTACCCCATCACTGACTCAAGAAAACCTCCACTCATTGAGTGTTTTTTTTTCCTACTCCTCAAATCCTTCTGCTAATAAATTCAAATTTATGTCACCTGGTTACTGACTTCTCTCCGAAGGAAAGTACATTAGTTTTCTCTACCCTCTGTACTTATTTGATACATATGTTCTCCTTTGTTCCAAAGACAACCACCAGAGTCCATACAGTCTTGCCTCTTATCTATAAATCTCCAATCTGTTGACATTTGCACAAAACTGCACCTTCTCAAGATTGTTGTATTCCCTCTATCCTGTGGTTATCAGAATTATACACTGTCTCCAGCTGAGACCTTATTCATTTTCCAGCACGATCTTATAATATATTCTGTATCTTATGACCTCTTCCATTCAGTGTCTAAGCTGGAGAATCAGGGAAACACAAGGGATAATGAAGGCTGCATGGCATAAATCAATCTCTCTTCAACATTTGCCATTAATCTACCCACCAACATTGATTTCTATCCTTATTTTAAAATGATAATGATTGGCAAAATAACTGCAATGTTAGCTAGTTCTGATAAATTTTAATTGAGAATGATTTTATGCATTTGAAATGACTGGAATTTGCCCCGAAAATGGATCAGTGCGATATTTAGAGCAATCTGGTACTTTTTTTAGGTGCAATATACAACTACAGTGAGATTTTCAATATTGCTCGCTTGAAAAATGCCATTGCCCCTAAGATGAGAGATCTCATGTGATCTAAAACAGTCACAATTTAATTGCCTGTTATACTTAGTCTCAGTTATTCCATGTTCCTACTGTTGATTTAACACTGATTATTGCTGCCGTAGGAGACCCTCCCAAATGAAAAAAAAAACAGCTTTCACTTTTATTTCAACACGCAAGAGTATACAAAGAAAGCTTGCATTTCAGGTTCCACCATGGTTCAGAGATTTGCAGATCACAATCATGTCCTTGCAGAGATTTATCAGGCAAATTCCTACTCCTAGCCCTTAGCTGCCACTCAAGAGGATCTTGCTGTTTGTCTTCAACAAAAAACATGCTTCCTTTGGGAGCTACTTTTCATAAATCTGTCCTTATCCCTCTGATCTTGCAGTGTGTCCCATTATAACAAAGGAAGTTTGATAGCAATCTCTCCAAATATAATGTGCACACTTAGGTGCAGAAGATGCTATCAGTAATCTATTCTCCTCCATTGGGTATATAGTGACAGTCTCAAAGGTTTAATCCTCAATAGTCACTTCAATTGATGACCGTAGATCAGCAGGTAATGTATACGCACCCACGAGCCCTCCACGAGACATTCAATGCTGTCGAAAGATGAATATTCCAGAAACAGTCTCTTGATTAATAGTTTCTTTATTGAAGAACAAACATTAAGATAACCAGTAAGATAGCTTCTTCTAGTATAAGTACATTTCAATCATACTCATCGTCATGCCCGTGCATGGTCGAAAACTATGTCTCCCCCCAATCTACATTAAACTAAATTAACTACTTGGGAGTCAGCGTCAGAATTCCAGCGGTAAACCAAGCCCCAGACTAGGTATAAATTCCACGCACATAACAGCAGGAAGATAAAAATTTAAAGTTAACTGGTTATAATTATAACATACTGATTTAAGCTAAATCCTACTACATACAAGCCCCTAATTGTTCAGAGTATAAAATGAGACAATTACTAATCTATATAACTAAAAGTCTCATCTTGACCACTTCCTGTCTGCGCTGTATATTGATTTTAGAAAAAACGCTGCCATATATCACTATGATTTTTGGTCATCTTACTCACAGTCCTCCTCCGCTGAGGCAGCCCCGAGGATTTTTCCAATCGATGAAAAATGAAAAAGTTAGGAATGTTAAAGAAATCTTGAGATCAGCTGATTGGTCCTCTCACCTGTCAATCACCATGATGAAGGTAATGCCCCTTCCGGGGGGAAGGACTATAAAACCCCGGATGCCTGGACGTGAGTCAGTCACTCTGAAAGATCGCGAGGAAGAGGCCACAACTGTGATTCTGCTATGAGTCCACTGAACAGTGAGTCTACTGAACTGTGAGTCTACCCTTTATGTGCTTTATTTGGTTTGTGTGGTTATGTGCTTTATGCGGTTAACCCTTTATGTGCTTGCAATAAATAATTTGTTAGCCAGCATTGTGCTTGCAATGAATGATGATTTGTTAACATTAATGTGCTTGCAATAAATGATTTGTTAGCCAGCAATGTGCATGCAATGAATGATGATTTGTTAACCCTTAATGTGCTTGCAATAAATGATGTTAGCCAGCAATGTGCTTGCAATGAATGATGATTTGCTAACCCTTAATGTGCTTGCAATAATTGATTTGTTAGCCAGTAATGTGCTTACCTAGTATATAGTCCAAAACTGACAAGTCCAAATTTTCACAGCATGAAACTTCTTCCTCCATGTCCAATCAGTTCATGGATATGTCGTAACAGTAATGTTGATATGTGAAAGTCCTTCGAGAGAATAATAGGATGCTTAGCCTCTTTAGGCATTGGCAGTCTAGCCAGGCTTCCTCCAACTCTCAGAAGTCCTGAGAAAGAGTATTTCTTGGAATGTATGCGGGATAGTTTTCTAAACCAACATGTGGAGGAACCAACGAGAGAGCAGGCTATTCTAGACTGGATATTGAGTAATGAGGAAGGGTTAGTTAGCAGCCTTGTTGTACGTAGCCCCTTGGGCAAGAGTGACCATAATATGGTTCAGTTCTTCATTAGGACGGAGAGCGACATTGTTAATTCAGAAACAGGGTCCTGAACTTAAAGAAAGGTAACTTTGAGGGTATGAGACGTGAATTGGCCAAGATCGACTGGCAATCGATTCTTGAAGGGTTGACGGTGGATATGCAATGGAAGGCATTTAAAGACTGCATGGATGAACTACAACAATTGTTCATCCCAGTATGGCAAAAGAATAAATCAGGAAAGGTGGCGCATCCGTGGATAACAAGGGAAATCAGGGATAGTATCAAAGAAAAAGATGAAGCGTACAAATTAGCCAGAAAATGCAGCCTACCAGAGGACTGGGAGAAATTCAGAGACCAACAGAGGAGGACAAAGGGCTTAATTAGGAAAGGGAAAATGGAGTATGAAAGAAAACTGGCAGGAAACATAAAAACTGACTGCAAAAGTTTTTATCGATATGTGAAACGCAAAAGATTAGTTAAAACAAATGTAGGTCCTTTGCAGTCAGAAACGGGTGAATTGATCATGGGGAACAAGGACATGGCAGACAAATTGAATAACTACTTTGGTTCTGTCTTCCCTAAGGAAGACATAAATAATTTGTCGGAAATAGCAGGAGATCGTGAGTCCAATGAGATGGAGGAAATGAGTGAAATCCAGGTTAGCCGGAAAGTGGTGTTGGGTAAATTGAATGGATTAAAGGCCGATAAATCCCCAGGGCCAGATAGGCTGCATCCCAGGGTACTGAAGGAAGTAGCCCCAGAAATAGCAGATGCCTTAGTGATAATTTTTCAAAACTCTTTAGATTCTGGTGTAATTCCAGAGGATTGGAGGGTAGCTAATTTAACCCCACTTTTTAAAAAGGGAGGGAGAGCGAAAACGGGGAATTACAGACCAGTTAGTCTTACATCGGTAGTGGGGAAACTGCTAGAGTCAATTATTAAAGATGGGATAGCAGTACATTTGGAAAGTGGTGAAATCATTGGACAAAGTCAGCATGGATTTACGAAGGGTAAATCATGTCTGACGAATCTTATTGAATTTTTTGAGGATGTAACTAGTAGAGTGGATAAGGGAGAAGCAGTGGATGTGTCATATCTGGACTTTCAGAAGGCTTTCGACAAGGTCCCACACAAGAGATTGGTATACAAAGCACACGGTATTGGTTGTTCAGTATTGATGTGGATAGAGAACTGGCTGGCAGACAGGAAGCAAAGTGTAGGAGTGAACGGGTCCTTTTCAGGATGGCTGACATTGACTAGTGGGGTGCCGCAAGGCTCAGTGCTGGGACCCCAGCTATTTACAATATACAGTAATGATTTGGACGAGGGAATTAAATGCAACAACTTGAAGTTTGCGGATGACACAAAGCTGGGGGGCAGTGTTAGCTGTGAGTAGGATGCTAGGAGGCTGCAGGATGACTTGGATAGACTGGGTGAGTGGGCAAATGCATGGCAGATGCAGTATAATGTGGATAAATGTGAGGTTATCCACTTTGGTGGCAAAAACAGGAAGGTAGACTATTATTTGAATGGTGACCGATTAGGAAAAGGGGAGATGCAGCGAGACCTGGGTGTCATGGTACACCAGTCATTGAAAGTAGGCATGCAGGTGCAGCAGGCTGTTAAGAAAGCGAATGGTATGTTGGCATTCATAGCAAAAGGATTTGAGTACAAGAGCAGGGAGGTTCTACTGCAGTTGTACAGGGTCTTGGTGAGGCCACACCTGGAGTATTGCGTACAGTTTTGGTCTCCTAATCTGGGGAAAGACATTCTTGCCATAGAGGGAGTACAGAGAAGGTTCACCAGACTGATTCCTGGGATGGCACGACTTCCATATGAAGAAAGACTGGATAGACTTGGCTTGTACTCGCTGGAATTTAGAAGATTGAGGGGTGATCTCATAGAGACTTACAAAATTCTTAAGGGGTTGGACAGGTTAGATGCAGGAAGATTGTTCCCGATGTTGGGGAAGTTCAGGACAAGGGGTCACAGTTTGAGGATAAGGGGGAAGTCTTTTAGGACCGAGATGAGAAAATTGTTTTTCATACAGAGAGTGGTGAATCTGTGGAATTCTCTGCCACAGAAGGTAGTTGAGACCAGTTCGTTGGCCATATTTAAGAGGGAGTTGGATGTGGCCCTTGTGGCTGAAGGGATCAGGGGGTATGGATAGAAGGCAGGTACAGGATACTGAGTTGGATGATCAGCCATGATCATATTGAATGGCGGTGCAGGCTCGAAGGGCCGAATGGCCTGCTCCTGCACCTAATTTCTATGTTTCTATGTTTCTTCCAATACCGGATCCAGTTTATACAATTGACTGTCTCTTTTGACACCATGTGCTCCAGCTTCTAACGTCGATATTTCCTCTTTGTATTTCAGTCTTTGACAGAAAGAAATAATCGCGTTTTCCGCTTTGACGAGATCATCAAGATGAAGACCCTGTACGTCATATGATGCCTTAAAAACTTACATCTTCATTTCAACCTATAACCATATAACAATTACAGCCCTTCCAGTCCGTGCCGACCATTTGTTTTGCCCTAGTCTCATCTACCTGCACTCAAACCATACCCCTCCATTCCCTTCACGTCCATATACCTATCCACTTTACTTTTAAATGTTAAAATCGATCCTGCCTCCACCACTTCTGCTGGAAGCACATTCCACACAGTCACCACCCTCTGAGTAAAGAAGTTCCCCCTCACGTTACCCCTAAACTTCCGTCCCGTAATTCGCATGCCATGCACTCTTGCTTGAATCTTCCCTACCCTTAATGGGAAAAGCTTATCCACGTCAACTCTGTCTATCCCTTTCATCATTTTAAAGACCTCAATCAAGTTCCCCCTTAACCTTCTGCCCTCCAAAGAATAAAGACCTAACTTGTTCAACCTTTCTCTGTAACATAGTTGCTGGATCCCAGGCAACATTCTAGTAAATCTCCTCTGTACTCTCTCTATTTTGTTGACATCCTTCCTATAATTAGGCGACCAAAATTGTACACCATACTCCAGAATTGGTCTCACCAATGCCTTGTACAATTTTAACATTACTTCCCTGCTCCTATATTCAATGCTCTGATTTATAAAGGCCAGCACACCAAAGGCATTCTTTACCACCCCATCTACATGCGATTCCACCTTCAGGGAACTATGCACAGTTATTCCTGGATCTCTCTGTTCCACAACATTCCTCAATTCCCTACCATTTACCATGTACATCCTATTTTGATTTGTCCTGCCAAGATGCAGCACTTCACACTTATCAGCATTAAACTCCATCTGCCATCTTTCAGCCCACTTTTCCATATGGCCCAAATCTCTCTGTAGACTTTGAAAATCTACTTCATTATCCACAACACCACCTATCTTAGTATCATCTGCATACTTACTTATCCAATTTTCCACCCCATCATCCAGATCATTGATGTACATGACAAACAACAGTGGACTCAACACAGATCCTTGAGGCACCCCACTGGTTCCAACCTGACAAACAGCTATCCACCATTACTCTGACATCTCCCATCCAGCCACTGTTGAATCCATCTTGCTAATCCACCATTAACACCCAAAGATTGAACCTTCTTAACCAACCTTCCATGGGGAACCTTGTCAAAGGCCTTACTGAAATCCATATAGACAACATCCACTGCTTTACCCTCATCAATTTCCCTAGTAACCGCTTCAAAGAATTCAAGAAGGTTTGTCAAACATGACCTTCCGGGCACAAATCCATGTTGGCTGTTCCTGATCAGACCCTGTTTATCCAGATGCTTATATATATTATCTCTAAGTATCCTTTCCATTAATTTACCCACCACTGACGTCAAACTAACAGGTCTATAATTGCTAGGTTTATTCTTTGAACCATTTTTAAACAATGGAACAACATGCGCAGTACGCCAATCCTCCGGCACTATTCCCATTTCTAATGACATTTGAAATATTTCTGTCATAGCTCCTGCTATTTCTACATTAACTTCCCTCAATGTCCTAGGGAATATCCTATCAGGACCAGGAGATTCATCCACTTTTATCCAACCTTTTCCTTAAGTTTTTCAGGATCCTTTTCAAAGATACCTTCAGCAGTCTCTTTCCTTTTTCGAGCAAACCACAATAACATTGTTTTTGCTTTAAGAAACCAAGCCACAACAGTCACCAACTCCATCCATGATGAAAAGCAGGTAATTAAATCATTTGTTGTGTTTGATTAATCTTTAGCAATAACGTTCACCGTGATGTTTTGTTTAATTTCCGGATCATTAGCAGAGATTTCAAAACCCAGCTGAAGCTTTGGCCATTCTCTGTCTGGCTTACAGAAAAACTCTAGTCCATTGATCCATCTCTTATTGCTTAGGAAGCGGTCTGCTGTTAGTCCATCAGAAGCTTCATCCGCAGGATTTTCCTTTGCGTTGACATATTTCCATCGTGATACATTAGTAGCACCCATTTCAAAAGAGATAATGTTTGCTACAAATGTCAAGAGATGTTTGTTCTCATTGTTGAAGTATTCAAGCACCATAGTACTGACAGTCCAGAAGATAGATTCTTCCAGTTGAAGCTGCAGATCTTTTGCAGCATTATGTAGGTATGTTACAAAACTTATCTTGAGCAGCGCTGCAGTTCTGCCGCTCCCCGTGTGTGTGACTTTGGCGCCTTTCAGAGGGGGGCGTGTTTAAAATGCCGTTTTTCCACAGATTGGGCAATTCGATCCATGTCGGGCGATTTCGTTGCTGAAGAAAAATCGCTCCGACATTTCATTCATGAAGGTATTTTTAAATGACGCTAGATTATTTATTAACTAGAGTAATTTAAAAATCATCTTCTAAAGCCGTGAGCGCCGACAACGGGAGGGATTTTACGTAGGGGAGAAAAAGTACACAATTTATTTTTACATTAAAACTTGGTTTTTAGGAAGCCTTTAATCACATTTTCATGTTGCGAAATGGGGACAAAAAAAATGTATGAACCGGCAGTGTTTTTCATGCCGACTTCACCGCAAACCTCAACGTTCCAATCTACCGCATTCCACTAGAACCCACTCGCAAGTTGATTTAAATGGCCATTAATTTACAGGAATTAAACACTAAATTCCTTCTATTTGGCCTATAAATTCATGAAAATGAGATTTAAAAATCATGCTATACTGTGAATTATTGTGTGAATGTTATTTGGACACTTAGACAATTTTAAAAAGTTTATCTTTTCTTAAGAAATGGATAGATGTTTAGATCTAGTAATTGAATTTTGTAATTAGCTACAATTCGGTAACTAACTAATTATATGCTTTAATTTCACGTCATCCAAGTAATATTGTTTCATATTTGTTTCAGAATGCTTCGATCTATAATAACTGAAAATGTCATCGAGTTCTCTTAATTTTTAAGAAAGTTATGGTTTTTTGACTGTCCTGGATCACAGCTTTTGTGTTAGTCAATGGAAAGGCACTGGGGAACAAGATGCTAATTTACGAGTATGAAAATGGCCATAACTTTTTTAATACTGAAGATATGAAAGTGAATTAGGTGTCAAATTAAACTTCTTTTTATGCCTTATCTGATGAGATAAATTGCAGACTTGAATTTTTTTAATCTCAAAATTTTGTAACATTGCTACATGATGTCAACTTTAACAGCTAAGACTGCGGCAGTAAGTTCCATTTTGGGAATTGTCATTTGTTTCAACGGTGCCACTCTGGCCTTTCCCATTGAGAATGCAACATGTACTTCATCGTCATCATCTTCCAATCTTTGATATGAAACAGTACCATAGCCACTTTCACTCGTTTCCGAAAAGTGATGCAACTGCGCACATTTGATTTGACCAAAGTCTGTAAGCTTCATACACCAGTCCACTTTAAACTCCGAGATCTTGTCAAGATCCATTAACCATTCTGTCCATCGCAAAGAAGAGGTTTGCATTATACTCTCATCCCATCCAAGTTTTTTCTTACAGAGATCCCGCAAAATTAATCCGGCTGGCAGTGTAAATCGTGCAAGAAATCCCAAAGGGCCGTAAACTGAACCAATCACAGAAATGATTATAATTACGCCCCGTCTTCTACATGGTCGCTCTTGAACGACATTCTGAACTTGAACACATCTGATTCGACACACCATTGCAGTCCCAGTACTCTTTCCATTGGCAGGTCGTCTTTGTCCAAATCCAATTCCCTAGTCTCCTTGGCTCTGTTATTTGGTGGAATGGTTTCCAAAACAGCATGGCTCTTGCTGATCCACTTGGATAGCAAGAATCCTCCCTTATTGCAGAAGGAAGAGATGTTTTACCATTTGAATTGCTTCTTGCTCCATCAACATGGATTTTAAACAATCATCAACATAGAAGGGTCTCCATCCGAAATGTTGCCTATTTCCTTCGCTCCATAGATGCTGCCTCACCCGCTGAGTTTCTCCAGCATTTTTGTCTACCATCTACATAGAAATTGTTCTTCACAGTGTTGGTCACTTCGTCTGGAAAGTGAGCTTTATTGTCCTCTGCGGTCTTTCTTAGTGTGAAATTTGCGCATCTCGCTAATGACACTGCTCCAAAGAGATGTACCTTCAACGAGATCTTGTTGTGCATCACCATCAGGCCACCATAGGAATCGCAAGTAGTCAATGTGTGTTTCTGATACTTTAACTTGATGTGACATTGCTTTAATATCAGCTATCAAAGCAATTGGTTCTTGTCTCAATTTAATAAGAACTCCAAAGAGTGAATTTTTAAGGTCCGGGCTCTGCAGTAGTTTGCAGTTAAGTGACATTCCTTTGAAGACTGTAGCACAGTCAAAGACCACCCTCAAGGTCCCCTTCTTCGAGTGATACACCCTGTGATGCGGAATATACCAAAGCTCTCCGTCACTTCGATTCAGCTGGTCCGTTGGTACCATTTCGGCATAATCATTGACAATCATGTCCTTTAGGAAAGATGTATATACCTCATGAAATTTTGATTCTTGCCAAACTTGCGTTTTAGATTCTGGGTGCGTTGCTCTGCCATACGACGATTATTTGGCAGATTAACGTTTTCTTGCTTGAAAGGTAAGTCTACATAATAGTGACCTTCTATCATCTTCACTGAGTGGTTCATAATATCCAAAAACATGTATTCTTCTCTGGACATTTCTTCAGATTCCTCACCGGTACTTTCATGAAATCATGATTGCATTGCTTGATCAACAGCTCTTCTAATTTAACAGTAAATATTTGATTGACAGCAGCATGGTGGATCTTTTGGTTCCTGCTTTTGTTGTTCCTTCTCAAGGAGCCTTAGATACCCCATCCTAGTAGGGTGTTGACAGCAAACGGTCCGTCCCTTTGGCTCCTCAGTCTGTATAGGTTCCATTGCCTTTGAAGCATTTGTTCCGATAAGTAGGTCGATACCAGAATTTATTTTAGGTATCTTGACATTTTTCAAGTAAGGCCATTGTTTCAAGTTCTCTTGTCTGGGTATATTTTAATGACAAACAGGCATGGTCTCATGTGTAAACACATCAGATATTTGTATAAAATTGTCTTCATCCAGGCTAGATATTTCCATACTTGTAATGTAATGACTAAAACATCTGACTTCCCTCTGCAATAGGGGAAGATTCTTGCTGTCCAAGTGGATCAGCAACAGCCGTGCTGTATTGGAAATCAGTCCACCAGATAACAGAGCCAAGGAGACTATGGAATTGGATTTGGACAAAGATGATCTGCCAATGGAAAGAGCAGTGGGACTGCACTGGTGTGTCGAATCAGATGTGTTCAAGTTCAGAATCTCAATTCAAGAGTGACCATGTACAAGACGGGGCATCATTTCTGTGATTGGTTCAGTTTACGACCCTTTGGGATTTCTTGCACCATTTACACTGCCAGCCGGGTTAATTTTGCAGGATCTCTGTGAGAAAAAACTTGGATGGGATGAGAGTATAATGCAAACCTCAATGGACAGAATGGATTATGACAAGATCTCGGGGTTTAAAGTGGACCGGTGTATGAAGCTTAGACTTTGGTCAAATCAAATGTGCGCAGCTTCATCACTTTTCGGATGCGAGTGAAAGTGATTCGATGATCTCCTCAAAGCAGAAAACACGATTATTTCTTTCTGTCAAAGACTGAAATACAAAGAGGAAATATCAACGTTAGAAGCTGGAGTACATGGTGTCGAAAGAGACAGTCAATTGTACAAGCTTGATCCAGACCAGGCAGAAGGACTTCTGAGAGTTGGAGGACGCCTGAATAGAGTAGCAATGCCTGAAGAGGCTAAGCATCCTATTATTCTCTTGAAGGACTTTCACATATCAACGTTACTGTTACGACATATCCATGAACTGATCGGACATGGAGGAAAACGTTTCATGCTGTCAAAACCTTGGACTTTTGAATTTCGGACTATATACTGGGTATCATGCCTAACGTTAAGGGTTGGATGTGCACAGTACGACTTCAGACTCAGAACAATGTTTTAATAAGACCAATAACCAAGTTATGCTTGCTTCTAGAAGGCGAAGGTGAAGAAGGAAGAATTGTTAAAAAAAGTCTGAATGCTGATATGTATATATCATCATATATATATATATATACACATGTTATTTTTGTTCTTTGATATATGTTAAGCTTTTATAGCTTTTTTTAAAAATGTCTATTAGTAATTGCCTCGTCATATACAATTAAGGGATATAATTATCCAATTAACTTTAAATTTTTTTATCTGCCTGCAATTATCTGGGTATATTTATACGTAGTCTGAGGCGTGGTTTGCGGCTGGAATTCTGGCGCTGACTCCCAAGTAGTTACTTTAGTTTGATGAAGATCGGGGAGAGACATAGTTTTCAACCATGCACGAGCATGACCACGAGTATGATTGAAATGTACTTATACACGAAGAAGCTTTTTTGAATTACCTTACTGTTTGTTCTTCAATAAATAAACTATTAATCAAGAGACTGTTTCTGGAATGTTCATATTTCGACGGCACTGAATGTCTCGTGGAGGGCTCATGGGTGCGTATAGATTACCTTCTGATCCACGGTCACAATTAAAGTGACTATTGAGAGCTAAACCTTTGAGCAGTTTTTAGAGATGGGAAAACTTTGTGTCTCCCACGATCTTCATAGAACTAAACTAAACTCCTTGGGAGTCTGCGCCAGAATCTCAGCCACAAACCACACCCCAGAATACGTATAAATCCCAGCCACATATTGGCAGGCATATAAAAATTTAAAGGTAATTATAACATTGTTGAGGTAACAAACGCGGTGAACAAACGGGTTACTTTATTCAGCCGTAAAAGGTTTGTTATACATGCACGTTGGCCCTGTAACATGTTGTTGTTGTTGTTGGTGCTGCGAGGCTGTTGCCTCGTGGGCTCGAGCTGAGCCCCTGCTGAGGTGGAAGGACACTCACCCCGAGAGAGAAGAGAGCTGGTCAGCTCGAAATAAGAGAAAGAGGGTTGTCCCAGGGTTTGTTATATATCCCAGGACACACCCCTGTACCCCGTGACAACTCCTCCCTGCCATTGCTCAGTCACGTGCGACTGCTGGGGGTTTGTGTAGCTAGTGGCGCAACCACCGGGTCCTGCCACAGGACCCCCCCTCAGAACCAGAGGCAGGAAAACGAACAGGCCGACAAAACACGGCAGCCTGACTCGTAAACTAACAGGCAGACTGTGAGGGCAGACTTCGAAAAGGGATGCAGCGCACTCACCTTCTACCGGAAGGTGCGCGAGCATGGCCGAGAGCGGCTCTTGCTGTAGATCGGGAGCACCCCGGCTGTGGGTCGGGACGGTGGGACCTGTGGGCGCAGTCGATGCTCCGGCTGTGGGCCAACCCGAGGTTTGCCGAGGGATGCAAGGAGACCAACGCAAAAGCTGCAGGATGGACGAGGTATAGACCAGTCACGTCAACCAGCAGGGGATCGTGACCTGAGAAAGACGTTGACAAATACAAATACAACAAGAAACTAATAGTAATATTAAGTTAAGTAATTGCAGTGTACAGTGGAGAAAAAACAAACTACAGTGAGCAAACAGCAAAGATACAGCAAAGTACAAAGTGGTCGGATTAGCTGTGCTTGAAATTGGAGGCTGCAGCAACACCAACCGACCAGGGGTGGCGCTGTAGACGTCAGTCGGGCTGCAGAGTCGCCATTCGACCAGAGGTGACGCTGTTGTTGGCGGTCAGCAGGTCAAGCGTCGCTTCCGGACGGCCACGGCGATCATTTTTGCAGTCAATACGGCGGCCATGTGGGAGTAGGCCGCGATGGCCATTTTGGCGGCCGGCTGAGGTGGCCTTAACAGGCGTATCGAGATGTGTGCAGGGCGGCCAGCATCGACAAGCCTCGCCCCACTGCCGCAGGTAGGGACTCCACCCACCATCGCCGGTGTTGTCAGACCGGCTGCGCCTGCAACAGATGCTGGAAGCTGCCGGTGAATCAGTCGTGGGTCCGCCGACTCATGACTGGCTGAGGCTCCACCCCGCTGCTGGGTCGGACGGGCAGCCAGCGTCCAGGGATCTTCGTGGTCAGTGCTAGTGAGGACGTATTCGGGCAGCTTCCCCAGGTAGGCCGCCCTATCGGGTGGCTAGGCCTTGAGCAGCAGCCGGCGGGGTAGTGGGCGGGCCTGCGCTCTCCCCGCTACCGAGACCATCGGGTGGGCCTAGGTGATGCTAGGGTGGGAGGCTGCTACACGCGCAGCTCCTGCAGCAGCTGGTGGGGGAGCGGTGGCTGGTTGGGAAGCGACAGCAGCCGTGGCCTCTCAGCCCCAGTGGGTAGCAGCTGGTGGGGGAGTGATGGCTGCCGTGCACTCTCAGCCACGGTGGGCAGCTCCGGGTAGGTCATGCGGGAGAGAAAGCAAGGGCCGAGGCTGCTGCGGTGGGCCCGGAATGTGGGCGGGCGACCCAGATGGCCTGCAATCGGCTAGGGTAGTCATATGCAGAAGTCGAGCGACCCGACCGCGGCGATGGGGCCCAAAGGCACGTTACTGGCAGGAGGCGAGCGGCCGACAGCTGCGGCGGGGCGTCGTCCGGGTGCAGCTCAGAGTTGACGGCTGCACCCATAGCGGTCATTATTGTAGAACTGGGCTGCTGGCTGCCGACATCAGGTTAACACGGTAGATGGTGGGCTGTGTGCGTCGGGAAATGCAAAATATCTGTTTTGGAACGTCGGGGTTACCAATGTAGTGGCACCAAATGTGGTGAACAAATTAGTTACTTTATTCAGGCATAAAAGGTTTGTTGTACATGCACGTTGGTCCTCTAAGAAAAGCTGTTGTTGCTGCTGCGAGGCTGTTGCCTCGTGGGCTCGAGCTGAGCCCCTGCAGAGGTGCACCCCTAGAGAGAAGAGAGCTGGTCAGCTCGAAGTAAGAGAGAGAGAGGGTTGTCCCAGGGTTTGTTATATATCCCAGGACACACCCCTACCCTGTACCCCGTGACAACTCCTCCCTGCCATCGCCCAGTCATGTGACCGACTGCTGAGGGTTCGTGTAGCTAGTGGCCCAACCACCGGGTGCCGCCACAACATATCGATTTAAGCTCAATGGCTACTACAGGGTCCTTTGTTAGAACATAAAACAGTACAGCACAAGAACAGGCCCTTTGTCCCGAAAGTCTGCACCAAACATGATGTCAAGATCAACTCTTATTTGCCTGAATATAATCCATATCTCTCCATTCCCTGCATATCCATATGACTATCCAATAATCTCTTAAATACAACTATCGTATCTGCCTTAACTACCACCCCAGCAGCACAGTCCAGACATCCATCACCTTCTATGTAAACAACTTATCCCGCACATCTGCTTTAAACTTTGCCCCTTTCACCTTAAAACTATGCGTTCTAGTATTTAATTTCTCCATCCAGGTAAAAAAATTCTGATTGTCTACCATATCTATGCCTCTCATAATTTTATATACCTCTCTATATAATAGACAATAGATCTCTCCACAATCTTCGACATTTCGGAGAAAACAATCCAAGTCTGTCCAACCTGAATAATCCAGGCATCATTCTGGTGAACATCCTCTGCACCGTTTCCAAAGTCCCCACATCCTGTCTGCAATGGGGCAATCAGAACTGCACACAATACTCCAAATGTGAGCTAAACAAAGTTCTACAAAGATGCATCATAACTTTTTGACTCTTATACTCAGTGCCTCAACTTTAAAAGCAAGCATGCCATATGCCTTCTTTATCACTATCTACTTGTGTTCCCACTTTCAGGGAGTTATGGACATGGATCCAAGATCCGTTTATAAATCAATGCTGGTAAGGTAATAAATTGTATATTTCCCCCAAACATTTGACCTCCCAAAGTGGGTCTCCTCACACTTGCTCAGATCTAGCCCATCTACCACATTCTGGCTATTTCTCTATTTGTGATCTATCATCCACCACCCTACCCCCTCATTGGTCATGCTGCAGCGTTCTCAGAAATGAATTGACATGGAATTTGTTTATTGTAGTCTAACTGCATTCATTTTTTCAGAACGTGTCTACTGAAGAAAAGGCCAGTGTTTATTGTCCTTGATAAGGTGGTGGTGAGGTATAATCCTTGAAAATATACTTTGCTTTGTAAGATGTAACTGAGCTTTTAAGCTGTGCACCAAATCATAATTACACTTTTTCTTTTCCTCAGCCTAAATGTCTGATTGTTACACGTATGGCATTTCTGTGATAATTATTTCAAAATTATACACTTTTAAAATAACAATAGTCTCTTCATGACAATTCTGCTGCCAATGTAACCTCCTCAAAAAGCCTAAATCTATATTTTCTCTCAGTTTGACAATGACAAGTTGTTTATAATTTGTTTCTTTTGTTTCCTGTTTCTCTTGGTCTGAATATTCTACAATCTGACTGGTTTCTAACCCAATTGGTGACTAAATGCAAGAAATCCTCTATACCTAACAGCAACTGGCATTGGGAAAAGGGAAATCCAAGCTTGGATTGTTTGTTTTCAAAGTCAAACGTTGAGTGCTGTCACATCGCCAATGACCATATGTTCAGGGCAAATACATATTAACGTTCAAATCACTAAAGTAACTAAGTCTGCCTCTGAGACAACACTGCCACTGACAGGTATTACAACTCAAGCCAAACATTCCCAACAGAAACAGAAAAATGTCACAAGAGAATCAAGTGGAACAGATTATCCAAACATTTATTTTGACATGGTCACCAGATGCGAACATTTAACTGCATTTATAGTCATAGTCAAACAGCACGGAAACAGGCCCTTTGGCCAACTTGCCCATGCCAACCAACATTCCCCATCTTCACTTGTCCCACATGACTGCATTTGGCCCATATCCTTCTAAACCTATTTTATCCATGTATCTGTCCAAATGCTTTTTTTTTAATGCTGTGATGGTAGCGGCCTCAACTACCTCCTCTCAGCTCATTCCATCATTACCCCCTTCTGTTCCGATTTAATCGCTCCCCCTCCTCACCTTAAACCTATGTCCTCTGTTTCTTGATTCCTCTGCTCTCGGTAAAAGACCTAGAGTGCATTTACCTCATCTATTCCTCTCATGATCTTATATATCTCTATAAGATCACCCCTCATCCTCCTGCGCTCCAAGTAATAAAGTCCAAGCCTGCTTAACCTCTCCCTATAGCTGAAGGGCCTGTCCCACTTTCCCGAGTTACTCACAAATTCTCACAAAGTTTTCCCCTTGATTCAAACTCGGAGATGCCAACATAGGTACCCGGGGCTATTTTTTAAACTTGTGGACATTTTTCAACATGCTGAAAAAACGGCCCGACTTGCCTGAATCCCCGAGTTGCTATGGCTGGCATTACGAGCAGCTACGAAATATCCACGGACTCCTACGGACTCGCTATGGACATTCCCCGAGTTTGAATCAAGAGGAAAACTCGGGAGAATTTGTGAGTAACTCGGGAAAGTGGGACAAGGGATTAAGTCCTGACAACATCCTCATAAATAATTTCTACACCTTTTCCAGATTAGCTGTCAAACAGCACACCATAAGTCAATGTTTTAAGATCCACCTTCAGAACAACACTTGTTACCAAACCACTCTTATTGATAGGCACTGAAGTCACACCACCAGAGATCATTGTCACTTTACACTTTCAGTGTTTCATTGGTGTGACGTTCAACATAATGAAACACTGTGAGGATGAGATAAGGATTAAAACAAAAATTAAGATGGAGACATAAGAGGCTGCAGATGTTGAAATCCTGAGCAAAAAACAAAGTGTTAGAAGAACTCAGTGGGTCAGGCACCATCCCTGGAGGGAAATGGACTGATGACGTTTCAGGTCGGGACCCCACTAAAATAAGTCATCACATTTGGAACATTGGTAATGTCGGACTAGCAGATTTTCTGGCCTATCAGTTATCAGTACCCAAACAGTTTATTTTTCTTGTATGTTAGATCAGATTCAGATGAAGCATTTTAATAATATTTAAACAAATGGGAATGTAAGCTAAGGGAATAATGCAAAAAGGATACAAGGAGGACCCTGTCAAAGGATGACTGGAAAATAGAACATAGTGCAGGTAAAAATGAAATTACAGCAAGTTTTTTTTTGTTTTCTTCTTTGTCTTTTCTGTCCTCTTCCTCTTCTACGACTACAACTTACTTCTACTCCAAATATATAGGTCCTGCGATGGCTAATTAATTCAACTGATGAATCTCTTCCACAAAGAGGCCAGGAGGTATCGACAGGGAAGCAGATGGGCATTGAGTGAGGGGGTTCACTATTCCATCATTTACTCTATCTGTGTGCCTCAGATAACCTGGAGATTTTCAATACCATCTTGAATGCTTCTTCACTACATAGAATGATTATGGACCAGGTATTTCCAAAAGCTTATGAACATAATACATATTTTCAAAAAGGCTTTGAGTACATCTTTGAATCTTTTTTCTGCTTTACTGGCATCATAGTGGTGCAGCTACAGTTGCTTACTCATGGCTCCAGTAATCTAGGTTCAATTCTGACCTGCAGCACTACCTGTTGCAGTTCACATATTCTCTATGTGATGTGGGTTTCATCTGAGGTTCCTCTGGGTGCTCTGTTTTTTTCTGACTTCTTGAAGACCTATGGGTTAATAGATTCATTGGGCACAAACATGTTTATTTGGGAGTCTGGTATTGCACATATGCAGCTTGTGGCCTACCTAACACAGTTGACCAGAAGTGCGACCAGAGCCTCAATAATAGGGTGTTGGCATGGAAGAGGACACTGATGTTGTTTATCTTATCCTTCATGGAATTTGTACGAGGCTATTGAAACAGCGCTGGTGATATATTTCCAAATAATTAACATGTCTTCTAAAGGAATAGAAATGACATGGTAGTCTTAATTACAAGAAAGTCTGGAGTATAGTTGTGAGAAACTATTGCTGCAATTATATAAGGCATTGGTAATACCACACTGGTCAAAACGTTGTTCTTAACTGATTAATTTTTGGACACAATCATTCAATAGATTAAATCCTAACATTAAAGAGTTGCAACAGAGAGAGATTGTTGAATGCCCCTTTATTCTCTGAAGGTTTTGAGAAAGAGAGGTTGTTTCATTGAAACATGAAAAAAAACTTGACCAAGGGGATAAATCGATATTGAAATTTCATAAAGGGTCGACTATTTATGACCGAGAGGAGCATGTTTTTCATTCACAATGATGGAAATCCTTGATAAGATTCACCCCAGCGGCCCATGGATGCTCTGTCATTGTGTATATTCCAGAATTAAATTAGTAAATTATTGGACTCATAAAGGAATAAGAAGATGTAGGGATAAGGTGAAATGGTGCAATTGAGGTGCAAATTTACCATGAGTTTACTGAATGGCAGAGCATGAAAAAGGGGCTTATTTTTTTCATAATTTATCTTCAAGCTAAATATATTTTTGAAATTGTATAACAAGAAGTTGTTTATAGATTTTAATACGTCTTTGAGGGATTACATAAAAATAGGATTTAACATCTCATTAAAGTATTAAGTGACTGTTCATGATATTTATTGTAAATTCCAGTTGATTTCCTGGATCTGTCTAAAGTATGAATTGTCTTTACATTGCAATTTGTACAAAATGTGATTTCTTTGTAGTTGTACAAGGAAGTGATCTTTTTGTTAAAGGGTTAGCCTTATTGAGATTTATATTTCTGTATTATTTACATCACTTGAGGGCCTGAGCTATAGCGAGACATTGGGGCAGGCAAGGATTCTATTCCTTGGCACATAGGAGGATAAGAAGTGATCTTATAGAGGAGTATAAGATCATGAGGGGAATAGATATGGTAGATGCACAGAGTATTTTACCCAGAGTAGGGGAATCAAGAACTAGAGGACATAGATTTAAGGTGGGGAAATATTGGCAACTTTGTCACACAGACGGTGGTGTGTATATAGGCCAGAGAAGGTACTTGAAGCAGAAACTATAACAACATCTATAAGACATTTATACAGGTATAGAGGGATTATGGGCCAAACACTAGCCGGTGGGACTAGTGTAGATGGGGCACCTTGGTTGGCATGGGCAAGCTGGACCCAAGCCTTTTACTGTGATTATGACTCTATATCCATATAACACTTTTCTTAATTCCCAATGAGTGTTCAAATCTGACATACAAGGAATATAATTTTTGTAATTAGATGAGCACAAAATATGTGCTCAAACATAAATTTGTAAATAACTCGTAAAATAAATAAATAAGACAAAATACAGTGGTAATATGTGGCCTAGCATTTTGACTGTACTAGAACATTGTAGTGAATTTCTAAACATAAACATTTGCAAAAGTTTATAATTTTCAAAAATTTACTCCAGTAAATTCTCACAATTCTCAGAATTCTCAAAAAAATATCAACCATTAAATTTGCGACAAATTTCTGAATCTTTCTTATCTGAAGGAAACAGCTGCAGTCTTGAAAATACCATCTCTCAATAAGGACAACAACCTAGTAATTATACAAGCCCTTAAAAGCTCCTTTTAAACCAGGCATTTGTATTATTACACAGTTTTTGTGGACAAATATTAAATACAACACTTGAAACAGATTCTTAAATTGTTGGCTTGGGTCAAAACATTTCAAGAATTTTTGGGGACAAACACTTCGGGAATAAAAAAATGCTCTCATTCAGTGCTACCTTCTGATGGTACCCAGCTGCAAACATGTCTTGTAACTGATCTAATGAGTTCATATCTGAATCAGTAACATTGGACAGGTACATGGATAGGTACATGGATAGGAGAGGTTTAGAAGGATATGAGCCAGGTGCAAACAAATGGGACTAGCTTGGATGAGTTGGGCTGAAGGGCTTGTATTTCCATGCTGTGTGTCGCTATGAATTAATTTCTAGTGGACATTAGATTCTTACCAATGGTGAGAAGCTATAAACATAATAAGCTGATAGTTGTCATCTATCAGTATATAAAAGATTTTGATGTGGTACAGCAGAGTGAACCCTCAGCTCTGGAGGGAGGAGTCAAGTATCTCGGTGACGAGAGGTTCAGGTCATGGGTCTCCCCTGGGAGCATATAAGGTCGGGCAATGCCCGTCGGGCAATGCGAATTTGCTCACTGATCATGTGCGCCAGATTGTAAGTGGCGTACAAATACAGATTGCAAAGGAAGCATGGTTATGTTTTATTTAATTTTATGTTTGCTGTAACAATCTTGAATTACCTTTAAGAGTTTTTTGGATGGCTTATTTTAAACAAAAATGTCTGTCTTTTTAATTGTTTATTTTTAATATCCCATCAATACATCTGAATTTTAGCCCTACAGCTTATCGTGGCAAAACTTTTTTTGGTTCATTACATGACTCAGTTACATCAAATATATCTTAATACCTTGCCAGTTGGGTCCAGAGTGATTTTGGTTAGCAAGTTTTTACTCGAACCAGTAATGGAAAGGACAGAAGGAAATCCACATTAGGCAGGAAATGGTGTTGGATAGATTGATGGGACTAAAGGCTGATAAATTCCCAGGGCCTGATGGTCTACATCCCCGGGTACTTAAGGAAGTGGCTCTAGAAATTGTGGATGCATTGGTGATAATTTTCCAATGTTCTATAGACTCCGGATCAGTTCCTGTGGATTGGAGGGTAGCTAATGTTATCCAACTTTTTGATGAGGTCCCACATAGGAGATTAGTGGGCAAAATTAGGGCACATGGTATTGGGGGTAGAGTGCTGATATGGATAGAGAAGTAGTTAGCAGAAAGGAAACAAAGAGTAAGGATTAGCGGGTCCTTTTCAGAATGGCAGGCAGTGACTAGTGGGGTACCGCAAGGTTCGTTGCTGGGACCGCAGCTATTTACAATATAAATCAATGATTTGGATGAAGGGATTCAAAGTAACATTAGCAAATTTGCAGATGACACAAAGCTGGGTGGCAGTGTAAACTGTGAGGAGGATGCTATGAGAATGCAGGGTGACTTGGACAAGTTGGGGGAGTGGGCAGATGCATGGCAGATGAACTTTAATGCGGATAAATGTGAGGTTATCCACTTTGGTAGCAAAAACAGGAAGGCAGATTACTATCTAAATGGGGTCAAGTTGGGAAAAGGGGAAGTACAACAGGATCTGGGGTACTTGTACATCAGTCTATGAAAGTAAGCATGAAGAAAGCGAATGACATGTTGGCCTTTATAACAAGAGGAGCTAAGAGGTCCTTCTGCAGTTGTACAGAGCACTAGTGAGACCACACCTGGAGTATTGTGTGCAGTTTTGGTCCCCTAATTTGAGGAAGGACATTCTTGCTATTGAGGGAGTGCAGCGTAGGTTTACAAGGTTAATTCCCGGGATGGCGGTGTAGATGATATGTGTGTACACCTTTAATTGATAGTACGATGTCCATGCTAACCACTCCCCCACCAGTTAGTATAATTGTAACCCACACGCCCCTAGCTCCCTCTCTGGTACTCGTGACAGACCACGTACAGCCAGGGCTATGTATGCTGTGTGTTTAATAAAAGTGCTGAAGACTTAAAGGCGTCTTAGTGCAATCTTCATGGCGTCAGAAGTGATTCTTCCTGCGTCTCTGGTTTATCGCGTTTTATTTTATTAGTCCCAGTACCCCCCCCCTGGTTCCGTGATGGCTTCTGCCTGTCGTAAGCCTGACGTCCTGGTCTTTGATGCGGACATCACTCATCGCTGGAGTGTGTTCCGACGGGACTTTGAGCATTATGTTGCCATTGCCCACCCTGCTGTGACCCCCGCTGTCAAGGCTTCCCTGCTGCTTAACCTGGCTGGTTCGGAGGCGCTCGAGCGTTCGGAGTCGTTCGTCTATGGACATGGTGAGAGCGCCGAAGACCCCGTTTGCCTGATTGCTAAATTTACGGCGATGTGTGACCTTCCCACTAATCACATTTTAGAGCGTTTCAAATTGTTCTCCAGACGCCAGAACCCTGGGGAGTCTATTGACAATTTTATGGCCGCGCTGCGCCAGTTGGCTCGCCGATGTAACCTGCGTGACCTGACCCCCGATGCCTTGACCCGTGACATTCTGGTCTTTGGTCTGCGGGTCGAAAAGCTGCGCTCCAAGCTGCTGCGTAAGCCTGATCTGACACTCCACGAGGCGCTGCATGCTTCTCGTTTAGCTGAGGCTGTCTCCTCCGCTATACCCGACCCCGTGGTCCACACAGCCAGTCTCGCTGGTCCCCAGTACAATGCTCCCCGGCGACAGAGGGCAAGACCGCTGCAGGGCTCCAGACCGCCTCAACGATGTCCGAATTGTAACTTTGTCTCACACCGTTTTAATGTGTGCCCTGCGTTGGGGAAAACCTGTAACTTTTGCAACAAGCTCGGGCACTTTTCAGCCGCATGCCGTTCCCGTGGGAACAATACCCAGCCACAGCAGAAACCGTCTCGCTATCTGACACGTGATGATTCCGTGTCTGGTTCCCATCTCCAGCACGATGATCTTCCCCCGTCTGACCCTGAATCTTCTCAGAGCGAGCTGGATGTGTTTTCCTTGCGAGGTGCAGCTGGACTGATAACGGACCCGACCATCCAAATCACGGTGAATGGCAAGGCCTTCTCTGCTAAGGTGGACACGGGGGCAGCTGCCAACGTTATGTCAACAAGCCTGTTCAGAAAGATAAGAAATAATGAGCCTGTTTCCACAGAGAGTGCTGTTCTGCGTGCCTATGGGGGCGGCGTGCTTGTTCCTGTGGGGAAGGCCACTCTCCACTGCAAGGTGCGGTCAACCACTCGGCCCCTCTCTTTCTTCCTGCTGGACAGTAAATGTGACCCCCTGCTCGGCGTGGAGGCCTGCCAGGACCTCGGGTTGGTGAGCTTCCACAGCGATGTCCACCTGGTAGAGGCGCCCCTGAATCCGCTGGCCGAGTTCCCGGACCGGTTTGACTCGAAGCTGGGGAAGTTGCCCTGCAGCTACAAGATTGCCCTCGATCCCGACGTTACGCCGGTTGTCCGTCCCCTGCACCGTGTGTCCTTTGCCATGAGGGGCAAGGTCGAGTCTGCTCTTCGCGAGATGGTGGCCACGGGCATCCTGGCGCCCGTCACGGTCTCCACCCAGTGGGTTTCTACTATGGTTGTTGCTGCGAAGAAGGACAAGAGCGAAATACGGATCTGCATCAACCCCAAAGACTTGAACTTGGCCATCAGGCGCCCGCACGATCCCATGCGGACGGTAGAGGATGTTGCTGCGCAGGTTGGCACTGCCACCGTGTTCTCGGTTCTTGATGCCAAGAGTTCGTTCTGGCAGATACCTCTGGACGAGCGGTCCTCGCACCTGACAACCTTCGGCAGGTATCGCTTCCTCCGCATGCCGTTTGGGATCAACTCTGCCAGCGAGGTGTTCCAGAGGACCATGGAACAACTGTTTGCTGGACTTCCGTGTGCCATCATTGTCGACGACATCCTGGTTTTTGGGAAAAACGTCGCTGAGCACGACCACCACCTTCGCCGGGTGCTGCAGCGGGCCCGGGAAGTCAACCTGAAACTCAACCCGAAAAAGTGCCGATTCCGGGTCCCTGAGGTCACCTACGTGGGGCATGTTTTCACGGCATCGGGGCTGAAGCCCGACCCGCAAAAGACGGCTGCATTATCCGAGATGCCTGCACCTGTTGACGTGCCTGGCCTGCAGCGCTTCTTGGGCATGGTCAACTACCTGGGAAAGTTCATCCCCGACCTGAGTGAACTGAGTGCCCCTCTGCGGGATCTGGTGAAAAAGGACACTGCCTGGGCCTGGTTCCCGCAACACCAGCGCGCGTTTGACACCCTCAAGTCCAAGCTGGTCAGCATGCCGACGCTGAAGTACTTCGACCTCCAGCGCCCCATCGTTCTCACGTGTGATGCCTCTAAGTTTGGCCTCGGGGCCGCCTGCCTGCAGATCCATGACGGGGTGCAACTGCCTGTATCCTACGCGTCCCGCACAATGACGTCCGCTGAACAACACTATGCCCAGATTGAGAAGGAACTGCTGGCAGTTGTCTTTGCCTGCTCCAAATTCAAGGACTATATCCTGGGCAACTGTTTCACTGTCGAGACGGACCACCAGCCTCTGGTCACCATCCTCAACAAGCCAATACACATGGCCTCCTCCCGGCTCCAGCGCATGATGCTCCAGCTACAACGCTTCACTTTCACGGTGGTTTACCGCAAGGGCAAGGACATGGTTGTTGCGGACACGCTGTCGCGGGCGCCTCTTTCATCCACAACCCAGCATCCGTACGAGGCGTCGGATCTGATGGTCCTGGGCGTGAACTTAGTGCCCTCCGGACAGTTGAAGTCCCTAGCCGAGCATACGGCGACAGACGCTTCGCTACAGCAGCTGGCCGCGATCATTAAGCAGGGTTGGCCAGACCGCCGTTCTTCCCTGCCGGCCGCAGCGGTGCCTTACTTCTTGGTTCGTGACGAGTTGGTGCTGCGTGGTGGTGTGATTGTGAAGGGGCACAAGGTGGTGGTGCCTGAAGCGCTACGGGAACAATACTTTGAGACCGCTCATCGTGGCCATCCTGGGGCCGAGGCGACCCTTTCCATCGCTCAGAGCCAGTTCTTCTGGCCCGACATGCCCCGCTACTTCCGGGATAGGGTCTCCGCATGCCCTACCTGCAACAGCCTCGCTCCACAGCAACAGCGGCAGCCGCTCCTGCAGCAGCCAGCTGCTGACCTGCCATGGTCTGCGCTAGCAACCGACATCTTTGAGTGGCACGGAAAGCACTTCCTGGTGCTTGTCGACTCTTACTCCAGCTGGTTCGAAGTTGACCAGCTCCACTCCCTCTCTTCCTCCGCGGTCATCGACAAATTGCGCCGCCACTTTGCCACATTCGGGTCCCCCGTCAGCCTGCAGTCGGACAACGGCAGCCAGTTCACCAGCGCCGAGTTCCGCGATTTTGCTGAGCGTTGGAATTTTCGTCATTACACCAGCAGCCCGGAATACCCACAGAGCAATGGACTGGCCGAGCGCGCGGTCCGCAGTGCTAAGGGACTGTTGGAACGTTGCCGCCTATCCCGCACCGACATCTGGCTGGCCCTGCTGAACCTCCGTAACATCTCCCGCGACCATGCCCTGGGCTCCCCGGCTCAGCGACTCATGTCCCGAGTCACGAGGCCCACGGTCCCGGTGTCTCAGCAGTCCCTGTCCCCTTCCGTCCTTAAGCCTGCCTTGGTCCGGGAACGCATTGCCGAAAAACACGGTATCCAGAAGCGTTCCCACGACAGGTCTTGCCGTGTCCTCTGCCCTCTTCTCCCCGGTCAGGTCGTCCGTATGTGGTCCTCTTCTGGCCGTTCCTGGCTGGCCGTGGTCGTCGGCTCTGCCGGTTCCCCTCGCTCCTACCTTGTCAACCACGACGGTAGGGTGTACCGCCGGTCCCACCAGCATCTCCGGCTCGTGAACGAGCCTCTCCCTCCCCCGGCGGCTCCTTATGCCCCCCCGCTGCCCCTGTCGCAGCCCTGTGCTCTGCCCATTCCTCTGGGGCCGGCCTCCCCTCGTCCTCCTCCGGAGCGTCTTTCTCCGGCTTCCCCGCCCTTCTCTTTGCCTCCCTCCCCGCTGCCTTCACCGCCAAGGGGTTCTCCTGTCCGTAGCCCCCACCATGATCCCGCGTCCCCGCTTGTTGCTGTCGGGGAAGGAGGTGATGGCGCGGTGCGGACCCGGTCTGGTCGCCTGGTCAGGCCGCCGGTCCGCTACGGCGATTATGTGTGATTATGTATCCCTGTACTTTACTGTTTGTACTTACCCTGGCGCATGAGACGTGGTCGCCCTGTCACTCACTGCTTGTTTTGGTAGAGGAAGGATGTAGATGATATGTGTGTACACCTTTAATTGATAGTACGATGTCCATGCTAACCACTCCCCCACCAGTTAGTATAATTGTAACCCACACGCCCCTAGCTCCCTCTCTGGTACTCGTGACAGACCACGTACAGCCAGGGCTATGTATGCTGTGTGTTTAATAAAAGTGCTGAAGACTTAAAGGCGTCTTGGTGCAATCTTCAGGCGGGACTGTCATCTCCAAGTTTGCGGATGACACAAAGCTCTCCAAGTTTGCGGTTGACACAAAGCTGGGGAGCAGTGTTAGCTGTGAGGAGGATGCTAGGAGGCTGCAAGGTGACTTGGATAGGCTGGGTGAGTGGGCAAATGCATGGCAGATGCAGTATAATGTGGATAAATGTGAGGTTATCTACTTTGGTGGCAAAAACAGGAAAGTAGACGATTATCTGAATGGTGGCCGATTAGGAAAAGGGGAGATGCAACGAGACCTGGGTGTCATGGTACACATTGAAAGTAGGCATGCAGGTGCAGCAAGCAGTGAAGAAAGCGAATGGAATGTTAGCATTCATAGCAAAAGGATTTGGGTATAGGAGCAGGGAGGTTCTACTGCAGTTGTACAGGGTCTTGGTGAGACCACAGCTGGAGTATTGCATACAGTTTTGGTCTCCAAATCTGAGGAAAGACATTCTTACCATAGAGGGAGTGCAGAGAAGGTTCACCAGACTGATTCCTGGGATGTCAGGACTTTCATATGAAGAAAGACTGGATAGACTTGGCTTGTACTCGCTAGAATTTAGAAGATTGAGGCGGGATCTTATAGAAACGTACAAAATTCTTAAGGGGTTGGACAGGCTAGATGCAGGAAGATTGTTCCCGATGTTGGGGAAGTCCAGAACAAGGTGTCACAGTTTAAGGATAAGAGGGAAATCTTTTAGGACCGAGATGAGAAAATAATTTTTCACACAGAGAGTGGTGAATCTCTGGAATTCTCTGCCACAGAAGGTAGTTGAGACCACTTCATTGGCTATATTTAAGAGGGAGTTAGATGTGGCCCTTGTAGCTAATGGGATCAGGGGGTATGGTGAGAAGGCAGGTACAGGATACCGAGTTGGAAGATCAGCCATGATCATATTGAATGGCGGTGCAGGCTCGAAGGGCCGAATGGCGTACTCCTGCACCTATTTTCTATGTTTCTATGTTTCTATGTCATACGCTGAGAGAATGGATCAGCTGGGCTTGTACACTCTGGCGAAGGATGAGAGGGAATCTCATTGAAACATATAAGATTGTTAATGGCTTGGACACACTAGAGGAAGGAAACATGTTCCTGATGTTGGGGGAGTCCAGAACCAGGGGCCACAGTTTAAGAATAAGGAGTAAGCCATTTAGAACAGAGGCGAGGAAACACTTTTTCTCACAGAGAGTGGTGAGTCTGTGGAATTCTCTGCCTCAGAGGGCGATAGAGACGGGTTCTCTAGGTGCTTTCAAGAGAGAGTTAGATATGGCTCTTAAAAATAGCGCAGTCAGACGATATGGGGAGAAGGCAGGAACAGGATTGGGGATGATCAGCCGTGATCACATTGAATGGTGGTGCTGGCTCGAAGGGCCAAATGGCCTACTCCTGCACCTATTGTCTATTGACTGGTTTCCATTTCTAAGTGCTGAACGCAGACATCAAAATCTGAGTCTTTTTATAAACAAACAAAAATTAATTTCTGAAGGAATGAAACTACAATTCGAGAATTACATAACTTTTAGTGTAATTGGTAGTGGGCATCAAGTGAATGAACACAACTGACAATGGTTCGCATGAATGAATATTAAATCTTTTGGCAAGGTACCCATGTTCTGACCTGAAATAAGCAGCAGGATAAATCATTCAACAACTCTTTGATTTCCACTTTGAAGAAGCACATGCAAATACCGCTTGTTTTCCTATTTACTCCTTTATAACAAAGGTTGCTAATATTCTCTTATTAATGAGCTCACTTTCCTTTATTATTCATTTTTGTTTCTTTTAAAATGAACGGTATGGAGTTAATTTGTCCATAACAGTGTTGATGTTAACACAAATTTGTCAAAAAATATCATGTTTAAAACTGTATTTCTGTATTTGGAAAAAAAAGTGCCTTGTATCGATAACACAATTCAACAGTTTTGGTATAATTGTAATAGATATTTCAATAATTGATACTTTAATTAGCCAAATTCTGCTTTTCGCTGGTTGAAATGTTGTTTATTGGAGTATTTATAAACTACATTTTATTCCAATGTTAAGTCTAACCTAAAAATTAAAATCTTGAAATATTTGAGGAATAGCGTTCAACTGTATTTTAGCACAATTATCATAACAGGTAGAGAAGAAAGAGGAAATAATTTTTCAGCATTAATTTGTTTGTCTTCTCAAAATTATGAGAATGGATGCAAATATATAATTAGATATTTGTCAGAACAGAATTTTGCACTTACAGAATGGTGGAACAAATTCATAGAATTATTTTGGAATAAAAGCAGCACATTCAACCAGTGAATGTATGACATCGCTAAATAGAAAAAACCCTGTCAGTTATGGAGTCTGACTCTTTCTCCAGACCCCTGCAAATTATTCTCTTTCAAGTGTCTATCCAATTATCTTTTGACAGATCCAATTGATTCTGTTTCCACCATCCTTTTAGGCAGTGAGTTCTATTTCAAACAATGATCTAGAGAAGTTAATTTACCTCCCTTATGGTAAAACAAAAGAGGATTTATCCTGATGTTTTAATTTAAAAGCTTTCCTTGAATATTTCATAATCACTGGGTGCCAAAGGAATAAGTTCAGTATTCACATATCCATGAGCAGTACATTTCATTAATAGTTATAGCTTACAGTAAAACTTGACAAATTAACATCCACTGTCATGTAAATTATTTGATTCAGTTATTCTTTTAATATACAACCATTGAATGTTAGTTTATATCACACTGTTATTAGTTGTGCAAATTGATGTGAACATGGAATTTAAACAGATACGACATCACACTCCTGAAGATATGCTGCATTGCTGTCCTTCAGATAAGGCATAAAATTAAAGCTTTGTTGGATTTTTAATAATGTGCTTATCTGAAGTAGAACAATTTGAAGATATGGAAGGTAAGGAAATAGGAATTGTGATGTGTTTGATCATTACCAACGAGATATTGGGGGCTTTAAGGCACATTGAGGTGCATAAATACACAGGGCCTGACCAAGGGTGCATGTGGACCTTGTAGGAAGCGAAGAATTTGTGGAGGTTCTTACAGATATATTTGCATCTTTAGCAACAGGTGAAGTTGCAGAACACTAAACAGTTGCTAATGTTGCAGAAGTGGTGCAAAGACAAGGTAGAGAACTACAGGCTAGTGAGCCAAATGGCAGTGATGGGAAAGTTATTGAGGAGAATTCTGAGGGACAGGATCTACCAGCATTTGGGTAGACATAGACTAATCAGAGATAGTCATTAAGACTTTGTGCATGGAAAATTGTGTGTCACAGATCAGATAGATTATTTGAAGAAGTTATAGTGGCAGATTATTACATCGTTCAAGAGATTGCTCCCTAGTCACTTAGGAGAAAGCATGGGGTTTGGAGAATGTTGTTTTACGCATGTGAGCTCTCCACAAGACTTTTCAGAGCTTTTCGAAAGATAAATCTTCATAACACAGTCTTTTGATTAATAGATTCTTTATTATTGATGAAAAACAGTAAGATATTCATCCAACCTTCTTCTTTGACTCATACACTTTAATCATCATCAAACTTCAGCATGTCGCTTAGAAAAGTTAGAAAACCCCTCATGTGCCAGCATAGCTCCACATGGTCGAAGGATATTCCTTCTACCTTGCTGGCTCCAAACTAAACTGAAAAAAATTACCAGCATCTGCGCAAGAATCCCAGCAGCCATCACGCCACCAACAACGTAATAAATCCAAGGCTGGCAAAATTTAAAGGCAAATGCCATAATTTATGACACAGAAAACAAGCCAAATGGCCACTACATACCACTCCCTAATTGTTCCGAGTATATAACGAGGCAATTACTAATAAACATCAAAAAAGTAGCCATGAAGGCTTAACATATATCAAAATCAAAAAGTAACATTACATATCCGCTTTCAGACTTCTTCAGCGATTCTTCCATCCTCATCTTCGCCTTCTCGAAGCAAGCACAACTTGGTTATTGGTCTTGTTAAAACATTGTTTTTAGTTTAAGGTGCGCACCAAACCCTTAACATCAGGCATGATACTCAGTATATAGTCCAAAACATAAAAGTCCAAAGTTTTGATAGCATGAAACTACTTCCTCCATGTTCGATCAACTCATAGATGTATTATAACAATAATGCTGAAGTGTGAAAATCCTTCGAGAGAATAATAGGATGTTTAATAATAACGTTCACTGCATTATTTCAAATCCCAGCTCAAGTTTTGGCCATTCTCTGTCTGGCTTAAAGAGAGATTCTAGTCCATTGATCCATCTCTTATTGCTTAAGAAGCGGTTCGTTGTCAGACCTCTAGAAGCTTCCTCCGCGGGATTTTCTTTTGTGTTAACATATTTCCATTGTGAAACATTAGTAGCTCCCAATACAAAGGAGACTCTGTTTGCTACAAATGTCATGAAACTTTTGTTCTTATTGTTGAAGTATTTAAACACCGTAGTATTATCAGTCCAGAAGATAGGTTCTTCTAGTTGAAGCTGTAGTTCCTTTTGCAGCAATATGTCAACTTTAACAGCTAAAACTGCTGCAGTAAGTTCCATTCTGGGAATTGTCATTTGTTTCAATGGTGCCACTCTGGCCTTTCCCATTAATAATGCAATATGTACTTCTTTGTTATCATTTTCCTGTCTTAGATATGAAATAGTACCATAGCCACTTTCACTGGCATCTGAGAAATGATGCAGCTGTGCACCCATGATCTTACCAAAGCTTGTTGGCTTTATGCACCGTTCCACCTTGAATTCTGAGATCTTGTTGAGATCTGCTAACCATTCTGTTCATCAGTGAGAGGAAGTTTGTGTTATACTCTCATCCAAGTTTTTCCTTACAAATATCCTGCAAAATCCACTTGGCTAGCAGTGTAAATTGTGCAAGAAATCCCAAAGGGTCATAAACGGAACCAATCACGGACAGGATACCCCTTCTAGTACATGGTCGCTCTTGAATAGATTCTGAACTTGAACATATCTGTTTCCACGCACCAGTGCAGTCCCAATGCTCTTTCCATTGGCAAATTGTCTTTATCCAAATCCAACTCTCTGGTCTCTTTGGCTCTATCATCTGGTGGAATGCTTTCCAATACAACATGACTGTTGCTGATCCACTTGGAAAGCGTGAATCCTCGCTTATTGCAGAGGGAAGTCAGAGGTTTTATCGTTTGAATTGCTTCCTTTTCAGTAGACATGGATTTTAAGCAATCATCCACATAGAAATTATTCTTCAAAGTGGTTATTACTTCCTCTGGAAAGTGAACTTTATTGTTCTCTGCGGTCTTCTTTAAAGCAAAGTTCACACAACTTGGTGATGACACTGCTCCAAAGCGATGTACCTTCATCCAGTATTCAACAAGATCTTGTTGTACATCCCCTTCAGGCCACCATAAGATTCGCAGGTAGTCAATGTGTTTTTCTGATACTTTGACGATGAAACATCACTCTGATATCAGCTTACAAAGCAATTGGTTCTTATCTGAATATGATGAGAACTCCAATAAGTGAGTTGGTAAGGTCTGGAACTTGCAGTTGTTGACAGTTGTTGACAGTTAAGTGATGTTCCTTTGAAGACTGCAGCACAGTAAAAGACCACCTTCAAGGTCCCTTTCATCGAGTGATACACCCCATGGTGTGGAGTGTACCAAAGGTCTCCATCACTTCGATTCAGTTCGTTTGTTGGTACCATTTTGGCATAATCATTACCAATCATATCCTTTAGGAAAGACGTATATTCCTCATGAAATTTTGTACTCTTGCCAAACTTGCATTTCAAATTGTGGGTGCGTTGCTCTGCCTTACGAAGATTATTCGGCAGACTAACACTTTCTTGTTTGAAAGGTAAGTCCAGACAATAGTGTCCGTCAATCATCTTCACAGAGTAGTTCATAATATCCAAGAACTTTAACTCTTCTCTGGACATTTCTTCAGATTCCTTACTGGTACTTTAATTGAAGTCATGATTGTATTACATGACCAACTGGTATCTAATTTACCAGTAGATATTTGATTAACAGCAGCGGCAGAGTATTTCTTCCGGTTCCCGCTTTTGTTGCTCCTTCTCAAGGAGCCATAGATAACCCATTCTAGCAGGGTTTTTTCAGCAAACGGTCCATCACCTTGGCTCCTCACAATCTATATAGGTTCCAATGCCTTCAAAGCATTTGTTCCAATAAGTAGGTCAACACCAGAATTTATTTTAGATATTTTTACATCATTCAGGTAAGGCCATTGTCTCAAGTCCGAATCAGAATCAGAATCAAAATCACACTTTATTCGCCAAGTATGGTTTGCAACATACGAGGAATTTCATTGGCCAGGTCAGTCATACAATTAAAAGCAACAGATCACTCAAAAACACATTTTAACATGAACATCCACCACAGTAACTCTTGCACATTCCTCACTGTGATGGAAGGCGAAATAAAGTTCAAGTCCTTCCCTTAGTTCTTCGTCGGTCTTGGGCCTCGAGCCCCAGTTGACGGGATGATCTTGACTCCCATAGCCAATGGCGTTCGGGCCGTCCGCATCGAGGTGATCAGCTCCCACATCAGGGTGATGTCAGCTCCCCCACGCCGTGCGATTGAACCACGCATCGGGGCTGGACGAACCTTCCACGACGTTGGAGCTTCCCGACTAGCCTCCCCTGACTGCGAGTTTGATGGTAAAGTCAGCGGTGGCCGCGGTGGGACCGATCCCAGGGCAAGGGATCAGCTCCGATGTTAAGTCCACACCCCGCGATAGGGCTCAAATCGATGGAAGGCCGCAGAGCGCCCGGAGAATCTGATCCGAAAATTAATCACATCTCCGGCAGGGTAAGAAATGGAAAGAAAATTCTTTTTTCATGTGTCCTTTTTTCATCCAACCAAAACAGATTCCCTTCTCTTTTAAGAAATCCACCTTTTCTTTATATTCCTTCTTCTTGAATCTTCCACACCACCTCATGGTTTGACCAACTTCGACACATAGCAAACAAAATCCTTTTTGCTTGATAGTAGCTATATCTCCTTTCATTCCACCTGTAGTTTCCACAGGTATTATAGCAGTAGAAAAACTGCCTCCCTTAGGTCCCGATTTTCTAGTTTTGGTCAGGTTAGAATCTTTGACAGTTGCAATTGGTTTATGATCTTCAATACTCCTGTGGTGTGGCTCTAACATGTACCGTACTTGCTTTTCCAAAAAATCCACCAGGTCTGGTAGCATGGCTACTCACTTCTTCTTATCAAATATTCGGCCTGCTTTATCTCTCTACTTTTCTCTAAGTCTTGTGGGCAGATTTTTAATGATGGCTCTAGTATTACTAACATGATTCATTTCCTCCATGTGGCCGAGTTTTTTCATCGAGCTGCAACTACCTCTAAGAAATATTGCATAATTACTCAATGCATCCACATCTTCTGGCTTGATATCTTTCCAAGCATGGGCCTTCTCCATGTATGCGTTTGCAATCCTCTGTTCATTACCAAAACATTCATTAAGTAACCTTCTTGCCTCTTGATAGCCTTGGCTGTCGGGCTCATTTTGACAACTTTCTACAAGTACCTTAGCACTTCCGCATGTGTAATGTACCAGAAATTGTAAGCACTCTTCTTCATCAGTAATTTTTATTTCTACAACTTCGTCCAATGCCCTTAGGAATTTCTATTGGCGGTAGAATAAGAGATTTTGTTGAGCTATGAGCTTGTTGAATTCAGCTTGCCTATTCGCCAATACAAAGAATCCATCCTGATATCCTTGGCTTGGTGCCAACAGACGATAGGCAGGCCTCTGTGGCTCATACTGGCTTGCTCGAGCCTATCAGACCTCGGAAAAGCGTACTCAGCTGTTGCTTTGACCCGAGCCTCTACAGATGCCCCATAAGTAGTTTGCTTCGGTCTAGCACCCATTTCCTGAGATTAAGTTTTACCGGCCTGCCACTGTTCCAATGGGTGTTCATAGCCGTGAAATCCGGTGGTCCTCAGTTGTGGAATTGATCCAACTGCTGACTCACTTTGAGCAGTTCCTCTCAAACCAGAGTTCATCACATCAGATGGTTCAGAACCACATCTTGAACCTTAATTTTCCATTATCTCTTTCTTCGATTTGACAACTGCCAACTTTGTGGCTAGTTCCAGATGTTCTTTTTGTCGCCTCCTGTTCTTCTTGTCGCCTCATCTCTTCTTTCATCTGTTTTTCTTCTCGCTCAATCTCATGTTTCTTCTCCAAGGCATCCGCTTCTATTGAGAGAGCGGCTAGATCAGCTTCAACTCCCAATCAAGCAGAGGCCTTTGACGGCGAACTGGCTATAGAACCAGATTTATGAATTGATCTTCGTATAGATATATTTGAGATACTACCTTGTGGTGTAATCTCCTCTTCCAATTCAGCACCTTGTTGCATCGCTCTTTCAACTGTCGAGTGCATAAGTTGTGGTATAATTTCAGATAGCCACTCCTACACCTCATCCATGAAATAATTGAATAACTTCACCCTTTCTTCCCACCACTGGGCATATCTTTCACGTTCTTCCAGTGGAAGCTGTGAACACAGCAGTGCATTTTGTTTCTCTCCAACCTCATGGCAGAGGTTGCATAGTTGAACCAGGTTAGATCGTACTCTCTTCGCGTTCTTATCTGATTCCATTAGTTTCCATTATTTGTTTCTCTCCATCTGGGTTTCTTTCAGGTAGGCAGCTTGGGCTTTATCTGCATCTTCTCGATACTTTAGCCTGGATCTGCCACCTTGTGGTTCCACTGACTCACCTGCTCCATCTTGCTCCATGGATTTAAACAGGTCTTGGCAGATTACCAAATCTTTAAATTGGATGAACAAGAACTTCTTCAATTTGCTTCACTTATTGATAAACATTGAGTGGAATGTTCCAAAACATCAAACTATAACAAACTGGACTTTCAGACAACATCCAAAATATTTTCGAAGTTATCGATGATCAGCCCCGAAAGAATGGGTCTTATCTCAACTTCAAAACAACTCAAGGACAGGCACCTGGATCTTACCGAAGCTGAATATCTGAAAAACAATCTTCTTGGCTATATCTCAAGCTTATCAGAACAAGCTTTTCAATCACTTTTCAGAAGCCGTTCAAATTAAAGCGTTCCAGCTTCTGAATTCAGTACAGTATAATAGTCGATCTACTCACGATTCCATGTTAAAGTCTTCAATCTTCAGATAAGTTGTGTGGCTGTTGATTAATCTCTAGATGAGATCTATTGTCTTCAGTTCCTCTTCTGGAACCAGTTCTTCTGGCTAAACCTCTCTGGAGATCCTGGCCATACCTTCTGTCCCTCTTCTTTGGGACGTAGCTTCCACCTCCTGTCAGTGAGGTATCCTTTAACTCGATATATTGGCAGATTATTATATCGTTCAAGAGATTGAACGATAAACTTAGGAGAACTTAGGAGAAAGTATGGGGTTAGGAGAATGTCGTTTTACGCATGTGAGCTCACCACAAGACTTTCAGAGCTTCTAGAAAGATAAATCTTCATAACACAGTCTTTTGATTAATAGTTTCTTTATTGTTGAAGAAAATTAGTAAGATATTCATCCAACCTTTTTCTTTGCCTCATACACTTTAATCCTCGTCAAACTTCAGCATGTTGCTTAGAAACGTTGGAAAACTCCTCATGTCTCAGCATAGCTCCACATGGTTGAAGGATATTCCTTCTACCATGCTAGCTCCAAATTAAACTACAAAATTACCAGCTTCTGCACAAGAATCCCAGCAGCCAACACGCCACCGACAACGTAATAAATCCCACCCACATAATTACAGGCTGGCAAAATTTAAAGGCAAATGCCATAATTTATGACACACAAAATAAAGCCAAATGGCCACTACAGAAGTCACCAAGAAAATTGATGAAGGCAGGGCAGTGGATGCTGTCTTGTAGACTTGAACTATGCTTTTAACAAAGTCCCAGGTGGAATGCTGGTTTGGAAGGCAATATCACGTGGAATCCAAGGCTAGTTAGCAAACTGGATTCAAAATTGGTTTGGAGGAAGGAGTCAAAGGAGAGTTATGGAGATTTGATTTTCTGACTGGAAGCTTGCAGTTAGTGCACTGTCACAGGGGTCGATGCTGGTCCATTGGTGTTTGTTATCTGGATTAATTATTTAGTTGATAATATAGTTAAAATTGTTAAGGAATTTTCAAACAAAACCAAAATCGGTGGCACAGCGAGGAAGACTATCTAAGTTTACAACAAGATCAAGATCAGCTGGAAAAGTGGACCAAGGAATGCCCAATGGAATTTAACTCTGAAAAGTGTGTGGTGTTGCTCTTTGATATGTTGGACGGGGACAGTGCTTGCACAGTAAATGGGAGAGCCCTGGAGAGTGCTGTTGAACAGGGAGATATAGGAAGACAGTGCATGGTTCATTGAAAGTGGTGGTTCAGGGGGACAGGGTGTCGAGGAAGGCATTCAGGCCACATGCCTTTATTGGGAAAGGTATTGAGTAGAGAAGTTAGGACATCATGATGCTCAACCACAAGTCATTGATGTAATCACATGGAGTACTGTGTGCAATTCTGGTCGGCCATCTATGGGAATAATGGCATTTAATTGGAAAGGGTGCAGAAGAGATTTACTAGGATATAAGATGGACTTGCAGACTTGAGTTATAGGGAGAGGCGTGAATTTTTTTTTGAACTAGGCATCTTCGGGGTGACCTTATGTATGAATGAATGAATGCGTTTATTGGCCAAGTATGTACACATTCAAGGAATTTGCCTTGGTGCTCCGCTCGCAAGCAACAACACGGCATACAGCAACAATTAGGAATGACACATAAAATATTAAACAATAATAATGAAACATTATAGTTTAAACGTGAATGAAATAAAATACAAGAGCAAAAGGAGGCTACAGTCTTTTGGTTATTGAGCAGAGCTACCATTCTTGGAAAAAAAGCAGTTTTTATGTCTGGCTGTGGCGGCTTTGACAGTCCAGTCGCCTTCCAGAGGAGTGCTTCAAAGAGTTTGTGGCCAGGGTGAGAAAACATGCTGCTCATGTTTTTATGTAACTACATAAAAACATGAGCAGCATCGATAAAGAAAAGTCACAGTCTTTTCCTCAGAGTAGAAGATTCTAAAACTAGAAGGCATGGGCTTAATGTGAGAAGGGAGAAATTTAAGAGAGATTGTAGGGGTATTTTTTATCTCAGAATGTGGTCAGTATCTGGAATAGGCTGCCAGAGGAAGCTTAAAAAAGCAGATATACTTATAACTTTCAAAACACATTTGGGTAGATTTATGGTTAGGAAGGGTTTAGAGGGATATTAGACCAAGTGGGATCTGTTGGTTCCCTGTCACATGGGAGGGCTGGTCCCGAAATGCAATATTCCACCACTCACCCATAGTCCCCAACTTCGCAGGCGTGGCTGACGGGTTCCCGTTGTTACGACAAAGATCCCCCTTGTGATGTGAGTCACGGCAACCGTCCCCAACTGTGCATCACCATCCCTCTTCCTACCCCTAACCTCTTCCATTCCCCCTCATCCAACACGCCCTTCCCTCTTCAGCCTCCCTCTTCTCTACCCTCTTCTCCTCCCCTCTCCCTCCCTGACCTCTCCTTTCCCCTACCCTCAGTCACTCCCTCTATAACCCCTATCCCCTCCCTACCCCCTCCTCTCCCGTTATCCCATCCTCCCCCACTCCTCACTTCCCACTCCCCCCCTCCCACTCTCCCTCCTCACCTCCCCCTCCCTACCCCCTCCTCTCCCTCAATCCCCCCAGTCGCCCTCCTCACCTTCCCAAGATTTTGATGTAAACCACCATTGGCGCCGTTTCTCCACCACGTTGGCGACGGGCCAAGCAGTCTGGAGCCGCGGGAGGGGGAGGGAGAGGCCGTCGAGGGGGACGGGCCGAGCGGCACGGAGCACCAGGTGCCGATCTTCTCTCTCACAGCGGACCCAAAGCAGCTGGATCTGCGGCACAAAGCAGGAAAGCTGGATCTGCGGCCTCTCCTCGCCCCCGGACCGGCTTACCCCCGATCCCGCTCCTATCCTTGCCGGAGCAGCAGGTCCAAAGCAGCAGATGCAGCATCAGCGCCCAGGCGTGAGTCGCCTTTGTGACGTCAGTCAAGTAAAGACGGCAAAAGAGGGCGGGGCTAGTGAGGGCACTGTTTTAATTTTTTTTGTTAAAAATGTGAATAATTTAAAAAATGTCATCAATCTGAACAAACCTTGATACACCAGACCACAGGACAATTGTGAGTAAGGTGGTGCATTAATAATTGTAGCGTTATCATGTACCATTTTGCCGTAGTTCTAGGATCACATGTGCACACACAGGCAGACACACACACACACACACACACACACACACACAGTAATGGGCCTGTCCCACTTAGGCGACTCTTTAGGCGACTGCCAGGGACTAATTTTAATGGAATACACCTGGCGACACGACAACATCTACGTCAACCTATGTCAACCTACGATAGCAAATATTGTCGCCACTGTCGCCGAATAATTTTCAACATGTTATACATTTTGCGGCAGTCGCCTGTAGTCACCCAAAAAAATCACCTAAATGGGACAGGCCCATTACAGATAAGATGAGAGTTTCAGTAGATGGGCAAAATGCAAGCAAATTGATCTAACCCAGAATGCCAACTTGGTCAGCATGAATGCCAAGTTGGGCCTGAAGGCCTGTTTTCATGCTGTACAGCTCTATGATTCTAAACACTGTGGCAATAAAATACCTAAATTGGACATATTGATAACACCATCACTTTAATTATACAGACTCTTTTGCTTCAGTGCAAAGTAATTCTGTAAGTGCCATATGAGTGAAAATGGAACTGGTCAGTCCTTAACTTCAAAGTCAACAATTTAATCAATGTCTCAAGTTGAAAAATGCATGTATATACATGGCGTAACAATTAGCAATGTGATACGGTAAACAGTTTGCTACCACTCACTGCTTGAGATATTGTTTCCTGAATTCCTGAAACATTACAAAAAAAAGGTGGATGGTGAAAAGCACATAAGAAACGGTAATAACAAAATTGAAGAAATATCAGTTTTAATTCTGACCCTTTGGACCAAATAGGATTATATATCTCCTTGAGGTTGCAGTCCTATAAGTTTGTTTAATTATACATGTGACATATTTCCAGCGCATTATCAGTTTATTCTAATTTTATTTATGAGTTCCAGAGTTGTAGGCATTATTAGCTCCACATCATTTATCCCTCATTGCAAGGCCACTTCAGAGGACAGTTGCGAAATGACCACTTTGCTGTGGTTCTGAAGTCACGTTTAGACTTGACATGGATGACAATGATACCAGATTTTATTTTTAAATAATATAATAACTGCAAAGATTGGATTTGTGTATCCAGATCAATAATCCAGTTTTTTGAAAACTAGAATTATGAGTTGGACAGCATACAATTGTAGCCCTTGGTCAATAACATAATTATTTTTTTTTTAATCACTGAACATTTTATAAACTAAAGTACCTTGGAGAAGATGTTTTGAGAACATTCCAGTCGTCTGAGTGAATATTATTTAAGGCATGAACAAGATTTGAAAGTATTCAGCTATCCATGCCAGACCATAATTACCAGATAAATTCAACTATGTCAATCAAAAGACAATAGTGAGGCCACACTTGTTTTAAGGGCCTGCGACTAGACAGAGGGTGGACAAAAAAGTGGTCCCCAATTGATCTTGGACTTGTGTCTGTTGAAAAATACATGTGTCGTTGTCAAGTGGCAATAAGATGAGAATCAGCTGTAATAAATCAAATTGCCCAAAGCTGCCAGCATTTCAGAAGCATTACTAAAAAATAAAAGTTGAGCAAAATTGGTTCAAATCCTTACACTTATTTTTTAGCAAGTATATTCCATTGAACATATAACCTTTGATAATCTATCACAAATAAACAAATCATTAAAAGTAGGAAATCAAAGTAAATGTAGAGTAATTAATAGAAGCATTAACAAAGATAGATAAGCATGGAGAAGATAAAGGTTCATATAAGAAATTGTACAGCATCTGTTTTTTATGATAGTACATATTGTGATTTGGCGAATATAATATTTTATAATCAATGGATTATAAAATGGGCCATTAACTTTCAGCAACTGTAGAAGACAAATTCCATTATTGCTTGATGACATGTTGGATGTTATAAACAGTGCTTTCAGAGTTATGTACTTTACTATATGAAAATACTAAATGACTGGGCTATATTTCATTGTAAATATATTCCTTTATCTAATTCTTAACCTTAATTATTTGCACAGTTAAGAATATAAATGTCTCTTGAATAGATTCAAGAGATATTTATTGTCACATGCACCAGTTGGTACAGTGAAATTTGGGGTCACCAAATATAACCAATATCAATTGCCCATTGACAATATATAACCAATATCAATTGAAGTCAAGGATCTGAAATTAAACAGCAGAAAGTAATTGAGGTTTTCTTGAGTATTGCCAACAATAGAAATGTTTTTTCACAATATGGGATGGCAAGATTAGAGCTTGGCAGCAATACATAGCAGCTGCCAAATGAAAAGATTCTTCAGTTAAGGAAAGATCATAAAATTCCAATAAAATTCTTGTAAATCTGCACTTTGCAAAATAAAACGCAAAGAGCCAGTAACACCAGGCCAGGCACCATTCCGTGCAGAGATGAGCTGAGTTAACATTTCAGGACAATGGCCATTCATCAGAACTGGAAAAGTGAGGAAACAAGCATGTTTTAAGTTGCAGAGGAGGAAGGATGGAGAGAAGACAAGGAACGTCCAAGATTGGGTGGTGACTGTACCGATGACACAATGCTTTGGGATCCATCAAGTTCAAAATTGTATCAGAAAAATCAGAGAGAAAAGCAAAATAAACTGTTGGAAGTGCGAGAGGCAGAACACAGCAGAGACGTGAATGTTGGAGTACCCAGCGGATCAGACAGGATTGATGGAGGGAAAAAAAACAAGTTAAAATAATCTGATGTAAACATTAAAAATTAGCTATGGAAAATTATTAATTTCAAATTGGGTAGGATGTAACTTGCCTACAATTCTAAAGCTCATGTTCGGCTTCAATGAAACAGCATAGAAACCAGACAAATCTCAGTGAGATGTGTTTGGAAGTTCAATGTAAACTTAAGGAATTGCATGTTATCTTCTGATACAGAGGGTACATTGCAGTTCTTGGGACTTAACACTGAACACCATAGAACTGATTTATTGAGCATTTCTGGCATGTTCTGATTTTATTTCAAATTTGGTACATCTGTGTTTTTTTTCAATTACTGTACGTATTTCCAACCTAACTTCCATGCTCAATTCTGAATGTTATGGTCTGAATTATGTTTAACAACAGTTCTGTGTAGCTGATGCAAAACATCCTCCCAGTTTCTGTTTCCTTAAGATGATAACCATAATTTTATTATTATTTTTTAAACAGGATATATCTTGTTACATTGAAATTGTTGCTCCAATCAGAATTACCAGATTTCAGCAAATATACACAAATAACTGCAGATGTTGATTTACTAAAAAAGATGCAAAGTGCTGTACTCAGCGGGTCCTGCAGCACCTCTGGACGACATGGATAGGCGATGTTTTTCCATGTTCGGATAGACATGGATAAACATCCATCTCTTCAGATTAATTATAGTTGGGGGGGGGGGGGGGGGGAGAAAGCAGGAAGAGAGGTAGGACAAAGCGAGGCAAGCGATGCAAGTGAGTGGGATTGATTGGCAGATGATTGGACAAAGGCCAAAGAGGTCTCTGACGGCTTACGTAGTGATAAATGGCGCCAGATGACACCATGCTCTGTAAATAGACTCCAAACTGGAAACGCATTAAGGCTACTGCACTTTAGCAATATCCAGTATCTGCGCAACTCCAGGATAAAGAGGGCCAGAGGCCCTTCTCATCTGTACTCAGTGACCACAGTGGACTACAGACAATTCCCTCAATCCACAGGTGGTAGTTTTAAATTATTTGTTTTCATGGATACCCAAATCCCTTTGTTCCTCTAGAATTTCTAGTCTCCCAGTTTTACTGCTGAGATAGGGAGTGACTCCTACCATATACCTTCTGTATGCGGTTTTCTGAGATCCAGTCAGCTAATTTTCATCCTCACCATAAGAAACAGATAAAATTATAAAAGGACTGGACAAGCTAGTTGCAGGAAAAATGTTCCCAATGTTGGGGGCATTCAGAACCAGGCACCACAGTCTAAGAATAATGGGAAGGACATTTAAAACTGAGATGAGGAAAAACTTTTTCACCTAGAGAGTTGTGAATTTGTGGAATTCTCTGACACAGAAGGCAGTGGAGGCCAATTCACTTGATGAATTTGAAAGAGTTAGATAGAGCTCTTGGGGCTAGCAGAATCAAGGAGTATGGGGAGAAGGCAGGCATGGGTTACTGATTGTGGATGATCAGCCATGATCACAATGAATGGCGTTGCTGGCTCGAAGGGCTGAATGGCCTCTTCTTGAACCATTTTCTATGTTTCCATGTTTCTATAAAAACCTCATGAAAAGGTTAAGTTTAAAGAATTTTCAAAAATAAAGTGAATATTTTTGCATTGAGTTAAAAATGATAGTGATATATTGTTACATTAATAGCATTCGGTGCATATTTTAATCTGCCAAACTAGCCTGAAATGTTTTCTCAATATTTTCTTTTAGAGATGGCTTCATTCTGATTTCTCCTCAACAAGTAGCTGCAATTAATTGAAATTCACATTGGTCCATCAGGACCCATGCAGGTCGTGATGTAAACCAATTGTTCAGATGGAATATGCTGCGTTGTTCCACATTTGTTTGGAATATAACGTATATAAGGATTTGAAGTTGCCAGAATCATAAAGTAATAAAGCACAGAAAGGCCCTTCAGCCCAACTTATCCATGTAATCAACAATGGTATCTGTCGACTCTTTTCCTATATCCACCAACCTCAATGTGAAAAAGTTGAGGTTCCTTTAAATCTTTTCCCTTTCATCTTAAACCTATGTGTTGTAACTCTTCATTTTCCTACCCTGAGAGAAATTACTCTGCTTTCTTCTGTTCACCTCATGATTTTCTGCATTTTCATTTGTCATTACTCGACCCACTTTCCTATCTGGTCAAGATACTGCTGTAATACTTGATAACCATTGTTACTGTCCACAATAACACACTCTCAATTACAAATCGCGGCAATACAAGATCACTTCTGTTATTTTGTTTTGGCGTTGTGTTCATCTATGATTTATTAGAAAATCCCATCAAAATATCTTTAAAAGTGTAATCTAAATGTTGTGCTGTTGATAATTGCATTACAGCGCTACTTTAAAGATTTTATTGGCCCCACGCCAAGTTGAATTTAAAAGATAGTTGGATAGAGCTCTTGGGGCTAGCGGAATCAATGAGTATGGGGAGGGTAGACACGGGTTACTGATTGTGGACGATCAGCCATGATCACAATTAATGGCGGTGCTGGCTTGAAGGGCCGAATGGCCTCCTCCTGTACCTATTTTCTGTGTTTCTATGTGATGATCTAGCCACTTGCTAGGAATGGGAAAATAAAACCAAAGTGCTCATCTGTTTAAAAATAAAATCATTCAGTTGTTCCTCCAATAAAAGTAATTAACTTTGTATCATCATTTCTAATTCAGAATTCCTACCTCCCATTTTTCTCACATTCAATCCAGGCAGGCAAACCAGCAATTTATCATGATGTGCTGTATAAATAATTACATTAAATAAGTTGAATGAACATAATTTGCTGTTAATTTGCTATGCTAATCAGCATACCTGTTCATTCTAAAATTTGCAATTCAACTTTTATACAACACACCTTTTTCAGAGCTTTATTTCTAAATAGTTTGTGTTCTAGATTTCAAGCATGTATTGTACCAAAGATGAAAACGTTCCAGCATTGAGATGCATCCCACTCAATCGTTCTGCTATTGCACAAAATTCTTCCATTTCTCTTGTTCCTCCATGACTTATGAAACATTCACATTTTCAGGAGAAAATATAAATTCTTCAAACCATGTTTTTTTACTATTGCTAATTGTTATGGTGATCACAAGCTTCGGAGTACTGCATTCCATTTTATGCAAAGTACAAATAATTTAAAAACTTACCATTAAATAAAATTGTGCACATACCTTATACAATGAATCATAATTTAGAAAATGAAAATATACAAAATTTATAACATACATCATAGCATGCATTCAAAACGGTATAAACTAAGTTCTAGTGAAGGAAATAATAGGGAGATTTGTGATTAAAAGTTCATGCAAAAATTGATTTCAAGGCAGTTCTTCATGAAAGTGACAGACAAATAAATAAAGATGCTTGAGAACATAAGAGTAGAAATTTGACATTAACCTTCTCAAATGGGATTTTGGTATTTTGAAACATTAACTTTATCTGCATGAATTTTGCTGGGCACAAAACAGAGAAAAGGAACCAGAATAAAAAAGGGGCAGGAGTAGGTCATTTGGCCCTTCAAGCCTCCTTCCTCATTCAATATGATAACCATATAACCATATAACCATATAACAATTACAGCACGGAGACAGGCCCTCTCGGCCCTTCCAGTCCGTGCCGACCATTTGTTTTCCCCTAGTCCCATCTACCTGCACTCAGACCATACCCCTCCATTCCCTTCACGTCCATATACCTATCCACTTTACTTTTAAATGTTAAAATCGATCCTGCCTCCACCACCTCTGCTGGAAGCTCATTCCCCACAGCCACCACCCTCTGAGTAAAGAAGTTCCCCCTCACGTTACCCCTAAACTTCTGTCCCTTAATTCTCATGTCTGATGATGGCTGATCTACTGTCTCAATAGGATATACCTGTCCATTGTTCCATCAGGACTTTGCAGGTGAAATAAAATATTTCCAAGTTTGCCAGTAGCACAAAGCAAGCTGGGTTTGTAGGATGCAAGAAGGATGCATAGAGTCTTTAAGACAATGTAAACTATTCGGAGTCAGTCTGAAATCGTATAACGTGGATAAATGTGGTGTTGTTCATTGTGGTAATATGAACACAAGAACAGAAATTGTGATTGATAGATTGAGAAATGTTTATGTGCAAGGAGATCTAGATGTCCTTGTACAATAGTTATTGAATTTGAGCATGCTGATGCAGCAAGCAGTTGGAAAAGTAAACTGATTGTTGGACATTGCAAGAAGGTTTGACCATGAGAGCAGCATGTCCTTCTACAAAATTATAGAGGCTGCTGAAACAAGACGGAGTATTCTGTGCAAATATAATCACATTATCAAAGGAAAAACACATTTACCACAGATGTAATGCAGGGAAGATCCCTGTGATGGCATGAGGATACATTGAATAGGCTGCGTTTCTATTCTTGACAGTTCAGAAGAATTAGGAGAGTTCCTGTTGAAATAGACATAATCCTTACAGGGTTACACAAAAAGCTGGAGAAACTCAGCAGGTGCAGCAGCATCTAAGGAGCGTAGGAGATAGGCGACGTTTCGGGTCGAGACCCTTCTTCAGACTGGTCAGGGATCAGGGAAACGAGAGATATAGACGGTGATGTGAGAGATAAAGAACAATGAATGAAAGATATGCAAAAAAGTATCGATGATAAAGGGAACAAGCCATTGTAACCTGTTTGTGGTGTGAAAATGAGTAGCTAGTGCGACTAGGGTGGGGGAGGGAGATAGAGATAGAGGGAATGCCAGGGCCAGAGGGCTGAGGGAGAGGTGGGAGGGGGAGGAGACAGCAGGGGAAGGAGTAGAGCGGGAGGGGAGGGAAGAATTGACAAGGGAGTCGCGGAGGGAGCGGTCTTTGCGGAAGGCAGACAGGGGGGGAGATGGGAAGATGTGGCGGGTGGAGGGGTCACGTTGGAGGTGGCGAACTGGCGGAGGACTATCTGTTGTATTTGCCGGCTGGTGGGGTGAAAGGTGAGGACCAGGGGCACTCTGCCCTGTTTGCGAGTGGGGGAATGGGGAGAGAGGGCAGTGTTGCGGGGTATGGAGGAGACCCTGGTGCGAGCCTCATCGATAGTGGGGGAGGGGAATCCCCGTTCTCTGAAGAATGAGGCCATTTGTGGTGACCTGGTGTGAAACACCTCATCCTGGGAGCAGATGCGGCGTAGACGAAGGAATTGGGAATAGGGGATGGAGTCCTTACAGGAAGCAGGGTGGGAGGAAGAGTAGTCTAGGTAGCTGTGGGAGTCAGTGGGTTTGTAGTGGATGTCGGTCAGGAGTGTATCACCTGCAATAGAGATTGTGAGGTCAAGGAAAGGTAGGGAAATGTCGGAAATGGTCCAAGTGTATTTGAGAGCCGGATGGAAGTTGGTGGTGAAATGAATGAAGTCAGTCAGTTGTGTGTGGGTGCAGGAGGTGACACCAAAGCAGTCATCGATGTAACGGAGGTAGAGGTCGGGGATGGGGCCCTGGTACGCGAGAACAAGGATTGTTCGACGTACCCAACAAAGAGGCAAGCGTAGCTGGGGCCCATGCGTGTTTGGAAGAAATGGGAGGAATCGAAAGAGAAGTTATTGAGGGTAAGGACCAACTCCGCTAGGCGGAGGAGGGTGTCAGTGGACGGGTATGGGTTGCTCCTCTGGTCGAGGAAGAACCGGAGGGCTTTGAGACCGTCCTGGTGCGGGATGGAGGTGTAGAGTGACTGAACGTCCATGGTAAAGATGAGAGGATGGGGGCCTGGAGAATGGAATGCACGGAGCCGACGGAGAGTGTCTGAGGTGTCTTGAACATAGTGGGGAGGAATTTAACAAAGGGGATAGGATGGCGTCAAGGTATGTGGAAATGTGTTCGGTGGGGCACGAACAGGCAGAGACAATGGGTCTGCCAGGGCAGTCGGGTTTGTGGATTTTGGGGAGAAGGTAAAATCGGGCCGTGCGGGGCTGGGAAACGATGAGGTCGGAGGCTCGGGGGGGGTAAGGAGCCGGAGCTGATGAAGTCAGTTATGGTGCTCGAGATGGTGGCCTGGTGTTCGTCAGTGGGGTCATGGTCCAGGGGTAGGTAGGAGGAGGTGTCCGAGAGTTGGCGCATGGCCTCCGCTTTGTAGAGATCGATGCGCCAGACTACCACGGCACCTCCCTTGTCGGCGGGTTTGATAACCAGTCTGGTTGTTACGGAGTGAGTCGATGGCAGTACGTTCGGGGCTGGAGAGATTGGAGTGAGACAGGGGGGTGGAGAAGTCGAGGCGGTTGATGTCCCGACGGCAGTTCTGGATAAATAGTTCTAGAGTCGGAAGGCTACGAGGGGGGGTCCAGGTGGAGGGGGTACGTGGGAGACAGGAAAAGGGATCATCAGTGGGGGCGAGGACTTCTTCCCGTGGAAGAACGCTGTGAGGCGGAGGCGACGGTAGAAGAGCTCCAAGTCGTGGTGGGCGCGGAACTCATTGAGGTGGGGACGGAGGGGGACAAAGGTAAGACCTCTGCTGAGGACAGACCGTTCGGTGTCGGAGAGGGGGAGGTCCGGGGGGGATGGTGAACACGCGGCAAGGATGGGGGTTGTGGCCGGAGGAAGGCAGGTGAGTGCACTGAGGACGGAGCGTTGTGTGGTGGGGGGGTGGAGGGTAGTCAGGGGGTGGGGTGGGGAAGAGCAGGGGTTACATGGTAGGGGGGGGATGGGGAAGATCCAGTGGAATAGCCACTAAGGTTACAGGGGCTGGGGAGACGGGCACTAGGACCCAGTGTGGTGGGAGGAGTTAGCAACGTGGAGGCTTCAGGCCCACTGTAGAGTCCAGTCTGCAGGTGAGGCGACGGCTGCGGGCTGCTGGAGGGCGGTGGAGAGTCGTGGGTCGGCGGGCCCGAAGGTAGGAGTCCGCGGGCAGTGGAGTCGGGGTCGGCGGGCGATGCGTTGGCGGTCCCGGTGGCGGGTGGTCGGTCCGACCAGTGAGGCGGCGAGATGAGTGGGGTGCGGTGCGGCGGCCGTGTTCGGGCAGCCCCGGTCCGGCGGCGATGCAAGGTGAGGCGGGTGCGGCTGTGGTCTTCGGCGGGCTCAGTACACCGGCGATGCTGGATGGGCTGGTGCGGCGATGGGGTTAGGTGGTCCCAGGGGACGGCGAGGTTCGGCAGTCCTTGCAGGGACTTATCCTTGCAAGATAAATTTCTTCACCAATCAGTCACTGAGGTGTTGCTCACTCACACAGTTTATGCAGATCCACTTTGTAATGTCTGCATCCTCATCACCATTAACGTTCCTATTTAATTTTGTGTCATCAGAAAAAATAGATAAAGAAATAAAAAAATATTCCATTTATATCCCTCAACCAATATTTCAGGCTAACGGGTCAAATGGGTCAGGAGCATCAATAGATCTATTTTTATCAAAATATCTAGATTTCTGAATCATTTCAGAGGCCAAAGAATGATAAACAGAGCAATCATTATCTATATTTGCAACTTTCAAAACATTGCGATGCAGAATCATCAAACCTTTGAAATGTTTCAGTTTTGTGCCTCATTAACTATCAGAAATGTTTGTTTACTTTCTTTTATTTTTTAATTGCAATGGACCCTTGATTCTCAAGTATGTTTTTGCACCTTTCATGGAGGCAAACACAGTCATTATTTAATTCATCCTTTCACTCCTCATTGCTCTTTTAACATCCATCTTTGATCATTTTCCTTCAAGTACAAAAAAACAATTGATTGTATAATCAACTATTTTCACCAACCAATTAGCACAGCCACAGGAAATGTGATTTTCCTTTTTGAACTAAAGGCAGATGAATGGGTTCCTCACTGTAATTTGATGAACTCTTAAAAAGTGAATTTCTAAAAGAAACACTTGCAAATATTTGTATGAATCACATATGGATGGGAAGGAAAATAGTTTGACTGCGAGATTGAGTTAGTGATCTAGATCCATACATGGGGAAAAAAATCAAATATTGTGGAGGCTTATAGTTGAGATAAATTATAATAAAGCAAAAGACAGATGAATGCGTATGCTTAAATCTCTTCATGACTTCATGCCTCACAACCTGCCTTCATTTCCCCAACAACCAACTGCTCACCAAACTCTTTGGTCTTCTCACATTGGACCCACTGTATCCTTACCAGTTCTGTATTGTTCATCTGCCAATATTAGAGCAAGAGCATCAAGGGTGATGTCTGAATACATATCATTTACGATTGCATGGAGGTTTGTCATTTAAAAAGCTGTTGCAGCTTGGCCGATTGAAAATTGCTAAGCTGACCTACGTAGATTTTAGTGAGAAAGCAGAGTATGAATTTTCAATGTTTTTGATGATATAGCCGAATTTGAGAATAACATATTGGGGTTCTGTCATGTTGGATATGTGAGTTATGAGGAGGATACAAATAGGCTTTAACGCAACTTAGCCAAGTTATTGAGAGGGAAAATGATTGTCAGTTGTAATTAAATGTGGATAAATGTGAAGTTATCCAATTCAGTAAAATAAACACAAAAGGTGATTATTATTGAAAAGGTTGATAATTGGAAATGATTGCTGTAAAAAAGGGATCTAGATGCCCTTGTACACCAGTCGCTGAAAGCAAACATGCAGGTTAAGTAAGAACCTAGAGTAAGAAAGTAAATAATAAATAAAGTAAATTAATTGCAAGACATTTTCATGGGAGCAAGGAAGTCTTGCTACATTTATATTCTGCTTTGGTGAGGCCACACCTTGAATTCTCTGCAAATTTAATCTCATTATCTACACAAGGATACACCTGTAATTGTGAAAGTGCGGGTCTACCAAACAACCAACCTACCAAACAACCTACTCCTGCTCCAGTTTCATACATTCTTACATACTATGAATCACATAAGGTTAACTTGCAGGTACAGCCACAATTACAATGGCAAATAATATGTTGCCCTTTATTGCAAGAGTATTAGAGTACAAGAATAAATATGTTGTAATGAAGTTATAAAAGGTAGTAAGACTTCATCAGGAAAGTTCTACATAGAAGGTAGACAAAAATGCTGGAGAAACTCAGCGGGTGCCAAGGAGGAGGCCCAGGATAGAAAGGTCAGATTCGGAATGGGAGGGGGAGTTGAAGTGCTGAGCCACAGGGAGATCAGGTTGGTTAATGTGGACCGAGTGGTGTTCAGCTAAACGATCGCCAAGCTTATGCTTAGTCTCACCGATGTAGATCAGCTGACATCTAGAACAGTGGATGCAATAGATGAGGTTGGAGGAGGTGCAGGTGAACCTCTGTCGCACCTGGAAAGACTGCTTGAATCCTTGAATGGAGTCGAGGGGGGAGGTAAAGCAACACGTGTAGCTTCTCCCGCGGTTGCAAGGGAAAGTGCCCGGGGAGGGGGTGGTGCGGGTGGGAAGGGAAGAATTGACCAGAGAGTTAGAGAGGGATCTGTCTTTGCGGAAAGCAGACAGGGGGGGAGATGGGAAGATGTGGCGAGTGGTGGAGTCGCGTTGGAGGTGGCGAAAATGACGGAGGACTATTTGCTGTGTGTGACGGCTAGTGGGGTGGAAGGCGAGGACTAGGGGGACTCTGCCCTTGTTCCGAGTGGGGGGGATGGGGAGAGAGAGCAGTGTTGCGGGGTATTGAAGAGACCCAGGTGAGAGCCTCATCTATGGTAGTGGAGGGAACCCCATTCCATGAAGAATTAGGACATTTCCGATGCCCTGATGTGGAACACCTCATCCTGGGAGCAGATGCGGCGTAGACGGAGGAATTAGGAGTAGGGGATGGAGTCCTTATAGACCACAGGGTGGGAAGAAGTGTAGTCTAGATATCCATTGGAGTCAGTGGGTTTATAGTGGATGTCGGTCAAAAGTCGATCATCTGCGATGGAGATCGTGAGGTCAAGAAATGGTAGGGACGTGTCGGAAATGGTCCAGGTGTATTTGAGTGCCGGATGGAAGTTAGAGGCGAAGTTGATGAAGTTAGTGAGTTGTGTGTGGGTGCAGGAAGTAGCACCAATGCAATCGTCGATGTAGCGGAGTTAGAGGTCGGGGATGGAACGTCTCGAACATGGATTGTTCGATGTACCCTGCAAAGAGACAGGCATAGCAGGGGCCCATGCGCGAGCCCATAGCTACGCCTTGTGTTTGTAGGAAATGGGAGGATTAAACAAAAAGTTGTTGAGGGTAAGGACCAACTCCGTTATGCGGAGGAGAGTATCAGTGGATGGGTATTGGTTGGTTCTCCGGTCGAGGAAGAACCGGAGGGCTTTGAGACCATCCTGGTGGGCGATGGAGGTGTAGAGTGACTGGACGTCCATGGTGAGGATGAGGGGATGGGGGTCTAGAGAATGGAGTGCCCGGAGACGACAGAGAGTGTCTGAGGTGTTTTGAACATAGGTTGGGAGGGATTTAACCGGGGGGGGGGGGGGGGGGGGAATAGGATGGAGTCGAGGTATGTGGAAATAAGTTTGGTAGGGCAAGAACAGGCAGAGACAATGGGTCTACCAGGGCAGTCAGGTTTGTGGATTTTGGGGAGAAGGTAAAATCGGGCCGTGCAGGGCTGGGGAACAATGAGGTTGGAGGCTTGGGAGGGCAGGGAGCCGGAGTTGATGAAATCAGTGATGGTGCTAGAAATAGTGGCCTGGTGCTCATCAGTGGGGTCATGGTCCAGTGATAAGTAGGAGGAGGTGTCCGAGAGTTGGCGCATCGCCTCAGCTTTGTAGCAATCAGCACAGTCAGGAGGGATGGTGAACACACGGCAGGAATTGGGGTTGGGGCCGGAGGAAGGCAGGTAAGTTCTCCATAGATCTGGTTTCTTTTAGCAACAAAATATATATTTGTCACAGAAGGAAGTTCATGATAGTTCACTAAATTAATTCCTGAGCTGGAAGAGGAACAATTGGGCAGGCTAGCCCTATACTCTAGAATATTGAAGAATGAGAAATGATCTCATTGAAGAATACAAATTCTTCTGCATAACATGGATGATGTTAATAAGTACATAGGTTTTAGGAGCAGAATTAGGCCATTCTGCCAATAAAGTCTACTCCACCATTCTACTATGGCGGATCTATCTTTCCCTCTCAACCCCATTCTACTGCCTTCTCCCCATATCCCATGACACCTTAATCTCTGCTTAAAAATATCCATTGACTTGGCCTCCACTGCCGTCTGTGGCAATGAATTCCACAGATTCACCACCCTCCTCATCTCCTTTCTAAAGGTACGTCCTTTTATTCTGAGGCTAAGGCCTCTGGTCCTAGACTCTTCCGCTAGTACAAACAGTCTCTCTACATTCACTAAATCCAGGCCTTTTCACTATTCCCCAGTTTTCACCCACTATTCACCCAATTTTCCTTGACTAGAGTTCATTTGTTTATTTTATCATCACATGTACACCGAGGTACAGTGAAAAGCATTTTGTTGCATGCTAACCAGTCAGCAAAAAGATAAAACATGATTTCAATTGAGCCATTTACAGTATATAGATACATAATAAGGGTATAATGTTTAGTGCAAGGTAAAGCCAGCAAAGTCTGATCAAGGATAGTCCGAAGCTCACCAATGAGGTAAATAATAGTTCAGTACCGCATGTGGTAATATGTGGTAGTATGATTCAGTTGCCTTATAACAGCTGGGAAGAAACGGTCCCTGAATCTGGAGATCTGAGTTGATAATGCTGCTGTCCTTGCCAAGGCAGCATCAGGTATAAATGGAGTCAATAGAAGGGAGGTTGGTTTGTGTGATGGTCCTGGCTGCGTCCATAATTGCTGCAATTTCTTGCGGTCCTGGATGGATCTGTTCCTAAACCAAGCTGTGATGCATCCTGATTCTGTGATTCTAGAAGTTGGCGAGAGTTGTAAGGGGACATGCCAAACTTTCTAAACCATCTAAGGAAGTAGACGTGCCTTACAGTTCATTGATATCAAAGGCTGTTTAACAGTTTTTAATTATCTCTACAATTCGTAATCATAAAAATAAATCTCAAATGGATTTACACTATTTCAAATGAGTAATGTTTACCTAATAAGACATTTAAATGATTTAAATTGCTCAAATGTTAAGATAAAATAAATAAAAACAATGCAGTTGGCTTTTCAAATGCCACGAATGGCTGGTGTAAAGCTGTGACCCAGTTATAACCTGCATCTGGTCCCACAGCTCAAAACATTTTGACCTCCGTCTCATCTCCGATTTATATGCAGAGGCGCATAAATTAAAGGTGAGCTGACACAAGAACAACAGTTCTCTGCTGAACCAATGGCAAATGGTGAACATAGTTATACAAATTAGAGTCAAGTATTCTGATTCTTCCAATGAATTTTGAACAAGTGAAACAACATGGCAGGATCTGAGCTACTAAACCAACCTATCTCATAAACTGCAAGTGTAGAAAAACTAACTCACACCAGTATAATTTCACACAAGCTTTAAAGAATATATTTGAAAAGAAATGAAACTGGTGCTCAGATCACGTCATTGCTTTTAGCTTCCTCAGAACATCTAAGTTACAGTTTAAAAGGATTCTTTGGAAGAGAGACCTGTTGGAAATTGTGTCATAATGTATGCGACTGTTTGTGACCAATAGACTAAGGTAATTTTCTTTATTACTATGCAACTTTTATGGCAATGTGCATCCAAACGTATACTGCAAAGAAATGCATCCATTTATTCTCATTGTGGTGTCTTAAAATAAAGTATTTTATATAATACAATAAAGTCAACGGCAGCTTAAAGCCATGTCCAACAATAAGTGCCCAAAGAATAATTGATGGCCAGACCTGAGATCAGCCCAGACCACACTGATGCTCATTATACTTTAAAAAAATACAAAAAGTGTTGGAATAACTCATCGGGTAGACAGCAACTCTGGAGAACATGGATAGGTGACATTTCAGATCCTTGTTTCGTCATTTCACAGTTCACTGATATCAAAAGCTTTATAGCAGTTTTTAATTGTTTCTAAGATTCTGAAACATGAAGAAAACTTAAAAGGATTTAAATATTTCAAATAAATAAAATGTACTTAACAGCAAATTTAAATTGGTTAAATATTAAGATTACATAAAGGATACAAACAATGCAGCTGGCTTTTCAAATGTCACCCAGGACTGGGTAAAGGTAAGTCACCCAGTTAGAAAGTTCATCTGGCCCCACAGCGAGTTAGTTTAATATGGATCTTGTACAAATAATCCACACAACAATACCACAGGAGAATGGGGTTGAGAGGGAAAGATAGATCAACCATAATTGAATGGCGGAGTAAACTTGATGGGCTGAATGGCCTAATTCTGCTCCTATCACTTGTGAATTTATGAACATGAATACAGATGTTATTATTCACAAAATTGGAGCCTTTGAGCAGACTGACAGGGAAAAAGTTGGCCTTGAAATTACAGTAGTCTTTTGTCTAAAGGAGGTACAAGTGAGCAACTGACCACACAAGGGGACAAATATATAGTTCCAAATTTGGGTTGTATTTCAAACAATTACTGTTAATAATTCAAGAATTCATGCAATTTAAGAACATATATATAATACCCTAGTATTCTTGAAAAAATATCTTCAAAATTTAGCTTCCATTTCCTTTTCAGAACACCAAGACGCCACTCCTGAATGTGGCAACACAATTGGATAGGGTGGTAAAGAGTGGCATATGGCATGCTTTTCTGCATTGATTAGGCCATTGAATTTAATAGTTAGCAAGTCTTGTGCAGCAGTAAAAAAAAAACTATAGTCAGGTCATATTTGGTCACCACACTGTAGGAATGGTGCAAAATCTTTGGAAGGTATGCATAAGATGTTCACTAGGCTATTGCCTGTATTGGCGTGTATCAATTGTAAGGAGAAACTGGACAAAATTAGATTAATTCCTCTGGATTATCAGACATTATCAGGAAAAAATATGATAGGTATATAAAATAATATCAGGCCTAAATTGGCTAGATAGACTTTTTCATTCCCAGGATGTAAAATTCAAAATACTAGAGGCCATATGCAGTGCCCTCCATAATGTTTGGGACAAAGACCCATCATTTATTTATTTGCCTCTGTACTCCACAATTTGAGATTTGTAATAGAAAAAATCCACAAAGTTTTTCTCCCCCTTTGGTGCGCCACAGTTTCCTGGCAGAATGCCAGCCACAGTAGTGGGAGCTATGCAGTCTGCTGATTATACTGCTCGCAGTTCCAAAACACGCAGAAACCTTTAAAATAAATCTCTGCAGCATCAAAGCGATACTCAAGGATGTTTAAATGCAATGCCGTACCTCCTCCAAATTGCAAAAAGATGATAAAACTCACTAGTTTTTCTGTTTGGACGGGAGCTCCGCAACACCACACACCTCCTCGCGTAACCAGCTTGGAGGGGATGATGGTATTGAAAGCTGAGCTGTAGTCTATAAACAACAACCTGACATAAGTGTTTTTATTGTCCAAGAGGTCCAGTGCGGAGTGGAGAGCCAGTGAGATTGTATCCTCCGTTGACCTGTTGTGACGGAAGACAAACTGTGGTGGGTCGAGGTTCCTGTTGAGATAGGAGTTTGATCTCCACCATAACCAACCTCTCAAAGCACTTCATCACCACAGACCTTAGTGCCACTGGTCAATAGTCGTTGAGACACGTGACCTTACTCTTCTTTTGTATTATTGATGCCCTATTACAGCAGGTGGGAACCTCAGACCTCAGTAGTGACAGGTTGAAAATGTTCGCAAAAACCCCAGCCAGGTTGTCTGCACAGGTTTTGAGAACTCGACCGGGTATACCATCAGGTCGGGCGCTTTCCGAGGGTTCACCCCCCCCCCGAAGGATCTTCTGACGTCAGCCTCTGTGACTGTGACTGTAATACCATCAGGGCGTATGGGGGCTCAGGAAGGCACATCAATATTCTCCCTATGAAAGCGTGCGTAGAACATTGAGCTTGTCATGGAATGATGCTTAGCTGTCGCTCGAGCTGCCTCCTGGTTTTAACCTTGTAGGAGGTGATGGCATTCAAACCCTGCCACAATTTGAGCGGAAGTCCCTTTTGGCCTTTTTGTGATGGCCTTGTCAAGGTCATATCTGGACTTCTTATAGGACCTCTACCTCACCAAACTGAATGCCTGGGATCTAGTCTTCAGAAGAATGCGGATCTCCTGGTTCATTCAAGGCTTCTGGTTAGGAAACACTAGGGTCAACATGATGCTTTACTATACTCCATACTGTCCAAAATCAATTATTGGATCCTGTATCCAGTTCTACTTGCTGACTCTGGGCACCTGCTCCATAGCAGGAAAATTCACCCTTTTGTTGCATTGCTGCGAAATCCTGGCTTTACAAATTCATTGATACATAACATTTAACAGTTACATTTCTAGATAAGGTTTTATATTACATAATGGCGAACCAATTTCCAAGAAATAAAACAACAACAAAATCTGCAGAAAGTGGAGTGATAAAAAAAATAAATGACTTCTAACAGGTTTTTTTTCCACAAATTCCTGAGGGCTAATGTAAAGGACCAATGTTCATTTTGTATCCTGGACCTATATTTCATTAATGAATGTGTACTTTTCATTAGTGGATTGTTTTGAATTATAGGATCATCATTGTATAGAAAGATTGATTTGTGAATACCAAGTTATTATTTCTTATATATCACTTCTTAGAGAGAATCCTCCATAGTTAAATCTGCCATGATTGTCTGAACCTAAAAAAAAAATGATTACAGTATTGTAGACAGACAGATTGTCAAATATAAAATGTAACAAAAAATAAAATGGTTTGTAAGTTAATAAGTTTGTGTACTGGTATATTAAAGGTTTTTATTAAACTTTATTTAAAAGCACCATTTTATTATGTTTTCAAAATAAGAACCTAGAAATGTTACCCCTTCATCTCACAAATATGTTGGCATAAAGTAGACACTACAGATTGTTGATGCTAGAAGCTGAAGCAAAGAAACAAACTGCTGATTGAGAACTCAGCAGGGTGGTGCAGCGGTAGAGTTGCTGCCTTACAGCGCCAGAAACGCGGGTTTGATCCTGACCACGGGCGCTTTCTATACAGAGTGTGTACGTTCTACCCCACGATCGGCATGAGTTTTTTCCGCTTTCCTCCCACAGTCCAAAGATGTACAGGTTTGTAGGTTAATTGGCTTAAGTAAAAATTGTTAATTGTCCCTAGTGTTTGTTGGATAGTGTTAGTGTGCGGGGATCGTTGGTCGGCGTGGACTTGGTGAGCCGAAGCGACTGTTTCCATGCTGTATCTCTAAACGAAACCAACCTCAGTGGGTCCGTCCGGGGGGAGGATGGAGGGTGGGGGGAGGAATTGAAGATGTTTCCGATTAAGGCTTTGAATCAGTCGTGAGAATGAAGAGGGAGGATAGCCTGTATAAAAAGAAGAGGGGGAGGGGGTGAAACAGGTACTAATAGATGATGGATGTACCGAGGAGGGCTAAAGTCTGACTGGCACATGAAGGCACATCGGAGAAGAGAGGTGGAGTTGGGGGACAGATATAAATGGATGATTAGCAGAAATACAAAGACTACCAGAGCTGGAATCTGATAACTAAGAAGGATAATGATGGGACCCATTAGAGGAGATGTGGAGGACAGATGGAATCGGATGGGATTGGGGATATGTTTAGGAACGATCTGCAGATGCTGGTTTCAACCGAAGATAGATACAATAAGCTGGAGTAACTCTTCAGAAGGGTTCCTGCTGTTGGGGGTCGAGAACCAGGGGTCACTGTTTAAGAAGAAGGGGTAGGCCATTTAGGACTGAGATGAGGAAAAACCTTTTCACCCAGAGAGTTGAGAATCTGTGGAATTCTCTGCCAATTGACTGGATGTTTTCAGGAGAGAATTATATTTAGTTCTTTGGGCTAAAGGAATCAAGGGATATGGGGAAAAAGCAGGAAAGGGGTACTGATTTTAGATGATCAGCCATGATCATATTAAACATAGAAAACATAGAAATTAGGTGCAGGAGTAGGCCATTCAGCCCTTCGAGCCTGCACCGCCATTCAATATGATCATGGCTGATCATCCAACTCAGTATCCCGTACCTGCCTTCTCTCCATACCCTCTGATCCCCTTAGCCACAAGGGCCACATCCAACTCACTCTTAAATATAGCCAATGAACTGGCCTCAACTACCCTCTGTGGCAGAGAGTTCCAGAGACTCACCACTCTCTGTGTGAAGAAAGTCTTTCTCATCTCGGTCTTAAAGGATTTCCCCCTTATCCTTAAGCTGTGACCCCTTGTCCTGGACTTCCCCAACATCGGGAACAATCTTCCTGCATCTAGCCTGTCCAACCCCTTAAGAATTTTGTAAGTTTCTATAAGATCCCCTCTTAATCTCCTAAATTCCAGAGAGTATAAACCGAGTCTATCCAGTCTTTCTTCATAAGACAGTCCTGACATCCCAGGAATCAGTCTGGTGAACCTTCTCTGCACTCCCTCTATGGCAATAATGTCCTTCCTCAGATTTGGAGACCAAAAACTGCACGCAATACTCCAGGTGTGGTCTCACCAACACCCTGTACAACTGAAGTAGAACCTCCCTGCTCCTGTACTCAAATCCTTTTGCTATGAAAGCTAACATACCATTCGCTTTTTTCACTGCCTGCTGCACCTGCATGCCTACTTTCAATGACTGGTGTACCATGACACCAGGTCTCGCTGCATCTCCCCTTTTCCTAATCGGCCACCATTTAAATAATAGTCTGCTTTCCTGTTTTTGCCACCAAAGTGGATAACCTCACATTTATCCACATTATACTGCATCTGCCAAAACATTTGCCCACTCACCCAGCCTATCCAAGTCACCTTGCAGTCTCCTAGCATCCTCCTCACAGCAAACACTGCCCCAGCTTAGTGTCATCCGCAAACTTGGAGATATTGCCTTCAATTCCCTCATCCAGATCATTAATATATATTGTAAATAGCTGGGGTCCCAGCACTGAGCCCTGCGGTACCCCACTAGTTACTGCCTGCCATTGTGAAAAGGACCCGTTTACTCCTACTCTTTGCTTCCTGTTTGCCAGCCAGTTCTCTATCCACATCAATACTGAACCCCTAATACCGTATGCTTTAAGTTTGTATACTAATCTCTTATGTGGGACCTTGTCGAAAGCCTTCTGGAAGTCCAGATATACCACATCCACTGGTTCTCCCTTATCCACGCTACTAGTTACATCCTCGAAAAATTCCACAAGATTCGTCAGACATGATTTACCTTTTGCAAATCCATGCTGACTTTGTCCAATGATTTCACCACTTTCCAAATGTGCTGCTATCCCATCTTTAATAACTGACTCTAGCAGTTTCCCCACTACCGATGTTAGACTAACTGGTCTGTAATTCCCCGTTTTCTCTCTCCCTCCCTTCTTAAAAAGAGGGGTTACATTTGCTACCCGCCAATCCTCAGGAACTACTCCAGAATCTAAAGAGTTTTGAAAGATTATCACTAATGCATCCACTATTTCCTGAGCTACTTCCTTAAGTACTCTGGGATGCAGCCTATCTGGCCCTGGGGATTTATCGGCCTTTAATCTATTCAATTTACCCAACACCACTTCCCGACTGACCTGGATTTCACTCAATTCCTCCTTTGACCCACAGTCCCCTGCTATTTCAGGCAGATTATTTATGTCTTCCTTAGTGAAGACGGAACCAAAGTAGTTATTCAATTGGTCCGCCATATCCTTGTTCCCCATGAATCAACTCACCTGTTTCTGACTGCAAGGGACCTACATTTGTTTTAACTAACCTCTTTCTCTTCACATATCTATAAAAACTTTTGCAGTCAGTTTTTATGTTCCCTGCCAGTTTTCTTTCATAATCTATTTTTCCTTTCCTAATTAAGCCCTTTGTCCTCCTCTGCTGGTCTCTGAATTTCTCCCAGTCCTCTGGTATGTTGCTTTTTCTGGCTACTTTGTACGCATCATCCTTTGCTTTGATACTATCCCTGATTTCCCTTGTTATCCACGGATGCACTACCATCCCCGATTTATTCTTTTGCCAAACTGGGATGAACAATTTTTGTAGTTCATCCATGCAGTCTTTAAATGTCTTCCATTGTATATCCACCGTCAACCCTTTTAGAATTAATTGCCAGTCAATCTTGGCCAATTCACGTCTCATACCCTCAAAGTTACCTTTCTTTAAGTTCAGAACCATTGTTTCTGAATTAACAATGTCACTCTCCATCCTAATGGAGAACTCAACCATATTATGGTCACTCTTGCCCAAGGGGGCACGTACAACAAGACGGCTAATTACCCCTTCCTCATTACTCAAAACCCAGTCTAAAATAGCCTGCTCTCTCGTTGGTTCCTCTACATGTTTGATTTAGATAACTATCCTGCATACATTCCAAAAAATCCTCTTCCTCAGCACCCCTGCCAATTTGATTAACCCAATCTATATGTAGATTGAAGTCACCCATTATAACTGTTTTGCCTTTGTCGCACGCATTTCTAATTTCCTCTTTGATACCATCCCAACTTCTCTGCTACTGTTAGGTGGCCTGTACACAACACCCACCAGCGTTTTCTGCCCCTTAGTGTTTTGTAGCTCTACCCATACCGATTCCACATCCTCCAAGCTAATGTCCTTCCTTTCCATTGCTTTAATCTCCTCTCTAACCAGCAACGCTACTCCACCTCCTTTTCCTTTCTCTCTATCCCTCCTGAATATTGAATATCCCTGGATGTTCAGCTCCCAGCCTACGTCACCCTGGAGCCATGTCTCCGTGATCCCAACTATATCATAATCATTAATATCTATCTGCACGTTCAACTCGTCCACCTTATTACGAATACTCCTTGCATTGAGACACAAAGCCTTCAGGCTTGTCTTTACAACGCATTTACCCCTTATACAATTTTGCTGAAAAGTGGCCCTTTTTGATTTTAGCCCTGGTTTTGTCTGCCTGCCACTTTTACCTTTCACCTTGCTACCTAATGCTTCTACCCTCATTTTACACCCTCCTGCCTCTCTGCTCTTGTACCCATCCCCCTGCCACATTAGTTTAAATCCTCCCCGATGGATATTGAATGGTAGTGCTGGCTCGAAGGGCCGAATAGCCTACTCTTGCACCTATTTTTCTATGTCTCGACCCGAAATGTCACCCATTCCTTCTCTCCAGAGATGCTGCCTGTCCCGCTGAGTTACTCCAGCTTTTTGTGTTTGTGGGAGAGGGGATATAGCGGGTGCATTGTGTGGGTAGTAGGTGGATGGAACCATGAGGGAGAGAGAATAAAAATGGTTGATGGATGCTGGAACAAGGGACAACAATGGTAGTACAGGAGATGGATCAGAAAGAGAGAGGGGAGAACACATGACATAAAGATTACTTGAAATTGGAAAATAAAATGTTCATACAAGCGGGTTGTAGACTGGCCAGGTGTAATATGGAATCGTGTTTATCAAGCTGCATTAGGCCTTAACCTGGCAGGGGAGAACGCTGAATATGGCCAGGTTAGTGTGGGAATTGGAAGGAGTCTGAAATGGCAAGCAACTGGGTGTATGGAATGGCCATTGAGGACATAGCTCAGGTACTTTGCAAATTGTCATCTAGTCTGCATTCTGTCTCACTGATGTAAAGAGAGCCACATAAGGAGCACCAAATGCAGTAGATGAGGATGGAGGAAATGCACATGAATCTTTGCCTCACCTGGAAAGGCTGTTTAGATCTCCTGGTAGTGATGAGGGAGGCAGTATAAGAATAAGCTACCCACCTACGATTGCCAAGGACCAGGAAGGGATGAGAAGGGATGGATGAGTGGAGTCACAGTCATAGTGTGGAAACAGGTCCTCTGGCCCTACTTGCCCACAACGACCAACATGTCCCATCTACAACAGTCCCACCTGTCTGCATTTGCCCCATATCTCTCTAAACCTGTCCTATCCATGTAGATGTCTAAATGTTTCTTAAATATTACCTGTAGACAGTTACAGAAGTAATGGTCCCTGGGGAAGCCAGAAAGAGTTGGGGAGGGGAATTGGTGGATGCAACCAAGTGGATGAAGATGGAAAAAACTATGTGCTGTATGCAGAGGCTAGTGGAGTGAAAGGTAAGGAATTGCCAAACACTATCTCTGTCCTGTTGCAGGGGAGATGAGGTGGTGAGAGAATAATTCTGAGCAACATAGAAAACAGAGGAAATACGAGAGCAGATTCCATTAGCCAATGCGATCCCCTAAATGGGAAGTCATGCTTCTGAAAAATAACATTTCACATGTCCTCGAATGAAATGCCTCATTTTGAGAGCAAATGGTGCAACTCAGAGAAAGGGAAGGCATCCCCTTATAAGTGATAGGGTGTGAAGAGGTGTATTCTAGGTATGTGTGGGAATTAGTGAGCTGATAAATGTCAGTGGATAGTCATAGATTGAGATAGAAATCTAGAAAATGGAGGAAATGGTCCAAATAAATTTACAAATGAGATAGAAATTCATAGTGAAGCAGATAAAATTGCCCTGATCTACCTGGTATTGTATTGTAGCAGGAAGTAGCACCAATGCATTTGGTGCTACTTCATGGAGAAAAAGATGAGGAGTGGTACCATGGAAGGTTTATAGCAAGGACTGTTCCACACTGCCAACAAAATGACAGATGCTATTAGAATCCATGAAACTGCCATGACTACACATTTGAACTTTATAAAGTGAAAGAATAATGTGAGTGTTGGCATGGACAAACTTTTTGTATCAAACACTGTTTGGTAAAGTCTTGCAGAGACAAATAAGCAAATCTTAACTCCAAATCTAAGTAAACATGAGCTGCGGGAAAGAGTTTTAATGTGGAAAATAAAAATAATGTGTTCCTTTAAAAATAATTCTTTCTCCGAGAGAAAATGTACCAGGGTGAGGGATATTTACAGCAGGAGAGTTATGGGCTGTGGAAGGGTTGTTGGGTGGTGAGGGGAAAAAGGAAAATAATTCAGTGGGTAGGCGTGCAAATAAGAATGCCAAAGCTAGACAAATATTGGCAGCACTTGCAATCAATAAGAGTGAATGTTTTCCTTAGGTGGATGCAAATGGTGGGGTTGGAGATTGTCGTTATAGTTGTGAGACCAATCCAATTCAGTGAAGAGACAGATGCAGCAAGAAAGATGACAAAAAGGGAATGAAGCTGGTACTCTGTGGGAATTACTCCTTGAAGTTAACAAATATTGTTGAAAAAATAGTAAATTTATGGAATGTATAATTTTCACCTCCTCTTACCTGCTAGTTACCTTAGCTAATTATTTGATCAGTATTCCACAAATTGAGGTTCATATTATAATCCCTCTCCCCAATTGTGTATATTAAGGAATCAAGGAATATGTGTTTAGTACAGAAAAGTGGCACTGGGACAAAAGAAAATCGTATATTATCTTATGTATTCATAGAGCAGACGCAAGGAATTGTATGACCTACTTTTGTTTTCAACTAAAAGTAAAAGCCAATCTGCTGGAGGAACTCAACGGCTCAGGCAGCAACTGTGAGGGAAATGAACAGTTGACATTTTGGGTTGAAATGTTGACTGTACATTTCCCTTCACAAATGCCGCCTGAGCCTCAGAGTTCTCCAGTAGTTTGATTTTTGCTCAAGATTACAGATCTGTAGTGTCTTATGTCTTCCGTTTCTATTTCTAATGGTCTTATGTTAATATAAAAATGGGAATTAACTATACAAACCATAATAATTTGATCCTGTGTTCATTTTCTTGGCAAGTTTTATCAAGCAATGTATTTCCTTGTTTCTCCTTGATAGCCATAGAACATATAACATAAAACATCATAATAAAAGGCACAAAGTGCTGGAGTAACTCAGGTGGTCAGCAACATCTCTGGTGAACATGGAACTGTTCTGTTGTATTGTTTTGTTGTTTTTACACAATCCACAGGCATTGCCACTTTCATTTTACTGCACATCTTGCATGTGTATGTGACAAATAAAGTTGACTTGACTTGACTTGGATAGGTGACTTTTTGGATCGGGACCCTTCTTCAGCCTGATAAAGGCTCCTGACTTGAAATGTCTCCTATCTATATTCTTCAATGAGGCTGACTTAGCCATTGAGTTACTCAAGTACTTTGTATCTTTTTTTTTGTAAACCAGCATCTTTATTTATTCTTGTCTCTAAATAACACATTATGTTCCATAACTTAACCGTGATTAAGAGTTATCAAGCAAAGACTCATTTTTATTTCCAAAAAACAAATAAACTGGAAAAACATTAAGTTGTCACGTTTTTAAAATGGATAAAGAACTAACAAACTGTTCATTAGCAAGCAGAGAATTGTGAGAGTTTCCGGCCTAGACATAGGCAGGACGGCAAATCATGGTCAAAGTAAAATTGAAAGTGACATTATTGATATTATTTATTATATAATTTGATTTTATTACTGTACGACTTTAGGAAATTGTTTCTATAGAGGCATTTCACTGAAATCTATCACGTTTACAAAACTGACACAAGCCAGGTAAATATAATCAATTTGAACACTTGCAAGGGCAACAAGAGTGAAATATTGCTCCGTGGTTGGATGTAAACCGTCGTGGGGCCGCAGTGATAATTGTGAGGCCAATCCAAACCTTGCCATGAAGATGAGAAAGCGTGGAGTGCAGCTCCCTGCCTTTGGTCCAACCCCCTGAGCTCCCGCATCATCAGCACCAGCATCCTCGCACACTCGGCCCTTCTCCCGCCGCACAGTCACATCGCAAAACACAAGGAGCCGCGCCACCACCCCGCTCACCTCTTTTTTCTTCTGTCCGCCTCCTAATTGAACGCAGAGCAGGAGGAGCAGCCAGGAGCCGGCCGTTACCAGGGGCAGCGGTGCCAACCTCCGGCTCGACGCCATTCCGATAACGGGGGGGGGCAACGTCGGCCTCGCATCCCATTGGCTTAGGCGCTGGCGACGCAACGGTTTCTGGAAGGTGTAGTCCGAGCTGCACTTTAACGTTGGGAGAAGGGAGCGTCGAACTACATTACCCAGAATGCTGTGGGCGCACCGAGGCTCGACCCTGGGAAAATATCTGCTAGTTGGTGGCCCGTGCCGCGAAATACATCTGCACTGAATGGTTGCACGGAGAAGCACCTTGACAGCAGCTCTGTTGAAATCCATCCTTAAACTTGCCGAATGTCAATGACAATTTTTAAGGTACTTTTTTTATTAGAAACACCTACTGCTGAAACTTTGTTGAAAACCATTTAGGATTTTTAAAAACAATCATTGGCATATGTCATACCGACACCAACCAAACACAACAGACGACAAGTTACAAAATTTTGAGATTTTAAAAATCAAGTCTGCAATTTACCCCATCAGATAAAGCATAAAAATAAGTTTAATTTGACACCTAATTCACTTTCATATCTTCAGTATTAAAAATGTTATAGCCATTTTCATACTCGGAAATTAGCATCTTGTTCCCTATTGCTTTTCCATTGACTTAACTCAAAAGCGGTGATCAAGGACAGTCCAAAGCCCATAACTTTCTTAAAAATTAAGAGAACTGAATGACATTTTCAGTTATTATAGGTTGAAGCATTCTGAAACAAATTTGAAACAATCTTACTTGGATGACCTGAAATTAAAGCATATAATTAGTTAGTTACCTAATTGTGGCTAATTACAATTACAGTTTTGTAACATACCTATGTCATACCGACACTAACCAAACACAACAGACTACAAGCGAAGTACATCTGGGTGTTTATTTACTAAATCTCCTTCCTTTTGAAACGATTTTGATACATATGTGATTTGCCTCTATTAATTACATTTGGTACCAATTAGAAGAAGGGTCTCGACCCAAAACGTCACACATTCCTTCACTCCAGAGATGCTGCCTGTCAATATGGGAATTATAGAGGAGTTAAAATGGTTACCTCGGGGATCCAATGCATCAGCAGACCCAGCACAAGTGTTTTGTGAAACAGTCACCAAGTTTACACTTGGTCCAGCAGATGCAAAGGAGGCCACATCGGAAACACCAGATGCACTCGATGAGGTTAGAGGAGACTTCTGTCTCACCTATAAGTATTGCTGGGTCTCAGGATGGAGGTGAGGGAGAAGGTATAGAGACAGATGTTACAGCTCCTGTGGTTGCAGGGGAAGGTACCTGTGGAGGGAGTGGTTTGGTTGGGAAGGAAAGATTGAGCCAAGGATTTGCGGAGGGATTGGTCTCTGCGGAAGGCAGATTCGGGTGAAGGATGGGAAGATGTGACTGGTGGTGGGATCATGTTTGAGGAGACAGAAATGTTGAACGATGATATGTCGGAAGCGGAGGGTGGTGGAGTGAAAGATAAGGACTTGGGGGTTTCTATCCTTGTTCCAACTGGAGGGAGGGAAGGAGAGTGCGAGCAAAACTTCTGGACACAAAGGAAATGCGGGTGAGGGATCCATCTATGAAAGCAGGGAGAAAACGCTGCTGTCATGATTATTACAGAAAGGAGACATCTCAGATGTCCTATAATGGAAAGCCTCATCTTGGTAGCAGATGAGGCAGACAGAGAAATTGATGGGAGGACAATTCAGAAGACTGATAAAAGAGGGGGGGAGGGGAGTCTGATGATGCATGATTTCAAGCTTCTGTACCTTGTACCAGATGAGAGCTGGGAAACATAGAAACATAGAAAATAGGTGCAGGAGTAGGCCATTCGGCCCTTCGAGCCTGCACCGCCATTCAATATGATCATGGCTGATCATCCAACTCAGTATCCAGCATCTGCCTTCTCTCCAAACCCCCTGATCCCTTTAGCCACAAGGGCCACATCTAACTCCCTCTTAAATATAGCCAATGAACTGGCCTCAACTACCTTCCGTGGCAGAGAATTCCACAGATTCACCGCTTTTTGTGTGAAAAATGTTTTTCTCATCTCGGTCCTAAAAGACTTCCCCCTTATCCTTGAACTGTGACCCCTTGTTCTGGACTCCCCCAACATCGGCAACAATCTTCCTGCATCTAGCCTGGCCAACCCCTTAAGAATTTTGTAAGTTTCTATAAGATTCCCCCCCAAAATCTTCTAAATTGTAGTGAGTACAAGCCGAGTCTATCCAGTCTTTCTTCATATGAAAGTCCTGCCATCCCAGGATTCAGTCTGGTGAACCTTTTCTGTACTCCCTCTATAGCATGAATGTCTTTCCTCAGATTAGGAGACCAAAACTATACCCAATACTGCAGGTGTGGTCTCAACAAGGCCCTGTACAACTGCAGTAGGAACTTGGAATTTGGAACTTGGAAAACTTTATTGTCATTCAGACCTTGCAGTCTGAACGAAAGTTTGTTGCCTGCAGTCATACATATAGTAAATAACAAAACACACAATAAACACCAGCACCAGGCACCTCCTCACTTTGGTGGAAGGCAAAAATCTTGTCTTTGTCTCTTCCCTTCTTCCTCTTCCTCTTCCTCTGCGCTGAGGCGACCCGGGCCTCCGATGTTGTGACCGCACCGGGTGATGTAAATAAGTCCCGCGGGTGAACCGCGCTCCGGGGCAGCCGAAGCTGCCGCCCTCCAGTCCAGCGGATGCAGCTGTTGCCGTGGGAGCTCCGGAAAAACAGGTCACCAACCTGTGACCTGCGAGCTCCCGACGATGTCGTCCACTGGGCCCGCAGCCGAACCTCCGAAGTCGCTGCCGCAGCCGCCGCCGCCGCCAGAAAGCCGCCACAGCTGAGTCGGGCCGCCGGAACGCCTGAACCCGCTGCAGCCCCTAGAACCTCCCTGCTCCTAGAAAAGATGGAATTATCGGAGCGGGACAAATCTTTATTTTGGCTGCATTTCTGAGGCAGCATTTTAAAGTCTTATTAAAAACTTTGACAGCATTTTCATCATAACAATCTTGACTGTTTTAAGGTATAAAAAACGGAATATTCATAAATGTATTCCACACTAATCGTCCTAAATAGTTAGTAGTTGTAAAACTTTGCAGTTGAAGAAAATGGTTATAAATCTGTCTCAAAGAGTCTGTGGTAGACAAAAATGCTGGAGTAACTCAGCAGGTGAGGCAGCATCACCTGCTGAGTTTCTCCAGCATTTTTGTCTGCCTTCGATTTTTCCAGCATCTGCAGTTTTTTCTTAAACAAAGAGTCTGTGGAATCTATTATAAAAGGTGGTAAAACTCTCTTGAAAAAGGACAATAGGATTGAAACCCTTCTGACTGATTCAGCAGATTTGCTGCAAACATTTAATTTTCTTGAAAATGCCACAGTGGTATTTAGTGATAAATGATGAGTGATGGAATAAAGAGACCAATTATTGATACTTCACACTGATGAACATCAAAGTATACAGAGTTGGAAAGTACTATAGAGTATTCTGAGGGATAGGTTCAGGCATTTGAATGGGCAAGGGCTGATTAGGGATAGTCAGCATGGTTCTGTACGTGGGAGGTCATCTCTCACAAATCTGATTAATTGTTTTGAAGACGATGTAGCGGCACCTGCTGGACCACCGTTGTGGCTGGAACTTTTTATTGGTTGTGTTGAGATACTTCGTCAGTTTACTTGTTTTGTTAATAAACTCGTTTGAACAATCGACTCTCGTCTCATCCACGAAATTGGTGACCCCGACGCGTCCATCCGAAGATTGGACGACAACATGCAGGATAATTACCTTCCCGCCGCTGCTGCCAATGCCCATCAAAATGCAGACAGCCTAAACCTGTGTTTTGGCCCAATCAGCCTCAGGTGTGGTTTGTTGAGGCGCAGTTTCATCTGCGCCACATCGTCGCGGACAAGACAAGATACTTCCACGTGTTGGGAGCCTTGTCGCAGGAGTCAGCCTCCCGTCTACTGCCTTGTCTTTGGGATCCACCCGCAACCGCTAAGTATGACGGCCTCAAGGCCCTCCTTTTGCACACCTTCGGACTCAGTCGATGGGACCGTGCCGCCTGCATCCTTCACATGGATGGTTTGGGAGATCGGCCACCGTCCGTCCACATGGCCAGGCTGCTCGCACACATGGACGGCCACCGTCCGAACGGGTTCGAACAGGCGTTCCTGGAGCAGATGCCCAACGATATCCGTCTAATGCTCGTCGGCGCGGACTTCAACGATCCCTGGCAGCTCGCGGAGCGGGCTGACGAACTCTGGATGACTAGGCATCAGGATGCCTGCGCCATTCACCACATGCCCACACCAGCGCGCCTTTCGCCTTGGCGGCTCCGCAAAGAGGGCACACTCTCGTGTTTCACCGAAGAACCACAGTAGCATCTCGAGACTGGCGGTAGGCACTGTTGGTGTTACTACCACCACCACTTTGGCGCTGAGGCTCGACGCTGCCGCCATCCCTGCGCGTTTCAGGAAAATGCCTCGAGTATCGCGATCGGCAAAAATGACCCCCTCTCCGGCCGCCTTTTCCTCGTGGACACCGGCGCAATCACCAGCATACTTCCGCCGACCGACCGCGATACTCATGCTAGTAAGAAGGGCCCCGTCCTCTCGACCATTAACGAGAGCGACATATATGAACGTACGGTACACAGACCCTTACCCTCACTTTCGACTCCCGCCCGGACAAGTGGAAATTTATCTTCGCGAATGTTGCCCAGCCGCTCTTGGGAGACGATTTCCTACTCCCTTTCTCACTTGATTTTACGGAGCTCATTATGCCCCGTTTCAGCGGGGCGGCTCCCCGACACGGGGTCGTGCATCACATCCCCACCGAGGGCCCCCCGGTGCATGCCCTGGCGCACCGCCTACCGCTGGACAAGCTGCGCATCGCCGGGATGAATTCCAACTGAAGGAGGACATGGGCATTGTCCAGCGGTCTGACAGCACGTGGGCCTCCACGCTACATATGGTTCCAAAAGCATCTGGGGGGTGGAGATCTTGCGGTGATTACAGGCACCTCAACGCGATAACCATGGTGGACTGTTACCCGGTGCCTCATATCCAGGATTTCTCCGCGCACCTCGAGGGTGCCTCGCTCTTCTTTAAGGTAGACCTAGTCCGGGGTTATAACCAAATCCCCGTCCACCCCGGTGATGTTCCCAAAACCGCCACCTGTTCAACCTGTTCAAATGGCTTTGAATGCCTTTCGGCCCGAAGAACGGCGCGCAGGCGTTCCAACGGCTCATGGACGGCACCTGCCTTTTGATTTCATCGCCCACCTCCGTCTTTTGTTTCAGCGCCTCCGCGAACATGGCCTGGTAATTAACCCGCGAAGTGTCAGTTTGGCCTGAGTTCCATTTCATTCCTGGGACACCGGGTTACCCCGCAGGGTGCTACCCCGCTCCCTGCGATAGTGGAGACCATCCAGCAATTTCCCCGGCCACTCACCGTCAAGGGACTACAGGAGTTCGTTAGCCTGGGGAATTTTTATCACCGTTTCGTGCCGGCGGCTGCTGCTGTCATGCACCCCCTGTACCGGTGCCTGGCGGGCAAACTGCGGGACCTCGTGTGGTCCGCAGAGACGGACGCAGCATTGGAGGGTGCCAAGGCAGCGTTAGCTGATACCACCATGCTGGTGCACCCGCGCGGTTCCGCCCCGACAGCGCTCACCGCGACCACTGGGATGCTGCTGTTGGTGCAGTTCTGGAGAAGTTCGTTGACAGCCGCTGGCAGTCGTTGCCGTTTTTCAGCCGGCAACTGCAGGCTCCAGAGTGCAAATGCAGTGCTTTCCACCGTGAGCTCCTGGAGCTCTACCTGGCCATCAGGCATTTCAGGTATTTCCTCGAGGGCCGCGCATTCACGGACCACAAACTCCTTACTTTCGCCATCAGTAAGATCGTGGTCCGCCCGACAGCAGCGGCACCTTGCCTACATCTCTGAATTCACATCAGATATCCGTCACGTAGCTGGGAAGCTTAACATCGTGGCCGACGCCTTGTCCCGACCCTCCATTTCGGCCCTCGACCAAGGTGTCTACTACGGCAAGCTGGCAGCAGTGTAGCAGGCTGATGCCAGTATGGCGGACTACCGCACCGCCAGCACTGGCCTTCGGCTAGCGGAAGTTCCTTGCGATGCGGCAGGTGTCATGGTCCTGTGCGACATCTCCGCAGAACGTGCCCGCCCAGTCATCCCTGTTAGTTGGAGATGGCGGGTTTTTAACGCGGTCCATGGTTTTGCCCACCATCGTACTGCCGCCCTGTTGGCTGCCAAGTTTGTCTGGCACGGACTCCGTAAGCAGGTGGCTGCCTGGGCCTGTGCCTGCATCCCATGCCAGACCTCCAAAGTCCAACGACACGTATAGCCTCCGGTGCAGGATTTCACTGTCCCTGAGGGCAGTTTCCTGCTCGTGCATGTGGACCTCGTCGGTCCCTCGCCACATTCCCGAGGCGCCACACACTACTCACCATTGTGGACCGTTTCACAGGTGGCCGTAGGCGATTCCACTTTCGGATACCTCCACCGAGGCTTCCGCCTGGGCTATGGTGGCCCACTGGATCGCCCGGTTCGGGGTGCCCTCCGACATCACCACGGACCAAGGGGCCCAGTTCACGTCTTCCTTGTGGTCAGCCCTGGCACAGCTCTACAGCACCCGGCTGCACCAGACAACCGCCTATCGTTGGGTCCCGTTCAAACTTCCAGGCATGGGTCTATGAAGAGCCATTTCGGGTGCTGCGTGCCGGAGTCGCCAAATTCACATTGGACTGGGTGGCCGGCAGGAGTTCACCGCCGTCGGCCGTCTCAAGCCAACCCACGTGGATGTGCACAGCCCAGTGGCCGTTGCACCACCACGACGTAGGGGTCGTCCGCCGGCCGTTTCGCCCGTACTGGGTTCACCTGTTTCTGGCTTTGTTCTGCCGGCCCCAATTGTTACAACCATCCCACTTTCACGGCCCTCACGTCCTCCCGGCCCTGTTTTGCTGGCCCCTGCTGTTACGCCGGGCACGCCTTCGAGAACCATGTGTTTCGGACGTATCATCCGGGTCCCTGCTCGGTTCCGTACCTTGGGTTCTGGGGGGGGCTCTGTAGCAGCACCTGCTGGTGCTCGCAGTAGTTTAAAACTGCGGTCAGGAGCCTCGGACATGTGACTCTGGGGAGGGGTTGTTTTGCGTGCTTTCTGAGCGATGCCCCTTCAATCGCTCTAGACCACCATTATGGCTGGATCTGTTTATTGGTTGTGTTGAGATACTTCATCAGTATACTTGTTTTGTCAATAAACTCGTTTGAACAATCGACTCTCGTCTCATCTGCCAAAACGTGACCAAAAAAGGCCGATGAAGGCGGAGCTGTAGATGTTGTGTACATGGATTTCAGTAAGGCATTCGACAAGGTTCAGCGTGATAGGCTGCTCTGGAAGGTTAGATCGCATGGGATCCAAGGAAAAATAGCTGAATGGATAGCAAATTGGTTTCATGGAAAGAAGCAGAGGGTGATTGTGGAAGGTTGCTTCTCGGACTGGAGGCCTGTGACTATTGGTGTGCCTCAAAGTTCAGTGCTGGGCCCATTACTGTTTGTCATCTACATCAATGATTTGGATGAGAACATACAGGGCAAGATTAGCAAGTTTGCCGATGATACAAAAGTGAGTGGTTTCGCAGATCGTGAAGATGGTTGTGAAAGATTGCAGCAGAATCTGGATCGATTGGCCAGGTGTCTGAGGAATGGTTGATGGAATTTAATACAGAGAAGTGTGAGGTGTTGCATTTTGGGATGTCTAACAAGGGCAGGACCTACACGGTAAATAGTAGGCCTCTGGGTAGTGTTGTAGAGCAAGGGTGATCTAGGAGTGCAGGTGCATGGTTTCTTGAAGGTCGAGTCGCAGGTACATAAGGTGGTCAAAAAGGCTTTTGGCACATTGGCCTTCATCAGTCAGAGTATTGAGTATAAAAGTTGGGAGGTCATGTTGTAGTTGTATACATTGGTGAGACCGCATTTAGAATATTGTGTTCATTTCTGGGCACCATGTTATAGGATAGATATTGTTGTTTATCCTGCCTAAATTGGAGCAGCTATGGTATTAAAATTGAGTGAAGGCTTGTGTGCTGCTGGGCCATTTTGGTCGTTAAATATGCTTTTTGCAGAACTGGGACAAGCTGCTGAATGGTGCCCGTTTTGTCTGTGGCCAAGATAAGAGCTGCAGGGAAAGAATGGGACATCTGCAGCTTCTTACAATAAGGTGTAAATTGCATGGAACTGATTGGGTCACTGCAAACCAGATATACATAGTGTAAATAATGTTGCAAAGCCTTATTTGGATAGTTGTTGATTGGTTGAAATGTTGAGCTTTGCCTGGGTTGTCTGAATCCCAGAGCACATTTTACACAATTCATCTGTGTTAACTTCCATCTTGAAGCTTCGTCAGATACATTGTATTTAGTTACTGTGTTACTGGGTTAGGGAACTGTCCATCATGTACTGTGTTAATCGATATGTGTTATTGGACTGTATAAGGACCACCTCAATGCGGTTCGTCCCCTCATGGTTCGGGGACCTATAAAAGGTAGCTCCCACGAGGTCCGATGTCGATCTTCTGGAAGAACGCTTGGGATTGTGTGACCTTTTGGAGTGTCTCTGCTTACACGAGGCGAGGAGGGCTTGGCTAAGCAGATACATGGATCGAACCCACGGTGGTTAGGTATAGTAGAGGGGAAATGTTGTTGTGTTATCCAAAATAAAGCTTAGTTGCTCAAGTGCTTGATTCAGTATTTTATTGACTGAAACAAGACTGGGGGGGGGGAGCTTAGAACGAGCTATTTACATTGTCAAGCTTGAAAGGGTTCAGAAATGATTTATGAGGATGTGGCCAGGGCTAGAGGGTGCGAGCTATAGGGAGAGGTTGAGTAGGGAGGTTCTCTATTCCTTGGAGTGCAGGAGGATGAGGGGTGATCTAATAGAAGTCATGAGAGGAATAGATCGGGTTGATGCACGCGCTCTTGCCCAGAGTTGGAGAATTGAGAATTGAGGACCAGAGGACGTAGGTTCAATTTGAAGGGGAAAATATTTAATAGGATTCCGAGGGGTAACTTTTTCACACAAAGGTTGGTGGGTGTATGGAACAAGCTGCCAGAGGAGGTAGGAGAGAGTGGTGAATCTCTGGAATTCTCTGCCACAGAAGGTAGTTGAGGTTAGTTAATTGGCTATATTTAAGAGGGAGTTAGATGTGGCCCTTGTGGCTAAAGGGATCAGGGGGTATGGAGAGAAGGCAGGTACAGGATACTGAGTTGGATGATCAGCCATGATCATATTGAATGGTGGTGCAGGCTCGAAGGGCCGAATGGCCTACCCCTGCACCTACTTTCTATGTTTCTATGTAGGTGAGGCTGGGAATATCCCATCGTGTAATTAAGTTAGGTACATTGATAAGACAGGTTTGGAGGGATATGGACCAAGCTCAGGCAGATGGGACTAGTGTAGCTGGGACATGATGGCCGGTGTGGGCAAGTTGAGCCTAAGGGCCTGTTTCCACACTGTATCACTCTGAGTTACTGGTGGGAATATAGAACTCATTTCCTGAAATAGGGACAGAAGCATTACCTCAAAGCGTATTTGAAACGGCCTTGCTATTTTACGTGCCATAACCCAAAAACCTGTGAACCTAGGGTTGTAGGGTTCGTCTGGATAGTTCTTTATTCAGCCAGAATGTAGATTTTGGGGCAAATGCCCTCCATCAGTGCCATAAATATCAATGCCATGAATTAGGCCGATTAAGAACAGATGCCTTCAGATAAATCTCTGAGGTATGCTCTTGTGCACATTCAGAATGACTTACCTGCTAGTTGAAAGCAACTTTGGTTTTTCATACATGCAGACTGTTACAAATTTCCCTGCATGTAGCATGAAATTGTTTCCTTGATGTGGAGAAGATGGTCAGTATAATAATACAGTGGTATGGATTGGACCTGGAATAGTAAAACTATCAGATAATCGATAACCATGAAAAAATAAATAAAACATATGAATAGCATTATAAAGTGGATAGGATGACAGAACAGTAAAATTAATACATTGCTGTGCACCCCAAGGACCCAATGAATAGCCATGAAACCGATTTAGATTATTAAACAAAGTAGCAGACCTTGAATCTTTTCAGTGATTATATTGGAATACAAGGGCCTTTTGTATGCTTTCTTGGAAAATAAAACATCTGCTCTCACAGCCAGAAAGAGGTGATTAATCAATGGCAAAAAAATAAAGTGCTGGTGTAACTCAGCAGGTCGGGTAGTTTCTGTGGACTGAAATGGACAGATGGCATTTTGGGTCTGGACCCTTCAGACTGTTGGAACAGGGCAGACAAAGCTGGAAAAAAGAGGTGGAATTGTGGTAAAGCTTGGCAACTGATGGGTTGATACAGGAGGAGGGGGCAGAGGGGGAGCGGGTGTGTTAATATATTGGTGGTGACAAAAGTTAAAGGTGAAAAAGAGTCAAAAGCATGTTTGATAAGTTAAGAGAACAGGAGGAGGGAGAGATATGCATCGAAGATGAGAGAGGATAAAGGGAGGACAAAAGGGAAATGGGGGACTCTGGATAGGGATGAAAAATAAGCAAAAGGTGAAGAGGAAAGGAATAGGGTGACGATGGTGGTGGGAGAAATGTGTGCACACCTGGGGAAGGAATCTGATTGGGAGTGGAGGGTGGGAGAGGGTTATTATTTGATCATTCAATATTCATAACATTGGGTTGGAGGCCACACTGGCAGTATATGAGGTGCTGTTTTTCCCGTTGTGCTGAACTTTATTGAAATAACATTGAATTCTCCAGTTTCAATTAGCACCCACAACCCTCACCTCTCTTTCTTTCACCCTCTGCACACATTTCCTCAGTCATCCTTCCTTTCCCCCTTCTCTTTATGCTCATTTCCAACCCCTGAGTCCCATATTTACCTCATTCCCAACTCCTTCCTCTCTACTTATTTCCTTCCAGCCATATCCCTCCCGCCTGCTTTACCTTTTGACTCCTCCTCCACCTCCATCATCTGACATTTTTTCTTTCCTTTTCCACCCTCTGTTCTTTGGCAGATGGGTGGTGATAGTGACAATCACCCCTCATCTGTATCAACCCATCATAAGCCTGGCTTTGCCCTACCCCTCCATTCTTTTGTAGGTTTCTTCATCAATCTAAAGAAGGGTCGCAACACAATACGCTTGTCCACTTCCCTCAACAGACGTTTCTTCACCATTTCCTGCCAAGTTCCTTCACCATTTTGATTTTTACTCATGATTCCAGCATCTATAGTTTCTTGTGTCTTGATTGATCAATGGGGTCATTTGCTTGAAATTGTCCCTGTATTGTGGGGAAGAAGAGTTTTAATAAGTTTAAATTTACAATATTATTGTCACATATACCGAGATACAGTAAAATAAAATTTTGCATGTTATCCAATCTGACCAGATAATGCAATACATAAATAGAATCAAGTCAAACTTTAGTACAATAGGTAGAGCAAAGGAGAAGGTACAGAGTGCAGAATATATTTCCAAAATTGTGGTACACAAAGTCCAATGTTTGCATTGGGCTGAAGGTGAATCGGATAGTACCTTAACTTATGATAGGACTGTTCAGAAGCCCGATAAAGGAGGGTAAGATGCTGTTGCTGAGTCTGGTGCTGCACATTTTAAAGTTTCTGTATCTTTGGGCCAACGAGAGTGGGGAGAAGAAGGTCTGACTGGAGTTGGGCAACCACAACCCTATGATTGTGTGCTCCATCATGCTTCCTGAAGTTAATAACTGGCTCAATACCTTGCTGACATTGAGGGAGCGGTTATGTCCTGACACCATGTTACTAATAATTATCACACAAGCCAATTATTATTAGTTGCTACTCCATTTTATTTAATGCAATGCTATGACTGATGACATTTGAGCTTCATCAAATTAATTACTTTGAATGTGTCTTTGGCTATTCAGATTAAACTCACCTAGAGTTTGTTCACTGTCTCCTACTTTAAGCATTTCTCAACACCTATTTGTTTAACTAGGCCATTGGTCATCTGTTCTAATATGTGTCTCTATGTTAAGCATCTCAAATCATGTGTCTCAAGATTAAAAAACCTGCCCAATACTTCTGGCAGGTACTTTGGAACATCTTACTACATTAATGACATTAATATATTCATTCAAAGGAGAACCATGCTTATGCCACCAATTTTCTCATTCTTTCCCTTTTCGACCACAGCATATTTAAAAGGAGATGCATAGAAATCTAAGTATTACACACATCCAGATTAAAAGAGCTCGAGGGCATCTGAATGATTGTCAACCGAAACTTGTTTTTTTTTAATGAAAGGTTATACACTATAGTATCATACATTTGTACCCATGAGAATCACTTGATTGATATGTAAAATCAGAAGGTAGATTAAACTGTGAAAATTGATAGAGTATCTGAATGTTTTGCTAATCAAACCGATGTGAAGTTACAGGAACCCTATATATTTTTCAACAAGCTATTTATTCAAAAGTTATCAGTGACGGCTGGGCTGTGCTACCTCAGAAAGGCTGAAGATAACAGATGCAACGTCAGTTTGAAAATAATATTATTTTCATAAATATTTGCCAAGTTACTTATCAAAAATAAAGTGTTAATAAAAACTGAACAGGAGGTGATACTTGCATCATCTCACAAATCTAGTCATATAAGGGTGTATGTAGCGTATTAATTTTGCTATCTGAAGGGGTGCTGGCAGCATTACACTCAATTTTACAGATGACTGAGCGACAAGTAAATGATGTGACCAAAAATAAAGTTAGTTACTATAATAACAGTCAATCTTGAAAGATCTGCCTCATGATTATCGAAAGGTTACATTTTATTTTGCTACATTGCTATCCAATTTTCATGATTCCGGTTCCATTAATTATGCTGGATCACTGAGTGTACGAGATTAAGAAAATTGGACAAGTGCCTTTCTTGGAAACAGAATGCAAAAGACCATGGGGGCAGATTTTGTACTCGGTGGTGGAGGAGTAGAGCTAAATATTCATTACACTTGCAACACAGCCTTCACACAAGAAACTAGTATGGTACAATTTCCAGAAGAGTTAAGGAAGTCATATGGCAATTGATATAACACAGAAAATGCACCTGAAATGTTTGTATTATTTCTGTTTTTGCAAATTGGTACCTGACTTGAATCTTTCGAGCATTTATAATTTTATTTCAGACTTACAGGTTTCATGCTATTTTGTGTTTTGATGGCAACTTTCAATTTTCAACTTTTAACTGCCGATGTGGAGTTGTAGGAATTGCAATCCAAATTTCACCTTATTACTGAGCATTATTACTCTGTCTATTATTTCTGTTTCAAAGTGTATCCCATACTGTATACCATTAATTTTATCATGGAGAATGAGACAGGCTTGTAACTTTTGATATATTTCTATTATTAATATGCAATGACCAAAATATATCAAATGTTCTAAAAATATCGGTTCTGCAGGAGCTGTTGTAAAGGATTTACCAACTGCAAGTGTTATTTAAGAAGTTTTTTGGGGGAGACAATTACATTGCAAGTAATAACATTGCTCACATTGAACCCATGTTCTCCTCCTGTATGCAGGCTTCATACTGGAGTGAGAGCAAGGGCAGGGCAGATATCTCATGTACCAAATAGCTCCATTTGATTTGATGGAGTGACAGCATAATGTGAACTGCCACATTATGAAGCTTTCCTGACTGGTCCAAGCTTTTATGGTTAATTGTAATTATTTTCTTGTCATGAGCTACAAACTAAGGAGGAGATATCCTTTGAGTTCTGAAACATATTTGACTGGAAAATCATAGCCATAATTTACCTTACACGGCAGTATGTTGCAAATTGAGATTTTAATTTGTGTTTCCAGCAATAACCTGGAAAATATAGGTGTGGAAAATCAACACAAACCACCTAGCTGAGCTCTTGTTCCCCAGGGCCTGCTAGATCTCCCAGTTGCTGACCATTTTAACTGCTCTTCCCATTCCCATATTAACCATTCTACCCTGAGAAATTGCCAAAGTGAGGCCACATGCAAACTAGAGGGACAACACCTTATATATTCCGCTTAGGTAGCTTAAAACCCAACAGCATACTCCAACTATAGGTAAGCTATAACATCTCCCTTTCTCCCCTACTCGCCCCACTTGTCCCTCACACATACTTTACCCTTCCCCCTCCAATAATTTCCTTCCTCCGGGTTCACATTTTACAACTCTTTTGTGTCGCATCTTCAGTTTTAATCTCTGGCCTTTGACCGACCATCTGCCTATCAACTGCCCCCCACCCCTCAGCTCTGTTTACCAATTACCAACAAAGCTTTATACTGGCCCTCCTCTCTTCCACCAACACACGCACAATCAATCTGAATAAGGGTCCCGACCCAAAATGTCACCCATCCAGAGGTGCTGCCTGACCCAGTGTGTTACTCCAGCACTTTGTGTCCTTTTTTTGGAAACCAGCATCTGCGGTTCTTTGTTTCTACAACATATTTGTGACTTTGACAGTGCGTGTGGGTATAATCTCAATGTGGCGAAGCTCTGTAAGCACTTTCCTGGAGCAGAGAATCTACTTAACTATTCCTTGGTTGGGTTCATGTTGATGAAATGCTCACCAAATACTCAAGTTGGATGGGCTTTCTAGGAATAAGCACTGATAGTTCTCCACCCCCTTCCCTTGTTGGGTATGTCACCTCACTCTAAAGGCTTTGCCCTCCTCCCCTCTGTCATTACTGAAGGTCCAGAGATATAGGCACTAAAGATCCACATCTCATGTTGGCTGAAGTAATACTCAGCCTCAAACTGCAACACTTGCTTGTGACTTCTGAAACATCCCTGGTATCCAAGAGAAAAAAACAAGCTGTACACACCAAACTGTTCTTCTGCTGAATTAAATCAGTGAAGTTCACTTTAATATATACCTCTGTTGCCAGCCAGATCAATAACAATGAAGAGATGGAATACAGGAAGCTGGATGCATGCAAGATTTTTATTGCACCTGTATCTCACCAAAATTATTCCAAGGGCAATAAACTTGACTTGAAATTGGAAACCCTGTGTCATGGCCTCAGAATAACAATCTAACTCTGAGGACAGCCGATGAAAGCCTTGGTTATTGACCTAAAGATGCCGTAAGTGAAAACAATCTTATCCTCATTAATGGAGTGCAGTGGAAATGCTGGACACCAACAACCCAAACTGGTTTCCTCACCCTGATCAACAAAGTGCTTTGAAAAATGTGCTTTTTTATCGGCCTGACCCACTTAGGCGATATTTCAGTGGACTACCGGCGACTGTCAAGTTGCCAGCAGTTGTCTGAAAAAGCGGCAACTGGAATAGTGACTATCAGAGTGGAACACACACACACACACTTACTTCACCAGCCCATGTGATTTTTTTACACAGTGTTCCCTCCACTTGCCCTGTCTAAAAAAAATCACACGGTGCAAAGCCAAGGTGATACAGGCACACACCGCGATGAATAGGAAGGTTGGCGCTGTAATTAAAGCACAGTGTATGCTAAGTCCGTTAAAGGGGGAGGGGGAAGAAGGAGTGGAGACAACTTTTAAGAAGCCAGAGATACACGGCTGTGAAGCTCGGTAGGCATTTAACATTACCGGTCGGTTTTCCTTGGTTCTGAAAACGACTGCTTACCTTTTTTTTCCCAATTTGCCAATGAATTTCACCAATCAGCACTGGCTACAACCTACAAGAACTTCCAAGAACCTTCGACCTCCTGGCAACCCATTAGGACGTCCTGGGCGACCCACCTATGGATCGAGAATTCTCGCTACTCTCCATGGCGGCTTCATTCTAGTCGCCGCCAATTTTTCAACATGTTGAAAAATATGCAGCAACCATAATGAGGCCGCGACTAGTTCACAGAATGCGGGAACTCCTCGAGACCATGAAGGCGACTCCCCGGCAACTATCCGCGAACGTGTGGCGACTGCATAGTCTCCTGCAGTCGCCTATAAAGTCCCCTAAGTGGGACAGGCCCATTAGGCATTTGAGAAGATTTGGCATGTCGAATTCCACAGATACACTGTAGAAAGTATTTGATAGAATGCAACTGGTTTGCTCTTGACCACCAGAGCCTACAAAGAGTCGTAAGCTCTGCCAAATCCTTCACAGGCTAATCACTTTCTTCCATGCAGTCATGTTATATTGCATCAATGAGGCTGGAAGTGTTGTCATGGCGACCACGCCTTCCATTCTGGCCATTCCTTTTTCTCTCTTCTACTTTCTGGGAGAAGATACATAACCTCAAAGCCCAGACATCCAGACTTGGGAACAACTTTTCCCCTACTGCTATCAGACTCTGAACTAATCAGTACGAAGAAACTGCAGATGCTGGTTTAAACCGAAGATAGACACAAAATGCTGGAGTAACTCAGAGGGACAGGTAGTATCAGTTTGAAGAAGGGACTCAAACCGAAAGGTCACCCATTCCTTCTCTCCAGAGATGCTGCCTATCCCGCTGTGTTACTCCAGCATTTTGTGTCTATCTCCTGAACTATTCACCTCTTTTACACCCAGTTCCTGGAGTTGCTGCAATGTAGCTCATTTGAATAGTTTGCAATTGCACTTTAATATTTTCTTGCACTGCTTCAGATTGCATTACAGTCTTTGTACCATTCTGTTTTTTACTTTTGTTGTTGCATTTATTGTATCTATCACTACCATGTATAATGTGCACTCCAAATTCCATGCAAACATGGACTTTTGTTGGATCCTGGTGTATTTGGTTTAGCTGCACATCATCCTGATTAGGAAATGTATTGCTATTCCCTGATAGTCAATGGATTTAAATTCTGGAACTGTGGGTGCACCCTTACTGGAGGGTTGGAGGGTTTAAGAAGATAGCTTGCCATCATCTGCTGAAGGGTAATTAGAAGTGAGCATCATGTGTAGCCTTGCCTGCAATGCAAGATATTGTAAGTAAGTAAGTTTATTGGCCATGTATTCACATACAAGGAATTAGCCTTGGTGCTCCGCCCACAAGTAACAACATGACATACACTGACATTTACGAATGACTCAGAAAACACTAAACATTAATAATAATAAGACATTAATGATAAAACACCATTGATCAAGCATGTGAACCAACAAAATACCAGATCAAAGGGAGACTACAGATATTTGACTGTTGAGTAGAGCAACTACTCGTGGATAAAAACTGTTTTTATGTCTGGCTGTGGCAGCTTTGACAGTTCTGAGTCGCCTTCCAGAGGGAAGTGATTCAAAGAGTTTGTGGCCAGGGTGAGAGGGGTCAGAGATGATCTTGCCCGCTCGCTTCCTGGCCCTTGCAATGTACAGTTCATCAATGGAGGGAAGGTTGCAGCCAATAATCTTCTCTGCTGATCGGACGATTCGCTGCAGCCTCCAGGTGTCGTGCTTGGTGGCTGAGCCAAACCAGACCTTGATGGAGAAGGTGAGAACAGACTCTAGAATTGGACCATCATTGCCTGTGGCAGATTGTGCTTCCTCAGCTGCCGCAGGAAGTACATCCTCTGTTGTGCCTTTTTGACGGTGGAGTCGATGGTAGCCCCCCACTTAAGGTCCTTGGAGATGATGGTTCCCACTCTACAGACTCTATAGATATGACTGTGGTGTTAGAAACATAGAAACATAGAAATTAGGTGCAGGAGCAGGCCATTCGGCCCTTCGAGCCTGCACCGCCATTCAATATGATCCTGGCTGATCATCCAACTCAATATCCTGTACCTGCCTTCTCTCCATAACCTCTGATCCTTCAGCCACAAGGGCCACATCCAACTCCCTCTTAAATATGGCCAACAAACTGGCCTCAACTACCTTCTGTGGCAGAGAATTCCACAGATTCACCACTCTCTGTGTGAAAATGGCAAGCCCGGATTGGTTTTGGTCTGATAAATGCATGCATCACCTCCAATGGGCTCAGCGCTCGTTGGCATGTATTAGCTCTAGAATTACCACAGTTATCCAAGTAACAAAGCGAGCAATCAAAGGAACCATAACTGATTTAATGAGCCATTCGCAGTTTCACTGTACCGGCCGTGTGTACTTAGACATCATGGCTTAATCTTTGAGACAAGCATATGCTACTGGCAGGATCAACCAGGTAGGCAGGATCAACCAGGTAATTGATGGTGAGTGGGGTGAGGGGAGGGGATGCTCTCCTAAGATCTACAATCAATTCCACTGTCTTAAGAGCATTGAGCTCTAGGTTGTTGCTACGGCACCAGGACACCAGCTGTGACACTTCCTGTCTGTAGGCAGATTCCTCCCCATCCTGGATCAGTCCAATCAGGGTTGTGTCACCTGCAAACTTGAGAGGCTTGACAGAGGTGTCTGTGGAGGTGCAGTCGTTGGTGTAGAGAGAGTAGAGGAGAGGAGAGAGTATGCAGCCTTGCGGTGCTCCTATGCTGAGCGTTTGCAGGTCCGACATGTGCTTTCCCAGCCTCACATGCTGCTTCCTGTCTGTCAGGAAGTTGGTGATCCACTGACAGAGGGGTTCAGGCACAGTCAACTCGGAAAGTTTGGAGTGTAGTAGCTCTGGCACAATGGTGTTGAATGCAGAGCTAAAATCAACAAACAGGATCCTCGCATAGGTCCCCTGGTGGTCCAGGTGCTGCAGGATGAAGTGCAGGCCCAGGTTGACTGCATCATTCACAGATCTATTGGCCCGATATGCAAACTGCAGAGGGTCCAGCAGGGAGTTTGTGATATTTTTCAGCTTGGCCAGCACAAGCCTTTCGAGTGTCTTCATGACTACAGAGGTCAGTGCGACAGGCCTGTAATCATTATGACAAGTAATCCTTGCCTTTTTGGGTACAGGGACAATAGTGGAGACTTTGAAGCAGGCAGGGACAGTACATGTTTGCAGGGACTGGTTTAAAATGTCTGTATAGACCGGTGTCAGCTGTTTGGCACAGAGCTTAAGAGTAGAGGGGGAAACATTGTCAGGTCCTGGAGATTTCCGGCTCTTTTGTCCTCTGAAAAGCCTCTCCACCTCCTCTATTTTTATTGTTGATATTGGATAGTTATGTTGTGCAGCACAGAGGGTGTGGGTGATTGGGTGTGAAGTGGTGATTGGAGGGGGGTGGGTGTAGAAAGGCACAGTCTTTGCAGACTGAGGTCAGGCTGTGAGTGGGTGTGAAGTGCTGTTTGGGGTAGGAAATGGTCCAGTCTTTTCATAGAAACATAGAAACATAGAAATTAGGTGCAGGAGTAGGCCATTCAGCCCTTCGAGCCTGCACCGCCATTCAATATGATCATGGCTGATCATCCAACTCAGTATCCCGTACCTGCCTTCTCTCCATACCCTCTGATCCCTTAGCCACAAGGGCCACATCCAACTCACTCTTAAATATAGCCAATGAACTGGCCTCAACTACCGTCTGTGGCAGAGAGTTCCAGAGACTCACCACTCTCTGTGTGAAAAACATACTGGAGTCTTTTCATACTGGAGTCTTGCCTTAAGTAGATGTGAAGTGGTGAATGGGAAGGAGAGGGTGCAGGGTCCATTCTTTGTAGCCTGGGGTTTGGCTGTGTTGGTTGGGGAGGGGGGGAGGGGGTACCAGGGTTACGTTTCTGATTTTCAAACCTGCAGTAAAACTCATTCAGGCCGTTGGTCAGCTGACAATTGTCCAAAGAGTGGGGGGCTTTCCTCTTGTAGCTGATAATTTCTTGCAAGCCCTTCCAAAATGAAGAAGAGTCACTAGCTGAGAACTTGCTCCTCAACTTCTTTAATTGTACCTTTAATTGGCAGCTCTGATTCCTCTTCTCAGCTTGTACTTGGCCTGCCTGTGGAGGTCTGCATCCCCGCTCCTGTAGGCCTCCTTTTTAGATCGTCGGAGCTGCCTGAGTTCTGCAGTGAACCAGGGCTTGTTGTTGTTGAACCATGTGCGGGTATTAGTTGGAATGCAACTGTCCTTGCATTAGCTGACATATGAAGATACAGTGTCCGTATACTCATCGAGGCTTGTGGTTGCTTCCCTGAACATATTCCAATCCGTGCAGTCAAAGCAGGATTGTAGGTTCTCAATGCCCTCGCTTGTCCACCTTTTCATTGTTCTGATCACAGGCTTAGCAGCTTTTAGTTTCTGCCAGTAGGTCGGAATAAGATGAACTATGCAATGATCAGAGAGACCTATCCCCCCCCCCCCCGGGACCAGAGCGATATGCGTTCTTGATTGCCGTATAACAGTGACCGAGTGTTCTCTCCCCTCTGGTGGGGCAGGTAACATGAAGTCTGTATTTTGGAAGGTCACGGGAGGGTGCGGGAGGAGGGTGTCCCCTCTACCATTGGTACGGAGCTTTTGCATTTTTCAGCTTGAAATTGTGCAATCTTGTGCATACTGTAGCGAGTCTTTTAACTTACACTTGAATGCAATATATATGCTTTAAATTGGATTAGCTATTAATAAGGTTAGACTAAATTACATTCCTAATTACATTCCACAGTAGAGTCCAGGCTCTGATCAACGTGCGGCACATGAATGATTTTAGTATATTCATGTATGGAAATCACATTATAATGAAACACTTGTCCCATGTTGACCAACCTGGGTCTCACTGCACACCTGGTACAGCTGGTACACCTGCACTCCTGACCCTGACTGCAGTTGCATACCATCTCTCATTCCTGACCATAGCTGCTTAGGTTCCCAGTGCCAAACACTCCCCTGGTCCCAGCTTTAACTGCACAACAAGTACTATTCCAGACCTTGCCACTGGATGTACACTTGGCCTTGCTCCTAGCCCCTCTGCAATGACAATATATCTTGCCCACACATAAAGCCCCATATCTGACCACCTGGACTTAACCTATTACGTTCAAGTCCACAGGTGCTTATCTAATGCAGTAATCTTTTATGGGGCACTTCACAGTCCAAATTATGTATAACAAAATTTGCTACATCCAGTGGCTTCCTTGTTATCTAACATGCCAGTTACTTTGTCAAATAAGTCATCAATTGGTTGAACACAATTTCTCATCCATAAAATTATACTCACTCAGCTGTATAAGTATTCTGTTTCAATTTCTTTCATTTTCCTAACAAACTGTCCTGAAGTCATTTTCACCCCCAATATTGTCAGTATTTTGCTGTCTTCCTCTCAGCTGGGAATTTTCCGAAATGCAAAGTCCAATAACTATATATTTAAGCAATATTATTCTATTAAATGTGATCTTGAGAGTACATAATATTTTCTGTGGTATTCATCACAACAATGATAAAAATATCTTTGATTTGATTGTACCTATCAACATGCATACATTATTATATTACAGTTAATATGTACCGAGGGCATATTTTTGTTCCAATTCTCCCCATTTTCAATTACTTTTACATTGAAGCGATTGAAATCCAAGTGAAGTTTAAATTGCATCATAAAAGTAAAACCTCCGGAATGGATGATATTCATTACGTGGTTGGTTGGGGTCAGTAGCAGCACAATTACTATATTAAACTTTGAATCTTCAGATGTCCTGGTTCATGCGAAAACTAAAGACAAAGAATAATCTCTGCACACATTCCCCTGCAAGTATCTCTGTCACTCCTTTAAAATATGCTCCTTCTTTGAACAAGCTCTTAAATATCGCATCTGGATCAGTTTCCATCTGATTACACTCCTTGAGGATGTTCATCTACGTGTTCCATTAATAAAACAACGAGATTGGGGACATTTCTATTCAACCTGTCAAAGGAATTGGGGGGGGGGGGGGGGGGGGTGGTGGTGGTGGTTAGAAATAGTCAGTGAGGTAAACAAATAGTTGAGTGGCAAATGACAATAGTGCTACCTTCCCGATATTTAACTGAAGGAAATAATGGGTTATTGGGGCTGTACATTGTGACAGACAGCCTGACACCTTGCCTGTCGTTTTAATGTTAGACTTATCCCATCCCCCTGGATATTCCGGATTAATAAATTAAGGTTTTGTCAAATAATTACAAAACAGGCTAATTACAAATCAATAACATTAGCCAACTCCGAAACATGAAGTGCCGAGCATTGGGATCCAGACATCCCGGACAACTGGCCTCAGTTCCCCGCTCACATCTGGCAGTGTTCTCCGTCTGAACCAGAGGCCACAGAGCGTTTTTGAAAGTGGGGAGGCTGAGCGATCACTGATCACTGGCCTTGGGGGTACCCGGTGAGGGAGCAGAGCAACCAAATGGGGAGAGGGTGTGGAAGTAGGGTGTCCCCCCTCCCATGCTAGGGACCTTTTGAAATTTGATGTATTAAAATCATGCTTTAGTGCATTGTAGCAATATGATTTCAATGTTTTTTGTATGACGTTTTTTAAAAGGTAACTTTTTAAGGGGTAGCTTTTTCCACACAAAAGGTGGTGGGTGTATGGAACAAGCTGCCAGAGGTAGTTGAGGCAGGGACCATCCCAACATTTAAGAAACAGTTAGACTGGTACATGGATAGGACAGGTTTGGAGGTATCGATCAAAAGCAGGTAGCGTAGCTGGGACATGTTGGCGGGTGTGGGCAAGTTGCGCCGAAGGACCTGTTTTCACTCTGTATCACTCTATGACTACATTATACCTCCACCATGCATGAATGCTTCACAATCAAGTGATTGAGTTTTATTGCCATCTACTCAAACATAGAAATCATAGAAAATAGGTGCAGGAATAGGCCATTCGGCCCTTCGAGCCAGCACTGCCATTCAATATGATCATGGCTGTTTTTTTAAAATCAGTACCTCTTTCCTGTTTTTTTCAGCCTGATCCATGCCCGTCACCTGGGCGAATTCGGCACTGAGTTTCTCACGGCAGCGGTGCAACGCTTCCGATGCCTCCAACGGCATGGGACTCTTGCATTGAGGCTGCTCCATGGCCGGATCTGCAGTGAGTGACTCGCCAGCCCAGCAAACACTCGCCAGCCCCGCTCCCCGTCCGCATCTGTCCCCGCCACTGCTTCCAGCACCTGTGGCCCATGCAGTTGTTATGAGTTTTGAAATTTTAGTTGATCACAGAATTTCTCACAGCAGAGCGTGGGAAATTTGTGATCAGCGTGAGAATTTGGCGAAATGCGTGATTCTCATGCTCAATACATGTGAGTTAGCAGCCCTCCCTCTCTATCCTCCTCTCTCTCCCCTCTCTCTCCCTGTCCTCTCTCCCCCCTCTCTCTGCCCCCCTCTCTCTCCCCCCCTCTCTCTCTCTCTCTCTCTCGCCCTCTCTCTGTCCCCCTCTCTGCCCCCCTCTCTCCTCTCTCCCCTCTCTCCTTCCCCTCTCTTTCTTTGCCCTCTCTCTCCCTCCCACTACATTCTCCCCCCTCTCTCCCCCCTCTCTCTCTCCCCCCTCTCTTCTGCTCTCTCTCCTCTCACCCTCCTCTCTCCCCTGTCTCCCTCTCTTTTTCCCATGTCTTCCCCTCTCTCTCTCCCCTTCCTCTCTTCTCTCTCCCCCTCTCTCTCACCCCCTCCCCATCTCTCCCCCTTCTCTCTCTTCCCCCCTCTCTCTCTCCCCCCTCTCTTCCCCCATCTCCCTCTCTCCCTTCCCCATCTCTCCAACCTTACTCTCCCCCCTCTCTCTCACCCCTTTCATCTTTTCCCCCTCTCTTTTTCCCCTAACTCTCGATCTCCCCCCTTCCTCTCTCTCTCTCCCTCTCTTTCTTCTCTCTCTCCCCTCTCTCTCCCCCCTCTCTCTCCTCCCTCTCTCTCCCCCTCTCTCTCCTCATCTCTCTCCCCCCTCTCCCTCTATCTCTTTCTCCCTCCCTCTCTATCTCCCCCTCTCTCTCCCTCTCTCGCTCTCTTTCCACACACAATCTCCCCTCTCTCTCCCTTGCTCTCTCTCCCTCTCTCACCCTCTCTCTCCTCTCACCCCCTCTCTCCCTGTCTACCTCCCCTCTCTCTCTCTCTCCCCCTCCCTTTGAGAGTCTCTGTCCCTTCGGCACAGAGACTCACACAGCAGAGGTGCAAACCTTCCGACGCCTCTGACGGCCCGGGACTCTTGCACTGAGGCTGTTCCATGGCCGGAGCTGCAGCAAGTGACTCGCCAGCCCCGCAAACACTCACCAGCCCCGGCTCCCCGCATCTGTTCCCGCTGCTACATCTGCTTCCATCCCTCCCTCAGCCCTGGCTCTCCAACACCCGCGGCCCATGCAGTTTATGAGTTTTGAAATTTTCGTTGATCGCAGAAATGGAATAATTTGACGGCAGAGCGTGAGAAATTTGTGATCAGCGTGAGACGTTTGTCCAAATGCTAAGAAAGTAGATAAATTAACATTTTTGACATCTTTAGAAAGACAGTAATGGAGATCACAATTAAAAACACAGAAAAGCGGCAGATGTTGGATATCCAGAATAAAAATGGAGAATGGAAACATTCAGCAGGTCAGGCAACATCGAAGACAATTGACCTCAAAGATTTTATCTGCTTGTCCTGCCATGAATCCTGTTTGGCAAATGAATATTGTAGAATTCCCTGACCTTATTTTAATCTTGCATCATCTTGCAAACCAAGCTAACTCTTTGTTTTTGTGGAAATATGAGGAAAAGATACTCTAAACTTTAATAATTGCTTCATCATTGCAGCAGAAAACTCTGCATCTTCTTTTTGCTATACATTGTTTTACACTGACAACATGAAGGCACTGAGCTGTATGGAACAGCATGCATTTTTTTTCTGGAGTTTTCAACTTCTCATTACTGGTTCAATGGTTTTGCTAACATTATTTCTGAAGTAACCATCTGGAGACTGTGACTTGTGAGTTATAGTCATAGAGTGATACAGTGTGGAAACAGGCCCTTTGGCCCAACATGCCCACAATGGCCAACATGTCCCAGGTACACTAGTCCCACCTGCCAGCATTTGGTTCATATCTCGCCAAACCTATCCTATCCATGTACCCGTCTAACTGCTTCTAAAATGTTGGGATAGTCCCTGCCTCAATTACCTCCTTCGGCAGCTTATCCCATACACCCACCACCCTTGATCATGTAGCTACTTTTTTTAATTGTTGAAGTTCACAATGTTAATGAGAGGTAAGATCTTCACTGTGGTTGTTCCAAATCAGCTCATAATTCACAATTTGCTGAATGATGTTTGGAAAGTATTCATAGCAACAAAAGGGAACCAGGGAAGAGAGGTCACATAGGACATTTTAGATATAATGCATGTTGTTTCTGTGGTGATGGTGGCGATGTTGAATTGTCAGCTTAGTAGCCCATATTCTTGTTCTAATGGTCTAGTGAAATGGACGGCAGGGTGGCGCAGTGGTAGAGTTGCTGCCTTGCAGTGCCAGAGACCCGAGTTCATTCCTGACTATGGGTGATATCTGTATGGAGTTTGTACGTTCTCCCCATGACTAGCATAGGTTTTCCCCGCGTGCTCCGGTTTCCTCCCACACTCCAAAGACGTACAGGTTTGCAGGTTAACTGTCTTGGAATAATTGTAAATTGTCCCTAATGTGTAGGATAGTGTTGGTGTACAGAGATCGCTGGTCAGTGTGGACTCGGAGGGCCAAAGGGCCTGTTTCCATGCTGTATCCTTCAGCCAAACTAAATAAGAAACCAGTTCAAAAACATGGCAATCTGCAATTTGTTGTTATTAAACTGGACTTTAATCATAAAGCCACCAAACTGTCATTAATACTCATCCAGGGAAGAATTCTGCTGTCCTAATTGAATGCGTCTCCACATGGCGCAGACATGCAAAATATAATCAACTTATAACCGTTTTAATTTACATAAAATATCTGTACAACATTGGATTAAAACCAAATAATGGATCATCTGGTATTGGCCAAAGCACCAAATGCAGACACGATAGATATTCTCAGCCCATTTCATATTAGAAGTCCATATTTCCTTATAATATATACCATTTTCAATTTAGCCAATGAAGTCTATGCCAAATCAGAAATCTCAAATCTCCCACTAATATTCCCTGTAAACCCCATCCATCCAGATCCCCACCAATCTTCCAAACCCTCTTTTTCAACACCCACCCTCCTTTCCCAACCCAAAGCCACCAACACACTACATGCAATTTGCTGTGATCAATAAACCTGCCAATACGCATGCCTTTGGAATATTGGAGAAACAAGAAACACTGGGGGAAAAGTCCATACAATTATAAGGAAAACATGCAAACTCCACTCACAGCAGCAATAGTCAGGACTCAATCTGGATTGCTGAGGCTGTGAAGTGGAAGCTATGCCACTGTGCTTTGCTCCTCACAAGTATCAGAAAGCTGGTATCTAAATTAGGAATGATGTCCTACATACTAGTCAAAAAATAGCTGAGCATAAATATATCTATCGGATCACACCCTTCTAACCATTAGAACACCCTTGATAAGTTCCCACATAGGAGATTAGTGGGCAAAATTCAGACACATGGTATTGGGGGTAGAGTGCTGACATGGATAGAGAAGTGGTTGGCAGACAGGAAACAGAGTAGGGATTAACGGGTTCCTTTCAGAATGACTAGTGGGGTACCACAAGGCTCGGTGCTGGGACCGCAGCTATTTACAATAACCATCAATGATTTGGATGAAGGGATTCAAAGTAACATTAGCAAATTTGCAGATGACACAAAGCTGGGTGGCAGTGTGAACTGTGAGGAGGATGCTATGAGAATGCAGGCTGACTTGGACAGGTTGGGGGAGTGGGCAGATGCATGGCAGATTAAGTTTAATGCGGATAAATGTGAGATGATCCACTTTGGTAGCAAAAACAGGAAGGCAGATTACTATCTAAATGGCGTCAAGTTGGGAAAAGAGTAAGTACAACGGGATCTGGGGGTCCTTGTACATCAGTCTATGAAGTGAAGAAAGCGAATGGCATGTTGGCCTTTATAACAAGAGGAATTGAATATAGGAGCAAAGAGGTCCTTCTGCAGTTGTACAGAGCCCTAGTGAGACCACACCTGGAGTATTGTGTACAGTTTTGGTCCCCTAATTTGAGGAAAGACATTCTTGTTATTGAGGGAGTGGAGCGTAGGTTTACAAGATTAATTCCCGTAATGGCGGGACTGTCATATGCTGAGAGAATGGAGCAGCTGGGCTTGTACACTCTGGAGTTTAGAAAGATGAGAGGGCATCTCATTGAAACACATAAGATTGTTAAGGGTTTGGACACGCTAGAGGCAGGAAACTTGTTCCCGATGTTGGGGGAGTCCAGAACCAGGGGCCACATTTTAAGAATAAGGAGTAAGCCATTTAGAACGGAGATGAGGAAACGTTTTCTCACAGAGAGTGGTGAGTGTGGAATTCTCTGCCTCAGAGGGCATTGGAGGCAGGTTCTCTAGATGCTTTCAAGAGAGAGCAAGATAGGGCTTACAAATAGCGGAGTCAGGGGATATGGGGAGAAGGCAGGAATGGGGTACTGATTGGGGATGATCAGCCATGATCACATTGAATGGTGGTGCTGGCTCGAAGGGCCTAATGGCCTACTCCTGCACCTATTGTGTATTGTCTAACAATGCCCCTGGTTCTTCCATTATAATCCCGTGTATGTCTGGCCCATCAAAATAGAACAGTGATGTGCAAGGGTAGTTCTAGATATTGGTTTCATGTCACTGAAGCAAGAACATCTCTTCCAAATTATCCATTGATGCTGTCCCTCAATTGCTGAACCAGTGCTCCTCCATATTAAACAAAAACTGAAAGAAGTGCTGAAAGTAGCAAAGGCATGCAATGAAATCTGGCGGAAGGAGTTTGATGTCCAGTCTCAAGAGGTGATTGGTAGAACTAAAGCTCGCAGAATCCTAAGTGACGTAACTGCCATTCTATATTATGTAGTGATTGAAGCAACGTCATGCATACTTGACTTCATCCTCATCACCAGTCAGCCTGCAACATACACAACTGGCAAGAATAGCTTTGATAAGAGTGACTGTTAGACAGATCTTATGGAAACAAACTCCGATGTTTCCACAAGAGCTGCATCCATTTCACCCCTCATTGTGTTGTGTGCCATTTTTATCACGCTAAGTGATAGCTCTAAACTACGCAGCCTTGAAGTACTGTGGATTATCAGCAGCAATGTAAATATACCACACCAAATCTGTAACTCTGTGGCCTTGCACATTCTACAATTTACCATTACAACCAAGCAAAGAGTTCAGCCTTAATTTAATGAATATATAGGAAAGAATGCTGGGAGATATAGAAACATAGAAAATAGATGCAAGAGTAAGCTGTTCTGCCCTTTGAGCTAGCACCGCAATTCAATATGATCATGGCTGATCATCCAGAATTAGTACCCCAGTTCCTGCTTTCTCCCCATATCCCCTGATTCCGTTATCCCTAAGAGCTATATCTAACTCTTTCTTGAATACATCAGAGAGACAGGCATACTTAAAATCAGGTGCCTACCTGACAGAGCTGCAATTCATAGCAAAAGGTGGAATACATATGTGCTAACATGTAATGAACCCAAACCACAGGACAAGGTGAAAGTTCTTAAGTCTGGCCACGTCCAGTCATGAATAGTGATGAACAAATAAACAACCACATTATCATCCTCAGCAAGGGCACTGCCCATTATTCAGGTACTGGAGACATTTGCACCATGTTCATGTAGAAATACCAAATTAATGCTCCACCTCACTTGCTTCTGAGATTTCCTCTATCAAGGAAATTAGTTTCAGCCAATTCATTAATTTCACATATTATGTAAAAATAACTGAAAGTACTGGATATTTAAATCACATTGAGACCAGACAACATTCTGGCTGTGGGGCTGAAGGCTAGTGTTCTAGAACTCTCCGAGCTCTTCCAATAGAGTTACAACACTGGCCTCTATGGACAATGCAGAAAATTGCCTGGGTATGTTTATTTCCACATAGGTATGACAAATCCCGTCCAGATAATTACTACCCATATTAAACTATTCTCAATCATCAACAAAAAGGTGGGAAACATCAATGACTACTATCAAGCAGTACTTTCTCTCCAGCAACTTATTTATGAATGTGCAGTTTGGGTTTGACAGGGAGCATTACAATTAGGACTACATCACATCCTTTATCCTTTTATGAATTAATGAACTATATCTCAGAGTTGAAGTTAGAATGACTGCCATTGATATCATGGCAACATTTAACTAAGTGTGTCATCAAGAAACCTTGGACATCAAGGAAAAGCACTCCAATAAACGGAATCATACCATGCACAAAGTAAAATGATTGTGGTTATTGGAGGTGTCAATAATCCCTGCACAAGGATATCACTGCAGATATCTCCCAGAGAAGCAAGTAACCATCTTCCTCTATCATAAAGTCTGAAGTGACAGTGCTTTCTAATCATTGCTTAGTGTTCAATACCATGGACAGCTCCTCAGCAAATGAAGCAGCCTACGAGTTATGCATGAGCTAATAAATTACAAGTAATATTCATGCCCATCAGGCAAAAGGTATAGATGTGTGAAAACACACACCTCCAGATTCAGGGACAGTTTCTTCCCAACTGAATCATCCTACCACAGCAGTCCTGAACTTTACCTTGGCAATAAGTGTTATTCCTTTATGTATTCCTGATTGTGATCATGTATTGTCTTTCCACTGACTGTTTAGCATGCAACAAAAGCTTTTCACTGTACCGCACTTTCACTGTAACTAATCAAGAAGAATCCAGAAATATATACTTGATATTAGTGCAATTACAGTTATTAGAGTCCCTATGAACAACACCCTGAAAATTTGCCATTGACCAGAAATGTAAGTGGACCAGCCAAATGAGTACTGTGGCTCAAGAACATGTCAGAGGTTCAGCCTTCTGTGGTTTAGGTTTATTATTGTCACATGTACTGAGGTACAGTGAAAAACTTTGTTTTGCATGCTATCCAATCAGGTCAGATGATACAATATATAAATACAATTTTTGAAGTAGTGCTATACTTACAGGTAGAAAAGAGTAGTGATTGTATCGGATGATTGTGGATCCTTCTATGGAAAAAGTATGCATAGAGTCGCCACGTTCCACTGCCAGGAAACGAGTGACTCCCAAAGCCTTTCCATAATCTACAAAGCACAAGTTGATGTTGTTCCCCCACTTACCAGAATGAATTGTCTAACTACACTCAGAAGTGCAACACTTCTTGTGCAAGAAATGTACAAATTACCCCCTCCACTATCCTAACAAAGGTTCCCTTCAGCACCAGCACATTCCAGCTGCAGGTATGATAACATGCATTGTACAATTATCCACTTTGGTGGCAAAAGCAGGAAAGTAGACTATTATCTGAATGGTGGCCGATTAGGAAAAGGGGAGATGCAACGAGACCAGGGTGTCATGGTGCACCAGTCATTAAAAGTAGGCATGCAGGTGCAGCAGGCAGTGAAGAAAGCGAATGGTATGTTAGCATTCATAGCAAAAGGATTTGAGTATAGGAGCAGGGAGGTTCTACTGCAGTTGTACAGGGTCTTGGTGAGATCACACCTGACCCTGGTGAGATCACAACTGTATTGCGTACAGTTTTGGTCTCCAAATCTGAGGAAAGACATTCTTGCCATAGAGGGAGTACAGAGAAGCTTCACCAGACTGATTCCTGGGATGTCAGGACTTTCATATGAAGAAAGACTGGATAGACTCGGCTTGTACTCGCTAGAATTTAAAAGATTGAGGGGGAATCTTGTAGAAACTTACAAAATTCCTAAGGGGTTGACAGGCTAGCTGCAGGAAGATTGTTCCCGATGTTGGGGAAGTCCAGTACAAGGGGTCACAGTTTAAGGATAAGCGGGAAATCTTTTAGGACCAAGATGAGAAAAACATTTATCACACAGAGAGTGGTGAATCTCTGGAATTTTCTGCCACAGAAGGTAGTTGAATCCACTTCATTGGCTATATTTAAGAGGGAGTGAGATGTGGCCCTTGTGGCTAAAGGGATCAGGGGGTATGGAGAGAAGGCAGGTATCGGATACTGAGTTGGATGATCAACCATGATCATATTGAATGGCGGTGCAGGCTCGAAGGGTCGAATGGCCTATTCCTGCACCTATTTTCTATGTTTCTGACAGATCCTCCAAACTCATGACCTCCCCAATGGAGAAAGATATTTTTAGAAGGTGATGTGCACACTAGTTTAGTTTAGTTTATTGTCACGTGTACCGAGGGACAGTGAAAAGCTTTTGTTGCATGCTGACCAGTTAGCAGAAAGACAATACATGATTACAATTGATCAATTTACAGTGTATAGATGCATGATAAAGGAATAACGTTTAGTGCAAGGTAAAGCCAGCAAAGTCTGATCAAGGAAAGTCCGAGGGTCATCAAAGAGGTAGATAATAGTTCAGCACTGCTCTCTGGTTGTGGTAGGATGATTCAGTTGCCTAATAAGAGCAACTACTAACACCTTACCCCAAAATATTGTTGTAGAGATGCACAGCATGGAAATAGGGCCTTTGACCCATCAAGTCTGTGTTGACTAATTTCCATTAATCCTACATTAATGCTATTTTTTTAATGGGCACACCTTTACTGGAAGGACTGCGGCTGTCCAAGAAGCTGGCTCACTGCCACATTTTTTAGGATATTTAGTGATGGACAATAAACACTGGCAATGTCAGCAAAGGCCAGATCATGGAACAATGTGTTTGAATATAGGAGGTGAAGACTAAATGTATGTCATTTCTAATTATTGACTATTTTGCTCAACTAAGATGCTGAAATTCTAAGTGCTTGTGGTGGTTTTAGTTATTTCTGATTTTTGTTGTAGTTTTTATGTACTGTATATCTGGGTGATGTCTTGTCACCACCTTTTCCTAATTGGCAACTTATGGAATTAATTCCCATTTACAACGCACTCAGTGGTACTTCCATTCTCATTTCATTTATGATTTATGAAAGTAAGCATGCAGGTACAGCAGGCAGTGAAGAAAGCTAATGACATGTTGGCGTTCATAACAAGAGGAGTTGAGTATAGGAGCAAAGAGGTCCTTCTGCAGTTGTACGGGGCCCTATTGACACCACACCTGGAGTATTGTGTGCAATTTTGGTCTCCAAATTTGATGAAGGACATTCTTGCTATTGAGGTAGTTCAGCGTAGGTTCACTAGGTAAATTCCCAGGAATTCGGGACTGTCATATGTTGATAGAATGGAGCGGCTGGGCTTGTACAGTCTGGAATTTAGAAGGATGAGAGGCTTTCTTATTGAAACATATAAGATATTTAAGGGATTGGACGCGCTAGAGGCAGGCAGGAAACATGTTCCCGATGTTGTGGGAATCCAGAACCAGGGGCCACAGTTTTAGAATTCGGGATTGGCCATTTTCACCCGGAGAGTTGGAAATTCTCTGCCTCAGAAGGCAGTAGAGGCCAATTCTCTGGATGCTTTCAAGTGCGAGATTAGATAGAGCTTTTAAAGATAGCGGAGTCAGGGGAAATGGTGAGAAGGCAGGAACAGGGTACTAGAAACATAGAAACATAGAAAATATGTGCAGGAGGAGGCCATTCGGCCCTTCAAGCCAGCACCACCATTCATTGTGATCATGTCTGATCGTCCCTTATCAATAACCCGTGCCTGCCTTATCCCCATATGCCTTGACTCTACTAGCCCCTAGAGCTCTATTTAACTCTCTCTTAAATCCATCCAGTGACTTGGCCTCCACTGCCCCCTGTGGCAGGGAATTCCATAAATTCACAACTCTCTGGGTGAAAATGTTTTTTCTCACCTCCGTCTTAAATGACCTCTCCTTTATTTTAAGACTGTGGCCCCTGGTTCTGGACTTGCCCAACATTGGGAACATTTTTCCTGCATCTAGCTTGTCCAGTCCTTTTATAATTTTATATGTTTCTATAAGATCCCCCCTCATCCTTCTAAACTCCAGTGAATACAAGCCCAGTCTTTTCAATCTTTCCTCATATGACAGTCCCGCCATCCTAGGGATCAATCTCGTGAACCTACGCTGCACTGCCTCAATCACAAGGATATCCTTCCTCAAATTAGGAGACCAAAACTGTACATAATACTCCAGCTGTGGTCTCACCAGAGCCCTATACAACTGCAGAAGAGTAAGAAGGGTACTGATTGTGGATGATCAGCCATGATCATATTGAATGGCGGTGCTGGTGCAAAGGGCCGAATGGCCTACTCCTGCACCTATTGTCTATTTTTGCTGATTGGCCACATCTTATCAGGTGCAAGCATGAAACAGCAATATGAACATTTGACACTTCATCTGCAATTAACACAACTTGCACGAATGGTTAACTCGGAGATCTGTTTATTTTGGACATTTGATAGTTTGGATGAACAGTTTTGGATAGGAAAGATGAACGAGTAAATGACCAAACTAAAGACATCCGATTAAAATTGCGCGGAAATGTCATCTTTGTATAAGTCTCATTATTTTTGAAAAACCTTGTAACGAAGTCTTGATCTAAAAACTTTCAACTTGACAATCTTTGACGGTTGCATTTTTAAATTATTTGTATTATCTGCTAAAGAGTATTACACTGAAACCCCAGGCTGTGATCAGCTTTCCGGACTTCCCGATGCTCAGCTTTAAATTGATTATGATCTTCCCAAATAGCACTGTGCATTTTAAGTTGATTTGGGAAAAGCTCTGCACTTCAGTGAATAACCGATTAAATTATTTTTGCATCATGAGCTTCACGGTATTTACGCGATAATGTGAACTCGAGTGTTGTAACCAAATGTTACTTAAGCGGTTAATTCCCAGTTGCCGGCTGTGAGAATCGACGGGCATTAAGACCAGTCGGAGTACTGGCTGCTGGAGGATATTAGCGCTGTCGACTTGCAAGAAACCCCTCAGGGTCTTAAAAAGACAGGAGTGTAGTCACCTGGTGGTCAAGGGCAGTAAAACACAAGTGAATCAGCCCTTGTCTGCTACAGATGCTTCTTTCTGCCTACGCTTCCTGCTCTATCCGTTTGCTGAGAATGTTAAAATGAGAGCATTTCCTCCGGATCCCTGGTATTATCTTGTGAATATTATCAGCTGTCAGCAGTTTCAGTCTGAAGTCAGCTCTGGGTACTGTTTTTAACCGCAGTCGGTGAAATTGATCATGCTAATGGCTTACAGCTGATCAGATATGAAATTAGATACTACATCAGCATAATGGAGAAAGGCTATCACCAACTGCTGCACTCGCCAGTTTAAGTATTTGTGTTCCTGTAAATTGCCGCATGATGCCATACAAGGGAAATGGTTGTTAATGATGCAACGATTTTCTGGCATTTAGTTCTTCACTAAAGAAAAATATTTTCTTCCGGAAAGAAGGATTTTCCCTTTTTTTAAATCACAGAAGACGTGATCTACTGGTTTGGGGCATAATTTGCGTTGGCAAAAGAAATCCCGAGGAAGAAAAGTGCTTGGAAAAAAAAAAATCACTGGAGGCGTGATCTATGGGAATACGACTGAAAGAGACCCGAACTCAGCGAAGGACGATGCTGAGTTTGAGCTGGGAATTGCAAGTCTAGATTTTACAACTTTCTACTTCTTCCTGCCGCCTCTCCTGCAATTTGTTACACCAGTCCTGGACCGTAAAGAGTTAAAGGTATGTGACATCAGTGACTAGAAAAGACTAGTTACTTTTCATCGTCGAGTTCTAGGTAGGTTGCGATATTATGTGGATCAACAAATTCATGTTGGAGAAGAACGTGTGAGAGAAGGCTCCGAATGACTGCCGGGTATATTTGTCGATACTGAAACAAACCATGCCCCTCGCAACTAATTTCTTCCGCTTCCCTTCTCTTACTGTCCTACTCTCCGGTGAATGTTATTCTCTCTCTCGCGCTCTGTATTTATTGCTCCTCTACTAAATGTTTCCGTTTAATCTACAAAGTAGCGATTTCTCATTCATCCCTCGTCATCTACATTTTTGTGACCGCGTGCAATTTTGGTCGACCGGAGAAGAATGATTGTGTTATTAATGTTTAAATAAAAGTTATTTCTCCCTGGTCTAATCCACCGTATCGATTTCTCCGCTGGATGTACTTACCGTGTTGTGCCATCTCGAGAAGCTTCTATGTGTGGCTGATGTGTCCTATGAGGTGTGCAGTAGTTGTGGGAAATACTGGTGGTTAACAACTGAACATGCAGCAAGATGGTGAATTGATGTTTATTTTGTTTAAAATTATCAATCACCGCTTAATTTGGGGTGGTTCACGAACACTTTCTTAAATGAATTCGGCGCATGAATTGATCATATTGCAGAATGCCACATTGAAAGAGTCCAGGCACAAAATGATGTGGTTACTAGCTGATGTAAAGTGTTTTTGCACCGGTGGCTGGTGAGCGGTGCAGGAAGCTGATAGTTCATTTTTGTTGTCAAGTTCTTCTTCATGTAATCTCAATGTTGTGGAAATGCAATGCGAACTTAAACCCGTATCTTGCCGGATTTGATTCCGTGCACTGAATCACGATGGAACCTGTTTGTTTTTAAGAGTTTATCCCGGGCTTTGACCGGATCGGCTTTCGTTTTGATGTATTCCTCACCGATCTCGGATTATTTGCCTCCCAAGTTTTTTGTGTAAAAAAAAACACTGGCAACTCTTCCAGATTCTTCACTGTTGTTTATTAGCCGGGTAACTGTAGATCCCATTTTAAATCAAATTAGTCAAATAATGCCCGTGGCTGACATGCACTCGCATTGAGATGTGTTGCGGCTCAGCAGCCGAACTACAACTTTTTACTTGGCGTTGCTGAATATTATAAAATAGGAATTAGCCAAGAATGGTGGCGCGTAGATGAACAGGTTAGAACGTTTAACAAGTAGCATCGTGGCTTAATCCGGACCTGTAGTGCTGCATTTATAACTCTGATACTCATGAGATGCCCTTTTTTCTGTTTTGTTGCCGCCACTACAGTAATTTTATGTTACATAGCATATTAATATTGATTCTATAACCGCAGAAAACATCCACAATTCTTCCATTCTGTTTCATTTTCTGCTATCAAAAGGTGTCAGCCCAGTTAATTTTGAATTAGTATTGTCAATTAATAATGTTATTAATTTTGTTTAACCCTTTGTCTGTTATATTGTTTGAGACTCTCAAAGTTATTCTGAAGATTTCTGAAGTTTGGGTATTACAATGTTGATTTGGAGAAATTGGACCACCATAAGAGCATCAGTATTTAGCTTATTTTAGTTTTTAGTTTATTTCCCACTATTTAGCAGCTTTGTATGTGGCAGGTAGTTTTGATTCTGAAGATTGCATTGCATACATCAATTATTGTAGTAAACAGTTTGGACTTATTCAGAATTATATCCATTATTAGACACTTTAATACCTGAAGAACAAATGGCATAAACCAGACAGGATTTCACCATACATCTCATGACATTGTTGCTTCTGCCACATTCAGTATAAGTTGAATATGTGCTCCTACTCTAATTCACCTTTCTCTTTCTCTCTATTATCTTTCTATATTGCTCTAGTTTTTTTTTAAAATCAATTTCTTACCTGTGTAAACATTTTCTTCTTTCCTTTGGTACCAATCAACACATTCTTCCCATATAGTGATGTTTTCTTCTTCTATTATTGCTGAGATGAGAATTGTGATTAAAATTATACTCTTATGTTTATGTGAAAATATGTTTTACAGGAGTAATGTAGCTATATGTATTAAAATATAGATATATAGTAGCCTTCTGGAATGAATCAATTGATGATTTTAAATGTAACCATACTATTAATGGGTTACTAAGTGGCATCGCATGCCTTCTAGATTGGTGTTGGAACACACTTTGAGGATGGCAGTGTCACAAGAATAGTGAAATGGTCAGATAATTATCCTTATTGACAAAATAAAAACAACTTCCTGGTGCAGACATCAGAAACACTTTACTGCTTTATGGTATAATATGTTGCATTGAAGACGTCATCAGAACTTTATTAATCTTATGACTGAAATGTTTCATAATCAAGGTAATGGAAATTCCTAACAAACTCTCCTATTTAAAAAAAAATAATTGGACAGTAAATAAACCTGACCTAGCCATGCACGATACTTTGAATGGTTTGTGAACTTCTTCCCATACAGGACATCTAAATCCTTCACAAAACATACATGGCTGGAGGAATTTAATGGGCCAGGCAGCATCTGTGGAGAGAATGGACAGATGACCTTTCAGTCAGGACCTTCTTTCAAATTGATGGGAGATGGGGAGGAAGCAGGAAAAGAGAAGGTGGAGTGAAACAACGATTGGCAGTGAGTGGGGGTTGGCACATGGGTGGAGTAAGTGACAAAGGCTCGAGGTGAAAAGAAGATCTAAAGGGTGTCAGTTAAGGAGAGGAGAGGAGGAGTGAAATGTAATGTTGATGGGAGAAAAAGGGGGGAAGGAAATGGAGAGGTGGAGCAGAAATTGAATTGGAATTGTCAGAGAAGGAGGAAAATAAAAGAGCATGGCAGCTAGGGAGAGTGAACTATGGTGAGGTAATGTGTGTGTATCGGATAGGGGTGTAGGAGAAAGAAAGGGGATGTGGAGTATTACTTGAAATTGAACAATTCAGTGTTCATACCATTGGGTTGTAAGCTACACAGTGGAGGTGCTGTTCCTCCATTGTGTGTGTGGCCTTACTCTGCAATAGAGGAGGCCAAGGTCAGTATGGGAAGGGGAGTTAAAGTTGTTACTAATTTTGAGATCTAGAAGGCATGGGTAAACAGAGTGCAAGTGTTCAACAGAATGGTCGCCTAGTCTACGTGTGGTCTCACCAATGAAAAGAAGGCCACATCAGGAGCACTAAATGAAATTGATGAGGTTTGAAGAGGTACACATGAACCTGTATCTCACCTGGATTGGAATTCCAAGGAAGTGAAAGTGGATATGTAGGGGCAGGTGTTATATCGCCTGAGCTTCGAGGGGAAATAGGATGAAAGGAGGCATGTTGTTTGGGAAGGGATAAGTGAACCAAGTTAAAGAGGGAATGATCTCCACTGAAAGCGGAAAGGGGTTGGGATGGGAAAATGTGACTGGCAGCGGTATCATGTTGGAGATGGCAGAAATGGCAGAGACATTTGCATGAGTTTGGAAGATGAGGACCTGGAGAATTATATCCTTGTTCCATCTGAAGCTAGGGAGAGTGAAAACATAAATAGGGGACACGGGTGAGAGCTCCATCTCAACAGGGAACAAACCATGTTTACTGAAGATCACAACCTGGATAAACAGCATCTCGTATTCCACTTTGGAGCTTACAATAGTAAATTCTCCCATTTCAAGTAATACTCCTTTGTCTCTCATACACTGGTACACAGCTATTCTTCCACCCCACACTACTCCTCCACTTCTCTCATCATCCCTTTGCCCGTATTACTTCTTTGTACCTCTAGCCCTTGTCACTTACTCCTCCCATCTGCCAACTCCCCCTCCCCCCACACACACACACACACACACACACACACACACACACACACACACACACACACACACACACACACACACACACACACACACACACACACACACACACACACACACACACACACACACACACCTGTATCCACCTATCACTTGCCAGGCTTCTTCCTGACCTCACTCCCCTTTTCCAGATTTCTCTCTCCCCCCCCACCACTACAGTCTGAAGTATGGGTCCCAACCCAAAACAATCTACTAATTCCCTCTACATATGCTTGCGGACCCACTGAGTTCCTCCAGCACTTTATATTTTGTGAAATATTTCAGCATCAGCAGTTTCTTGTGTCTCCGTCTAAATCTTTCACCATGCAATTGCCGGAGTTTTATGGTTTCTATAAAAGTCAAGTGGCTGCTGTTGCTGAAAATCTCAAGAAAAAGTAGATAATACTTGAAACACTCAGCTGGTTACAGCATCCGTGGAAAGAGAAATAGGCTTGAAATTTCAGGTCAAGGACCCTTCTATCTGAAACACTAAATATACTTCCTCTTCCATGGATGCTGCCTGACTTGCTGTATTTTTCCAGCATTTTCTCTGTTTATGTTATGCTTTCCAACCTGTAACTCAACCTTTGGATAATGTAGATCAGAATCAGTACTTCTGGTAAAAGAATGTTTATGGATGTACAGAGATGTTTCAGAGATATTTTGCTTTTTTGTGTGATGCAGGCAAATGGGACTAGTTCAGTTGTACTAGTTTAGATATGCCGTTGCCATGGACAAAATGGGTGGTAGAGATTGTTTTTGTGCTTATGGCTAGTATCTTAAGCTTTTGCAAATTCTGTTTGATGTCAGCTGGTGTATTGGGCCCAATTTTAGGTATTTTAGTTACTGATAGAAAACGGATCAGATGGCTGCAACTGTGGGTGTTTTCTGATGTAATGGCAGTCTGTGGGGGAAAAATTTAATACATGTATTGACAATTATGAAGGTTTTGATGGAGAAACTCATTCTACTGATAAGATAATGAGTAACCAGATTTGAGGAACTTGGCTAGAAAAAACAAAGAACCATAGGCTTTCAAAGAACCTTCCAAGGTACATTTAATAAAACATATTCATCTTATACTATCTCACTCAATGATTAAAGAGGGAAATTGTAGTTTGGGGCAAGAGATTCAGCAGTACAATCAGTGCCTGTTGTTTTAGCAGCAATAAGTTCTGATGTAGTGGTAAAATCTTGCACAATTTTGAACACGCAGTTCTTCACTAAACCACTTTATGCTTTTAGTTTAGCTCTGAAATTGCATGTTGTGTAAAACCAGTAGGTGACCTCAAAACTTAAAATTAGAGGTTGTGCATAGTTAACGTTCAATATTCCATGTGTTTATTTTTAAGATTTTATATTCTCAAGTTTTGTTATTGTTTTTGCTTTTTGGATCCAATTCGGGGATGAATTTACTGCCTACTGTTGGAAGTATGGGTTTTATTGGCTGTCAGCTGCCTTCTGCTGCATCTGATACTGAAAAGACTGATTTTATGAGTGAGCTTGGGCAATCTGTGCCAGGAAGCTGTTTCAGTATTGACGCTATAACAGCGGGACAGAATTTTGTTCTCGTCTATTGCCTCTAAACAAACTATTTTCAGAAGGAATAATTTGTGACAGCCGGGATTATGCACTAATTTATCTTGGTATCTCAACTGCTAACATAGCTAAAATCAAGAAATTCTGCCATGATTGACGAGAGAACCTGGGATCTGGTAGCCTGTACAGAATAATGTTAAACAGGTTCCTGTCTGTGTGGATTCTGTTTCTTTGTTCATTATTATTCCAATAAAAACTGAAATGCATTTTGTTAAATTAAACTATAAAAGTTTCTTCGAAACGTTCAAATGCAATGTCAAATACAGGTGCTGATATTGATTGTGACCAATGTGCAAAGGTTGATTTATAGTTAATAGTCTGGACTTTGAATCTTTGCCACTATTTAATAATATAAACAAAGTTGAGTAACTGTGAATGACATTAGCCAGATGACATTTATCAAAGGGTGCAGGAACAATTGCATTAGCAAATATGAAGTTCTATTATTAGTTATTTCTGACAGTATGTGGCGCTATAGTATCTCGCTCTAAGACTGCAGCTGGCATCGTGCTAAACTGAAGAATTTTGTTTTCCTTTCAATGATCAGTAAGAAAATCTCTGAAAACGAGGCTGAATAATTCCTCACTGGAATATCTAAGAGTTTGAATATCAGTTTGTATATTTTATACTATTTTGCCCTGCTTTAAAACAATTGTCTTCTTTTATCACTCTAAGGTTGAGGTGCAGAGATTTTTGTTTTTTTTTAAATATATTTTTATTAGAGTAGGTAAGCAGTGAATTAGCAAACTCGTATTATGATAGCAATATTTCGTGTACAACAATCATACATTATTAATATTATCAAATGAATCATTTTGTCTCTAATTTTTTTTATAAAAAGAGAGAACAGAGAGAAAAATAAAATAAAAATCAAAAATAAATCATAAAGAATGGAATAATTTACCATTAATACATCATTGGAGATAAGATCAAGAAATATAGAATATAACTTTTCATCTAATCCTGTCCAAGTTTCAGTTAGGGTTCCCTGCCGAACCGATCTACCCTTTTAAGTAATCAATGAAAGAAGACCATATTCTAACGAAAACTTCTTGTTTGTCCATTAGGGCAAATCTGATTCTTTCCAGGTGTAGGGTCTCCGACATTTCCGTAATCCACATTTTAATTGTGGGGGATATAGGGCCTTTCCAAAATTTTAATATTAATTTCTTCCCAATTATTATACTGTAATCTAGGAAATTTCTTTGACTTGTTGTAAGTGTTAAACTTTGTTCTGATATTCCAAGTATTATTAATTTTGAGTCCAGATCCAATTTAGTATTAATAACTTCAGACGTTATTCTAAAGGTTATTCAAAAAAGTCCAGAAATTCTTAATTTTTATACAATTTGCAAAAGTATGTGTTAAATTAGCCTCTGGATGCTGACATTTATCGCAAATAGAGGAGACCTGTGGGAAGATTCTATTCAATTTAACTTTTGAGTAATGTAATCTATGTAATACTTTAAATTGTATTAAAGCATGTCTGGTATTTAACGAGCATGGGTGTATATATTGTAAACTTTTGTCCCATATATCTTTAATTATGGGTTGGTTTATTTAATTTTCTCATGTATGTCTATATGATTCCGTCGATGGTATCTCGCTATCTAAAAGGGTATTATAAATATAAGTTGTTAGTTTTTCTGTATTAGGATGCTTATTCAAACATTCATCAATGATTTCTGGTTCCTTATTCCTATAATCTTGTGTATTTTATTTAACATAATCTCTTGAGTTGTAGATATCTAAAAAAAAATTTGAGTGTAATCAATAAGTCTGTTGTAATTCCTGAAATAAAAGAAAAGTGCCTTTCTTATAAAGGTGTTCCATCTTTTTGATTCCATAGTTTTTCCATTGTGTAAAACCTTCATCCAGCGTGGAAGGTTTGAATAAGGGATTGTTTACAATAGGGAGGCAGAGTGGTATATTATCCAATTTTAAAGCCTTTTTTAGTTGTTTCTAGATTCGTGTACCACTATCTATTATAGGGTTTTCCCTATAGGTTATTTTGTGCAATTTTGTCGGGGCAAATATAATCGAACCGATTTCAAAAGGTAAACAGTAAACTAGCCTGGTTGTTGTCCAAAAATTCATGTTTTTAATATGGACTGCCCAAAAATAAAACAGAAAATTTGGTAGCGCTAAACCTCCATTAATCTTTGATTTACATAAATGTTTTTTATTTATTCTATGATTCTTATAATCCCAGATGAAACTTATAACAGTAGAGTCTACTTAAAAAAAAAATATTTTGGAATATATATCGGGATTGACTGAAATAAGTACAATAATTGCGGCAGACAGATCATTTTTATAGCATTAATTCTACCGAACATTGAAATAGGAAGTGTTTTCCAGTATTGAAGAGGAGCAGAGTTTGGCAACAAATTGACCCTATTAGAACATTGGAAACACTTGACAATTAGTCATAGAAATATCTTCAGTAGTTAAAGATTATAAACACACACATCTAAACATTTTTGAAGAATGCAGTATTTTATTTTTCTTCCAATCTCCTTAATCACAGGTAGGTTTTTCTCAATCCGTTTATACTGTATGAAAAGATGAATTCTAGTTTGCTTTTGAAGCCATTGAACTTGTAGGTAATTTATTTATTGCATATTACCAACTGACTCAATTTCTTCTGTACATAATTTTAGTCAGCCTTTAAATAATGTTCTTTGGTTTTGAAATGTCCTTATTAAGCAATCATAATCATACTTTATTAGCCAAGTATGTTTTGCAACATACGAGGAATTTGATTTGCCATATAGTCATACCATTAAAAAGCAACAAAACACACAAATTACATTTTAACATGAACATCCACCACAGTGACTCCACCACAATCCTCACTCTGATGAAAGGGGAAAAAAGTTCAGTCTCTTCCCTTCTTTGTTCTCTTGCGGTTGGGGGCCTCGAGCCCTCTGTTGACGGCCAATTTGCAACAACGATATCTTTTGCTGTTCTACCTGTAAGTTCTTAATCTCCACTGCACACTAATGACATTACTTCAAATGGGAATTTTCCAATACCGGGAAATGAGATCAAGAGAGATAACTGTACCAAGCTGTTTTAATGACACCTCTGAGCAATGCATACATTTACATGGGTCCTTGAAAGGGATCGCACATTTTTCTCGGCTCTTCCTGCATGTTGCTCAAAGGATTTTTTTACACTGTTTACACAACCACCTGCAAGAATAAAGTAAGTATTTTTTTAAATTACAACATGTTAAAGATTTTGATATTCATCAGACTGGTGATCTACTTTTGATTTCGAAACATGTTTGTATTTTGTGCATAAAACAGTGAAATATCTTTATCTCAAATATTGCTTACAATGTCCATTCCATTTCAAGTGGTATAATTAATCTCACTCACAACTTGTGAGTTCTTTGACCTCTGGTGGCTCAGCACTTCAACTCCCCCTCCCATTCCATATCCGACCTCTCTGTCCTGGGCCTCGTCCACGGTCAGAGTGAGCAACACTGGAAATTGGAGGAACAGCACCTCATATTCCGCTTGGGGAGTCTGCATCCTGGTGGCATGAACATCGATTTCTCACATTTCTGTTAACCCTTGCTGTCTCTTCCCCTTCCTACCTTTCCCCCAGCCCTCGGGCTCCTCCTTTTTCCTTTCTTCTCTCCGCCTCCCCCCACCCCCTATCAGTCTGAAGAAGGGTTTCGGCCTGAAACGTTGCCTATTTCCTTCGCTTCATAGATGCTGCTACACCCGCTGAGTTTGTCCAGCATTTTTGTGTACCTTCGATTTTCCAGCATCTGCAGTTACTTCTTAAACAGTTTTCTCCCCACTGTTGTAAACAAAATTGTAATTTTATTCAAGATTTTTTGTTTGGGTCATTGTTGCAGCTTTGGTAGTTTGGCTTGATTTAGTTCATACATCTTTACAATACTATGTGCAAGTTTATTAAAACCATGTTCGTAATCTCAAATGAAAGTCCATTGCAAAGACAATGCAAGACACGAGGAGTACAATTAAATCATGTTTATTTAAGTGTTTATTATGGAGTCTTTGGAGCTATCTTAAAAATATTGTTACAGTCCAGATAGTGGTGAGCTATACGACGAACGTAAAGGAGTCACAGCATTAACATAGATATTATTGGTCACAACCAATATTACAATTTAAATTATAAACATATATTAAATTATAAACAGTTCTACAAATCCATTTACAGCCAAATAAAGAATGGTATATTTGGACGGGTTGCCATCTAAATGGCAAGGTATTTCTTTAAATGAAAAAAGAAAAACATCAAAACCAAGCAGGGTTTGATGCAATTTCTGTGTTTGATAAAACCTTTTGGAATAATGTTCTCCATGTGTTACCAATTGATTCATGCAAAACACTATCATTTATGAGTCATAGATACAAGCTCTACTTCAATAATGCTGAGGCTCTATTATGGTATAAGTGAGTGCTGTAGGCCTGAGTTGCAACCTTTGAAATGAGATGGATGTAGAAATACGGTGCACGGTTAGCTGTTGATTTTTGTTCTGTTATCTATTTTTGCTCTAAATTCCTTAGTATATTTGAGTCATAGAATCATAGAGTGATTTACAGTGTGGAAACAGGCCCTTCAACCCAACTTGCCCACACCGGCCAACGTCCCAGCTACACTAGTCCCACCTGCCTGTGCTCAGTCCATATCCTTCCAAACCTGTCCTATCCATGTACCTGTCTAACTGTTTCTTAAATGTTGGGATAGTCCCAGCTTTAACTACCTCCTCTGGCAGCTTGTTCCATACATCCACCACCCTTTGTGTGAAAAAGTTATCCCTCAGATTCCTATTAAAACTTTTCCCCTTCACATTGAACCTATGTACTCTGGTCCTCGATTCCCCTACTCTGGGCAAGAGTGTGCATCTACCTGATATATTCCTCTCATGATTTTATGCAACTATAAGATCACCCCTCTTCTTTCTGCGCTCCATGGAATAGAGACCCAGCCTACTCAACCTCTCCCTATAGCTCACACCCTCTGGTCCTCGTAAATCTTCTCTGAACCCTTTCAAGCTTGACAATATCTTTCTGAAAACATGGTGCCCAGAACTGAACACGATATTCTAACTGCGTTCTCACCAACGTCTTATACAACTGCAACATGACCTCCCAACTTCTATACTCAATACTCTGACTGATGAAGGTCAAAATGCCAAAAGCCTATTTTGACCATCTTATCTACCTGTGACTCGACCTTCAAGGAACCATGCACCTGCACTCCTAGATCCCTCTGCTCTACAACATTCCCCAGAGGCCTGCCATTCACTGTGTATGTCCTGCCCTTGTTAGATGTCCCAAAATGCAACACCTCACACTAAATTCCTGTTCTAGATTCCATCAACCATTCCTCAGCCCACCTGGCCAATTGATCCAACCATCTTCACTACCTGCAACCATCTTCACTATCTGCAAAACCACCCACTTTTGTATCATCAGCAAATTTGCTAATCCTGCCCTGTATGTTCTCATTGATGTAGATTACAAACAGTAACGGGCCCACCACCGAACCCTGAGGTACACCACTCGTTATAGGCCTCCAGACCGAGAAGCAACCATCCACCATCACCCTCGGCTTCCTTCCATGGAGCCAATTTGCTATCCATTCAGCTATCTCTCCTTGGATCCCATGCAATCTAACCTTCCAGAGCAGCCTACCATGCAGAACCTTGTTGAACGCCTTTACTGAAGTCCATGTACACAACATCTACAGCTCTGCCCTCATCACCCTTTTTTGGTCACATCTTCAAAATCAATCAGATTTGTGAGACACAACCTTCCAGGTCATGCTGACTATCCCTAAACAGCCCTTGCCCATCCAAATGCCTGTATAACCTATCCCTCAGAATACTTTCCAGTAACTTACCAACTACTGATGTTAAGCTCACCGGCCTATAGTTCTCAGCATTTTCCCTGCAGCCCTTCTTGAAAACAGGCACAACATTTGCCACCCTCCAATCTTCCGACACCTCTCCTGTATTTAAGGACGACTCGTAAATTTCAAGCAGGGCTCCCACAATTTCCTCTCTGGTCTTCCACAATATCCTCAGATATATCTGATCAGACCCTGGAGATTTGACTAGCTTCATACACGACAGCACCTTCAGTACTTCTTCGACAGTAACACCGACTGCTCTCAAGACACTTCCATTGACTGCCCCAAGTTCTTTCGTTCCACTTTCTCCTCGGTAAATACAGAGGAGAAATACTAATTGAGGACTTTGCCATCTCCTGTGGCTCCACACAGAGGTGACCGCTTTGATTCCTGAAAGGTTCCACTCTCTCTCTAGTTCCCCTTTTCCCCCGTATGTATTTATAAAATCTTTTGGGATTGTCATTAATGCTACCCGCCAGAGCTATCTCCTGGCCCCTTTTTGCCCTTCTGATTTCCTTTTGCAGGGATGCACTTGATCTCAGCTGCCATTACCTGTCCCATTTATCCTCCTTGATTTTGACCAATGCCTCAATTTCCCTCATCAGCCTAGCTTCCTTACGTTTGACTGTGTTACCCTTCACTCTAATGGGGATGTACGTACCAAGACAATGTTTAGACATTGTCAGCAAACTTGAAATCATCCCAGATACACAAAATGCTGGAGAAACTCAGCGGGTGCAGCAGCATCTATGGAGCGAAGGAGATAGGCAACGTTTTGGGCCGAAACCCTTCTTCAGAAATCATCCCACTTGGTTAATGTTCATTTCCCCTCAAATAACCTGCTCCAGTCAACTTGAGCGAGACCTTCTCTCATACCCTCAAAATTGGCCTTACCCCAGTTGAACATTTTAACACGTGGGCTCTCTTTTTCCCGATCCATAACTACCTTGAACCTAATCGAACTGTAGTCACTGGTTATTGAAAATATACATTCTAGAAAATATTCTGCACTCTCAAAGGTGTACAATAGGATTTGTTGCATTCTGCGAGAAGTGGGGGAGAGGGGACAGATATCAGCTCATCTCTCAGACGATCAGCATATTTGCCCTGATTGGGGGGACTGATAGTGGTTTGGGAGGTAAGGGTGCTTTGAGTATGGGAATAATAAAATTAACCGAGTGGTGTCCCTATTTTTGGGCATGTTTAATAACTGGACTTGCAGACAATCTAATTTGTTTTCCTAGACAAAATGAGTGATTTTCAAAGAATGCTATCAACCCATCCTTCACTGACTTGGAAATCTTGCCAGATGGTCTTCTTCTTGAGTTTGAGGCAGCAGAAGTCTGCAGCATGGTGATGGTATCCAGTTCGACATCCGTAAGTGCCCGCTATAAAAAGGGCGCCTACTCTGGGTTGGCGCCAAGCTGCGGCGCTGCTGCTGCCTCTGTTTGTTGTTGTTTCCCTGACTGAGGTCAGTTGGCAGGGCTCACCAAGGGGAGGTTGACAATATGAGCCAGATGTTGATTCAGGTAACCTTAAAGTGGCCTGTCATGTTTCCGAAGTAGGATCCTGGGTGGATTAAACACCATTTGTGCTGGGAAAGAATTGATTTTCAGAAATGGAAATCTTTGCTTGCTTCTAATCCAGTTCTCCAGTCAGCTTAACTTTGGCATGTTGATTTTTTCTGTGGCTCCCTGTGACATTTTAATGGTCTGCATTCGTAGAACTGTAAATTATATTTCGATATCCAGTTTAAAGCTTTTCACCATTTGGAAAGTACTCTCTTCTGTCCATTTGAGCCCCAAAGCAGTTGTCCTCTCATTTCCATCATTTTCTCTATTCACCTTGTCATAGATTTATTGAGTCATAGGCACAGAAATATTGTCTTTGTTTCACCATGTCCATGCCGATCTTTTTGCACATCAACCGAATCACATTTGCCTACATGAACACCGTATTCTTCAATAACGTCTCCGGCGTGCGAGCCAGGCCTACCAGGTGGATCCGACGTCCACGGCAGGTGGGCCGGGCCTAACGGAGGGCTTGGCCTAGCTGACCGAGAACACTCCTGGCCAGGCAGTTTGCTGGGAACACTTCACAGGTTGCTTATCAGGCCGTTATCTTTATCAAGGATTTTCATGGAATCCGTGCAGGCAATGGAGGATGATGTGAATGCTAATCAGTGATTGCCATCATCTACACCCTGCTGCTCCACAGGCTTTTCTTTCTTTTATCACAGCCTCCATGTGTTCTCGCTACACTTCCTCAGGAGCATGCTCTTATTTGATTGGTTGTGCACTATATAGGACACCCTAACACTGTCTCCACACTTGCTTGGTGTTTATGGCAGGGTGCCCCTGGATTGATGGGAGCATCAGCACTTCATATTCCACTGGGGTTGCTTATGGAGGAACTGAACCTCGTATTCCACTTGGGTAGCTTACGTAAACTGGAAGAACTGCACTTTGTATTTGGCTTGGGCAGCTTACGAACCAATTGAATTCTCCAGTTTCATGTAACTTATGTGACAATGGTGCCCGTGTTGCTCCTTGAATCTGTGGTGAGCTGCAAATTGGGAAACATGTCCGAGGTCTGTCGTGGTAGTCTGGAATGATCTTGAGGTGAGGAAATTGAGAATAAACATGACTGAAAAGAGAGCAATGAAGGCATGAGTGCATGACTGATGATCTTCTTGCAGCACTCAATACATTGTGATGATAGTAGTCTTGGAAAACCTTAGCCAAACATATATTTTTACCTGGAGATGTCCAGGTAGGACGTTGTGTCACAGAAGACTATGAATCAATGATTGTATACGTTTTTCCTGGATTTCCCAATGAAATAGCAGATGATAGGTTAATTAGCCACTGTAAAATGCCTCCTTGTGTCGAGTTGAGAAGTAAATCCTCAAAAGGGAAGCAGTTGATCGGAACGGGGGAGAACAGATGTTTCCAGTAGAGGAAGAGTCTAGGACTCGAGGTCATAGCCTCAAAATTAAAGGACCTTTTAGGAAGGATACATTTATTTAGTCAGATGACAGTGAATCTGTGGAATTCTTTGCCACAGAAGGCTGTGGAGGCAGTCAGTGGAATATTTTGAAGGCAGAAATAGATAGATTATTATTTAGTACATGTGTCAGAGGTTATGGGGAGAAGGCAGGAGAATGGGGTTAGGAGGGAGAGATAGATCAGCCTTGATTGAATGGCAGTGTAGACATGATGGGACGAATGGCCTAATTCTACTCCTATCACTTATGACCTTATGAATAGTTTTGAGGGAATGTTTAAATGTGTTTGTCCTGTACCTTGAATCTGGTTTTCACCTGGCCAAGTGTCTTTTAAATGTTGTCATGGTACACGTCTTAACTACCTACTCTGACAGCTTATTCCATATACCCACCACTCTCTGTGTGAAAAAGTTGCTCCTCTGGTTCCTAATGTGAGATACGCTTTGTGCTCACAATCACTGCTCAAAGACTAAATCTTGGAAGCAAGAGATTCTTTATTTTTCACGAATCTGCAGAACCGGGTGCCTCTCCAAGTCGAGACACACCAAGTCAGAGAAGTCATCCCCCTTTATACACACAATTTTACATTCAACCTCCCCTCCGGACCCTTCTCCAATCAGGGTCTGAGGTGCACAATCTGTCGGTACATCCCCCCCAGTACCACATCATACATCGCATGTTCATGGTAATGAGCAGTTTCTTGACCAGGGGTGTGTTGTAATATTCATTTATTCTATTAAGCATGCTCAGTTGCTCATAGAAACATAGAAACATAGAAATTAGGTGCAGGAGTAGGCCATTCAGCCCTTCGAGCCTGCACCGCCATTCAATATGATCATGGCTGATCATCCAACTCAGTATCCCGTACCTGCCTTCTCTCCATACCCTCTGATCCCCTTAGCCACAAGGGCCACATCCAACTCACTCTTAAATATAGCCAATGAACTGGCCTCAACTACCCTCTGTGGCAGAGAGTTCCAGAGACTCACCACTCTCTGTGTGAAGAAAGTCTTTCTCATCTCGGTCTTAAAGGATTTCCCCCTTATCCTTAAGCTGTGACCCCTTGTCCTGGACTTCCCCAACATCGGGAACAATCTTCCTGCATCTAGCCTGTCCAACCCCTCATGACCTACCCTAGTTTTACTCACCTCCTAGTGAACCCTCTCAGTTCCCCTATATCAGTACTAAAGCTAAGCTATAGTGACAAGGGTCCCATCTATCACTCCATTCTACTGATAGGGATCTCTCTACATCACTCCCTTCTACCGCTATACAATGCTATTACTTCTTACTCAAGGATGGGTCTGGTAACTTTTATACACAGCCGTGTCAGAACCCTCTCCCTGGCCCCTATCAGTTTGAATCCCCTTTAAAACTCTTTACTTTAATGGGGTTTAATCACTTTATCCCTCACACTAATAAATCCTTCCCCTCTTACCTCAAACCTATGCCCTCTAGATTTTGACTCCCCTATTCTGGGAAAAATACTCTGTGCCTTCTTCCTATCTACTCCCTTCATGATCTTATTCACCTCTATAAGATTACCCCTAATCCTCCTGCAGTCCAACATTTCCCACTGCTACCCCAACACTGAAATAGACTGACAACTAATCTAATGACTGCCTTTGAAAATAAGCAGCTGATTTAAAATGGGAGAGGAACAAGAAACTGCTTTAAATGTGGTGCGTTTGCATTGAGTGTGTTCCATTGTGGTTGTTATTTGCAACTTTGAACTCTAATTTAAGAAAAGAAAATGGACATGGAAATGAATGATGCTTGTCCAAATGGCAGAACATTTCCAGCTGTGCCACTCTGAAACAAGCAGCAAAATGCGTGGTCTAATTTTGCACCCAGAGATGATAAACTTCAGGTAAAAATATCCATTTCTATGAAAGACACAAAGTGCTGGAGTAGCTCAGCGGGTCAGGCAGCATCTCTGGAGAACATGGATAGGCGATGTTCCGGGTTGAGCCCTATTCAGTCTGAAAAAGGGTCCTAACCCGAAATGTCGACTATCCTCGTTCTCCAGAGATGCTGTCTGACCCATTGAGTGACTCCTGCAATTTGTGTCTTTTTTGGCGCACCAGCATGTGCAGTCCCTTGTGTCTACATTTCTGTCTATGATTTGTACTTAAATGTGGGAGGTATTGTGTGCAAATTTTAGACTATGTTCACTTTCTGACAGATTCATCCATCTGCTTCTGTCAATTATGTTAAGCCATTGTAAGTAAAATAAATCATTAGGAATTCTAAGTGATTTATTTTACTTACAATTTTCAATGAATATAATTTCTGGAAATAAATTAACAAGTAGTACAATTGTTTTTAGCCATGAATTCACTGGATCTGTTTTATTCGAATCCTAATAATAATAGTATTCATGGGTGACAATGAAATCTAATTTCTAACCAGCATTTTCACTCCCTGAAGAGAGGGATGTGTGTGCAGAAAAATAAGTACAATATGAGGGGGTATGATGACTGAAAGCCCTCTTGTTATGTAGAAGTCTGTCATTTGCATAGTATATTCAAGAGCAGAGGCAAAATTTCTTCTTCACTCAGTCCCAGAGAAACCTCAGTTAATGCAGAGAGCAGGGTGCGTTTTAATAATTCTTCTTGTGGTGGAGTATATTCCTATCTCTGTGACTCACTGGCATCGTGACTATAAATATATTTTAAATCAGCAGCCTAAGAGAGAGCTTGAAGTATAGAGAATTTGCTCTTTTCTGTCGAGCTAGCATTGAATGTCGGTCCTGATCATTACTTTTTTTAAATTTTTAATTGGATATTAAAATATATCTAAAGAAAACTGAAAGCCTGACAATAAAACTTCTTTTGTTTGTTTAATGTTTAATTACAAATTTCTTAACAAATATTTTACTATGGCATTTTAATAATGTTCTTGGATTTTGTGTACAGAATCTTAAGAGGACCCAAAGCAATTTGTAGAGACAAAAGACATAATAAAAATACCCACTGATATTTTTTGGTAATATTGTTTATTTCATAGGAATACCATTTTTTAAATTTATGTTTGTACGTGGTAGAATGACGTACTAAATGTATATGCTTTTAGAAGTCGTCATTGTGTACAGCAGAAACATGGGTTGTTTATTGTAGTACAGTACATTGGCCCTTTGGCCCACAATGTTTATGCTGAATTACAAATACCCCCAGTAGTTACACATCCTAATGAGCAGTCTTCAATGACAGGGATTCTATTAAAGTGAACTGCTCGACAATCTGATTAAAAATATATGATTTTTGTAGCTGCTTTGAGATAGTTGGCAACATTTTATTGGAAAGACTGTGTGTTATGTCATCTGAATTTTTCGTAACTTTATATTCTATTTTTATAACCCTGTCATATTGTTGGCTAATGGTGGAGAGTGATTTTTGTTTTCTCTTCACTTATTCTGAAGTTAATGATTCATAATGGAATGAAATATCAAGACGCCAACAAGGAAGATTAGGAGGAGTGGCCATAAGCTCGTTTGAAGAAACATTTTTTTGGTCTGAGCATATATCACAAGGTGAATGGATCGCAGAGCAGTCTGGAAAGAAAATTCCAGTGAACATGATCAAATCTGCTGGAAGATTCTGCAGACACAGAGATGGGCAAACTCTGGAGGGATTTGATGACGGGGATCGACAAATTTGTGTTGGGACAAGATGGCCAGACATATAAATTAGCGTCAGCAATAGAAGAGCTGAATTGCTGCTAATGGGGTTTAGTTGGGAAAAAGGTTGGATATGTTGCCAAGCTGGAAGATAATTGCCTTGGGTAGGAGTTGGGGAGTAAACTCACCTTAATTATAAACAGGAACCTAAGTTAGTCTTGTTAATCCAAAGAAATATATATGGATAGGTAATTAAAACCAACTGTAATTAAATTAGTTTGTGACATCCACAATAGGCAATCACTGCACTCTTCTTAATGTGGATCTGTGGAAATTTTTATTAAACTATAATGTTTGTGGACACAATTGAAATGTTCTCTGGAGATGCAAGGACTAAAACATTTAGGGTGCATAAATCTAAATTCATTGCACTTAAATAAGTCAGTTATACATTTCCTTTTACATTTTGTTTAAGAAGGAACTGCAGATGCTTGTTTAAACCGAAGATAGACACAAAAAGCTGGAGTAACTCAGCAGGACAGGCAGCATCTCTGGAGAGAAGGAATGGGTGACCTTTCTACTGTATCCGTTGTTCAAGATGTGGACTCATACATCAGTGAGACCAAATGCAGACTGGGCGATCGTTTTGCGGAACACCTACTCTCAGCCCGCCTGAACCTACCTGATGTCCAGGTTGCTGGACACTTTAATTCTCCTTCCCATTCCTCCACAGACCTTTCTAATCTTCTTCTTCTTCTTGCGTATGGCGTGCACAGCCTAAAGTTGACAACTTGTTCTATTTGATCTTAGCTGATTGAGCACGCTGGACTGATTGCATTCGTCGCAACAGGGCGGACCACGTGAAGGTTGCAATCTCCCACCCCCCTTTCTGACCTAGGTCTCCTCCGTTGCCAGAGTGAGGCTAAACGCAAATTGGAGGAACAGCATCTCATATTTCGCTTGGGCAGCTTACAACCCAGTGGTATGAATATTGATTTCTCTCACTTCAGGTAGCTACAGCATTCCTTCTCTCTCGATCCCTCCCCCACCCAATTCACACTAGCTTCTAATTTTCACCCGACAAACAGCTAACAATGGCCTGTTTCTTTATCATCGTTACTTTTTTGCATATTTTTCATTCATTGTTCTTTATCGCTCCACATCACCATCTATATCTCACGTTTCCCTTATCCCTAACCAGGCCGAAGAAGGGTCTCGACCCGAAATGTCACCCATTCCTTGTCTCCAGAGATGCTGCCTGTCCCGCTGAGTTACTCCAGCTTTTTGTGTCTATCTTCCTTTTACATCTTATTTGTTGCAAATCGTTTAAAACAATTGTGCAAAAGGTTTCAATATGCTCTTTCTGTTGTATACAAGCAGGACTATAATATCAAGATCTTCGATGCTTCGAAGGCAGTGAGCTTATGAATCCAAAGCAGCTGAAAAATGTGACTAGAATTCCAAGCTGGTTATGAAAACTTTAATTCTGATGGCTGTATTGAATAATGCACAACTTTCCAAGCTTTATTTAGAAATCTACTGTAGTATACTGCAAAGACACCAATACTGCTCTTTACATGAATAGTCTTGTATATACTTGTGCATAAAAATATAAATCTTAAATGATCTCTGTGAATGTGTTGTGATTATATAACTGAACTGTCAAATTACCTGCATCTTTGTCCTCTTTCAGAATTGACAGGTATGGTTTGCAATGCTGATATCATGATTTTTTTAAATGAATATTTATGTGACTATATTCACACGTGTCAGTAATATTTAATAAAAGAGCTTCTTCGGTATTGTTTTGATAATTGTGACATTAGGTTCAAATTCACATATTTGTTTACTCGCACTTTCTCCCAGTTGTGGGTTTTAAAATGTAGCACACAGAAGCTTTAATTGAATTCTGGGGGCACTGAGGTCATTACCATCTGTGTCCACCACATACCCCATTCCCCAATCTCCATCCAATTGCAACTTTCCAGACAATTAAATGAAAGAGAACAAGATTATTAATTACCATGGTGTTACGTTGGACTCGATGAATGTTGGATCACAAAGTCACCATACGACTATTTGCTTCTTCTGTAACATTACTCAATTACAACTTTGTCACATATCCTCTGCTGTTGTCATTCTCATCCAAACCTTGTTACCTACAGAATGAAAATTTCAATGTTTCTAATCAACATTCCTCATCCCGTCCTCCATAAGTCTGAGTTATCTAAAACTCTGCTATCCATGTACTAACATCTTCCCATCAACTTCTTCCTCTCTGTTATGAGGCTTCTGAATGGTCTTTCCATAAGCTAAGGTACTGTTTGATTCACCTCTATCCCATTGAGGACATTGGACCTTGTCAATAGAACTGATGTGCTACAATACTGAGAACTATATTCTGCACTTTGTACCTTCCTTTTTCTGTATCTATTCTTTTTGAGTTTGACTTGATTATATATTTATGGATAGCATGTCTGATCTGTTTGGATAGCATTCAAGACAAAGCTTTTCACTATACCTTGGTACATGTGACAATAATAAATCCAAATCTAAACATTAATATGCATCCTCTATATTTTTTTGCTCCTTCCCAGTTGTGACTAAAGGTCTTCAACCAAGAGTTAACTCTGCTTCTGCTGACCCAGATTTGTTGGTCACATAATGGGTGGAAGCACATTGCTTCTTCCAGCATCATACTTGGTACATTTGCTTGAGGGATGCCAATTCCCTAAATGATCAATAAAATACAGCACAATGCAGATACTTTCTGACAATTAGCAGCTGCCCCTATCCCTGATATGACCCGGATAGATATTAAGGTCATAAAGAATAGTAGAATTAGGCTGTTTGGCCCATCAAGTCTACTCCACCATTCAATCATGGCTGATCTATCACTCCCTCCCAATCCCATTCTCTTGCCTTCTCCCCCTAACCTCTGACACCTGTACTAATCAAAAATCTATCTCTGTCTTAAAAATATCCGCTGACTGCCTCTACAGCCCTCTGTGGCAAAGAATTCCACAGGTTCACCACTCTCTGATTAAATACATTTCTCCTCATCTTCCTATAAGAACATCCTGAACCCCAACATATTGAACCCTAAATTAATGCTTTAAGAGGCAAAAGTCTGACATGTGCCAATTGATGTGTCAATTAATTGCTTTTATTGTTCTTAAATGTTGTGAGAGCATGTGCATCCATCATCTTTTCAATACGCATATTGCAGATCACAACTGCCCAGTGGGAAGAAAAGAGCTTCCTCAGTTCATTTCTAATTCTCTTACTCCTCATCTTAAACCTATGCGCTTTGATCCCAGGCATTGTTGTTTACATTTTATTCATTGAGCTTACCTGTCTTATGATTTACACCGTTAAAGGCTTGACCCTCTTTAGTTAGAGGGTGGTGAATCTGTGGAATTCATTGACACAGAATGTTGTGGAGGCCAAGTCAATGGATATTTGCTAAGGCTGAGATAGTTCTGCAACATCCTCTCTCACTGCTCCCCCTCACTGTTGCGATTCCTCCTGCTCGACAACTCTATGATCAAATTTTAACCCAGACTCGCTACCACAGCACATGTGTTTTCTCATGCTTGCCTGGGCCTCCATCTTCTACATCAGGGATTCCAACTCCAGTTCCAGACATCCCAGTTCAGCCCCAACCCGAATTACACGTGCCGGGATTCGATCCACCATTTTTCTGCTGCTGCGTCCGGCCCATATCTTTACACCAGTCCCCCCCACTGGCCTCCGCCAGCGACTCCCTAGACCCTCGCCTCTCCACCGCCCACCAGTAGGCAGGAACCATCACCTCACCTGAGTTTCAGGCTCAGCACCAGGCCCACAGCCTCCACCATGCAAACTCCAACACCACGTGTTCTGACTTTCCTGGGTCCTACTGCTCCACTCCCTCCTAGAGGGAACCCACCACTCCCTCACCAGACCTTCCCTCTGCCCCCGTCCACTCACCTGGCCTCCACTGACCCCAACCCCCATACTTGTTGTGTCTTCATCCTTCCCCTTGACCTCCCCATTTCTGATACGGAACGGTCTGTCCTCAACAGAGACCTCACCTTCGTTCCCCTCTGCCCCTACCTCACCGAGTTCCGGGTCTGCCACTACGTAGAACTGTTCTTCCGTCACCTCCGCCTCTGTGCCTTTTTCTATGGGACGGAGTCATCGTCACCCAGTTATGACCCCTTCTCCCGGCTCCATCGGTCCCTGTCCTCTTGGACTCCCCCGGACGGCCTTCTACCCTCTTTAGACCATTTTATTTCCAACTGCCGGCGTGACATCAACCGTCTCAACTTTTCCACTCCCTTCACCAACTCTAAACTCACCCAATCTGAATGTACAGCCCCCCACTCACTCTGCAGCAAACCCAACATTATCATCAACCCTATCTGACAAGGGAGGTGTCATGGCAGTCTGGCGCGCTGACCTCTACATCACTAAGGCCAGGCGACAACTCTCAGCCACCTTCTCCTACTTATCCTTGGACCATGATACCACAGATAAGCACCAAGCCAGAATCTCACAGACCATTTCTGGTTTCATCACATCTGGCTGACTGCCCTCCAAAGTCTCCAATCTTGTTGTTCCCCAGCCCCACAAGGCTCAGTTTAACTTCTCCCCAAAATCCACAAATAGAACCGCCCTGGCAGATCCAATGTTTCTGCTTACTCCTGTCCCACTGAATTAATTTCCACAAATTTCTTCCCCATCCTATCCCCCCCGGTCCAATAATTCCCTTCCTATGTCCTAGACACCTCACATGCCCTTCGTCTCTTCAATGCGAGCATTTTGCTGAACACCTCCACTCAGTTCACGTAAACCTACCTGATCTCCCCGTTGCTAAACACTTTAACTCCCCATCCCATTCCCACACTGACCTTTCTCTCCTGGGCCTCATTCAATGTCAGAGTGAGGCCCAGCATTAACTGGAGGAACAGCACCTCACATTTTGCTTGGGCCGCTTACAGCCCAGCAGTATGAATATTGACCTCTATAACTTCAAGTAACTCCCCCTTCCAAGTTCTCTGACCAGTCTGACTGTCCCTCTGATTACATGTATCTCTGTTTGCTTTGTTGGCACCTTCTCCTAGCTAACAATGGTCTATACATTTTCCTTGATCTGTATATCTTTTCATCTCTCACACTTCCTTATCTCTGTAAACCCCCCTCTCCCCTGATGCTCCATCTGAAGAATGGTCTTTAGACTGACCTAAAACATCACCCATTCCTTCTATCCAGATATGCTGCCTGTCCCGGTGAGTTCCTCCAGAATTTTGTGCCTAGATTCTTGATTAGTACAGGTGTCAGGGGTTATGGGGAGAAGGCTGGAGAATGAAGTGAGGAGGGAGAGATAGATCAACCTCAATTGTATGGGTCGAATGGCCGAATTCCACTCCTTTCACTTACGAACAAAGGATTGATGCTTAGTAAGTCAGTATGGAAAAGAGGTAATATTAAAGGGGGGTACCTCAGTCAGTTGCCTGGTGCTATATTACAGCCAGTTTCTGAGACACTGAAATAAACCTGCTTCTGAAGAAGTTGAGGTCCAAAAGCATGGTTGTTCTTGGAAATATCAGTAATGCACACTTCTTTGACTAAGGTAGCCTATTTTTTTCGAGGAATTAATATGATTTTACAGATAAAACATGCAATTGCATTGGGCATGCAGAAGTGACCAATCAAATGTACAGATGAACATGATTCAACATAGAAATATTCAGAATCAATTCCACTGTAGAAATTATGTATTTTCAGACAAAATAGCACTACAAATCAAAACTCTCTGTCTCCACCTCAGTACCTTGGCATTGCTAAGGTGTGTACTTTTTTAAAATTTTATGTCAGTTGTTATAGCTCATTGCTTCATCTAAATTAATGCTTTAATAGGCAAAAAATCTGAACTGTGCCAGTTGACAATTTCAGTTAATTGCTTTTGTTCATTAAGGCATTGAATGAACCACTGTTGTGTTAATGTTGCAAAATGGCTACAATAAATGTCAGCACCTCTACTTCAAGACCAAGGGGCAACATCATGGGAGACTGATGACGCCTTGATTATTGTTAGAATGTTGTACAGCCAATTTGTTAGAATCAGTGAGGTGTTATTAAAACAATTTAAAAAGAAAATTGAAAATGATTTCTGCATTTTACTTTGGTCACATTAGATAAATACATTTTTGATACTCAGTTTTGAAAGCAGCAAATGATCGTTTGGCAGAAATTTGCATGCTTAAGGGCCTGTCCCACTGCGGGGACCTAATTTGCGAGTTTAGAAGAGTTTAAAAAAGTGTCATGGTCGTGTTGTATCGCCGAAGAAGAACACCGCCTACGACCTCCTTCGACTATGTAGAGAACCTCCAACGAACATATAGAAGACCTCCTTCGACTATGTAGAAGGCCTCCGTCAACTATGTTGAAGACTAACTTCGGGAAAATTGGACTCTGAATAGTGGAGAGTGAAGACGACCACTTTCAACTACCTTCGACTTTACTAACACTATCTACGACTATCTTCCATTACCCTCGATTACATTTGATTGCCTTTGATTACCTACGAATAACATGCCGACTTCGACTAAACCTACGAGTAAAAAAAATCGATGTTTTTTCCATGCCAACCCATTTTTACTCACAGACAATTTTCAGCATGCTAAAAAAAACGCCTTGACCAAAATGAGGCCTCGAGTAAGCGGGGACTATTCTCGAGCATGAAGGAGAGTTACATAGACCTCCTACGACCACGTGTCGACCATGCTGCGAGTATGAGTCAAGGGCAAACATTTCTAAAGTCGCAAATTAAGTCCCCGCAGTGGGACAGGCCCTTTAGTTTCATTCAATATTGATTAATGTGAACAATGTAATAATCATGTAAATAACTTACTACTTCATCCAGAGGCCACTCATCTAATCAGTTGTTGCTACATACCTTTCAGTCGTGCAACTGTCCGGACACAAAATAACATTTCATCAGATTGCCATCTCTCGTATTGGGTATTGCGTATTATGTTTGTTGATTTAATTTTAGGAACGCTTAATGGTAGCAGTTTGCAGATGGAAATGGCTAATGATTGGATGTGGGCAACACTGGCAGTGCCTATCCCAAATTGCCCTTGGGAAAAGCAGCATTGAGCAACTGGATTCAACCTCATCTCATTTCCAATTTACAAATTCAGTTTTAACAGTCAAATATGTTGGGTTTTTTTTAATTCAGCGATGATATATTTGCAACTATGTTAAATACCAATTTAGTCAATCTGCAATCTATGCTTGTCGAAGGCAGGTATGATTATGCAAATTATTTGTTTTCAATATGTTGAGCCACTTGGACTTCTGCCAATTCTGCTGTGAACCTGAATGCCAGGAGATTTGCATGAGGAGAACAGACTACTTTCTTTGCAGTGTTTCGTTTCCCTAGCCACGTGGTCACAGCATTACTGATTTTATTAGTGACACAGGGAGTGACCCAGTTGAATCTGAACTTGGCTGTTCCAAGGTAAAATATGTCAACACAACAGTATGTTCCATTCTTAATCCTGGCTAAATTGGAGCAGCTGGGACTTCAAAATGGGGGTAGTTTCATGGTTGCTGGGAGATTTAGTCAATTTGGAGTTGCTTTCTGCAGAGCTGGGACAAGCTGCAAAAAGGTGCCAGAGTGTCTGGAGCTTAGATACAATTTGCAAGCAAAGAATGGAAACATCTGCAAACCCTGTCAATGAGGTGCAAAATGTATAGAATGGATTGGATGGCTGTAAAACAAGACATACATTTTGTAAATAATTGTAAATAATGTTGCAAGATGGTCATCCTGTTAATCGATGATTGGTCGAACTGTTGAGCCTTGGAGAAACTGTTTGAATCTCAGGGCACATGTTTAAATGTTTGTTCTTTCTTTCAGAGTATTAGCCTCTGTATTATTGGGTTAGGGAACTGTCAATTATGTACTGTTATAATTAATATGTGTGATTGGTTTGTTGGGGTTGCCTCCCCCAAGCAATGACACACCCTTAGTTTGGAGGGGTATAAGAGGATGTGTAAAGCTCTGGGGTGTGTTGGTTGATTGTGACTTCTGTTCTGTTTGCACGAGATATTGTTGTCTTGCATGGGTAGATCAGTAACCGTCCCTGCAGTTTGTTCTTCAATAAAGTAAGGTTTTGGAACCAGAGTTTGACTTAGTGTTTGACTAAACCAGACTAAGGGGGTAAGTCTAGATACCTGAATTTACATTGGGGGTGTTCGTCCGGGATTTCAACGGAGCCCCTGACATAAGTTTGCGGTCAGGGAGTTGAGTTGTTCCAGATTGCGAGAGGTGAAATCGGCACCATGGTTTGGTTTTCGCATTGATTTTCCCAGCTTCGCTGATCAGGACGAATCAATCATTTGCGTACTCATCTATTGTCTACTTGCGTTGGGGATCCCGACAAGATAATAGAAGTCTGGCAAATTCTGGTTTAGTGAGGGTTCAAATCTCTGGGGAAGGTTGCAGCAGCTTGTTTCGAATCTCTGGGGATGGTTGATTAGCTGTTTGAGGATATAAGTCAGCAGCGTCTTAGTGTCTGGGGAGGGTTTTCAAGTCATTTATGAGGGTATTACAGGGGGAAAATTATGAGGGCTGGGTCAATATATGAGGGCTGAGTATTGGGGTAAACGATTGGCAACTTACCTTAAAGTACAATACTGAAAGGTTATTAAGTCCAGTGCGAAGGTAGATTGGCATTTTGAAAATTTCTTGTTGAGTGTGATTCTGCTCTTACGTTGTAACTATTTGTTCTTGTTTGAATCCAAGTGTATAAGTGCAGGTAATTTGCTTGTTCTTTTGAGAAGGTGGTCCCGCCTGGATTCGAAGTGTGTTTACCGCATTAAAAACCCTGTGTGGATCGCTGTGTGTGTAGGATTTGTGTGACTGGTTCTTGAGCCGCCGGTTGAAACAAGATAGACTTTATGGGCGACTTGTTAGATGTTAGGAATTTTGCCTTTGTTTTGTGAGAAGACTTATCTGTGAGAGACTTACTAGTGTGGGAAACAACATAGACCGAGATATGACAGAAGAGGAAGGGAGCCCATTGCAAGTAATGTGCCATGATCACAAGGCAGAGAAATTAAGAGATTTGTCAGGAGCGCTAAATTAGGAATAAAGAAACTTGGAATAGAACTGAAAGAAGGTGAAGTAGATCTACCTCCAGGTACCAGGGGAGAAGGGTGTGGATATATAGGAAAGCATAAGGAACAGGAAAGAGATAGATCTCCTGGAAGAAAACGAGTCTCTGTAAATTTAAAGTTGAGGGACCCGGTTGGCATTGACTTCGATGGGGAAGGAGATGAATATACGGAAGATTGGGAAAGTGTTAAAATTAAAAGAAGTTTGCAGCCTCCACCATATTCCTCTTGCATTCCCCGGGCTTCACCCATACATTGTATAGCTTGTGCACACAACAGACATTCAGATCCTGCATCACCTTTAACACCACCTGCAGATTCTACAATAAAGTCTGCTTTACAAAGAGCAGCACGATTAGTACAGGATTCTTTAACTCCGACTGCTCCACTATTGATAGTCTGGTAGTTCACGGTACCAGGAGTAAGACAAAAAAGATAGCTCCAGTAGTTAAGGACAAATAATTTAAAGGACAACAACCAGAGTATTCTTGCGAGCCTAAACCTAGATGAATTAGACGCGTAATCCCCCTAATGAAGAGGAAGACATACCGAGGGTGAGACAATAGCTGGAGATATTGATGGCGATCCCGATATGACAAAAATTCTGATGGTAGTGTTAAGCAAGATCCCTGATAGAAAGATGTCACCTGCTTCCTTTGTAGATTACTTAAGAACTACAATACATGCAGACTCCCAAGATCTATGGTCTGTGATACAACAGATAATTACTGATGGTAGAACGAGGGAAGAATGCAGTTTTAACTGCACTTGCCAATACTCTTCAGAAGCCTATAGATATCTTAATGATTCTGGATGTGAGACAGAAAAAGGGAAAGGGAGCAGATTAATTCTTGGAAAGATTTTCTGATTTATACATGGATCAATCAGGGGATCTGAATTTCAGGAATGGGACAAATTCTCCTCAGTATTGTGCAATCTTACTGAATTGCCTTCCAACTAATGCGTTTGAATCGATTAAAACTAATAATATGGACTGGTCGGAAAATAGTCCCAGTCAAATGGCCAGAGCAGTAAGATACCACTGGAAGGATGTAAAAAAGCAGGAGAGTCAGCCTGCAGTAAAACCAAAGACCAAATATATAATCACAAAATAAGTGCCAAAATCTGACTCTGAAACATGGACCCCCAGAGTACCAGCAAATTACGGATTGGGAGAAATTAGGGTTCCAGAATATTTAAATTGATATCATAGAGAAATACCTGCCCTAGAGCCAATCCCACAGAGACCGAGTTTGAGAAGACACCAAACATTAGGATTAGGCCAGTGTTATATGTGTGGGGGAATGGGTCACTGGAGTAGAGAGTGCCCAAATAGAGAAAGGAATGAAAAGAAGGGGTCACAGAAGAAATTTTCAAGATCAGAGTGAGTGGAGAGATCCCAAAGATCAACGAGAACATGGAGAGCAAAGAGGGAACTGGCAGGAAAACCATGAATGAAGAGGGCAAATATTTTTTTTACAATCTCCCCGACTCAAAAGATATTCAGAACCTGACGGTTTTCAAGGACGTCTGCCGGTATCCCATCTCTGAGCTAGATGAAGTGGTATATGGAGGAAAAGCAATCAAACACAGATTTGTGATAACAACGGCAATTTAATTGCAATTTAATGGCGAGAGATTTGCTCCGCACTTTCCAATTGAAGATAGAATGTGGCGATAGAGGGATAAGTAGTGACCCCCTGGGCTCCCTTACAGCAGTGTTACTCCATAGTGACCCCTCAATGGTGGTCCTTAGATCTGGATGAAGAACCCCCACTCCATATTACACTAGCTTACGACAGGAGTGGGAAGAATAAAGAGCTGGAGGCCTTCTTTAAACCGTATGAAGGACAGGACTGGGAGAAAAGTTTTGGCACTAGTTGAAAGAAGAGGATGGAGCTGTAGGATATACTGAGGTACCAGTAAGAACCAGCAGAGTCAGGAGACATAGGAGCAATAATGGAGAGGAGCAATCATTATGGCAGACCAGAACAATTAGAGCAAATATATCTAACTGAAATGTTGTTGAGTTTTATCAGGCCTCCAGGCCAGTGTTACCTATCAACGACATCATCTGGGGAGTGAGGTAAAGAATTTACAGACCTCTTGAGAATGGGCAGAAGACATCAAAGGTAATGTAGCTCCCCAGAAAGTGGTAATACTTTTCCAAGAAGATCATAGGCCACCAGTAACACTGATAAATTGATTTGGGAAATGCCAGAATAAAAATAAAATAAAACCATCAACAAGAACGATAAGAATTTCTCCTCACTGTAACATCCTTACTCTTACAGCTCTGAAACAGAAAGAATAAAAACAACATAAACTGGTACGAAATTTAACAGCAATTAACTCAGTTGAAAAGATGCTCCATATATATACTAGTGCCAAACTCTGCTAACATCTTAACTAACCCAACACTTCGTACCAGAAAGGAAGACAAAACTAGTCACAGTAAATTAAAAAAGTACAGGATGCCTCCAGAGAGATCATCAAGGCAGGCTCCAACTTTGGAAAGATCTTTGAACAACAATCCCTTCTAGCTCTTCTGCACTATTTTGTCTGAACGGGCTATCCCAAGTCTAAAAATATGGGAATCGACATTGCTCTGTAACCAGGGGATACCCACTCTGCACTCAAATTTAACTACCCCCTATTAGGAAATTATTGAAATGACTTTAAAATCTAACACTTAACAATGGCCTAAGAGGATGGCATGGGATCTTTTTCAGAGATAGTTGAAAATTTTGATTTGGGCACAGTATATAAATTAACCTAGTATATTTTCTTGTCTCACCCCCAGAACAGCAGTCAGAAGCGGGACAGGACTGTTTAGTGATCATCAAGAAGAGGACATCTGTGAGAGAGGACTTAAGAGATGCACCCATAGAGGGCCTGGACATTACTTTGTATGTAGATGAAAGTTCATCTATCGAACCGTGAGGGGAGAAATTGTCTGGGTATGCGATTATTAATTAGGATGGGAAAAATGTAAAAGCAGTTACCCTCAAGTCACCTTATTCAGCATAATAGGCTGAATTATTTGCTTTAATTTGGGATTGCAATATGGTAAAATTTGAGGATAGATGTTTATACAGACTCTCGATATTATATGAAAGTAGGAGATTTCTGGCTCAAATTTCAAATAAATAATTGGTGACAGATTTCTTAGAGGCCTAAATGCTACCCAGACAAACGTCTGTTATGAGATGTAAATGCATACAAGAAGAGATATCATAACAGATATCAGGAATTGCAGTGCTAGTCTGACAGACCTACCCAGGAAATGTAAGGTGGTAGTATAAAATGATGAGGTGGACTGAAATTTATGAGTTTCCCTTGGAAAGTCAATACTAACCATCCAGAAAGAATTAGTCAGTAGTTAAGAACAGTGCAAGCGAGAACCCCTAAACAAAACCGAAGCCAATAGAATAAAAGCGAGAACCCCTAGACAGAGAACGAAGCCAACATAGTAAAGAGTCAATAGAATAAAGAGCCAACATAGTAGAGAATCAACATAGTAACGAGTTGCCATAATGAAGAGTCATACATAAATAAGAAGAGGTAATGGAGGAAGGACTTGGTTAACTGCAGGGGGAAACTTGAATTGTATTGAGAATAGCAGAGCCGATGCATATTTGCCCGATAGATTTGAATTGTTTAACCCTTGATGGTAAAGTGACTTCTATTATCAAGGTGGAAAGAAATTGTCCCTGGATTCGGCATTCATGATTGGATTTATGATGAGATTGACAGCATATGGAAATTGATTGTTTAAATTTGAACAGCTGGTGAGTTCCACAGGAATTGGAATGGAATTGTATTATCTGCTACAATGCTGTGGAATAAGAAGGATGAGATGGGCATTGGAATTTGAAATAGTAAATTGAAGGCTGAGACTGAATTTGGTTAAATTGGAACATTTATCATGATTTGCTTTAAGTAGGGAAATCTGGACTGAACCCAGCTGAAATTTATATGATTACCCATCATCAGATATACATATTATAACATCGTGTAGGTATGAAGAAGGCTAATTAGTGTTAATCCTAGAATAATAAAGAGTATAATAGGAATAGGGATCTAGTAATATAATAGGTTCGAATAGGGATGGTATTGCGAATGTATGGAAAAGCATGAGTGCATGATGGTAACTTGCTTTGTCCCAAGTATAATTTCTAGGTTTTAGGTTCGACTGTGGAAGGTGATGGAAGACTGGGCAGTAACACGGATGGAGGGAATTCGTGCCCACAAAAACGCGGGAGGTGAAGACTCCTCAGACAGAAATTCTGAAGTTATGCCCATGAAAACGCTGGACGCTTTACAAGTTTCTGAGAAGAAATATCATCATCTTGTGTTACTGATAGATGGGACATGTGAAGCACTCTTATGCATATCTGGTTAACTAATTATTGAGCCATTTTGGTTATCATTAATGATGGGTTATCATTATGATAAAAGAAAGGAATGTTAATCCAGGCTAAATTGGAGCAGCTGGGACTTCAAAATTAGGTAAAGTTTCAGGGTTGCTGGGAGATTTGGTCAATTTGGAGTTGCTCTCTGCAGAGCTGGGATAAGCTGCGAAGAGGTGCCGGAGTGTCTGGAGCTCAGATACAATTTGCAAGCAAAGAATGGGAACATCTGCAAACCCTGTCAATTAGGTGCAAAATGGATTGGATGGCTACAAACCAGACATACACTTTGTAAATAATTGTAAATAATGTTGCAAGGCGGTCTTCCTGTTAATCGATGATTGGTCGAACTGTTGAGCCTTGGAGAAACTGTTTGAATCTTAGGACACATGTTTCAATGTTTGTTCTTGTTAGCTTCCTTTCAGAGCTTTCTTTCTTAAACAATGTATTAGCCTCTATTATTGGGTTACGGAACTGTCAATCATGTACTATTATAATTAATATGTGTGATTGGTTTGTTGGGGTTGCCTCGCCCAAGTAATGTCACGCCCTTAGTTTGGAGGCGTATAAGAGGTCGTGTAATTCTTTGGGGTGTGTCGGTTGATTGTGGCTTCTGTTCTGTTTGCACAAGATATTGTTGTCTTCGTGGGTGGGTCCGCATCCGTCCCTGCAGATTGTTCTTCAATAAAGTAAGGTTTTGGAACCAGAGTTTGACTTGGTGTTTGACTTAACCAGACTAAGGGGGTAAGTCTAGATACTGGAATTTACACCATCACTGGCTTTCTTTCTTAATATGAGAACCATTATATTTCTACATTGCCTACATTTCTTATCAAACTGTAGCACTGGTATAAATCAGAGTAAAATTATGAATAATTATTTGTTGAGTAATAAAAATTATCCATTTGAAGATGTTGACCTATAAATTCAAATGCAGCATCACATTTTTTCCAGCATTGCAGGTTTTAAGTTTATTTTTATTTTCCCAGTGAATGGGATTACAACCGTTTCCACGTAAAATCATGGCCTATTAAAAGTGCAACATAATACTTCTAGTATTGACCCTTCTGCATCTACTTTGCAGCTTTTCCATTTTATCTACGTCTCTTGGTCTCAGTCAGTCATAGCATTTTCGTTTGAAAGCTCTGCAGTGTCTGAAGGGAAATTATGCAACAGTTATTCATTAAACCATGCAAGTTTGCAGTGGCACCCCCGTGAACAAAAGTGTCTTTGACATGCCTTGCATCATGTAATTAAACCATGTTGTGGCTATTAGGTTGCACAATAAATTCTAAATGATTAACTTAAATATCCTATAACATCAATTTTCCCTTTAAAGGCCAATGTGAAGTTTTAGAAATGGTTACCAAGTTACAGAAAAATATTCAAAGTATTCATGTGATAATATGTGTAGATTAACTCTGCTGATTCCACATTAGCCTCATCAACCATATCAACACCTACTCGGATGGAGTGAAAACATGTCATCTGGGAATCAAAATGTTTAGCATTAAAAAGAATGGCATGATCAGATTTAACGACTGAATTGAGAGCAGAAGAGTGCATTCTCATACAATATCTTGTAGGCCAATGCTTCACCTATGTTTAAGGCGCTTGTATATATGCAACTTCATTATTCTGAACTGGATGTACATTCCTCATCTGATAATCAGCATAAAACAGTTTTCAGTTTTCTTTTGGAACTTTAAGTTATTATTGTTGACAATTTTGATCCCAAAATCATGTTGATTGAGAATCATTTGGGATTGATTCTCCTCTGATTGCAACTGGCAATCCAAGTGCAAATTACAAATCACATTCTGCCACTTGGAGAAAAGGATTGTGTTTCTCCTCAGATTATTAGGAAAACAAAATTGTTTTTTTATAGGTATTCCTTGATATATTCAAGTTAATGCTACAATGGAAAAAGCATGTCTTAAAAAAATAAGCATTTTACTCACTCAAGTAACATTCGTGAGTAACCCAATTTTAAATTGCTAGTAGTTACTGTAGGATTTTTTTTTTTGAGCTACATGCTAATTATATTGCTTTATAGTTGTCAGCCTTTTAGGTTTTTTTTAATGAAAGCTTTCAAAGGATGCATCTGTGTACCCAAATGCATCAGTTTATTTCCAAGAGTCTTCCTGAAGGTTTGCAAATGATCTAAATGAGTGGGTCTCACCATGGAGATTGAATTAATCTGGGATTTTTTTTTTGTGGTCAAGGCAGCTTTCAATTTGATGTTTTATTTCTAGTAGAAAATTCAGGGAGACTTGCTCCATGATGGCAAAATTTGGCAATTGAAATTGCAATTTTTTTTAGTTGATTTTGCAAATCTTTGGACACTCACAAACATCATCCAATATAAGATAACTTAACGGCAAACTAATCTCCTATTTTTGCTGTTTGTAAAATAGATTTTAATAAAATGTTTCAACAGTTATTTTAGGTGTGGAAATCGTGGTTTCAGATGTAACATTTTCAGATTAAGTCGAATAACATGCAATGATACATTCAGGAACTACTTTGGCCTTTGGAAGATGGCCAACACTTGTTGATGCATTAGTTTAATTTTTCCGAACTTTTCTAGGTTTGAGGAAAGTTCCATTACATTTGAAATAACAAGTCCAATTTATCTATTCAAAAATAAAGTGAGGCTAAAAGTATGAAACTATAGGCCAGTTACAACTACTGTATATATAACACTGTAATTATATGGGCCAGTTAGCTTAACATCTGTCAAAGCAAAACAATGTTAAAAGCGATTATAATAGATGAAATAGATGAAAACAAAATTGGGTTAATCGGGCAAAAATCATTTGGTTTTGCAAAAAAAATAATGTTTGACCATTTTAGTAGAATTAATTGAAGATGAAACATAACATATTTTCAGATGGCATTTGATGAGATGCCACATCAAACATTGTAGCAGAAGATAAAATATCAGAGCCCAGGCGTAACATTTTGAGGGAAATAAAACAATTGAATGTCTAATTGAGTCCACTGGTTAGTAAAATGTGACAAAATGCAACGTGACACAAGGAATGGTGCTGAGATATTTATATATATTATTCACCTGGCATCTGATTAGGCATCACATCCAGCTAAAGTTCCTAATGCAAAAGGAAACATTTGGCGTGGGTAGAAGTTTGTCAGGGATTAGGCATAAATATGAATATCATATAGTTATTAAAACTCTAATCTTGTTTGTGTGTGTGTGTATATGAGTGTGTATATGTGGTTGTATTTACATCTTCGCAAAAACACTACGCAGTAACAATTACATTTTTACATATTCTGATTTACATTTTTCCCCTCGAGGCCAAGATCACCTTCACTGACCATTTTATGCTTTATTTCTCGACATTACTGATTAAAGGTTAGTAAGAAGTTTAAAAACATCAAAAGAATTTAAAATGACCAGCTGTCACTGATTGAATCACAATGGCTTGGCTAGCAGCTTCACTGAAGATTTCATCCTATATTTCACGTTATTCGTGATTAAAGCTTTAAAAATGCCAACTTTCACAAGTTGTTTACTGTTAAAATCATTCCTGCCAGCTTCCAACACACTTCGACCCAATGTTGCGACACAGGAACACTGAACTTTTCACCTCGCAGGAGGGGGAGGGCGAACTGCTATTGCAACATGCAGGGAAAGTGCAATTGGGGGCTACGGGTAGGGAGAGCGGGTGGGTTGGGGGAGCAGACCCGTCTGCACTTGGTCTAGTTTAAAATAAAACTATAGTTGATGAATATCTGAAATAAAAACGTTAGAAACATTCTGCAGGTTAGGCAGCATCTCTGGCAAGAGAAACAGATTTAATGTGTTAGGTTTGAGCCCATTCGATATACAAAAGAGACTGGCATATATGAGACATTCTCTGATTATCAATATATAACAAGTGGTATGGCAAATAAATAAGTGCTGGAACTTCTATTTTTTTAAATGCTTTAAAATAACATGAATAAAGTGACCATAAGTATGGGTGTAAAATCCACCGATGACACAAAGGTAAGTAGAAAACTAAGTGTGAAGAAGATATGAAGAGGCTGCAAGGGAGAGATCTAAGTGAGTAAATAAATGTCTCGCAAACGGAGTATGTAGAACAATGTAAAATTGTCATTTTGGCAGGAAAATTAAAATACGAGCATATTATCTAATAGACGAGAGAATGCAGAGCTGAGAGGTGCAGAAATGTGGCTGTTCTTGTGTATAATTTACCAACCGCTGGGATGCAGGTACAACATTTTGAAAAACCGAACAAAACTTATTGTTTATTGCCAATGAAATCAAAGAGTTATGCTACAGTAAAACAGGACATTGGTGCAACATTTTTCTTGTGCTCCTGATTTAACGAAGGACATCAATGCATCAGAAGCATTTCTGGAGAAGGTTAATTAAACTTGTGCCAGGAATGGGAAAGCTGTATTGCTGGTATTAGGGTTGGACATGCTTAACTTGTATGTAGTTAATTTGTGAAAGCAAGAAGAGACTTGATTGAAATCTATAAGACCCCGAGATGTCTTGACATGGTGGATGGAGAGAAATGTAGAAATATATTGTACTGCTTTTTTTTTTAAAGGTTGCTCATTAAAGATTCAATAACATTTCTCTCAGAGGAACATTGAATCCTTGGAGTTCTCTTCCTCAAAGAGCAATAGAGCAAACGTTGAATATGTTTAAGGCAGAGATCTGTAGATTCTTGGGCTAAAGAGTTTACACGTAACACATCTGCTGCTCTCTTTATGAGTTTGCATGTTCTGCTTGCGGTGGGTGTGCTGGAATAATCTAATCAGTGCCCTGAAATATCTGTTGTTGTGCTGTATGACTCTGTGACTATTAACGCTTACATGCTTTTTCCCTAAAAATGAAAGCAACATCATCTTTAACAGTTCTTTAAGATGAACAATTCCATACTCAACACCCTGCTGCTCATAGTATTCTAAATATTGGTTAGACTGCCTTATGAGCATTGTGTATAGTTCTTGTCACTACACTTCAAGAAGGATGTGCTAGGAATAGAAAGAGTGCAGAAGCAATTCACCAGGATGTTTCCCTGGAATGGACAACTGTCATCTCAAAGAGGAATTGGATAGGTCAGGTTGTTCCTATCAGGATCTAGAGTCTGAGAAGGTGATGTCTACCTTTTAGATGTTTGTAAAATTATGAAACATGAGCAGTTTAGAGTCTTTTACCCAGGGCAGGTAAAGATAGAAAAAGAGGGCATACATTTTATTAGAGGGGAAACACGAAGGAGATCTGACGGGAATTTGTTTTATATAGTGTCGATGGTTACCTGGAAGGAATGTTAGAAGAAGCAGATACAGCTACAATGTTTTAAAAGCATTTCAATAGGTACTTAGGTAGGAAAGGCATGGAGAGATATGGCATCATGCAGGCAAATGCGATTCACGTAGAAGGTCATCACAGTCTGTAAGGACAAGGTTGGCCAAACGGGCCTGTTTACTCTGTTGTTTGATCTTACGACTCAATAATCATTTGTCACTGACTTGCCAGGAAAGATAATTAGTCTTTTCCTCATTATGCATAATGTTGAAGTAATTTATAAAATCTTCATTTGGCCTTATGTCCGCCAGTCTGTAATGTATTTCTTCATAACTATAATTTCTCATTTTTGACATCCAAATACAGTCATGATTTACAATCTCTATATCTTTAATATCCTTTCTGTATCAGTATGTCAAATTTCCACAGATAACTCCAAATGTGGCCTACAAATATGTTATAATTTCCTTTCTCATTCTGGTACTTGGTAACCTACACATATCTCTAACACTGGGTGAGGCCCGCTCCAACTTAAGTTTGTGGGTCTATTCTCTGTCCCAGCTGCTGCTATATAATCCAACAGTGAAGCAAGTTTTGGAATATTCACAATTATCCCAATTCATTCTTTCTCAAAGCACAGACCTTTCTTCCTGATCATAAGGTCATACGTGATAAGAGTAGAATTAGGCCATTCGGCCCATCAAGTCTACTCTGCTATTCTATCATGGTTGATCTATCTCTCCCTCCTAACCCCATTCTCCTGTCTTCTCCCCATAACCTCTGACACCTGCACTAATCAAGAATCTATCTATCTCTGCCTTAAAAATATCTACTGACTTGGCCTCCACAGCCTTCTGCGGCAAATAATTCCATATTCACCACCCTCTGACTAAAGAAATTTCTCCTCATCTCCTTCCAAAAGAACGTCCTTTAATTCTGAGGCTTTGATCTCTAGTCTGAGCCTCTCACTAGTGGAAACATCCTCACCATACCCACTCTATGCAAGCCTTCACTATTCTGGATATTTCAATGATATATAGTACACCAGAAACAATACTCACTGCTATCCACTTATCCATTTATCCATCCAATCATCCATTTATAATTCAAAGGAAAACCTACCTGAAATTGACACCACTACTTAAATTGCCGCAACGCAATGCAAGCTTTAAGGTTGTCATGTAATTTTTCCAACAAACATGGGTTTTCTGTGCAAAGCCATTTGGTAGCCTGAGGAGATATGCTTCTATAGGGATAATGCATTGTCTATCAAGTACATTAGAAAAATCATATATTTGGAATTGTACAGCATTGAATCATGCTTTTATCACTGATTTTGTGCTAGCCTTTATGTCTACCTGTGCTAATCTAATTTCCTGCACTGATTCCTTATCCCTCTTTACCCAGCTCATTCAAACTGTGAAGATGCCTCTTAAATATTGCTACTGTTCCCTGTTCCTCCACTCCTCTCGCAGCCCATTCAAGATACCTATTCTTTTTATGAAAATGTTTCCCTCTCTCTGACTCAACTTAAAGCTATTGCTCTCTAGTTCTAGGCACCGCAACTCTAGGAATTGGACACTGACTATCCTATGCTTCTCATAATGTTATATACTGTAACTCTGACATGTCACCTCTCAACCTCCTTTACTCCAGAGAAAACAGACCAAGACTATCCAATCCGTTGACAACTCAAACCCTTCAGGTCAGGCAACATCCTTATGATCACTTCTGCACCGTCTCTAGCTTAATTATATCCTTCCTATAGTATGGTAATCTATACTAAATAATACTCACACACTTCTTCAAAAGCAGCCTAATGATCAATTTATACAACTGTAACATGATGTCCCAACTCTTGTACTCTTTTCCAACCTGTCTACGTATGTTCCCACATTCAGGGAAATATGTACTTTTGCATATATACTGTTCAACAACATTCACCAGGCCCCTTCCATTCACAGTGTATGCCCTGGCATGCTTCATGCACTTAGTCCTGATGACTTCCCAAAATGCATTACTTTTCACTTGACTGAGTTAACTACCACTTGCCATGCCTTACCTGCTTTCCAGTTAATCTATATCCTGTTGTAACCTTCGACAGCCTTCTTCACCCACCATTAAGTAAGTAAGTAAGTAAGTACGTTTATTGGCCAAGTATTCACATACAAGGAATTTGCCTTGGTGCTCCGCCCACAAGTAACAACATGACATATAGTGACAGTTACGAATGACTCAGAAACCACTAAACATTAATAATAATAAAACATTAATGATAAAACACCATTGATCGGCAAATTGTGCTTCCTCAGCTGCCGTAGGAAGTACATCCTATGTTGTGCCTTTTTGACTGTGGAGTCAATGGTAGCCCCCCATTTAAGGACCTTAGAGATGATAGTTTCCAGGAACTTAAAAGACTCCACAGATGTGACTGTGGTGTCGTTAATGGTGTGGGGTGAGGGGAGGGAGAGTTCTCCTAAAGTCTACAATCAATTCCACTGTCTTAAGAGCATTGAGCTCCAGGTTGTTGCTACGGCACCAGGACGCCAGCTGTGACACTTCCTGTTGTAGGCAGATTCCTCCCCATCCTGGATCAGTCCAATCAGGGTTGTGTTGTCCGCTAACTTGAGAAGCTTGACAGAGGTGTCTGTGGAGGTGCAGTCATTGGTGGTTAGAGAGGAGAGGAGAGAATACACAGCCTTGCCGGTGCTCCTATGCTGAGCATTTGCGGGTCCGAGATGTGCTTTCCCAGCCGCACATGTTGCTTCCTGTCTATCAGGAAGTTGGTGATCCACTGACAGGGGTTCAAGCACAGTCAACTCGGAAAGTTTGGAGTGTAGTAGCTCTGGACTACTACAAGCTCAACAAACAGGATCCTCGAATAGTCCCCTGGCAGTCTAGGTGCTGTAGGATGAAGTGCAGGCCCAGGTTGACTGCATCAACCACAGATCTATTGGCTCGATATGCAAACTGCAGAGGGTCCAGCAGGGAGTTTGTGATATTTTTCAGCTTGGCCAGCACAAGCCTTTCGAGTGTCTTCATGACTACAGAGGTCAGTTCGACAGGCCTGTAGTCATTAAGACAAGTAATCCTTGCCTTTTTGGGTACAGGGACAGTAGTGGAGACTTTGAAGCAGGCAGGGACAGTACATGTTTGCAGGCTGGTTAAAAATGCATGTATAGACCGGTGCTAGCTGTTTGGCACAGAGCTTAAGAGTAGAGGGGGAAACATTGTCAGGTCCTGGAGATTTCCGGCTCTTTTGTCCTCTGAAAAGCCTCTCCACCTTCTCTATTTTTCAATGAGGGCTCTGCCATCTCTATTTAAAATACGTGACTTTTCCAAATGAATTTATGCTTATTAGCTCTCTCAATTAATGTGATGTGTTCACTGAAAGGACCCATGTGAGACAACAGGATGCATGGTCCAAAAAAACGCTATTTTACTAATTTTCAAATAAAGTTATAATTTATGTATCTGTTAAGGCAAGTGCTATTTTGTCCCTTGCTGCCTGCATCACCAAAGCTGCTATACTCCATTGAAAGAAACCTCAGGAAGGAAAGTTTGCATGACATTGTTGTGCAAGCAAACTGTAGAGGTCACATTTGTTAGCTGCCATCATGAAAGTTTGATTGCAGACTCTGGATACAGTGTTCCCTTTATTTTTGCTCATAAGTTCTGAAACTTATAGATTTCTCCTTAGTAAAATGTCTTCATCCATTTCTTCTCTGGTGCCCTCGAACTCTGTGAATCCAAATTCTGATAAACACTATCCAATTCTAACTGACCTGGAAAGTAAAAGTGAGCTGGTGAATACGAGGATAAGGCTTTGCCTATTTCTATGCGAAGCAGAGAAGTGTAGGATTTGATGTCTCTGTTGGGGGGCTTTGAGCCTGACTTTGCCTCCTCATTAATCATCATCATTATTCACATGAGGTACTTGAATCTCTTATATTTTCCCCCCTGTTCCTCCTCAGAAGCAACATCCTATTATTAAGAAAGATCTACTCGAAAAATAGTAGAACGTAATAAAGTTAGAAATTATTTTTGCAACTGGATGGTGTCAATTAGGAGAAGGCTTGCAGTGAAAACATGCCAAGTAGTGTGATATATCCTGACTAAGAATTGTACCTATTAAAATAAAGGATGTGGTTTTGGGGCAGTTAATAAAAAGACTGCTTTTGTAATTTGGAAGATGGAATGTAGATAGCGTTAATGCATTCTTCCAAATTAGTGCATTTCTGAACGAGAGTGTTGTAAAGAATTAGTTCCCTTTTACGGGTGAATAATATAGAACATAGAACATAGAAAATAGGTGCAGGAGGAGGCCATTCGGCTCTTCGAGCCAACACCGCCATTCATTGTGATCATGGCTGATCGTCCGCTATCAATAACCCGTGCCTGCCTTCTCCCCATATTCCTTGACTCCACTAGCCCCTAGAGCTCTATCCAACTCTCTCTTAAATCTATCCAGTGATTTGGCCTCCACTGCCCTCTGTGGCAGGGAATTCCATGAATTCACAACTCTCTGGGTAAAAAAGTTTTTTCTCACCTCAGTCTTACTGCATGGATGAGATGTTTTCCTTCTTGCTGTCTAAACTTCACTAATTGAATATGCATTTGTGCATTCCACCTTGTTCACCTGGGAGCAAAGGAATTATAACCATCCCTGCATTCCATGAAAATCTTGGACTTGGTTGATGAATAAGAGAGAATGTGGCACAATGGCGCCTACAACGATTGAGCTAGATCTGACTGGTCTTAAAAATCTGGAACAATTGGATGTGTTTTTTGATTAAAGATTTGACGAAATATGAGAATCATTATTGTGTTTTAATGTGAAACATAGGAAGAATATAATACTGCTATTTCTGTGATGCTTCACTGTATTAAATGATCAAAATTAATATGTTATTTAATACTGAAACACAATTATTCTTTTAATCATGATGATGCTATATATCCAAATAATACAGAAGAAATGCAAGAGTGTTAAGTTTATGGAACTGTATCGCGTTCAATACGTCTATCATTGGGGACCCAGTCAACTAATTACTGTTAATCTGGTTAAATATTTTCTGATGGTGAAGCTGTGACAGGATGTTCTCAATGGAACAGGTTTATGTAAAACAATTAAATAAACCAAATTAGATTGTGCATGGGAACATCTTGATACCTATCATTGTATATTTTCAATATAGAACTATTTGAAGATGACCTACACAAAAGTTCATATGTTTTTATAGAAATGATGTATTTAGAAATTATTTCGAAACATTTTAAGATACAAGAGGTCATTTAGTCAAGACTGTTTAATTATCATGGTCACTGGATATGAACCGGATCAATGAAATGCTTGCTTCCTGCAGCTTTCAGGCACATTAAATGCAACAATAATTTAAAAAAAAACACACAATAAATTAGCAGTTATGCTCAGTAAACTATATAATGATCGTGCAAAAACCATCGTCTCACGTTTTTGGTACTTGTTATCTGTTCTGGGGCAGAGATGTAGAAGAATGGGAGGGACACCAATATCCTCACAAGGAGGTTTGCTGGTGCTTTATGAGAAGAGTTAAACTATTGAGCCAGATTTGGGACCTAGAGTAATAATGCAGCACAAAGACTTGTATGTAGAAAATAAAACTGGAACATTCAGTGGCCAGAGTAATAAGGGACAGGAAGGGAGCCTTAACTGCATTTACTTGGTGTGATGAGGTGGGAAGGGGAATGGGGGGTGGTATGTAAAAGAGGGTGGTGAAAGCACGATGGTAGAACATGGGGAGTATATCCTGGAATGATCAGTCAATTAAGCTTTGTGGATGGAGGTTAGGGGCTCAGTTTGAAGGGCTAATGCTTTAGGCCCCCCAATAGTCAGTAATGGGAACTGATATCCAGACATATCACAAAAAGGTGTAAAATTGATAAGGTGTGGGATTTTAATTTTCTCTATGATCGAGGATTGCCTCTGTGCAATGGGTTGTGATGGGAACTTGAAAAATGCATTCAGGAAGGTTTTCTGAAGCAATATACATAGAGTTGACCTCGGGGAAGAGGACAGGCAAGTAATTGAAGTGATTGTGGGGGAACCCTTTGGGAACACTGACCATGGTTAGAGTTAAACCATGAGAATTAGTTTAAGGAATGCTACTGATGGATGGACAGTTATTTGTGTTATTTGTCGCTGGTCCTCAGGCAAGGCCATTGCATAGAGTCTGTAGTGTTGTGATGTGTACAGATATGGCTGATTAGGCCAATGTGGGCTTGAAGATTCCTTCCACACAAGGTCTGGGTTATCAGTATATCTTTATTTTCAAGCTTCTATTTTCTTCATTGCTTCCTCCCTTCCAACTTCCTCATGGGAACAAGTGCTGCTTTTTATGTGGGTACGTCAAACAGGATGATCCACTGCTTGTACCTGGTGACGTGTGTCAATGTTAACTGGCAGTGGCTAACTTTTAAGCCTTGCCACGATGAACAATTGTTCATCCATTGTGGGATGAAAGAAAATGTTGGAGGGTGAATAACAAGGAAAATTAGGAATGGTATTATCCAAAGAGAAAATATATAAATTGAGTCAAGAAAACCGGAATCCTGAAGACCAGGATCAGTTTAGAGTGCAACAAAGGCGGACCAAGGGATTAATTAAGAGGAAGAATATAAAATAAAAGCACAAGGTTGCAGGAAACATGAAATCTTAATGTGAAAAGAAAAAAGAATGAAGACAAATGTAGGCCACTTTAGTCAGAAACAGAAGAATTTACAATGGGAAACAAAGGAAAGGCAGATCAATTGAGCAAATACTTTGGGTCTGTCTTCAAAAAAGAGGACATAAAAAATACTCACAGAACTGTTCGTAAATCTTTGGTCCACTGAGAGGAAGGAACTGAAGGAAACTAGTATTGATAAAGAAAAGGTGTTAAGGAAATTAATGGAATTCAAGGCTGATAAATTCTCAGGACCTGACAGTACTTTGAAAGACAGACTAAAGGAAGTGGCCCTGGGGATATGGATGCATTTGTGGTTATTTTACAACATTATTTATATTCTAGATCTTTTTTTTAATGTTGGGGTTCCTAATATAACCCCACTATTTAGAAAAAAAGGAAGACGCGAACAAATGGGTTTATAAACCAGTTTGTAGAGGAGAACATGTTGGAGTATTTTATGAAAATAGTAATAGCAGATCATCAGGACAACCGAGTGGCTGGTGAGGACCGGGGAAGAGGGAGAAAGGACCTCCAGGTGGGTATGAAGCACCACAATGGCATGTGGTTCAAGACTCTGGAGGCTAAAGCCACAAATTGATAAATGGCAACATCAACACGCTACCCAATCCAATGCCCTGGGACAATTTTACCTGTAGAAGCTGTGGGAGGATCTGCCTGTCAGCCACAGCAGCAAATGCAACCACACATGAAACATTCCTCTCTCCAAGCCAGGCAATGTCAAAGCCGCACCATCATCTCTAGCAAATTGATGGATGCCAACATAGGAAAACAGTGACAGCACAGGTCAAGTTCAGGAACGGTTTATGAAAGGGAGATCATGCTTAACTGTGCAGTTTAGATCTCATTATCGATGAAGATGATCCAAAGTGGTTTCAGAGTAGGCATGTTGAGTGAGTGGGCAAATATGTGGCTGGTGCAATAATATATATAAATGGAAGGTTATCCACTTTACTGGCAAAAACAGGAAGATACGTTGTTATCTAAGTAGTAAGAGCTTAGAGAGGGAGCAGCTGCATGGAGATCTGATTGTGCTTCTGCACCAGTCTATGCAGGTGAAACCAACAGGCAGTTAAGAAGGCAAATGGCCTTCATAGGGAGAATACATAAGGATTTATTTCTGCAATTATACTACTCCTTGATGAGACCACACCTTGAGTGCATTTGGGTTAACCATAGTTAACTATGGAAGGATGTCCATGTTTTCAAGAGAGAGTTAGATTTAGCTCTTAGGGCTAAAGGAATCAAGCGATATGGGGAAAAAGAACGGGGTACTGATTTTCAATGATGAGCCATGATCATATTGAATGGTGGTGCTGGCTCGAAGGGCCGAATGCCTTACTCCTGCACCTATTTTTCCATATTTCTATGCAATGGACAAGATGCAGTACAGGTTTCCAAACTGATAAAGAAGGAACTGCAGATGTGTAGTACAGGTTTCCAAACTGATATTTGGGATGCCAGGACTGGTGAATGAAGAGATATTGCGATGATTGATATATTTGCAATGGAGATTCAAGAACTAGAGCTTAGTTTAGTTTATTATCATGTGTGCAGCATGTGTACAAGTACAGCAAATAGCTTTTTTGTTGCATGCTATTCAGTCAGTGGAAAGACTATGTGATTACAATCAAGCTGCCAACAGTGTACAGATACAGGATAAAGGGAATCATGTTTAGTACAAGAACTAGTCCAGGAATGTCTGATTAAAGATAGTCCGAGGGTCTCCAATGAGGTAGATGGTAGCATGGGACCACTCACTACTTAGTGATAGGGTGGTTCAGTTGCCTGGTAACAGCTGGGAGGCATGTGTTTTCACACTTCTGTTCCTCTTCCCTGATGGGAGAGAGGAGAAGAGGGTGTTTGGTGTGATACTCATCCTTGATTACGCTGGTGGCCTTACTGAGACAGTGTGAAGTGTAGATGGAGTCAATAGAAGGGAGGTTGGTTAGCATGATGGTCTGAGCTGCGTCCACAATTCTCTACAATTTCTCGTGGTCTTGGATGCTGTTTCCAAGCTGTGATACATCCAAATAAAATGCTTTCTATGGCGCATCTGTAGAGTTGTTGGGGACATACCAAACTTCCCAGGCCTTCTAAGGAAGCAGAGGCAGGCATTGGTGTGCGCTCTTGTCCATTGCTTTGATATGAAAAGTCTAGGACAAGTTACTGGTGATATTTACTCCTCAGGAGGAGAGGACATCATGCAATTTATAAAATACTGATGAGATTGGCAGGTACAATTTCAACATTTAAAAGATATATTTGGACAGGTACCTGGACAGGAAAGGTTTCATGGAAAATGCGGCAAATACAGGCATATGGGACTAGCTCGCCTTGGTCGGATAAACCAGGTGGGATGAAGGTTCTATTTCTGTGTTATATAACTCTATGAGTATACCCTGTTGCAAAGAAAATAATCCCAGTTTACTGAGTCTTTTCTCATAATTATAATTGTCCAGGCTTGGTACCATTTTCACAAATCTTTCCCCAAATGCATTTAAATCCGTCTTTTCTCTCAGGTATGCAACACTCATGCAATAGTCTATATTAATGGCATGATATCACTTTCCAAAATAATTACGGCATGGCCACTGCTTAGTACGTAATCTACTAAGTAGTCAAGCTTTATTAACTTTTATTTTCTCTAAGTAAATGAAATTAATAATTTACAAAACCAAATGAATCAATTTCTATTGTATTTAAAATGGATATAAATGTGAAAAGGACAGTAAAAAAGCTTAAAATATATAAAGATGCCCAAAATTATTTAATTTGCATGAAACTTTGAAATGATGTCTAGAGTGTGGGTAAGAACTGTCACAATTTTAATTTCCATGTCAACAAATCTTATTCTTTAAGCAGTAATATAAGGTAAATAATTTCCATTTATATAAACTTCTAGGCACCCTGCTCATTTGAAGGAATTCCAGAATTGAGTGAGACCGTGGCATTTACTGATTTGCATAATGTTGCTTAGAGTAACTGGATAACTAGTTGGCAAATAAAATGATTGAAAAATAATAATTTACTTTAGCCAGTGGCTACATATTACCATTGTTTGTTGATGGCTACATGGAACTTCCTTCCAAAATAAGATAAATTACATAATGTAGAAACAAGCAGGTGTCCTTTTGCCTCTGTTCATTACTGCCATGATTGTGTTATTTGGAGAGGACCAAATTAAATGAATTATCCTTACTTAATTTAATACGGATCGCATTTTGTTTTAATAATTATCTTTACCTGATCCTTTCAGCATCACGTGTGCACAGGACATCAAACTAATCAGAAGTTTAATGTTCTGAAATTAAAGTTCAGAAATTAAACATGTGTTTATCAATTAGGAATCTTTTGACATCAAGGGAAAGGGAAATCATGCTTGAATAATCTTCTGGAATTTTTTGAGGATGTGACAAGTAAAATGGATGCAGGGGTGCCAGTGGATGCAGTGTATCTAGACTTTCAGAAAGCCTTTGATAAGGTCCCGTACGGGAGACTGGTGACTAAAATTAGAGCACATGGTATTGGGGTAGGGTGGTGACATGGATAGAAAATTGGTTGGTAGACCGGAAGCAAAGAGTAGGAGTGAACGGGTTCTTTTCAGAATGGCAAGCAGTGGCGAGTGGAGTGCCGCAAGGCTCGGTGTTGAGGCCGCAACTGTTTACCATATATATTAATGATTTGGAAGAGGGAATTAGGAGCAACACTAGCAAGTTTCCGAATGACACAAAGCTGGGTGGCAGTGTGAACTGTGAAGAGGATATTAGGAGGTTGCAGGGTGACCTGGACAGGTTGAGTGGGTGGGCAGATGCGTGGCAGATGCAGTATAATATAGATAATTTAGATGCAGGAAAAATGTTCCCAATGTTGGGCGAGTCCAGAACCAGGAGCCACAGTCTTAGAATAAAGGGGAGGTCATTTAAGACTGAGGTGAGAAAAAAACATTTTCACCCAGAGAGTTGTGAATTTATGGAATTCCCTGCCACAGAGGGCAGTGGAGGCCAAGTCACTGGATGGATTTAAGAAAGTGTTAGATAGAGCGCTCAGGGTTAGTGGAGTCAAGGGATATGGGGAGAAGGCAGGCACGGGTTATTGATAGAGGACGATCAGCCATGATCACAATGGCTTCCTCCTGCACCTATTTTCTGTTTCTATGTTTCTATCACCTAACTTTCCAAATCTGTGCATCTGAGCCTTGACTTTCCATCTAATTTTGGTGTATTCTGCAGAAGGTTGTAGTTTGGGTTGCAGCTTTATCGGTGTATGGTTAGGCTGCTTTTAGAGCATTGTGTACACTTCTGGTTGACATATCAAACAAAGGATCAGCCATGATCATATTGAATGGCGGTGCAGGCTCGAAGGGCTGAATGGCCTACTCCTGCACCTAATTTCTATGTTTCTATGTTTCTAGGATGCGGAGGCTATGGAGAGGGTGCAGAAGAGGGTTACCAAAATGCTGCCTGGATTACAGGGTATTAACTATCAAACTAGGTTGGACAAACTTGGATTGTTTTCTCTGGAAAGGCAGTGACCGAGGGGATAAAAATGTATAACATTATGAGAAGCAAGGAAAGGGTATTTAGTCAGAACCTTTTTCCCCAGGATAAAATGTCAAAAACAAGAGGGCATAGTTTTAAGGTGAATGGGCCATAGTTTTTTTTTTAATACAGAGTGGTGGATGACTAGAATGCATTGCCGGAGTGGTTGTGGAGGCAGTTATGATAGGTATTTAAGAGGCTTTCCCATAAGCATGATAGGATTGAATGGAAGTATATGGATCGCCTGCAGGAAGAGATTAGTTTAATGTGGCATCATGTTCGGTGTAGTCATTGTGCTAAAGGCCAGTTGCTGTGCTGTAATGATCTATCTGCTAAAGAAAAATGTAAAATGAGATGCAATAATTTGCATGCTTTTGAATGAGTTTTGTTGGTGCTCCTCCAAGATGCCAGCATCCAGTGTAAATGGACCTCAGCCGGAGAGCTGGCAATTATGTATACCCTGTGGCATAAAAGCTGTCAAGTTGGAAATAAGTACATTAAATTAGTAAGCTGTGGATATAATAATCTTCATGTTTGTCTCACAAAAATAGAGGCACATTATTGAAGATAGCAATTAGATGGTGAAAGGCAGAACATTAGAGTAGAATTTTGTAAAGGAGTATCACACTATGATCGAAATGGAGAAAACGATTAACCATATTAATGGTTAAGTTCAAGTTCAAGTTTACAATTATTGTCACTGTACTGCGCGATTTGGGTTGCCATACAGCCATACATGTAAAAAGAACACAACACATGATAGAATTTAGCATGAACATCCACACACAATGGAATCAACTTTTCCCACTGTGGGGGAAGGCAATAAAAGTTCAGTTATCTGCCTCTATGTTCACCTGTGGTCAGGGCCTATTGAGGCCTCCATAGCCGTCGCATCGGGGGCTCGATGTTTCAAGCCCTCTCGCCGGATGATGGAACTCCGGCGTTGGAAGAACACTCTCAGCGGCTTGGAGTTCCGAATCAGCCGCTTCCCACTGGAGACCGCGGCTTCCGAAGTCCACAGGCCGAGCTGGGCGAAGCTCCACATGGCAATCCTCAGTGAAGGATCCCAGGGCCCCGCATTGTTAAAGTCAGTTTCACCCGCTGCTGGATGCTCCACAGCTCCACGGTGTTAAAATCGGCAGTCCCAGCATCCTTACCCCTGTTGAGCGATGGTACTTCAGTGCTGCACCGCTGCTGAAGCTCTGGCCGGTCACCGGCAGGAAAGGCCACGCCAATCCGGATGGTAGGCCGCGAGGAGGGGCTAAAATGCGGCTCGGAGAAAAGACGTATTCCTCGACCAGGTAGTGACTAATAAAACAGCTTCCCCCCCTCTCCCCCACATAAAAAAAGACTAAAAAGCCTCCAAAACGAAACTTTTTGCCAGACTAAAAATAAAAAAAAGGATGAAAGGACGAACAGCTGCAGGCGGGGCAGCCACACGCAACGGCGCCACCCACTGGTTTATATAATGCAACAGAAGCTTACTTGTGGAGAAATCCAAACCAAAATATAAATACAAGTATGTTTTAAATAACTCAAATATTTGGAACATAAATTCATAGTGCTATACAACACAATAACAGGCCTTTTGTTCCAAATCACCCATGTTGACCAAGCTGCCTATCTAAGATGATACCATTTGGCTGGCCCATATCTCCTGAAACATTATCTTATCCATGTACCTATGCAAGTATTTATTTATTTTTTATTGTAATTGTAAAGATGTAAAGTAGATGAGCTTGAGGCTCAGTTAGCGGTTGGTAGATATGACATTGTGGGGATTACTAAGACGTGGCTGCAGGAGGATCGGGCCTGGGAACTTAATATTCAGGGTTATACATCCTATATAAAGGACAGGCAGGTGGGCAGAGAAGGGGGGGGGGGGGGTAGCTCTGCTGGTGAGGGATGGAATTCAGTCCCTTGCGAGGGAAGACATAGAGACTGACGAGGTAGAGTCACTGTGGATTGAGTTGAGGAATTGTAAAGGCAAGAAGACACTAATTGGTGTTATTTACAGAGCACCAAATAGTAGCCCGGATGTAGGGTGTAAGTTGCAGCAGGAGTTAAAACTGGCATGTAACAAAGGTAATGCCATTGTGGTGATGGGGGATTTCAATACGCAGGTAGACTGGGAAAATCCGGTTGCTTCAGGACCCCAAGAAAGAGAGTTTGTAGAATGCCTCCGAGATGGATTCCAAGAGCAGCTTGTAATGGAGCCGACCAGAGAAAAGGCTATTCTGGATTTAGTGTTGTCCAATGAACCAGATATGATAAGTGAATTCGAGGTAAAGGAACCGCTTGGAGGAAGTGATCATAATATGATTAGTTTTAATCTGCAATTTCAGAAGGAGAACGTTAAATCGGAAGTGGCAGTGATGCAGTTGAACAAAGGGGACTATGAAGGCATTACAGGGGAGCTGGCCAAAGTAGACTGGAAAGGAATCCTAGCAGGAATGATGGTGGAACAGCAATGGCAGGAATTTCTGGGCATAATCCGGAAGACGCAGGATCATTTCATTCCAAAAAGGAAGAAAGATTCTAAGGGAAGTAGGAGGCAACCGTGGCTGACAAGAGAGGTTAGGGATAGAATAAAACTGAAAGAAAAGATTATAACACAGCAAAGAGTAGCCGGAAGCCAGAGGTTTGGGAAACTTTCATAGGACAACAGAAGGAATCAAAACGGGCAATACGGGCTGAAAAGATGAAGTACGAGGGGAAGCTGGCCAGGAATATAAAGAAGGACAGTAAAAGCTTCTTTAGATATGTTAAGGGAAAAAGAGTAGCAAAGTCAAATGTGGGTCCCTTGAAGGTAGACACGGGTGAAATAATTATGGGCAACAAGGAAATGGCAGAAGAGTTGAATAGGTACTTCAAATCAGTCTTCACTAAGGAGGATACAAACAATCTCCCGGATGTACTGGAGGACAGAAGATCTAAGGGGGTAGAGGAACTGAAAGAAATTTTCATTAGGCGAGAAATAGTATTGGGTAGGCTAATGGGACTGAAGGATGATAAATCCCCTGGGCCTGATGGTCTGCATTGCAGGGTCCTCAGGTACGTGGCTCTAGAAATAGTGGACGCATTGGTGATCATTTTCCAATGTTCAATAGATTCAGGATCAGTTCCTGTGGATTGGAGGATAGCTAATGTTATCCCACTTTTAAAGAAAGGAGTGAGAGAGTAAATGGGGAATTACAGACCAGTTAGCCTGACTTTGGTGGTGGGAAATATGCTGGTGTCAATTATTGAAGAGGTAATAATGGAGCATTTGGATAGCAGTAAAAGGATTAGTCCAAGTCAACATGGATTTATGAAAGGGAAATCATGCTTGACTAATCTTCTGGAATTTTTTGAGGATGTGACAAGTAAAATGGATGAAGTGGTGCCAGTGGATGTAGTGTATCTAGACTTTCAGAAAGCCTTTGATAAGGTCCCGCACGGGAGACTGGTGACTAAAATTAGAGCACATAGTATTGGGGGTAGGCTTGACATGGATAGAAAATTGGTTGACGGACCAGAAGCCAAGAGTAGGAGTGAACGGGTCCTTTTCAGAATGGCAGGTAGTGGTGAGTGGAGTGCCGCAAGGCTCAGTGTTGGGGCCGCAACTATTTACCATATATATTAATGATTTGGAAGAGGGAATTAGGAGCAATACTAGCAAGTTTGTGGATGACACAAAGCTGGGTGGCAGTGTGAACTGTGAAGAGGATGTTAGGAGGTTGCAAGGGGACCTGGACAGGTTGAGTGAGTGGGCCGATGCGTGGCAGATGCAGTATAATATTGATAAATGTAAGGTTATCCACTTTGGTGGCAAAAACAAGGGGACAGATTATTATTTCAATAGGGTTAGGTTAGGTAAGGGGGAGGTACAGCGAGACCAGGGTGAACTTGTCCACCAGTCACTGAAAGTTGGCATGCAGGTACAGCAGGCCGTGAAGAAAGCTAATGGAATGTTGGCCTTCATGACAAGAGGATTTCAGTATAGGAGTAAAGAGGTTCTTCTGCAGTTGCATTGGGCTCTGGTGAGACCACATGTGGAGTATTGTGTACAGTTTTGGTCTCCTCATTTGAGGAAGGACATCCTTGTGATTGAGGCAGTGCAGTGTAGGTTCACGAGATTGATCCGTGGGATGGCGGGACTGTCATATGAGGAAAGATTGAAAAGACTAGGCTTGTATTCATTGGAGTTTAGAAGGATGAGGGGGAATCGAAGAGGTTGCATCGGGTGTCCATTACACTTCAGATTGATACTGTTAAACACAAATCCCACAAGATTATTTTTATTAATTTTACCCACAAGCTCTCTGCTCATATCCTGTCTCATCACCAAATGATTCACCATTAGTTAAATTATGAGGTAAAGACGGAGTTCCTATTGGAATTATACAAAGATGAAAATATTTTTTTCATGCAGATGTTGAAAAGCTGAAATAAAACCATAAACTCCTGCAAAACGTAGCAGGTCAGGCAGCATCTATGGATAGAGAAAAAGAGTTAACAATTTCAGGAACATTAATCTATGCTTCCGTAGGTTCCTCTGGCAACTCATTCCAGATACACACTGCATTGTGAGTGAAACATTTACTTTTGTGGTCCCTCTTAAATCTCTCTCTTCTTGCCTTAAACCTATGCCCTCTAGTTTTAGAATCATTCACACTAGGAAAACGACTGTTAGAGTTTACTTCATCCATGCCTCTCGTGATCTTATACACCTCAATAAATTCACCCCTCAGCTTCCAACACATAAAGGAAAAGTATCCCAGCCTATCTATGTCTCTCGATAAACCCGTCCACAAGTCGTTAAATTCCTGGTGAATCTCTTATGGACCTTTTCCAACTTAAAGGCATCCTTCCTGTAGCTGGACATCCAGAACTGCACATAATACTCCAAGTGTGGTCTCACCAACAATTTGTACAGCTTTGTCTTAATGTGCCAACCTTTGTACTCAATACCATTCCCAATAAAAGCAAGGATGCCAAATTCAGCCATACTTTCCACCTGAATCGCCACCTTTATGGAGGCATGCACCTGTACTCGTGGATCTCTCTGTCCTGCAACATTCTCCAGGGCTCCACCATTTACCATGCAAATCCCACCCTGGTTTGACCAGAGCCTCAACATCTTTCATCACCCAGGGTTGTCTAAATATGTAAGTCTTACCCTTCACCTTAATAAGGACATTCTGCCCCAATACTCTTGCCAACTTACTTTTGAAAGCCTCCCACTTGCCAGCTACCCCCTTGCCTACAAACAGACTCTCCCAATCAATGTCTGCAGGTTCCTGCCAAATGCCTCCAAAATCGGCCTTGCCCTAATTTACACAAAAGATAGAACATTTCACAGGAAGGGGGGCTTTGGCCCATAATGTGCTGAACATTTACCAAGTTAAACTGATGTCATCTGCCTGTACATGGCCCATAACCCTCTATTCCCTGCACTGCCATGTGCCTCTCTTAAAGCCTCTTAAATTCCACTATCGTATCTGCATCCACCACCACCCCTGGCAAAGTGTTCCTATGCCCCACTACTCTCTGTGTAAAAAAACTTACCCCAAATATAGGACCTTCTTATGGGCCAGTCCTAACCTTCTCCATAAGTACTTTAAGACTAATAGAAATATATGCTCACTGATCCCAAAATGCTCCAAAAAAATTCCCAAAGAGGTACTTCAGAGAAGTATGTCATCGATATAGCAATTAATGAAGCTTTCTTGGAAGTATTTAACAAATTCCACTCCATCCAAGCCCTTTACACTATAGGAGACCCAGTCAATATTAGGGAATTCATTGGGTATTGAACTTATAATACTTATAGGCCTTTCGTCTCATGCCTCCAGATCAGCTTTGCCCCAATTTACATAGCGCATAGAACTATATGTAGAATATAGTCAAAGGATTAATTAACGACTCTTTGTTAATTTATCCTTTTCGGTGGCTGCACTTTGATACATGGATATTCAAACAATATATTGACAGTCAATTTCTTGAGCTGGGGAAGCTACTGAGAAAGCTTGAGAAAATGGTCTAATGGTGAATGTGATGGGAATTGGAAGACCAATGTAACATGGATGTACTGGATAAAAGACAGACGAGTTTGCAAAGAGAGGGTCTTGAGAACTGAGGACAGAGTATTATTAGGTCCTGGAATATGAAAGTGGTGTGTGTTTATCTCCATTGCATACAGGCGCATTACTGGGACTATTATTATCAATCTTAGGATGGTGAGTTCTATCTCTTTTCCTCTGCCTGTGTTATTTAGTCCACTTTGTCACAGTATTCATGGAAACCATCTCTCCAACATGATGTTGAAGTAACTAAAAACTATGGGCTGGCTTTGCGGAGAAAAGAACAACCAAAGTCTTGGACACACATGCCAATTATCAGATATGTCTATTGTTTAAATAATAAACAATAAGTAAAGGCCTTTAAATGCTCCCAAGTTTAAGAAGATTCATGCCATAGATATTGATTGCAGCATTCCGTCCCTTTGATGTAGGTCAACAAATGGGAGTATTTAATATTTTATGTATTGATTCAGATCCATATAATGCTGAATAATATATAATACAATTATTTATTCATCTACTTGTCTAGAGTATCCAGTAAATGTTTAAGATTTGCTGAAAGTGTTTGTCTATTTCACGTGAAGTTGACCATTTATATAAAGACTAAGATACATTTTGTGATTTAAATGTTGGTAAATGAAATCTTGTATCACAGGAGCAGCTTGCGTGTCAAGGAGTGGCCACCTGGGAAATTGGTTGAGAATATATGGGGTAAGGTTGCTAAGCAAGGCTGTATATTGTAGGAAGGGAGTGTTGTTCAAGAAGACAGTTAAGTTGGGAAGTAGGTAAAACTTAAATCTCCAGGCTGTGCACAGAAATCTGCAGATATTTGACCAACTTGCTTGACAGGCTCTTGCTGTCTCTTGGAAGGTCATAGTTTGGTTGTTGGCTGCTTCCTATTATTTTCAACAGGGCAATTTGTGGATAATTTGTGAAGATTTCCCTGAAGTTGGTGTGAGGATGCCTTCTTGCATAAACAATAGACCAATGTCAGTTTGCAGATATCCACAGGGCATGCTAACAGGAAGCTGCACGGTGCATTTGGGATGCTGAACAAATGTATATGCTGCATTTGGGCACTAAATATTGTTCTATACCTTGAAAGACACATTAAGCTAATTTTTCAGTTGACATGCTAAGGATGCATTAAAGGGATTATTCCAAATCAGGTTGAACACATGGAAGGTCAATTCATTTATATGTTTGTGCATCTGCTAATTTTGCATGCATAAAACAAAATGCTGATGGAACTTATTGGGTCAGACAGCATTTGTGGAGGGACTGGACAAATGAGTTTTGGGCCAGGATCCTTTTTGCTCCAGTTTCCGGCATCTGCAGTTTCTTGTATCTCCATTTTATTGCTCCACTGCTAAATGCTCTCAGGGTATGCCTATTTTGAAGCGATTCTCTTTCTCTGAGTCTGAAAAAGAGTCTCAACCTGAATGTTGCCTGCCCATTCTCTCTACAGATGCTGCCTGACCCATTTAGTTCCTCCAGCACTCGGGGTTTTTTTTTTGCTTAGGATTTCTCCACTCTGTATAAGTGGTTCAAAATGTTGTGCAATACCCCTGCTTATTTAGGATTTATGACTACATGAATCAGCACAACTTAAACGCCTAAGAATTCACTTTTTAACAACAATGCAATATTGTTGACAAAAATTAAATCACAAGAGTATTCTGTGGCAGAGCAACCCAACAAAGGATTTGTAATTTAAATCTTTAAATGGTGAAGTGAATGCCAGGAACTTCATACTATTTTAATGGGAAAATGTTTCACATTCATCAAGTAGATTAGTGCCAAGACCACGAGTTATTGCTGTAATCAGGCAAAGTCATACATAAAAAAGATTAATGTAAGGATTGCGGCATGCAATTCTGTTGAACTGAAAACTTTGCATAATAAATAAGAATTCACTTTAAATATATTGTGATGTTGAAGCAATTTATTTGAGATGGGTCTACATCCTTTATGTCATTTCTTATTTGTTGTTTCCCCTTGTCCCGTAGGTACTTAAGAAATCTTAAAGACCCAGAATCCTCTTGCTCTCTCACTTCAGTTCTACATTTTCCTATCAGACCTTATTTACATTTGAATGACATTTAATCTATAATTTACTTGTACAGTTTGATTTTTCTATTGCCACAGAAAGTCAAATTAGTAATTTAAAAAGAATACCTGAGCACCAAATAGTTCTGTTGTGTCATAAAAAAAGTTCTTGAACTGATCGTGGATCTAATTGTAGCTGCATTCAGTTTAGAACTATTTCACGTTTCTTTCACTCGCCCATTGCTTACAATGCAAAACAGTAATCACACCCTGCGGCAAATATTCTTTTTTTTTTTAAATTGATGCAAAAAATAAAATGAAAAATGCTGAAATTTTGCAGCAGATATGTCAGCATCTTAAATGAGAAACATTACTTAGGCTTTTGAAGTGAAATTCTTCATCAGAAACTGCAAATCAAGGTTCTCAAAATGCTTTATCATCTTTTTACAGATATTACCCCACCAGTTGTATATTTCCAGTACACATTCGTTTCCATTACAGAGAATCTATTGCATTTCCTCCAAAGGACAATGGAACAGTTTTTCTGTACATGTAATACGTTCCCTTTGTTGAAACAGCTCGCATGATTTTGTCCCCTCATTTTTGAAATATTACTGGCATGTTTCATGCATTATGTATTTTTAGCTGGTTAAAACTGTCTGGAGAGGAAAGCAAAAAACACATTGACAAATAGTTATTTTGCCATCAGCTACTTTTTTTTGAGAGGTGAAAAGCAAAACCATGGCCACTGGAGGTGTCGACAGATGAAAGGCCTTCTGACTTGGCAATTTTTGTACAAATCAATAAAAAAGATTTTAGGTATATTCAAGATACTAATGTAAAAGATAATTAAATCAGGAGAGTGGAATAAGAAATGTGTAAATGAGAGATCAGTGCTGAAAGTCAAATTAATGTAAATGCCCCAAATAAGCTCTCTCTCCAAGGACGTGGAGAATGCTTCTTCCTGAACTGAAATGATCAGCCATAATCAGATCCAGTGATCATAACCTAGATTAGTTTCTGCCTGAAACTCATTCAATTGAGATAGAAATTAATCTTGGTTATAGACAATAGACAATAGGTGCAGGAGTAGGCCATTTGGCCCTTCGAGCCAGCACCACCATTCAATGTGATCATGGCTGATCATCGCCAATCAGTACCCCGTTCCTGCCTTCTCCCCATATCCCCTGACTCCGCTATTTTTAAGAGCCCTATCTAGCTCTGTCTTGAAAGCATCCAGAGACCTGCCTCCACCGCCCTCTGAGGCAGCGAATTCCACAGACTCACCACTCTCTGTGAGAAAAGGTGTTTCCTCGTCTTCGTTCTAAATGGCTTACTCCTTATTCTTAAACTGTGGCCCCTAGTTCTGGACTCCCCCAACATCGGGAACATGTTTCCTGCCTTTAGCATGTCCAAGCCCTTAACAATCATATGTTTCAATGAGATCCCCTCTCATCCTTCTAAACTCCAGAGTGTACAATCCCAGCAGCTCCATTCTCTCAGCTTATGACAGTCCCGCCATCCCGGGAATTAACCTTGTAAACCTACGCAGCACTCCCTCAATATCAAGAATGTCCTTCCTCAAATTAGGGGACCAAAACTGCACACAATACTCCAGGTGTGGTCTCACACCTGGAGTTATAATATTATTGTCATGGTTGGAAGATCGTCTATAGAGTTGTAGAGTAATACAACGTGGGAACAGACCCTTCAGCCCAACTAGCCCACATCGGCCAATATATCCCAGCTACACTTGTCCCACCTGCCTGTGTTTGATCCATATCCCTCCAAACCTGTTCTAACCATGTACCTGTTGAACTGTTGCTTAAATGTTGGGATAGTCCCAGCATCAACTACCTCATCTGGCACCTTGTTCCATACACCCACCACCCTTTGTGGGAACAATATTCAGTAGGTCTTTAGGGAAAATCGGGGGGAGAGGTAGAGGAATAACATTAAACATTGAAGGATGAAGCTATTTCAATGATGGGAAGTAATAATGAGAGGTAAACTGGCAATGGAGCCTTTTTTTAAAGAAATGAGTAAGAATTTCAGACATGGGTTTAAGGCCTAGGTGGTGGCTTTGTATTGCCAGAATCCCTGTAATTAGACCAGCAAGTAACAACCACGCAGTAGCTTCAATGGGGAACAACTCAAATCTGAAATGTGGTGAATTTCTGGAGTATGCCCAGGATAGCTTTGCAACAATATGTTTGGAAACCAACAAATGGGCAGATCGCTTTAGAATTAGATTTAATCACATGTAATGATGTAGAATTAGTTAGCAATCAATTAAAGCATGAACATTTTATCAAATATATAAATGCAAATGAAGTCAATGTATTATTCAAAAGTCAAATATGGAAAACACCAACTAATGTTCTTGATTCAGCCAATCTCAGGAAAATTAGCTGCATGAAATGGGCATATTTGTTTATAGTAGAGTGATAAAAAGTATCATTGGTAGGTAGTTTTTTTGTTTTTGTTTATTTTTATTAGAAGTAAGTACAGTAGTCTGGTACTTAAGTACCTAATACATAAATACATATTTTCATTCTTGTACAACTTCATACTTTTGGTTCAATAATAAAAGAACAGTGAGAGAAAAAAAGAAATAAAGAGTGTCGGAATAGATAGACAAGCGAGTAGAAACAGAAAACAAAAGAAATAAAGGACAGAGATGAGAAGTTAAAGGACTGAAAGAAAAGGAAAAAGTAAAAAAAATAAAAAAAAGAGAGATTAGGAGAGATCTACCTATCTCATATTTTTACCCATCCGTCACCCAGTTCTAAACCATTTAATTTCTAAGGTTATGTTATGTTGCAACCATATGCTTGTAAAAAAGTTGATAAACGGAGACCAAATCTTTAAGAATTGGTCTACTTTGCCTAGTAAGAGGAATCTCATTTCTTCAAGATGTAGCGTTTCAGACATGTTTGAGATCCACATTTTGAATGTTGGCGTAGGTGCGTTTTTCCCCAAAATTTAAGTATGTTTTTTTTCGCTGTTATTAGACCATAATTAAGAAAACTTCTGGAATATAGTTAGTTTACTCTCCCTCTTCCATGATCCAAAGATAATCAATTCGATATTGGGGTTCAATTTTGTGTTAAATAGTTTTGTAAAAATTCCAAAAATTTCATTCCAAAATGTATACAGTTTTGTACAAGAGACAAAAGAATGTGCTATAGTGGCATTTTGAGTTAGACATTTGTCGCAGATGGGGGAAACATTTGAAAATATTTTAATCAGTCTTGTTTTCGAATAATATAATCTATGTAAAATTTTAAATTGAATTAGGTTACGTCTTACATTCATTGAACATTTGTTTACAATTGGTAGGTAGTTAAAATAATTTAACGATGTCGAACTTTGCCTTGAGTACTACTATTGTTCCACTGCCGAAAGAGCTCAACTGCCAAATTAAATCACCTGTGGATGTCTAGGATGGAGACAAATTATAGAAAATTTCAGGCAAATGGCAAAAAGATAGTATCAGTCTAGTTGATAGAAATATAATGATCTACAAGAAATATAATGATCTACACAAGGTGATTAAACAGACTGGAAATATAGCAGGATACTTGTAAGAGTTAATATCAATGAAAAATAAAGATAAGCGATAAATGTATCATTTACAATGAGGGGAAGAGGAAGATAGCATGCCATTCAATACAATGAAACTAATATTGAATCAAAGACAGGGATTTAGCAGTACATGTATAAATAATATTGCTAAAATAAAGAAAATAATGCCATCAGAGAGCTACAAACCCCACAATAATATGGTATTCATTCCAACGATTCCATGAAAATGGATGAAAACATCACAGATGCCCTAACTACAAAGTTCTCGTAATTTGAGAACCTTCATTTAACTTGGAAGAATGCCCATGGCACCCTATTTAAAGAAAAATAGTAGTGATATTATCAATCAGTTATCCTATGGTGGAAAATGCAAGACTCTGTGACTAATGCCCCTGTGCCACTTAAGCAGTTTTTTAGGCGACTAAAGGCAATTTGGCTGTCTCCACATGGTCGCCGAAGTCGCTTGTATAGTCTCCTCAGTCGCCCAAAAAATCGTAGCATTGTTCTGGTCACTGTTGGATTTTGAAATGTTCAAAACGTTTTGGTGACAGTTGGCTTGACGCCAGTGAGTGTAGCCTGACGAAGGTGCTGACTTCGGTGAATTCCATTGGCGACTACCTTCGTCAACCGGCATCAGGTACCCATGAATGAATTATCTTAAGGGCCCGTCCCACTTTCACAACCTAATTCACGACCTCTGCCGAGTTTGCCCTTGACTCATACTTGCAGCATGGTCGTCACGAGGTTGTAGGAGATCATAGGTAGGTCGTAGCAGGCCGTGATGCTAGTCGTAGGTACTCGTGGCATCAAGTAGGTCGAGGCGTTTTTTCTAGCGAAGAAGAATGTTCATGAGTAAAGAAGGTCGTGTAAGTGGGACTGGCCCTTTACCTTGTCATAGCTTGTCACGGGTGGACGTAGGTTGTTGTAGGTGTGGTCATAAGTGGACGTCCTAATGGGTCGCCGGTTGTCGGTAGCTTGCCGTAGCTTGACGTCGACTAGGTGGTAAGTTGTTGTAGACATTGTCATAGACGTTGTCGTGCGGGGTCCAGTCGCCATTTTTTTGTCGACCTGCTATGACTAGGACAGTTGTCGGCAGTCGCCGAAAAAATTGCCTAAGTGGGACAGGCCCATAAGGAAAGAGTTGAATGATAACATGGAAATTATCCAGCTTATCAGAGAGAAAAGCAAGAAGAGAATTTGGAAAAAGTATTGTTGATGTTTGATAAATATTGAATATTTTAAGAGGCAACTGAAGTACTAAGGAAAATGTATTTTGGGTGTTTTCTGTGTGAACATTGAGAAGGCTTTTGCAAAACTCTTTCAATAGAGATCACTAGCTAAAGTGAAAGCTCGAGGAATTAGTGGCAATCGTGATTCTTTCAAAAAGAAAATACTAAAATAAAATCAGAACACTGAAAACATTAATCAAGTCAGGCAACATCTGTAGAGAGAAACATAGTTCCTGAGCTGCAGGTTTGGCAAATCAGATAACCTATTTTTCGAGCCATTTTTATTAAGCACTTTTTCCCGCTCCATACCTCTGCCCTTGTTCACTTGGGGGCACCATACAAATTATATGTTATTTGTTTGTATACTGAATTATTTCTTAGTTCCATGCTAACTGATTTAGTGCTAACACTTAAAACATGTTGAAGAATTTAAAAGATGAATGAAAGTGTAAATTTCTTCAACATATTCACAATAAGCTCGGAAGATATTAAACAATAACAACAGAGCTACCATTCCCACTGATCTTTTGCTAATTATTATATTCTGAAAACCCATCTGCAGCACATGATAATGAATTCAACTCTGGAACAAAACCTGATATCAGTTTAGTTCAATTTAGTTTATTGTCACGTGTACCGAGGTACAATGAAACGTTTTTTGTTGCGTGCTAAGCAGTCAGCAGAAAGAAAATGCATGATTACAATCAATCCATTTGCAGTGTATAGATACGTGATAAGGGAATAACATCTAATGCAAGGTAATTCAAGGTATAATTCATCATTTAAGGGGCTGTCCCACTGTACGAGCTAATTCAAGAGTTCCCCCGAGTTAAAAAAACAATTAAACTCGTGGTAAGCACGTAGAATGTACGTAGCGGCTACGTCGGAGCTCAGGACGTCTCTTAGCGGCTCGTAATGCTAACGGCAGGTACTCGGGAGATGCGGTAAGCTCATGAAGACTCGTGAAGATTTTTCAACATGTTGAAAAATGTCCACGAGAGTCCCGAGTACCCATGAGCGGCTATTACCGTAATTCTCCGAGCTCGAATCAGGGGAAACTCGGGAGAACTCTTGAATTAGCTCGCACAATGGGACAGCCCCATTATCTTTTCAGTTGTAAAGCTCTTCCCCATGAGTTACATTACAAAGTGCCAATGTCTTCTGTTGCCCCAAAATTGCTAGCCACCCCTGTTTGTTCCAGAAATGACATAGTATACTCTTAAAGTCCTGTCCCACTGTACGAGTTCATTCAAGAGTTCTCCCGAGTTTGCCCTGATTCGAACTCGGAGATTTACGGTAATGGCCGCTCGTAGGTACTCAGGGCTCTCATGGACATTTTTCAACATGTTGAAAAATCTTCATGAGTCTTCCCGAGTTTACCGCGTTTCCCGAATACGTGCCGTTAGCGTTACGAGCCGCTAAGAGACGTCCCCGAGCTCCGACGTACCCGCTACGTACATTCTACATGCTTCCACGAGTGTTTTTTTAAACTCGGGAGAGCTCTTGAATTAACTCGTACAGTGGGACAGGCTTTTATGCAGGGAGAGCTTCAGTGTGGCCCAATATGGCCCAATACAGGATACCACAAATCTCAGCAGGCGGCTGGATTCACCCAACCGCTGATAGATAAGGAGGTACCATGTTGTGCTCCTGCACTGTGTAAATGGGGTCATTTTATGCTTGTTTAAAAAAAACTGAAAATAGTATTACTCACATCGGGCCAGAAAGCACATTCATAGAATTAAAAATCAATTGAAACCATTGAAAAGACTAAAAGAAGTAATAAAAATATAATCACTTAGCTTTCTCCCACAAGCCATTATCACCCAATCATTTGTATGGGAATTGCTGTGCTTGTGGCAGCTATAACTTGGCAGGTTCAGGCAGATTGGCAGATTTCCCAGCCTGAGAGCAACGATGTCTACGGATGTCCACGTTGCCCTGTTAGACTCCATTGGTGCTGGGCAAAAGATATAACTGCTAAGGGCAACACCAGCGCTGGAAACTCGAACCTTCAAAAGAAAACCATATTTGGTTTATCCCCACATGGTGTTTGGCAGAAGATTTGCCCCTTTATCTATGATTGTGGACCTTATTGTGGACCTTGGACTTTGCCAGTGCACCACACACTTGCTGCAACAACGGTGTTCATAGATGAGTAGATTGACGGTTTAATTTTTTTTTTGGTAGAACTGCTTGAAGAAGAAAAAAATTGTTTGCTTTTCACAAGAACACTGACATTTTAAAGCTGGTGCCGTAGAATCTACTTCAATTCTACTGAAGGAGCTACAGGAGCCATTGGTTTGATTTCTTATCTGAAGGACAGTACTTCCAGCAAGATGGCATCTCCTTAATCAAAGATAATAGTTGTTATTACAGATCCTACAATCCAGCAACAGCTCCCACACATTAATTTTTGAGAGTGCTATTCTAGTTTTTAGCTGACAAAAATGCCATTACATTTAAAAAGAAGTGCTGCTGAAGGCAGATGCTTAATTTCTCCATCAGATATAGTCCCAAATAATTGAATAATGCCCTGTGGAAGAAAATAATGTGTCCCATTATGACTGTACTGACTCTTGAAAATGTAGTCCAATTAATCCCATTGGAGTGCCTAATATGCCTGTCTTCCAATTTTTTGTGTGAGGAATTGGTTAATGTCTTAGTTCTAGGGGCTAGTGGAGTCAAGGGATATGGGGAGAAGGCAGGCACGAGTTATTGATAGAGGACGATCAGCCATGATCACAATGAATGGCGGTGCTGGCTTGAAGGGCTGAATGGCCTCCTCCTGCACCTATTTTCTATGTTTCTATGTCCATGCTGACCCAGATGCCCCATCCAAGCCAGTCCCATTTGGCTAAGTTTGGCTCACGAACTGCTTCTGACATTCTGTTATTAGGCTTCTGAGCAGTCCGTCCAATTCTCCTCTACCATATTGTGGACCTTGGACTTTGTCAATGGCACTGTTGTACTATAATGCTGATAACTATATTCTGCACTGTATTTTTCCCTTTGCTCTACCTGTTGCACTTGTCCATAAGTGATATGAGCAGAAGTACAGGCCCAGTACTTGAGTATGGCTTTATTATATTTATGTTTGGTATTATCTGATTTTGATTGGTTAGCATGCAAAACAAAGCATTTACCTTGGTATGCATGTTAATGATAAACCTAAGCCTAAACCTCTAAACCATTCCTATCCATGTACATGCCTAAATGTATTTTAAATGTTGTTATTCTACGTTCCTCAAATGCAGCTCATTCCATATACTCACTACACTGTATGAAAAAGTTGCCCCTCAGGTTCCTATTAAATCTTTTTATCTCACCTTAAATCTGACCCCTCTAGTTCTTAATCGCCCTGTCATGGGAAAAACACACTGTGCATGCAACTAATCTACTCTCCATCATGATTTTTTACATCTACTAGACCAAGTGCAGACCCGTTGGGTCTGGTTCCCAAACGTGAGGTTGAGGGGGGGAGGGAGGGAGAGGGAGAGAGGGGAGGGAGGGGGGGAGAGAGAGGAGGAGAGAGGGAGGGGAGGGGGGTAGGGAGAGAGGGGAGGGAGGGGGGGGATGGAGGGGGGGAGAGAAGGAGGGAGGGGGGAGAGAAGGAGGGAGAGGGAGGGAGGGGGAGAGAGGGAGGGAGGAGAGAGGGAGGGAGGGGGTGGGAGGGTGGAATGGGCGGGCGTGATGCTGAGTGAGGCTGTCGGCCAGGCGTACGCCGTCGAGACGCTGTGTATGCCGTCGAGACGCTGCGTACCCGGTCGAGTCGCTGCGTACGCCCTCAATGCGCCTGCGTGCCGACAGGCCATTAATGTGCTGGCTCTTTCACGCTGGCTGAAGGCAAAGATCGGCTGTTCCCTCGCTGCTTTTCGCTGTCCGCGGGAGCAGCCGATCTTTGGCTTGAGGCAGCGTGATAGAGGGCGGGGGGGGGGGGGGGGGGTGGGGGGGGGAAGTGGAGGAAGGAAAATCAGCAGCAAAATAAGGAAAATTTTGGGGGCGGGGGGGGGGGGGGGGGGGGGGGGGGAGTGTGGAGGAGAGGAAAGCCGGGCGGCAGCAGTGAAAATCGCCAGCAAAAGAGGAAAAATTGCGGCGATTTTGGAGGAAAACCGGGCGGCGGCAGCAGCCGTTATGGTGGCTGGCCAGCAGGAGGCCACAAAATCAGTGAGTGTGGGGGGGGGGGGGGGGGGGGGGGGGGATCTTATTAAAAAATGTGTACATAAAAATGAGGAGTGTAGTAGTGAATGTAAAAGTGTAATGTCTAGCGAAATGGAAAAAATGTCGGTGTTTGAGCGTGTGGTTTTGGCGGACCATGGAATCATAGGATAAAAATCTGACACGCATAAATACACACACACACACACAGAGTTTTAAAAGTATATAGATAGATAGATATAGATAGATAGGATTACCCCTCAGCAGCGTGGAATAGGAATGCCCTCTTCCTATAGCTCAGGCTTTTGAGTCTTGGCATCACCCTCATAAATTGGCTCTGCACTATTTCAAGCGTAATGGCATCAATGCTGTAGCATGATGACCAAAACTGAATACAATAGTCCAATGTCTTGAACAGCTGTAATGCAGTGTGCCACCTTCTACACCCACTTGCAGACACATGGAACTGCAGATTCTGGTTTACAAAGAAAGACACAGTGCTGGAGTAACTCAGCGGATCGCACACAAAACCATGCTGACTATCCATAAGAAAAACAGTCATAAAAACAATACAAAATTCAAGCCAGAATTCAACAAGTCAGGCAGCATTAGGGAAAGAGACATTCATTTAATGATTTTTGCTGATGACCAGCACTGACCTATTCGCCGAATTCGCAGCATCCAGCCCCAGAGTTCATGATTGTTGAGATGTACATCAGATTTCTCGATATCACGTAAAATTATTTATGTGCTGTTTTGTTTACTTTATTTATTTGTTCATTGTTTATCTAAATCTATTTTCATTCATTTTAAAAGTATCTGATTATAAGAGGACTTTAGAGAAATTTTTTTTAAAGCCTTTGAACTGTGAAAGGACAATCAGGGCTAATCGTGACTGGATCTTCAGGTTCCACCTCTTGAGGTCCAGATAGGATTTTGCTTATTAGAATTTTTTTCTGTTTGTGCAATCCGTCAAATGACTCCGTCTACTTGCATGGAGATAGAATTTAAAGTATAAAGTTAAGGCATTTGATTATTGCACTGTAGAATGCTTCTGGGTAGAATTTTCTAATTCTACCTCCAATATATTACTTTTTTCAAAAATGCGGGATGCATTAAAAATATGAAAGGCTAATTCAGAGACCACTACCTAAAAAACTCAATTGTGACACTGAATGAATGAAGTGGGTGGGCAGGACTGAATGGCTACATGGTCGTCATTGATGGCAGTGAACCGTATGTATGTCCAGTTTCTGTACAACAGAGACAGTCCATTTGGCCAGCAGACCCACCCGTGCACTTTTGCTCCACGTGATGTTTTTAACTTCAATGCCACTTGTATCCTTTTATTCCTTTCTCTCTTGTGATCATCCAGTTTCTCTGTATCCACACCCATATTAATCACTTCACTATTCCTTGTGAAATTGGGTCTTGCATTTTGAACATACTTTGGGCAAATAGGTTTATTTTGGACTTTCTTTTGTACTCAATTATATATTTAATAGTGAGCATCTTTTATATTTATGGCCACGAATTGAGGTCTCCATGCCTGTATCTGACCACTAATGTACAAGATCTCTGGAAGTCATCACTCAGCCTTCTGTTTTTCAATGGAAAATAGCCACAACCTGTTCAATTTTGTCTAATCTGTTGGCCATTGCAATAATTCATTTGTGTCTTCTCAGGCTTCCACATTGCAAGGAAATATGGAGAGTACATGCAGTTTGCAATATTCCAAATGTCCCACATAACTTAATTTCTTTCCCTCTAAAAATGAACTACAGTGCATTGTTTGCCTGTTATTAAAAGTCTTGATTTTTTAAATGCAATTGTTAATGTGCAGTCTCACAGTTTACAGTTTACAAATGTACTGTTTTTCGGCTTTCTCTCATTTTAATTAAAAAATTACAGTTCTTACATCTTTGTATTTCCGGTTACTAAATTCAAAATATTTGTCTGAATGGTCAGCACCAGTAATGAAGGTATTAGTCTGGTGGAATGCACCACTTTTTGCAACTTTGCGTAACTGGCATTGAGCACTGCAGTTCAGGTTACTAAATAATATAAATTCTCACAGCATTTTGATTTGGAATTTTGGGGCAACACCTGCGTTGAAGCTGTGAACTGTGAGGAATGTGCTTCTAAAGACAGAGCTATCTACTTTCAAAGGTGCACATCAGAGGGGGCATTATAGTAGTATGTACACATTAACTTTTTTTTTAAATGGTAAATGTAGATGTTTTCATTTACACTGAGAATCAGATGAAAGAGACATGTGATCAGGTAAGAGAAAAATAGGGTTTGCTTGGTTGTGAAGAAGTGTTCACAACCAAGACTTCCAGAAGGCTTTCGACAAGGTCCCACATAAGAGATTAGTATACAAACTTAAAGCATACGGTATTAGGGGTTCAGTATTGATGTGGATAGAGAACTGGCTGGCAAACAGGAAGCAAAGAGTAGGAGTAAACGGGTCCTTTTCACAATGGCAGGCAGTAACTAGTGGGGTACCGCAGGGCTCAGTGCTGGGACCCCAGCTATTTACAATATATATTAATGATCTGGATGAGGGAATTGAAGGCAATATCTCCAAGTTTGCGGATGACACTAAGCTGGGGGGCAGTGTTCGCTGTGAGGAGGATGCTAGGAGACTGCAAGGTGACTTGGATAGGCTGGGGTGAGTGGGCAAATGTTTGGCAGATGCAGTATAATGTGGATAAATGTGAGGTTATCCACTTTGGTGGCAAAAACAGGAAAGCAGACTATTATTTAAATGGTGGCCGATTAGGAAAAGGGGAGATGCAGCGAGACCTGGGTGTCATGGTACACCAGTCATTGAAAGTAGGCATGCAGGTGCAGCAGGCAGTGAAAAAAGCAAATGGTATGTTAGCTTTCATAGCAAAGGATTTGAGTACAGGAGCAGGGAGGTTCTACTTCAGTTGTACAGGGTCTTGGTGAGACCACACCTGGAGTATTGCGTACAGTTTTGGTCTCCAAATCTGAGGAAGGACATTATTGCCATAGAGGGAGTGCAGAGAAGGTTCACCAGATGATTCCTGGGATGTCAGGACTGTCTTATGAAGAAAGACTGGATAGACTCGGTTTATACTCTCTGGAATTTAGGAGATTGAGAGGGGATCTTATAGAAACTTACAAAATTCTTAAGGGGTTGGACAGGCTAGATGCAGGAAGATTGTTCCCGATGTTGGGGAAGTCCAGGACAAGGGTCACAGCTTAAGGATAAGGGGGAAATCCTTTTAAGACCGAGATGAGAAAGACTTTTTTCACACAGAGAGTGGTGAGTCTCTGGAACTCTCTGCCACAGAGGGTAGTTGAGGCAGTTCATTGGCTATATTTAAGAGTGAGTTGGATGTGGCCCTTGTGGCTAAGGGGATCAGAGGGTATGGAGAGAAGGCAGGTACGGGATACTGAGTTGGATGATCAGCCATGATCATATTGAATGGCGGTGCAGGCTCGAAGGGCTGAATGGCCTACTCCTGCACCTAATTTCTATGTTTCTATGTTTCACATGCAATGTGCAAACTGAATTGTCAACAAGGATAATCACAACTGGGATAATGGACACATTCACAAAACATTGTTGTCTATTGATGACTGTCATACATAAATGGTTGACTGGAACAAAAAATGAAGTGATGAGGTCAGATTGAGGTACCCAACTTGATTTTGTATGAAATGGTTTAGACCTATAATTATGTAATATTCCCAGCAATATTTTGATAGTTAAAAACATTCCAATGCAAAAGTGCATAAAGAGGTTGTATTTATTTAAGGTAGACAAAAGTGCTGGAGAAACTGAGCGGGTGCAGCAGCATCTATGGAGCGAAGGAAATAGGGAACATTTTGGGCCGAAACCCTTCTTCAGACTGAATTTATTTAAATGGTTCTTTTCTGTTTAATATTTTTAGGTAGAGCTTTCTGATCAACTGCGAGAAAGGGTTGAAATCTCGAACAAATTTCCCACTTCTCTGACCAAATATCAATTTATGAGGGAACATATTGATCATAAGACATAGAAACAGAATTAGGCAATCAGCCCATCCAGTGTATTCTGCCATCCAATCATGGCTGATCTATTTTTCCCTCTCAGTCCCATTCTCCTGCCTTCTCCCTGTAAACTTTGCTGCCCTTTCTAATCAAGAACCTATCTGTCTCCTCCCCTTCCCACCTCTCCCTCAGCCCTCGGGCCCTGGCATTCCCTCTATCTCTATCTCCATCCCACACCCTAGTCGCACTAGCTTCTCATTTTCACACCACAAACAGCTTACAATGGCTTGTTCCCTTTATCATCGATACTTTTTTGCATATCTTTCATTCATTGTTCTTTATCTCTCCACATCACCGTCTATATCTCTCGTTTCCCTGATCCCTGACCAGTCTGAAGAAGGGTCTCGACCCGAAACGTTGCCTATCTCCTTCGCTCCTTAGATGCTGCTGCACCCGCTGAGTTTCTCCAGCTTTTTGTGTAACCCAAGAACCTATCAATCTCTGCCTTAAAAAATCCCAATGTCTTGGTCTCCACAATCATCTGTGGCAATAAATTCCGCACATTCACCACCTTCTGATTAAACAAATTCCTCCTCATCATTTTAATGGTGCATCCTTTTATTCCGAGGCTGTGCTCTCTGCATCCTGTGTCTCCCATTACTGGAAACATAATTTCCATTTCCACTCTATCTAGGCCTTTCATTATCAGGTAGGTTTCAATGAATTCCTCCCTTATCCTTCTAAACTCCAACGTGCACAGGCCCAGAGCCTCCAAATGCTCCTCATATGTTCACCCGATCATTCTCATCTGGACAATCTCCCAAATCAGCACATCCTTTCTCAGAGATGGGGCCCAAAACTGCTCATAATATTCCAAATGTAGCCTCACCAGTGCCTGATAAAATCTCAGTGTAGATTGGCTATTTCATACTAGCCAATTATAGTGCTTGTTAGGAGTGACTCCACCAAGAATGTGCTTTATATTATCAAGAGCTTGCCTACGCTAGTTAGTATGAGTAGCAGCTAGGAAATGTAATGTCTGCAGATCCTTGCTGTAAGTAGGTTTAATAAACATGTGTTGTATCTTTATATGTTTTCGTGTCACCTCATTACATGGTGTCAGAAGTGGGATTGAGTTTGAGCTGAATGTCTTTTGCATGGTCAAGTACCTTCTTCAGGTTAGCATCATGTTCAGCCAAGTAAACGAGAATGTCATCAACAATGATGGTCCATGGGTACTCAGCATACAATTGTTCCATCGTGTGCTGGAAAACTTCGCTGGCGGAGTTGATGCCAAAGGGCATTCTCAGAAATTTGTATCAGCCAAAGGGGGTGCCGGATGTAGTAAGATTGGATGAGTCTGTGTCCAGTGGAATCTGCCAGAATGAGCTTTTGGCATCTAGAACGGAGAATGCTGATGCGTTGCCTATCTGAGCAGCAACTTCCTCTATTGTTCGCATTGGGTAATGCGGGCGTTTGATGGCAGTGTTAAGATCTCTGGGGTTTATGCAGATACGGATCTCCTCCTTGTTTTTCTTTGTTGCGACCACCATGGTGCAAACCCAGTCAGATGGGTCAGTAACTTCAGCAATAACACCCATGGAATTCATCCGCTTGAGTTCATTGTGTACTCTCACGCATGGCATGCGGAACACGATGTGGTTCTTGTTGACTCTTACTTGGGCTGGTTCGAAATTGACGTACTTCAAACCATTACTTCTGAAGCGGTTATCGAGAAGTTGCAATGTCACCTCTCCGTGCACGGCTCCCCTGCACGTATTCTGTCTGATAACGGCAGACAGTTCACCAGCCAAGCTTTCAAAGACTTTGCAAAACATTGGGACTTTTGACATATTACAGGCAGCCCTAGTTCCCACAGTCCAACGGACTCGCCGAGCGCGCTGTCAGAAGCACAAAACAACTAATGGAGCGGTCCTACCTTGCAAAATCAGACGTATACCTGGAACTACTCAACTTAAGGAACATTGCACGGGATCCCATACTGGGTTCCTCAGCCCAACGACTGATGTCTCATCAAACCCATACTACCCTGCCTGTGTCCCAGCAGCTTTTGCAGCCACAAGTTCGTTCCCCGCCTGCAGTCCAAAAACAACTACAAATCAAACATGACACACAGAAACGCTTCTTTGACAAATACAGCAAGCCACTTCAACCTCTTGCACGTGAAAAAGTGGTCCGTCTGCAGACCAACAAGGGCCATGCAGGTCTCGTATTTGGTATACCCTCCCATGTTCGGTCCCGCAGCCCCACTGCCAACTGACGTTTCCACCGTGGCCTCCCCGCGGCGTTTGGCGACCAGCTCACCTATCTCATCACCCTCCCTGCCTGTCAGCTCGCCGGTCATTTCCCCAATTCCCTCCCCGGTATTTTCTCCGGTGAAAGGAGGCAAGGCGAATTTGTACCGCACACGGGCTGGACGGGTTTGCAGGCCACCCATTAGGTACGGTGATTTCGTGAAATTTTACAAACTTTCCCAAATGGGTTATTAACATTCCACCTATATTGCTTAGCCACTGATGCTTCTTTTGTTTCTGCACGGAAAGATGTAGATTGGCTATTTCATACTAGCCAATTATAGTGCTTGTTTGTAGTGACTCTGCCTAGTATGTGGTTTATATTATCAAGAGCTTCCCTACGTTAGTTAGTATGAGTAGCAGCTAGAAAATGTAATGTCTGCAGATCCTTGCTGTAAGTAGATTTAATAAACATGTGTTGTATCTTTATATGTGTTCGTGTCACCTCATTACACTCCGTATTACATCTTGCCTTTATATTCTAGTCAACTCAAAATGAGTGTTAACATTGCAATTGCTTTCCTAAGCCTGCAAATTAACCTTTTGGGAATCCTGCAATAGCACTCACAAGCCTTTTTTACATCTGATTTCTGAATCCTTTCCCTATTTAGAAAGTACTAGACTAAGTGGGACCCGTTGGGTCCCATGTTCACACGGGAGGGCTGGTCCTCCAACGCAATATTCCACCTCTCCACCAATTCCAATATTGGTAGCCAGTGGGGGGGGGGGGGGGGGCTTTCTGGAGCGTTGGTATGGGTTCTTGGGGAGGCAGCTCAGTCCCTCAAGCCTGATGTGCTGGCAGCTCACTCATGGCTGGTGGGCTGGCAGTTGACTCATGGCTATTCCTTGAAATTCCATTTCAAGCAGGGTGCAAGGCCACCAAATTCAAATCCATTTTCCTACCATTTCAAGCAGGGTGCAAAGCCACCAAATTCAATTGCAGTTTCTTTCCACTGCAAGCTGGATCCAAGGCCACCAAATTCAATTGCAGTTTCATACCACTTTCAGCAGGGTGCAAGGCCACCAAATTCAAGTGCAGTTTCATATCATTTTAAGCAGGGTGCAAGGCCACCAAATTCAAGTGCAGTTTCATACCACTTTCAGCAGGGTGCAAGGCCACCAAATTCAAGTGCAGTTTCATACCATTTCAAGCAGGGTGCAAGGCCACCAAATTCAAGTGCAGTTTCATACCATTTCATGCAGGGTGCAAGGCCACCACATTCAAATGCAGTTTCATACCATTTCAAGCAGGGTGCAAGGCCACCAAATTCAAGTGCAGTTTCATACCATTTCATGCAGGGTGCAAGGCCACCACATTCAAATGCAGTTTCATACCATTTCAAGCAGGGTTAAACCACCATAAAACTACCATAAAACCACACAAAACACAAAACTCACAGTTCAATAGACATTCGGGGTGGGAGATTGCAACTTTCACGAGTCCGCCCTGTTTCAACGAATGCAATCAATCTGGCATGCACAAACAGAAGATCAAACAGAACACGTTGTCTTACAACTTCAGGCTGTGTACGCCATACGCAAGAAGAAGAAGTAGACATTCAGTGTGTTCAGTTGATTCACAGCACAGACAGAGTCGTGACCTCTCCCTCCCCCATCATGCAGAGACTAAGCCACACCCACACTTCCGGGTTTTATAACCCCTCCCCTTCCCACATGGACAATAGGTGCAGGAGGAGGCCATTTGGCCCTTCGAGGCAGCACCGCCATTCAATGTGATCATGGCTGATCATCACCAATCAGTACCCCGTTCCTGCTTTCTCCCCATATCTCCTGACTCCGCTATTTTTAAGAGCCCTATCTAGCTCTCTCTTGAAAGCATCCAGCGAACCTGCCTCCACCGCCCTCTGAGGCAGAGAATTCCACAGACCAAGATGGCCCATCTGCACTAGTCTCACCTGCCCGTGTTTGGCCCATATTCCTCTACGAAGAGAAAAAATATCTGAAATATACTTCAACCATAACTTCATGCTTGTTGGCAGAAGTTCCCAGTAGCCCCTTTTCCAATGATAATTTTCTTTACTAGTGTTCTCGCGGCACCAGAGACCGGGGTTCGATCCTGACCACCAATGTTGTCTGCACGGAATTTGTACATTCTCCCTGTGACCTACGTGGGTTTTCTCCGGGATCTCCAGTTTCTCTAAAGATGTGCAGATTTGTAAGCTAATTGGCTGCGAATAATTGTAAATTCTCTCTAGTGTGTGTAGGATGGTGTTTGTTTGCGGGGATCGCTGGTCAGCATGGACTTTGTGAGCCGAAGAGCCTGTTTTCTCACTGTATCTCTAAACTAAACATGTTCATTCATTTTTAATTTCCGTGCAGTGGCCATGTTGCAGACCTTAGTCAGTTCTGTCCAGACATTGGGCCAGTTTAAGGCTTTTCAAAATGTTTAAATTATGCATGATATGTGCAATTTGTCGTTTTTTAATGCCTGTGGTCCTTTCCAGCAGAAATCCTGTCCATTGGGCAATTGGACCCCGCACCTCTTTCTCTTGTGATCCTTCCAAACGCATGTTTTGTTTTCCGGTTATATTTTTTCTTCTCCTGATGATGTCATCAACATGCACAGCTTGTGGCAATTACTTAAACAACATAAATTAAATCACAAAGTTATGATTTACTTTCATAGTTTGCTCACGATAAAATGACAAGCTGTCATATGACAGACTGATCAAAAAGTAAAAGCCCACGGGACCCAAGGGAGTGTGGCGAATTGGATCTAAATTGAATTAGTGGCTAGAAACAGAAGGTGATGATTGACGTGTGCTTTTATGACTCAAAGGCTCTTCCTCATGGGGTTATGCAAGGCTCAGTACTTGTTCCCTTGCTTTATGTGGTAAATATAAATGTTTTGGACTTAAAGGTTTGGATATCTGATTAAAAGATTGTGCAAAGATAGACACAAAAAGCTGGAGTAACTCAGCGGGACAGGCAGCATCTGGAGAGAAGGAATGGGTGACGTTTCAGGTCAAGACCCTTCTTCAGACAAGATTGTGTATATGTTTTTAAAAAATGCAAGATGGACAGAGATTTCTGGAAGAATTAAGTTCATATGTTCTAGGAGAAGAATTAGGCTTTTCGGCCTATCAAGTCTACTCCGTCATTCATTTATGGTTGACCTATCTTTCCCTCTCAACCCCATGGCAGGAAAGGGTGAGTGGTGGAATATTGCTTTGGGGGAACGTGTTTTGTTGGGTGAACTCCTGTGTGACAGGGACCCAACCGGTCCCACTTGGTCTAGTACATATATTACTATAACTCTCATTTTGTTCGTATGTATTGCCGTGGGATCTCAAAATCCCGCCAAAACGGTACACAAAAGCGCTACAATTTTTGGCACACCTTACTCACCATTGTCTTCTGATGTAAATCAAACAAGTTTTGTTCAGATTGATGGTATATTTTACGTTATTGACATTTTAAACTTTACAAACCACTTTTCCACATGCCCTGCCCGTCAGCCACATTCAATGTCACAATGAAGTCACAATGGGATCCAGAATCTCATTTACATTTAAAAAAAAATCACGATTTTCAAAAAAACTGTTTTAATCAAATCCTTCCGTTTTCGTTAACAGCTAACATTGTGTTTAGGTTATTGTAAAGAAAAAAAAATCAATTTTCATTGACAATTTAATTTGAAAAAAACGATTATCATGGTGGGGGGGGTGGGATAGGGGGAGGTTTTCTTAAAAAATTGTGATTTTTCATTGTGCAGGGGGTGTGATGGGGTGGTGAGGAGTGGGGGGGCTGGGGGATAGAAGGAGAGATGGCGGGTAGGGAGGGGAGGGAGGGAAGGTGAGGAGGGAGAGCTGGGGAGGGGGATAGAGGGGGATAGAGGAAGAGGAGGGGGGTATTGGGGGAGGAAGAGAGTGGGGATAGAAGGAGAGGAGGGCAGTGGGGTGGTGATGAGGGAGAGTGGGGTAGTGGGATGGGGGGGGAGATGAGGAGTGGCGGAGCAAGGAGATAGAGGGAAAGGAGGGGTGTTGGGAGGGGAGAGGGGTTATGGAGGGAGGGAGTGACTGAGGGTAGGGGAAAGGAGATGGAGGGAGAGGTGTGGGAGGGAGTGCGGGGGGGAGGAGGAGAAGAGAAAGAAGAGGCAGCATGAACAGGAGGGGAGGGATTGTTGGGAATGAGGGGAAATGGAGGAGGATAGTAGTAGGAAGATGGATGGCGAGGCGCAGTTGTGGGATGGTTTCCGTGACTCACGTCACAACGGAGATCTTGGCGTCACAACGGGAACCCCTCAGCCGCGCCTGTGCAGTTGGGGGCTATGAGTCAGTGGTGGAATATTGCCTTGGGGGACAGACCCAATGGGTCCGCACCTGGTCTAGTGGACACTAATGATTTAGATGAAGGGATTAAAAGTAGCATTAGCAAATTTACAGATGACACAAAGCTGGGTGGCAGCATGAACTGTGAAGAGGATGACGAATAACGGGTAGGCCATTTAGAATGGAGATGAGGAAAAGCTTTTTCACCCAGAGAGTTGTGAATCTGTGGAATTTTCTGCCTCAGAAGGCAGTGGAGGCCAATTCTCTGGATGCTTTCAAGAGAGAATTAGAGCTCTTAAAGATAGCGGAGGCAAGGGATATGGTGAGAAGGCAGGTACAGGGTACTGATTGTGGTGATCAGCCATGATCACAACGAATGGCGGTGTTGGCTAGAAGGGCCAAATGGCCTACTCCTGCATCTATTGTCTATTCTCCTGCCTTCTCCCCGTAAATAAACAATAGACAATAGGTGCAGCAGTAGGCCATTCGGCCCTTCGAGCCAGCACCGCCATTCAATGTGATCATGGCTGATCATCCCCTATGAGTACCCCGTTCCTGCCTTCTCCCCATATCTCCTGACCGCTATCTGTAAGAGCCCTATCTAGCTCTCTTGAAAGTATCCAGAGAACCGGCCTCCACCACCCTCTGAGGCAGAGAATTACACACTCACAACTCCCTGTGAGAAAAAGTGTGTCCTCGTCTCTTTTCTAAACGGCTTACCACTTATTCTTAAACAGTGGCCCCTGGTTCTCGACTCCCCCAACATCAGGAACATGTTTCCTGCCTCTAACGTGTCCAAACCCTTAATAATCTTATATGTTTCAATAAGATTCCCTCTCATCCTTCTAAACTCCAGAGTTTACAAGCCCAGCCACTCCATTCTCTCAACATATGACAGTCCCGCCATCCCGGGAATTAACCGTATAGAATATCCTTCCTCAAATTAGGGGACCAAAACTGCACACAATACTCCAGGTGTGGTCTCACTAGGGCCCTGTACAACTGCAGAAGGACCTCTTTGCTCCTATATTCGACTCCTCTTGTTATAAAGGCCAACATGCCATTTGCTTTCTTCACAGCCTCCTGTACCTGCATGCTTACTTCATAGACCGATGAACAAAGAGCCCCAGAACCCGTTGTAGTTCCCCTTTTCCCAACTTGACGCCATTTAGATAGTAATCTGCCTTCCTGTTTTTGATACCGAAGCGGATAACCTCACATTTATCCACATTAAACTTAATCTGCCAAGCATCTGCCCACTTCCCCAACCTGTCCAAGTCACCCTCCATTCTCATTCAGTCAGCATGGATTTCCGAAGGGGAAATCATGCTTGACTAATCTTCTGTAATTTTTTGAGGATGTAAGTAGGAAAATGGACAAGGGAGAGCCAGTGGATGTAGTGTACCTGAACTTTCAGAAAGCATGTGATAAGGTTCCACATAAGAGAATCGTGGGCAAAATTAGGACACATGGTATTGGGGGCAGAATGCTGATTTGGATAGAAAATTGGTTGGCAGACAAGAAACAAAGAGTAGGGATTAACAGGTCCGTTTCATAATGGCAGGCAGTAAATGTACCCTACCTTATGGAAGGACCGCTCAGAAGTGTGACAACCGAGAGGAAGAAGCTGTTCCCGATTCTATTGGTACATATTTGCAAGCTTTTATATCTTCTGCCTGATGGGAGCAGGGAGAAGGAATGACATATAAAATAATTAAAAATGGATATGAAAATAAGTGCCAGATTGGCTTAAAGATATTTCTAAGATTCCTCCAAGCATTGATGGCAAAATATGAGTCTCCGTCTGCCCAATCATCACCGTCAGCACCCCTAAACCCAAAATGTGTTAGACAATGGAAGACAGTTAAAATCAGTGTCTTAACAATGGCACCAAACCATACCCATCCTAGATTTAAAGAAGGAACAGCAGATGATGGAAAATTGAAGGTTTACACAAAAGGGTTTCTGAAGAAGGGTTTCGGCCCGTAACGTTGCCTATCTCCTTCGCTCCATAGATGCTGCTGCACCCGCTGAGTTTCTCCAGCTTTTTGTGTAAAGCCCCCATCCTAGATTTCTTGCCTATCCAATCAGTCATATTCCAAAACTAGGTTTTTCACATATATGTTACAATGAACTATCTTCTCATATGTTTTCTCCATATCACGCGATCACCCAGCAACTTTTTCCATGTCTCGGGATCAGGTTTACCCGAGACCCTCTATCCAAGTATTGACAGATTCTGGCATCTTCTCCTCTGCTGTTTCCTCAGTTCTTTCAGACCTCTGGAAATCTGTTAGCACGGTTCAGAACATAATATTAGGTGGTGCTTGATTTCCAGTATCTGTTCATCAACGCTAACAGAATTCCTCCATTCACATTTGAGCTACCGTTGGACCACCTATACTGCATCCCCACCCAATAAAATTTCCACTTCCCTATTCCAGATAAATTTCCACATCTGTATATTCCTTATAATTGCCCTTGTGTAGCATTATCAAGATTATCCTTTCCTAACTTTACCAAAGCTCCGAACCTCTCATAATCTCCATTTAAATGACAGATATACACCTACAAAGTGTGTATAATAAACCTTCAACTTCCAAAAAAAGAATTAATTAGGGTAATAAAATTCATCCATGTGCCATGTTCTTAGAAAATATAATACTCTCAGCGTGTTTGGAATCTATGGTAAAATATGATTTAATATGTATGTGCAGTAAAAGCAATGACTAATATTCCTATGTGAAAAATGTTGGCAGTTACAAAACTACATTTCTTCTAATTCACCCTGTGACTTCATTTAAAACTGAATTTTCATCATGCTTCACATGCTACATTTTGTCACAGATGCAGATTTACATTTAAAGTAATTAAATAAAAGAGAAGAAAGAGCCAGCTATTTCCTGTTGCATTCTTCTGATCCTGGCAAAGACCCAGCTGTTTATAAATGCTACCCAATCTATTGAAAGCATTCAGCGTGTAAAAAAAAATCTTTAATTTATTTACTAATTTGACAGCAATTGAATTTGTGGTGTTTCTATACATGAAACTTAAAGGGATACATCAGTCATGTACAGCAACATCCTGCTCTCAGAATAATGCATTGTACATTAGATAATTTAATGCTATTATCTTTGTAATGCAGCCTATCTGCTGACTTGGTGAGCAATGCTTTGGGAATCTATTGTATTTGATATGTTTATTGCCCTATTTTCCTGCATGCCAAATTTGGATATTACCATATGAAATGGTGCCTACCCTGATACAGTTATTGGGCAGTGTTTCTCTGTGTAATGAATGCCCATCACTATATTTTGTTTTCTCTTCACTCCCCGGCTCATCAAGTTGAAATGCTCCTTGTGAAATTATTTGTTCAGTCGTTCTGTTCATATAAAGTTGTGATCATAAACTAATGAAAGTCATTAAAATAAATCCAATTAAATCTTTAGCAAATTATCATATTGATTAAATGTATTCAAACCACCTGATATGATGTAAGTATTTCACAATGCTATAGAGAAGTATACATTACGAATAACATTCAATTCCAGACCAAGTATAGCCAAAGCAGTAAAAGTCTTAAGTACTGGATCTGAATTGTTAAATGTCATTAACATTGATGATGCTAGATGGAGTGAATTGGGAGGTTTAAAATTTTAACCTCCCTATGAAACACATGGATGAAGGTTAAATGCATAATGGAATGAATCGAGTTTAGCATTGTGATCACAATGTGGCTCCAACAAATCTGCTTTTGACTGAAGCAGAAATGTATTCAGATGTGTGTGACCATTTTGCTTGACCAAAGTGGATAGTACATCAATTTAGATAGACAGTGCTTCAAATATCATTCAGTAAGGAGCATTTGCATCATATTGTAAATAGCTTTTAAATTTATTATGCCCAACATTATTTCCTGAGTTTGATGGTTGGTGGAGGAGGGGGGGAAGGGTTGTGTGGGAAGGGTGATCAATGAAATCAAGGTAAGATTGAACTACATTTTTAGTAGATGGTTCTAATTTAAAATATTTAAAAAGAGGCAGCATGGTAGTGCAGCAGTAGAGCTGTAGAGTTGCTGCCTTACAGTACCAGAGAGCTGGGTTCGATCCTGACTATGGGTGCTGTCTGTATGGAGTTTGTCCATTCTTCCTTGACCACATGGGTTTTCTCTGGGTGCTCCGGTTTCTTCTCACACTTCAAAGATGTACAGGTTTATAGGTTAATTTGCTTCGGTAAAAATTGATAAAAATGTCCTAATATGTAGGATAGTGTTAATTTCTGGGGATTGCTGGTCAGTACAGACTTAGTGTGCCGAAGGGCCGGTTTCTCCGTTGTATCCCTAAATGAAACTAAATTTTTCTCTGTGAATTAAATCTTAATTATTCCCTTCACATCTTGGTCGCCTTTGATAAAAACACTAAGCAAAGTTCTTCTCATGATACAGAACATGCTAAACTTGCATGATTTCCCAAATGAAAAGAAAATCAGGTTGAGAATACATGAATAAATGCATTTGATGGTACATCATAAGAAATCACATTTGATGATAGCAGTCGATACACAAGGTAGAGAAGGGAAGGAGCACATTTGCAGGAAAACATTTCTGGAGTTGCAAGGTTCACAGGTGAAGCTCAGAATGCTTGATTGCATGGAAGAACATTGACACCTTAACAGTGACTCTGAAATATCCCTGTCCCCTCATCAGTTTTCCACCACTAGTACTTTTCAGGGCAATACCAGGACATTGTCCGATCATCAATCAGCAGATCTGCAGGGCAGACCCAGCCATTGGAGAGACAGACGGAACGAAAGTTGGTCATTTATTTTTCTGTCAAAGTCAGTGAAATAGCAGTCTGAGCATTGATTGGGGTTTACTTTCATAAATGCTATGTTTTTCAACAATGGATCACGATCGTTGTCATGATACGATACAATGGAACCTTATTGGTTGCCAACAGTCCCAGGAAACATGAAATTAGAGTGATGAGTGGAATGTTCCAGGATTGCCAATGTGCAAAGATTTGGGAGGGGGGGGGGGGGGGGGGGGGGGGGGGGGATGGGTGGAGGGGAGTCAAGACTGTCTACCCCACGACAGAACGGGGATGGGTTGTACAGTTTGATGACTATAGGGAAAAATATATCCTTTGGTATTTTGTGCTGCATATTGGTGGGATCAGTCTGTGGCTGAAGGCGCTCCTCAGGTTGACCAGTGTGTCATGGTGAGCTGTTAATCAGAGTTAGATTGAGTTGAACTCTCATGAGTTCTGATGAAAAGTCATCAGACAAGAATTGTTAACTCTTTATCCCAGTCAACAGATGTTGCCTGACCCAAGGAGTATTTCAGTGCTTTTTGTTCTTTGTAATATATTTCAGATTTCCAACATTTGCAGTGCTTTATTTTTGTTTGTTAGTAAGGCACTTGAATATCATTTGCATACAATAAATTGGCCATGAACGTAATAATGCTTCAAGCTAAAAATTAACATTTACACGGAACCATTCACCTGTTACAACAATATCAAGGAATTTGGTTGAAAAGCTAGATATAGTAACTTGAGGTAACTGGATTTTTAGATTGAGTTCCATATGTGGCACAAAATAATAGCGGCACGGTGGAACAGCAGTAGAGTTGCTGCCTTCAGCGCTTGCAGCACCGGAGACCCGGGTTTGATCCCGACTGCAGGTGCTGTCTGTATGGAGTTTGTATGTTCTCCCCACTGCGTGGGTTTTCTTCGAGAACTTCCGTTTCCTCTCACACTCCAAAGACGTGTAGGTTGGTAGGTTAATGAGCTTGGTATAAGTGTAAATTGTCCCCAGTGTGTGTAAGAGAGTGTTGGTGTGCGGGGATCGCTGGTCGGTGTGGACTCGGTGGCCAATGAGTTTGTTTCTGTATCTCTAAACTAAACTCTATTTTGCCTCTGTAATCAGGATAATTTTCAATTATTATGTGATTTATTTTCAAATTGAAAAATATGTGGCAAGCATTAGACAATTGAGGTGAGACTTTATAAATACCACTGGAATACTTATTTCTGTCTTAATAAATGATCCATAGCAGACATGTCTGAAATGGATAGGAGGATGCATACGTAGTAAAGTCAAGATTCCATGAGAGTTTGAGACCCAATTTTCAGATATAAATAGGAAAGACAGAACTTGTGTACTTTGAAATATCACACCAGTTACGAGTAATTTATCTTCTTAATATGAGTGGTTTTCCTCTGATGCACCTATCTAGGAGCTCAGTTGAGCAGAAAATGTAGTTGTAAACTCTCACACGGTGTCAGAGATTTTCTTCAAGCTGGTCATTTTATCAGGCAGCTCTGTGGATTTAACCTCATTACACAGAGATGAGGGAGAGATCATGAGGGCAAATTTTCTCTGTCCATGTTTGTCTACATCTCTGCCTGACTTGGCCAATATTAAGCGATAGGCAGCCAAAGAGAGGTAGACACCTTGCTTCCTAGTTGTTGAAGATTTTTACCTCAGGCAAAGGCATTAATACATAAAGGCCCTGTCCCTCTTTCCCGAGTTAAGGGCCTGTCCCACTTACACGACCTTGGCACACAATCGCATGCAAGTGGGACAGGCCCTTTACTCACGAACTCTCCCGGTTGTTCCCTTGATTCGAAATCGGGGAATGTCGGCGAATGTCGGTAGCGACTCCGTAGGAGGCCGTAGGAGTCCGTAGATGTATTGTAGCGGCTTGTAATGCCAGCCGTAGGAACTCGGAGCATCAGGTAAGTAGGGACGTTTTTTTCAACATGTTGAAAAATGTCCACGTGTTAAAAAAATGGCCCCGAGTACCTACGAACGGCTATTACCGTAATTCTCCGAGATCGAATCAAGGGGAAAATTCGGGAGAGTTTGTGAGTAACTCGGGAAAGTGGGACAGGGCCTTACGTCTTTTAACATAAATGGTTGCTGAAATACAACTTTTAAGTTCTTAGCCTGAAATGCTATCTTTCACGTGTTTATATCATGCCAAAGTAGCAAGATCATGTTTTTTTTAATATCATGTTGTACTATGAGGCAGAGCACTGAATCCATCAAATCGTTTTGGAAAGTTTTGGGTTGTACATTTGTGTGGTTGATGTAAAATTAATTTCTTAATGTACATGCAAGAATGTTCCTCAACATTGATTCCCTGAATGGTGGACCATGTGCATAACAGCACCTGCACAATCACGGAAGATGATCACGATTAAGACATATCTGAGGCCCCTACTACATCCTCCTCTTCCCATATGTGTATCGTGAGACTGTGGGTTGGGACTGAAAATCTGCATGCAATTAAGTGGATGATTCTGTCATACAATATATCTGGTTTCTTGAAGACATGTCATTAAATGGCCATCGTGCAGGTGAACCACAGGTGAATCTGATCGAATGCAATCAACAAAGCATCTTGATAATCTGATTATGTGAGTAATCTCTTATGCAGTTGCAGGATCCTCTACTTCAAAACATTGACCAAAAACTCTGGTGTACAAGCATGCAGGTACAGAGGCAGTGAAGAAAGTGAATGGCATGTTGGCCTTCATAACAAGAGGAGTTGAGTATAGGAGCATAGAGATCTTTCTGCAGTTGGAGAGGGCCCTTGTGAGACCACACCTGGAGTATTGTGTGCAGTTTTGGTTTCCAAATTTGTGGAAGGACATTCTTGCTATTGAGGGAGTGCAGAATAGGTTCAGATGGTTAATTCCCGGGATGGCGGGACTGTCATATTCTGAGAATGGAGTGGCTGGGCTTGTATACTCTGGAATTTAGAAGAATGAGAGGGGATCTTATTGAAACATATAAGATTATTAAAGGTTTGGATATGCTAGAGGCAGGAAGCATGTTCCCGATGTTGGGATAGTCGAGAACCAGGGGCCACCGTTTAAGAATAAGGGGTAAGCCATTTAGAACGGAGATGAGGAATCACTTTTTCACACAGAGAGTTGTGAGTCTGTGGAATTCTCTGCCTCAGAGGGTAATGGAGGCCGGTTCTCTGGATACTTTCAAGAGAGAGCTAGATAGGGCTTTTGAAGATAGCGGAGTCAGGGGATTTGGGGATATAGGGAGAAGGCAGTAAAGGGGTGCTGATTGTGGATGATCAGCCATGATCACATTGAATGATGGTGCTGGCATGAAGGACCGAATGGCCTACTCCTGCTTTGGAAGGGGGAGGATGGGGACCCACAGTCCCGTTTATATCAACAGGTCATTGGTGGAAAGGGTCAAGAGTTTCAAATTCCTGGGCGTGCATATCTCTGAAGATCTTTCCTGGTCCGAGAACACTGATGCAATCATAAAGAAAGCACATCAGTGTCTCTACTTCCTGAGAAGATTACGGAGAGTCGGTATGTCGAGCAGGACTCTCTCTAACTTCTACAGGTGCACAGTAGAGAGCATGCTGACTGGTTGCATCGTGGCTTGGTTCGGAAACTTGAGCGCCCTGGAGCGGAAAAGACTACAAAAAGTGGTAAACACTGCCCAGTCCATCATCGGCTCTGACCGCCCGTCCATCGAGGGGATCTATCACAGTCGTTGCCTCAAAAAGGCTGGCAGGATCATCAAGGACCCACACCATCCAGGCCATACACTTATCTCCCCACTACCTTCAGGTAGAAGGTACAGGAGGCTGAAGACTGCAAAGACCAGGTTCAGGAATAGCTACTTCCCTACAGCCATCAGGCTATTAAACTCAGCTCGGACAAAACTCTGAACATTAATAGCACATAATCTGTTTATTTGCACTTTATCAGTTTATTTATTCATGTGTCTATAGAAACATAGAAACATAGAAATTATGTGCAGGAGCAGGCCATTCGGCCCTTCAAGCCTGCACCGCCATTCAATATGATCATGGCTGATCATCCAACTCAGTATCCTGTACCTGCCTTCTCTCCATACCCCCTGATCCCTTTAGCCACAAGGGCCACATCTAACTCCCTCTTAAATATGGCCAATGAACTGGCGTCAACTACCTTCTGTGGCAGAGAATTCCACAGATTCACCACTCTATGTGTGAAAAACGATTTTCTCATCTCGGTCCTAAAAGACTCCCCCCTTATCCTTAAACTGTGACCCCTTGTCCTGGACTTCCCCAACATCGGGAACAATCTGCCTGCATCTAGCCTGTCCAACCCCTTAAGAATTTTGTAAGTCTCTATGAGATCACCCCTCAATCTTCTAAATTCCAGCGAGTACAAGCCGAGTCTATCCAGTCTTCATATGGAAGTCGTGCCATCCCAGGAATCAGTCTGGTGAACTTTCTCTGTACTCCCTCTATGGCAAGAATGTCTTTCCTCAGATTAGGAGACCAAAACTGTACGCAATACTCCAGGTGTGGCCTCACCAAGACCCTGTACAACTGCAGTAGAACCTCCCTGCTCTTGTACTCAAATCCTTTTGCTATGAATGCCAACATACCATTCGCTTTCTTCACAGCCTGCTGCACCAGCATGCCTACTTTCAATGACTGGTGTACCATGACACCCAGGTCTCGCTGCATCTCCCCTTTTCCTAATCGGTCACCATTCAAATAATAGTCTACCTTCCTGTTTTTGCCACCAAAGTGGATAACCTCACATTTATCCACATTATACTGCATCTGCCATGCATTTGACCACTCACCCAGTCTATCCAAGTCATCCTGCAGCCTCCTAGCATCCTCCTCACAGCTAACACTGCCCCCCAGCTTCGTGACATCCGCAAACTTCGAGATGTTGCATTTAATTCCCTCGTCCAAATCATTAATGTATATTGTAAATAGCTGGGGTCCCAGCACTGAGCCTTGCGGCACCCCACTAGTCACTGCCTGCCATCCTGAAAAGGACGCGTTCACTCCTACTCTTTGCTTCCTGTCTGCCAGCCAGTTCTCTATCCACATCAATACTGAACCACCAATACCGTGTGCTTTAAGTTTGTATACCAATCTCTTGTGTGGGACCTTGTCGAAAGCCTTCTGAAAGTCCAGATATAACACATCCACTGCTTCTGCCTTATCAACTCTACTAGTTACATCCTCAAAAAATTCAATAAGATTCGTCAGACATGATTTACCCTTCGTAAATCCATGCTGACTTTGTCCAATGATTTCACAACTTTCCAAATGCGCTGCTATCCCATCTTTAATAATTGACTCTAGCAGTTTCCCCACTACCGATGTTAGACTAACTGGTCTGTAATTCCCCGTTTTCTCTCTCCCTCCCTTTTTAAAAAGTGGGGTTACATTAGCTACCCTCCAATCCTCAGGAATTACTCCCGAATGTAAAGAGTTTTGAAAAATTATCACTAAGGCATCTGCTATTTCTGGGGCTACTTCCTTAATTACCCTGGGATGCAGCCTATCTGGCCCTGGGGATTTATCGGCCTTTAATCCATTCAATTTACCTAACGCCACTTTCCGGCTAACCTGGATTTCACTCATTTCCTCCATCTCATTTGACCCGCGATCCCATGCTATTTCCGGCAAATTATTTATGTCTGCCTTAGTGAAGACAGAACCAAAGTAGTTATTCAATTGGTCTGCCATATATTTATACAACAGCATATGGACACACTGATCTGTTCTGTATTCGTGCCTACTATGTTCTATTGTGCTAAAGCAACGCAAGAATTTAATTGTCCTATCAGGGACACATGACAATAAACTCTCTTAAACTTGAACTTGAACTATTGTCTATTGTGTCATGTTATTCCCTTTGCTTTGCATGTTTGAAATACACAGTGGCATGAAGCTTTTCAGAGTTACCAAATTCAGGTATGTTCCAACAAGCCTATCTGTAAATCACCTCCCCCGTTGATGTATGTGGTGTGAACTATGCAAATTTTGACTCAATTGCACGTTCTATCAACTTTTTGGAGCATCCATCACTGTTTGAAATGCTCCCTCCATTATCATATGAGGTATGAATCTGTGTACGAATACTTGGGTTTTCACCCTCTGAGGGATACATCAAATTCAACATTGGGAGGTGTCCCAACTCTGATAGATCATTCATAGCAACAATTATTCTCAACTTTGAAATTGCGACTTCAGATGCAAAGGTGTTCATAAGAATCATTTCTATCATCATATATATCGTATCCATTATAATTAGTAAATTAAGCTGTAAATGCATATATATTTTGATCAAGTTTGTTTCACCATGGTTATGAATCTGTGTACAAATCCTTGAGTTCTAACCCTCTGAGGGGTACATTACTTCCAAGATGGCACCCAACCTCGGCGACTATTTGCGTGCTAACCACAGAAGCAGATCTACAATCGCATATTACAATCGTTCCACACTCCTAAATCGATAATCACACAGAAACATTTCTTACCCTTATCATGTATCTTTGTAAATTGCTTAATTGTAATAATGTATTGTCTTTCTGCTGACTGGATAGCACGCAACAAAAGCTTTTCACCTCGGGTACACGTGACAATAAACTAAACTAATAAAATGAAATGAATTATATGTGATGGATTCTTCTGATGCTCTTGATATTACTAACATTGCTTCATACTGCTTTCCAACTGTCTATTCAAAGACAGTGAATAAAACTCCTGGCAACTACCTTTGAATAACTTGTTTCTCATGATGAAAGGAAAAAAAACACGATCCTCATAGAACCACATTATTCTAGGTGCTTAAATCATACCTTCTTTGATAATATGGTGAAAATGTATCATTTTCAAATTCATCTTCCCACCCATGTTTGTTGTCTGTATATTACAGCAGTGATGCCAGCTCACCTCTATTGGTGTTTCGCAGAGAAATGCAGTAACTGTCAGTGCAACTGCCTTCTGATTGTACCATTCACTCTTCACTTCTCGAACATGGCTTTTGCAGATAACATTAATATCTATCTCTGCACTCAAACTGAGACCATTAGATCGCTTGGATTTACCAAAAATACACAGCAGGGCTTTGTGATCTGTAAAAACGATGATATTCTAGCTGTTCCATATGTGGAACATTTTCATTCCATAGGCAAACATTTTTTCATTGTTGTGAGTAATGTTGCTGGTTTTTAGATGGAAGAACTGGATGTAAATGGTCACTCATATTCATTCCCTGTAGAGTGTGACAAGATTTGTTCCAGTGTCATAAGGCATTGCATTACAGAGAGGAACCGTGAGCCTACTAAATAATTATTGACAAAAACATTTGAATTCATCAGAAACTACTAAAGTATCTGGAACATAACTTTGTTCCCTTGTCAAGTTCCTCTTTGTTTTTTGATTTAGCAATGTGTAGAGATCCTCAAACATAACATAAAATTGACAGGAACTATGCATATAATTGTCATCTTCATCTCTATCAGGTCTATATTTATCTATATATAGAACTGGTAGAGATGAAAATGACAATATAGACTAATTCTCAGGCAAAAAAAGATACATGTTTTTCCTCAAAGATACTTCTCAGAATCTTCAAAGTACACTTTTTAAATTGTCCTTGTGTTCCTGCTCTGTTTTACTACATATCATGGAAATGGCTTACGGAACCCGACTGAGCTTGGAGCAAAAGTGTAGGAAAGAACTGCAGATGCTGGTTTAAACCGAAGGTAGACACAAAATGCTGGAGTAACTCAGCAGGACAGGCAGCATCTCTGGAGAGAAGGAATGGGTGACGTTTCGGGTCAAGACCCTTTTTCAGACTGATTTTCTCCAAGTGACCTAGGAGTAAACTATCCAATGTCCTTTGGAAAATGCCAGCAGCTGATGCTATTCCAAATGGAATTCTGACATATTGGCGAGTCCAAGGTAATTAGTTATTGTAGAGTAAATCTTTGTTGAGTTCCATCAATTCGTGAGATAGATGCCTCTGACCACCTGATCAATTTTACTTCCTGAACACACTGCACTTCAGTGAAATGGCATCACTGGTATTCATTTCAGTTGTAGAAAGGTAAATTTGAATCCTGAGTGTGAAATGTCTATACTTTCCACTGAAAATAGTTCATTAGTACACAACCTGCTATTCATCTCCAGAATTGGCTTTATGCTTTTTGGCTATTTGAATTAAACAGATTATATCTGTATGTGCTCCACAACTCAATGTTCTGCCCTGTTGTTGCTCCTTCATGCACATTCAAAACAACAACATCGAGTTGCTACTCACTTGTCCCAGACATGCTGTGGAGGTATGTATGATCTACCTGGTAGTCTAAACCATTTCTGGATGATGTTTGCCAATCTTGTGTTAGCTTTGACTGCTGTCTTCCTCACATGGGTGACACAAAATATTTAGACTTGAAATTGAGGTTCTCTTGCTGAAGATCCTCATGTGCACAATGATAATCATTACTAGCATTGGGATTCCACAACATTTTCCAATGTTGTACCATAGTCACAGTGTTCACAATGCATATTAAATATGTAACAAAGTCTGGATGCTGATTCTTGGTGCTAAACATGTACTTTCATCTGGATGCTGATTCTTGGTGCTAAACATGTACTGTTAAACGATTGAACCGAGACGACGACATTCACTGTGTTCAACAACTTTAACTAACTATTCAAATGCCTATAGTGTGTAAAACAAATCTGCAAAACCTATAAATCTGAAATAATAAAATAACAATCACCCAATCTCTTTTAGTTTCTTAGTCTAGAGGAGATCACAGGTGTGAGCACTGAATGCAATACACAATATTGGAAGAATGTGAATGAATTGTTGCTTCATCAAGAAAAATCATTTCAGTCCCTTCAAATGCCTTGTCCTGTTTGACTGGAACCGGCAAGGAATTATCAATATGAAGATCTCCGCCCCAATAGCTGAAAGCAGAAGCGATGAATTATTTTCTTCTGCAATGTTATTTACCACAATAATGTTCCCATTCTTTTCACATTTTCAAGCCAGGACTTACTGAACTATTGAAAGTAACTCAATTATGCAATGATAAAACTGATGCAGAGACAACAAAATCAATATATTTCAACAGCATTTCAATAAACAGCTGCACCACGTAGATCAGAAAAAGCCCTGAAATCGCATAATATGAAAGCCAGACATACTTTTTGGCTGCCCAATCTCTCCCCATAGCTCAGGTCCTCAAGTCCTGGCATGATCTCATAACTCCTAGCATCACCTCATAAATCTTCTCTGTACTCTTTCCAGTTTAACATACTTCCTATAGCACTTTCCTCAGCCCACTTGCACAGCTGATCATGATCCTGCGGTAATTTTTGATACTCACCTTCACTAACTACAATACCACCCATTTTATTGTCATCTGCAAACTTACTAATAATACCTTCTACATTTTCTTCCAAGTCGTGATATAAACCACAAACAGCAATGCGCCTAACACCTATCCCTGAGGCACATCACTATTCCTAGTTCTCCTGTCCGAAAACAACCATCCACCATTGTAACGTATTTCCTTCCATGAAGCCAATTCTCTATCCAGTCAGCTAGTCCTCTGTGAAACTCATGCGATATAATCTTGCAGAGCAGTCTACCATGTGGAACCTTGTCAAATGTCTTTGCTGAACTCCATGTAGACAATAGATAAAAATACTGCAACCCCAATATTGCAGAAATCAATCACTACCTTGTGTCTTAATATTTTACAAATAAATGTGCAAATACTTTTAATTACTTGTTAACATTATTATCTAAACATTTCACAATATATAACAATTTTCAGAATCTGTAAACTATTAGAATATCATTTTTTTTTTCAAAGAGAAACATTAATTACCCTAAATACATTTATATTTTGAGATTTTTGTTTCAAGAATTATAGTCTAAACCTATAAAGTTAATCTTCTTATGAGCAAAGTGTTTGGTGTGCAGCAACTATAACTCAATAATGTAACAGTAACTCACACATCTCAGGCAAGGGGTATTTTTGAGGAATTTTACAGCAGTACCTGAAATGGTCGTCAGATTCATGGACATGATTGCAATGAAGCAGCCCAGAAAGGAGCAGTGAATCATTGAGAGTAACTGTTGGATTTCAACATCTGAATGCACTGGAACTTACTAATGGTTACACAGGACAATGATGGTAAGAACTGATTGTTTTGTTTTCAGTCATAGTGTGTGTTTTACTGTTTTACTTAATGAGAGTGTAGATTGGTTATTTCCTACTAACCAATTGTAGTGCACCACCTCTACCGTGGTGCATGGTAGCCACCAACATATTCGAATGGCATGGGAAACACTATCTGGTTCTTGTCGACTCTTATTCAGGCTGGTTTGACATTGATCTACTCCAAACCATCACCTGTCACTACTCCAAACCATCATCATCCAGAAGTTGCAACGCCATTTCTCCATGCACGGTTCCCCTGCATGCCTTCTATGCAACAACGGCAGTCAGTTCACCAGCCAGCTTTTCAAAAACTTTGCACGATGATGGGACTTTTGACATATCACCAGCAGCCCTGAGTTTCCCCGCAGTCCAACGGACTCGCCGAACACACCTTCAGCCGCTTTCAACTTGGTGCTTGGGTTCAGATTGCCCAGTCACCTATGGCCTGTGTGGGAAAATGAACCCCACCCTCCTCTCTCCCCCTTCTCTCTCCCCTCTTCTCTCTCTCTTCCCCTCTCTCTCCACCTCTCTCTCTCCCTTCTCTCTCTCCCTTCTATATCTCCCTTCTCTCTCTCCCTTCTCTCCCATCTTCTCTCTCCCCTGTTCTCTCTCTCCTCCTCTCTCTCTACTCTTCTCTCTCTTCTCTCTCTTCCTCTCCTCTCTTCCCCTCTCTCCCTTCTCTCTCACTCCCTTCTTTCTCACCCCCTTCTCTCTCTCCCTTTCTCTCCCCCCTCCTCTCTCTCCCCCTCTCTCTCTCTTCTCTCTCTCCCTCCCTCTCCATAATTTCTCTCCTCTTCTCTCTCTCCCTCTTCTCTCTCCACTCTTCTCTCTCTTCTCTCTCTTCTCCTCTCTCTTCCACTCTTCTCCCCCTCCCCCTCTCCCTTCTCTCTCTCCCTTCTCTCTCCTCTTCTCTTTCCCTTCTTCTCTCTCTCCTCTCTCTCCACTATTCTCTTTCTCCTTCTCTCACTTCTCCTCTCTCCTCCGTCTCCACCCATGGGAGCATCCCACAGTCACTGACCGTGGTCGGAGGGAGGGGAGGGGGGGAATCACCCTGGTGTGAAGGTTTGGGTCCGATAGCAGTGCATCACGGTCAGTTCCCGTGGGTGGAGACGGCAGAGAGAGAGAAGGGGAAGAGAGAGAAGGGAGAGAGAGGAGGGGGAAAGAGAGAGGAGATAGAGATGGGAGAGAGAGGAGAGAGAAGGGAGAGGGAAGGGAGGGGGAGAGAGGAGGGGGAAGAGAGAGGAGGAGATAGAGATGGCAGAGAGAGGAGAGAGAAGGGAGAGAGAAGGGAGGGGGAGAGAGGAGGGGAAGAGAGAGGAGGAGAGAGAAGAGTGGAGAGAGAGGAGAAGAGGGGAGAGAGAAAGAGAGAGAGAGGAGAGAGAGAGAGAGAGAGAGGGGTGAGAGGGAAAAGAGGGGAGAAAGAAGGGGGAGACGGGAGCATGGGGTTCATTTTCCCACACAAGCCATAGGGACTGGGCAATCTGAACCCAAGCACCAAGTTGAAAGCAGCTGAAGGTGTGCATTCCTCAGGACAGCCCCCACTCTCCCACGGCCACCCTCCGCGGGCTGCGGGTCGGGTGGAGCGGAGGTTTGGGACAATGTTCATGCCTTCACAGTGATGTGATGGATGCGTGGGTCTGGATCAAGTCCACTGAGTGGCCATTCGGTAAGTTTGCTTTTAGGCAACGCAACTTTTCGGTTCCTTGGGTTTTAGGCGTCCCGCCCTTTCGGTTACTTTGCATGTAGGTGTCCCATCCTTTCGGTTAATAGGCGTTTCGTCTTCAGACTCTTTTGGTTTATTGTCGTTTCGGCCTCGTTTCCATTCCGTCCTTTGGCTTTGACTTCTTTGCTTCGGCCCCTCCTCCGTCGGCGCCACGTCCGCACATGGTATGCACTCATTACAGAGTGCCTTTTGGATTCCAATATAATATAGTTGAAATGTTCTGCAAACCTTTTTGAACTATACCATTTATTTGATGTTACCGCTTGTCAATATTCCACTCAAAATGCATCAGCTCACATTTATCTGCATTTAACCTTGCCTGCCATACATCTACTCATTCTATCAGCCAGTTTACAGGATATGTGCTGCAATTTATTACAGTTCTCTTTGCATTTCACAATACCATCAATGTTTGTTTCATCTGCAAATGACATGGCAGTTTAGATCATTAACACAGATTGAAATGGTCAATTCCTATCATTGATCACTGGGGAATGCCATTATTCACCTACTTCCAGTCTAAATACAACCCTTCACCATGACCCTTTCGCCTGTTACTTAATCAACTTTGTATCCGTGCTATCAATCTCCATTTTATGTCACATATTTCATCTTTGCTGATAATTATTGTTGTATTATTGAATGCATCTGAAATTCCATGTTCAACAGCATTACTCTTATTAATACATCAAAAATGCTATGAAAATGGGTAAACATGATTTTCCTTTGACAAAGTCATGCTGACCTGCCTTAATTAATCTATTTTCCCCCAGGCAACTGGAGTTCTATTCTTTATCAATGTTTTGAAAAGCTTTCCGATCAATAGGATTAAACTGATTGGCTTGTGTTTGCTGGTCTTTATCCTCTTGGCCATTTTTGAAAAGGATGTAACAGCTGCTACTCAGCAATCTTTTGTCACCATTCCTGAATACAAACAGCATTGCGAGGAGACGGTCATTTTTCCAATAGAATTTTTCCTGTAGATCTTTCAAAATCCTAGCGTGCATCCATTCTTGTCCTGGTGACTTATCTACTTTGCAGTCAACCAACTTTTCTGATACATTCAAGCTATCATTTTATGAGCTGATGTCTCAACTCTCAACTATCACTTTATTATTTTGGAAACACCCATCTATGTTAAACATAGATGCAGAATTATTTTTATAAATACTAATTATTACTAAATACTATTTATTACCATAACTGGCCATAGCATGCAATTTCCCATTTTTGTTTTTAGTGTCACTTCTCTATGAACAGCCCTTATACAGTTTGTATGGCTATTAAACACCTATATTTCCATTTATATCTGCAGCTAATCCTTTTTCATATGCTGTCTTTACTTTTTGTATTTTGGTTTTCTCTTTCTCCCTTATATATTTGTAATTGGCTTGCTTTTCATTGATATTCAAAACCAAAGACTTGTCATAAGAAACCTTTCATCTCTTCCTATACATCTATTTCATCCTCCAGGGAATTCTGGGTTTGTGGGAATAAGCCTCAACCGTAGCTGTATTATCTCTTCCTTAAAGACATCTCATTGTTCTGCCACAATTTTGCCTGTCAACTTTTAATTCCAAAAAGATCCACTCTCGTCTCATTGTAATGGCTTACTTCAAATAATAATTTTCCCTAGAATTACTCCTTTTGTTTTTCTAAAGCTAATATAAATATTGTATTTTTTTAATCATTATCCTCTGAATATTTCCTTGCTGGAATTTGTGGCATTGACCCGCCTCTTTTCCATGAACCAGATCCTAAAACAAAGTCCAATAATTAGTGTGCTGCACAAACCTTTCATGGATACATTTTTGAAAAACTCTTCACTCTCTCTCTGCCCTTTTCACCATTACCATTGCAATGCACATTGGGATAATTCAAATCTTCCATTATAATGACTGTATGATGTTTGGACCATGGAATTTGAGGCTCAAATTAGAAGGGAGAAAAGATAAGGTGGAAACAGATCTACAACCAGCATTTTATTTCTTCTGCTGTTCCTATGTTCCAGCCAAGCTGTTCATGTCATTTGCATTGTACCCTCTCCAGCAACACTGCTAACCCTCCTCTTTTCCTTCACTGTTCTTCATGAGCACTTAATATCCAGGAATATTCAATGTCCAATTCTGTCCCTATTATGAGCCACGTTTGTGTTATTGTGGCCAAAGCATATTTTTCCATCACTGAAAATGCCTGCGTTTTTTTTCTTTTACAATATTCCACACATTCACTTACTGCATTATAAACCAAATCTAGTTATATAATTTCCATTTTTCCTAATCCTAATAAAATCCTTATACTGACCTAATCAAATCTGTAATTTTCCCTATTTTGTTTTAGCTTTTTGCCTTTAATTTTATCTTATTATTTTTCCTGATTCATACTCGACTTGCTGGTACTCTCTTATGCACTGTCTCTACCCTGGATGTGTAGTGCTTTTTCCTTTCTGAATACACTCTCACCTGAATCTCCACTTTCTGTGTTCATCTTATCTATTCTTCCTGCTAGGGCCAGATAAGGCTCTTGAAGATAGCGGAGTCAGGGGATATGGGGAGAAGGCAGGAACGGGGTACTGATTGTGGATGATCAGCCATGATCACATTAAATGGCGGTGCTGGCTTGAAGGAGCCGTATGGCCTACTCCTTCACCTATTGCCTATTGTCTATTTATCCTTAGGCTCCTATCTCCCTGTCAAACTAATCTATACTTCCATCAACAGCACCAGCAAACTTATTTGTGAGCATTCTGGTCTTGTTTCTGTTCTACATATTGTCTCAAGATATCACATAAACATTGAAAATTATGGATGTATACTTGGTCATTCCTCAATCTGAGCCTCTGTGTTGAACCATGCATTTATCAATCGATGCATCACATAAACATTATATTTGCTTTTGAACAGCATGTTATATATTTAAAAATGTTGTTGCACATAATCAAAGCTGACGGTTAGGTCGTAGTAATTTGTTTTATGCTGATTGTTGGTCATATTCATTGTCTAATCACCTTGGTCAAAGGTGAGAAAATAAGCTGTGTCTTTTGATTTATGCTCAAATGCAAAATTTCCACTGTTGAAAATGGTTAATGCCCTTTATAGTTGTGTGAATATTTATTGGACATCAACAAGATACATTTTAAAAGGAGAAGCAAATGAAGATATATCGGTCATCTTTCATACAAATATTTTATAGCTCAGCTGCTGATGAAATCCATAAGGGAAAAAGGCTGCACAAATGTCCAAACTAATTATTTTGGAAAGACATATTGATACAGTCTTACTGTTGGACAATTTATATTCCTATAAATAGGTGTCAAACTCCCAGCTTGTACTGGTTCTACACCTGTGGTATTGAATATCTAGAAAACATACTGAACTTGGATGTAACAGCTAACCTTTTCCAACCAACTCTTATTACCTGGATAAATCTATTCCAACAATGGAATGAGCCAGATTACACTGAACCCCGCCAGTGTCTCAAAGTCACCACCAGCTTGAGTTTTGCAGTAACCATTTGTGATGAATGGGTCTTTGGTGCACAGGCCCACAGACCACCTTGTCCGTCTCCTGCCAGCTTGGGCTATCAGAGGTTTTGTTTTCATTGTACAATTAAAGACATTGAACCAATAATACTTTCAAAAAGCATTCTCTTGAACTTCTACAGGTGCACAGTAGAGAGCATACTGACTGGTTGCATCATGGCCTGGTTCGGCAACTTGAATGTCCAGGAGTGGAAAAGACTGCAAACATTTGTAAACAATGCCTAAGCCATCACCAGCTCTGACATCCCCACCATCGAAGGGATCTATCGTAGTTGCTGCCTCAAAATGGCAGCCAACATCATCAAAGACCCATCCCATCCTGGCCACACACTCATCTCACCACTGCCAGTGGGAAGAAGGTACAGGAGCCTGTGAACTGTAATGTCCAGGTTCAGGAACAGCTTCTTCCCTACAGCCATTCGGCTATTGAACACCACAACCACATAAGCTATGAACTACAATAGACTTATTCTTATTATTATTGCACTGTTGTTCTTTTTTCTGAGTTTTCGTTATATTATTTATTATGATTATATATTCTTTGTTGCAGCATGTAAACATTTCATTGTTCTATCTGGGACATATAACAATAAAACACTCTTGACTCTTGACAATTGAAAAACCTTCCAATAATGTTGTAAAAATAGATATGACTAAAATATTCCAAAATATTATAAACATTAGTTCATTAATTAAAATATGTATAGTGAAATAATTAAAAAAAAGAAAAAAACACATTGAAAACATGCTTTCTTTAATGAAAATTGTTGATTCCTTTCAAGTGAATGAAGTTGTGGCAGATGCTTCTTGTGCAAAAGCTGAGGAATTGGATATGAAATGAGTCCAGGCATGGGATGAGAGGTCAGATGTGCACAGGGCTCATCAGCTAAACAACTGTGCAGACACAGTGGCTCTGCATTGCTAATCCTAATAAAATCCTCATTGCAGCAAGGGTTACACAAAAAGCTGGAGAAACTCAGCGGGTGCAGCAGCATCTAAGGAGCGAAGGAGATAGGCGACGTTTCGGGTCGAGACCCTTCTTCAGACTGGTCAGGGATCAGGGAAACGAGAGATATAGACAATGATGTGGAGAGATAAAGAACAATGAATGAAAGATATGCAAAAAAGTATCGATGATAAAGGGAACAAGCCATTGTAAGCTGTTTGTGGTGTGAAAATGAGAAGCTAGTGCGACTAGGGTGGGGGAGGGAGATAGAGATAGAGGGAATGCCAGGGCCCGAGGGCTGAGGGAGAGGTGGGAAGGGGAGGAGACAGCAAGGGGGCTATTCTCTGCAGACCCACCAACAAGCTAACAATATGGATTTATCAGCTTGGGTTTACTTATCAGCTTGGAACTAAAATCTTGCTGCTCATTGACTTTAATTAAATATATATATATATAATGCTGTGTGCCTGCATTAACAAGAATTGGTCATGACGTAACAGCCGTTTAGTCAACGACAGTTCTGCCCCATTGAAAAATTAATTGCCCATGAATTACATTAGCTCATTGATACCTAAAAAGAGAATTTCATAGATCATCTTTGATATCGTGTTCCAGTTATTTGGAAAGCTTTCCAATATTTGAAAAATATTGTATAATTGCTGCTCAGGTTTTAACAGGTTATGCTAAGAAGTTGTCAGATTTTTTACTGAGTACGTTTGCAAAGTTCTCTGATGCCCTTTGTCTATTTTTCGCCTCCACACTTTATCACTGTACCAGCTATCTTCCAATCAACACCACCCCCCCCCCCTCACTTGTATCCACTTATTCTACTGTTATGTCTTATGATCCTTTGATCATATCACTTGCCAGGTTATGTCCTGTTTTCCACCTCTTATCCAGCTTTTTACCCCCTGCTACTATGAGTCTGAAGAAGGGTCCTAATCTGAAACATTGTCTGCCCGTTTCCTCTCCAAGATGTTGCCTGAACTGCTCAAGATTCCAATATTTGCAGTTCCCCATGTGTGTACAAAATTATAGAGTAAATTAAATAAAACATGTCAATGGAACACTCCAAATTAGGCTTATGTTTGTCGAAACAATGAACTGCAGATGGTTTCCCAAGGAGAGACACAATGTGCTGGAATAACGCAGTAGGTCAGGCAGCATCCCTGGAGAATATGGATAGGTGTGATTTCGGGAAGAGCCAAAATATCACTTATCCATTTTCTCCAGGGATGCTGCCTGACCCGCTGAGATACTCCAGCACTTTGTGTCTTTGCTGAATTTAAGTATTCCTGTTTCATGAACATCTTTATGGTATAAGTTCCAATTTTAATATCAAAGCATTTGTATTCAGAGTTTCTAGATCATAGGATAATACTTAATAGTTCAATGCCATTGTGCATGTCCCAGCTAATCAGCAGAGCTGTTCAGAGACAAAGGCTCGGAAGGCATATGTTAATTCTGCACAAGCCGACTGCTTATGCTATCACAGAACCAACAACTACTATCATCAATGTACTTGCACTGATACTGGAAGCTTCGACTGAAGAAATGGAGAAACTCTGCTCCAACATTGAATGCATCCTACTGTGCATCTCAATGGGAAAATAACTGAACATGAAAGACTTTAGACTTTAGCGATACAGCGTAGAAATGGGTCCTTCATCTCACCAACCACTCATAGAAACATGGAAATTAGGTGCAGGAGCAGGCCATTCGGCCCTTCGAGCCTGCACCGCCATTCAATATGATCATGGCTGATCATCCAACTCAATATCCTGTACCTGCCTTCTCTCCATACCCCCTGATCCCTTCAGCCACAAGGACCACATCCAACTCCCTCTTAAATATGGCCAACAAACTGGCCTCAACTACCTTCTGTGGCAGAGAATTCCACAGATTCACCACTCTCTTGTGAAAAACGATTTTCTCATCTCGGTCCTAAAAGACTTCCCCCTTATCCTTAAACTATGACCCCTTCTCCTGGACTTCCCCAACATCAGGAACAATCTTCCTGCATCTAGCCTGTCCAACCCCTTAAGAATTTTGTAAGTCTCTATGAGATCACCCCTCAATATTCTAAATTCCAGCGAGTACAAGCCAAGTCTATCCAGTCTTTCTTCATATGGAAGTCGTGCCATCCCAGGAATCAGTCTGGTGAACCTTCTCTGTACTCCCTCTATGGCAAGAATGTCTTTCCTCAGATTAGGAGACCAAGACCCTGTACAACTGCAGTAGAACCTCCCTGCTCTTGTACTCAAATCCTTTTGCTATGAATGCCAACATACCATTCGCTTTCTTCACAGCCTGCTGCACCTGCATGCCTACTTTCAATGATTGGTGTACCATGACACCCAGGTCTCGCTGCATCTCCCCTTTTCTTTATTGCATCTCCCCAGCTAACACTGCCCCCAGCTTCGTGTCATCCGCAGATGTTGCATTTAATTCCCTCGTCCAAATCATTAATGTATATTGTAAATAGCTGGGGTCCCAGCACTGAGCCTTGCGGCACCCCACTAGTCACTGCCTGCCATCCTGAAAAGGACCTATTCACTCCTACTCTTTGCTTCCTGTCTGCCAGCAAGTTCTCTATCCACATCAATACTGAACCACCAATACCGTGTGCTTTAAGTTTGTATACCAATCTCTTGTGTGGGACCTTGTCGAAAGCCTTCTGAAAGTCCAGATATAACACATCCACTGCTTCTCCCTTATCCACTCTACTAGTTACATCCTCAAAAAATTCAATAAGATTCGTCAGACATGATTTACCCTTCGTAAATCCATGGTGACTTTGTCCAATGATTTCACAACTTTCCAAATGCGCTGCTATCCCATCTTTAATAATTGACTCTAGCAGTTTCCCCACTACCGATGTTAGACTAACTGGTCTGTAATTCCCCGTTTTCTCTCTCCCTCCCTTTTTAAAAAGTGGGGTTACATTAGCTACCCTCCAATCCTCAGGAACTACTCCAGAATCCAAAGAGTTTTGAAAAATTATCACTAAGGCATCTGCTATTTCTGGGGCTACTTCCTTAAGTACCCTGGGATGCAGCCTATCTGGCCCTGGGGATTTATCGGCCTTTAATCCATTCAATTTACCTAACGCCACTTTCCGGCTAACCTGGATTTCACTCATTTCCTCCATCTCATTTGACCCGCGATCCCCTGCTATTTCCGGCAATTTATTTATGTCTTCCTTAGTGAAGACAGAACCAAAGTGGTTATTCAATTGGTCTGCCATGTCCTTGTTCCCCATGATCAATTCACCCGTTTCTGACTGCAAGGGACCTACATTTGTTTTAACTAATCTTTTGCGCTTTACATATCGATAAAAACTCGGTACACTAGAGCTGTCCTACAGTCTAGGGACAATTTACAATTTTATTGAAACCAATTAACCTATTAACTTGCATGTCTTTGGATTGTGGGAGGAAACCAGAACACCTGGAGAAAACGCATATGGTCACATACGTATAAACGCCGTACAGATAGCAACTCAGAGTCAAACCCAGGTCTCTGCCGCTGAAAGGCAGCAACTCTACTGCTGCGCCACTGTGCCGCCAATGACAGGGGGTGGATTAGAGGGGGGAAAAATTAATTCTAGCGCTCTTTCATTTGCTAAAATGCTTGAAGCCATATCAGTGAAGGCAGACATTGATGATGAAATTTACCAGTTTTTTTAATCTGTCAATGGTCTTGCTTGTTGATTGAGAAAAATTATACTTGAAGATCAAGATGGTTTACACAGAAGAACACAAAGTACTGAAGTCTCAGCAGGTCGGACAGCATCTTTGGAGAACATGGATAGCTGATGTTTCGGGTCAGGACTCTTCAGACCCTTCTTAGTCCCGACCCAAAACATTGCCTATACATGTTCTCCAGATATGTGGACAGACTCGCTGAGTTATTGCAGCACTTTGTGTCTTTTGTTTAGTCCTTCTCTGGTTGTTGATCCTTCAGCTGTTTTACAAAGCATTATTTTGCTCTCACAATCAAATCTTCCCTTAGCATTCTCAGCTGAGGTGAAGAACTACTGCTTCTCTGGTCTTTCCATGTGATCAGGGTACTTCATTCCTGGTCCCATTCTACTATATTTCTTCTACATATTCTCGTTTGCCATGGTGTTCTTCCCGAAGTGTAATGCTATGTATTGAATGCAGTGTTCCAGTAAATAATGAATATTGACTTACAGTATATAAGTTCAGCATCACTTCATTTTTTCTGATGTTAATCATAAGGTCATGTGATAGGAGCAGAATTAGGCCATTGCGCCCTTCAAGTCTACTCCGCCATTCAATCATGGCTGATCTATCTCTCCCTCCTAACCCCATTCTCCTCCCTTCTCCTCATAACACCTGGCTCGCGTACTAATCAATAAATAAAGGCAAGGATCATGTATTCACTTTACACCTGTTTCCTCAGTTTTTCTTACATAATTTAAGATTTATGAACATTCGTGCAACCATTTAACACTATATTGTTTAGTTTATAGTCTTGCTTTTCTTTCTTCAAACAAATGTGTCAATTTCCACTTCTCTATTCAGGCAAATCCATTTTCACGTTTACAATAGAAGCTCCTGAATTCTGTTTCTGTCATCCTCATTGCAGATGACAAATGAAACCAAGACAAATAGTAAACAAACTTTAAAATTATGTCCTTTATATCCAGATCCACGTCAACATATATCAGGGAGCACTGGTTGAAATGTATGAGTCGTCCTTAAATACAGGAGAGGTGTTGGAAGACTGGAGGGTGGCAAATGTTGTGCCTCTTTTCAAGAAGGGCTGCAGGAAAAATGCTGGGAACTAAAGGCCAGTGAGCTTAACATCTGTGGTAGACAAAAGTGCTGGAGAAACTCAGCGGATGCAGCAGCTTCTATGGAGTGAAGGAAATAGGCAGTGTTTCGGGCAGAAACCCTTATTCAGACTGATGTGGGGGGATGGGGGGGGGGGGGTGGGCGGGGAAAAGAAAGGAGAAAGGAAGAGGAGGAGCCCGAGGGCTGAGGGAGAGCTGGGAAGAGGAGGAGACAGCAAGGACTACCGGAAATTGGAGAAGTCAATGTTTATGCCGCTAGGGTGCAGACTGCCCAAGCAAAATATGAGGTGCTGCTCCTCCAATTTCTGGTGGTCACTCTGGCCATGGAAGAGGCCCAGGACAGAAAGGTCGGATTCAGAATGGGAAGGAGAGTTGAAGTGCTGAGCTATCGGGAGATCAGGTTGGTTAATGCGGACCGAGCGGAGGTGTTCCTACGCTTGATCTCACAGATGTAGATCAGCTGACATCTAGAGCAGCGGATGCAATAGATGAGGTTGGAGGAGATGCAGGTGAACCTCTGTCGCACCTGGAACGACTGCTTGGGTCCATGAATGGGAGTCGAGGGAGGAGGTAAAGCGACAAGTGTAGCATCTCCTGCGGTTGCAAGGGAAAGTGCCCGGGGAGGGGATGGTGTGGGAGGGGAAGAATTGACCAGGGAGTTACGGAGGGAGCGGTCTTTGCGGAAAGCAGACAGGGGGGAGATGGGAAGATGTGGTGAGTGGTGGGGTCACGTTGGAGGTGGCAAAAATGACGGAGGACTATTTGTTGTATGTGACGGCTGGTGGGGTGAAAGGTGAGGACTAGGGGGACTCTGCCCTTGTTACGAGTGGGGAGTTGGGGAGAGAGAGCAGTGTTACAGGGTGTTGAAGAGACCCTGGTGAGAGCCTCATCTATAGTAGGGGAGCGGAACCCCCATTCCCTGAAGAATGCAGATATTTCCGATGCCTGGTGTGGAACACCTCATCCTGGCAGCAGATACAGCGTAGACGGAGGAATTGGGAGTAGGGGATGGAGTCCTTACAGGAAGCAGGGTGGCAAGAAGTGTAGTCTAGATAGCCATGGGAGTCAGTGGGTTTATAGTGGATGTCGGTCAGAAGTCTATCACCTGCGATGGAGAACAACTTAACATCTGTAGTTGGAAAATTACTAGAGAGTATTCTGTGGGATAGGTTGTACAGGCATTTGGATGGGCAAGGGCTGATTACGGATAGTCAGCATGGTTTTGTACGTGGGAAGTCGTGTCTCACAAATCTGACTGATTTTTTTGAAGACGGGACCAAACAGGTCGATGAGGTTAGACCAGTAGCTGTTGTGTACATGGATTTCAGTAAAGCATTCGACAAAGTTCCACGTGGTGGGCTGCTCTGGAAGGTTAGATTGCATGGGATCCAAGGAGAGATAGCTGAATGGGTAGCAAATTGGCTCCATGGAAGGAAGCAGAGGTGGAAGGATGTTTTTCGGACTGGAGGCTTGTGACTAGTGGTGTGCCTGAGGGTTTGGTGCTGGGCCCATTGCTGTATGTAATCTACATCAATGATTTGGATGAGAACATACAGGGCAAGATTAGCAAGTTTGCCGATGATACTAAAGTGAATGATTTTGCAGATAGTGAAGATGGTTGTGAAAGATTGCGGCAGAATTTGGATCGATTGGCCAGGTGGGCTGAGGAATGGTTGATGGAATTTAATACTGAGAAGTGTGAGGTGTTACAATTTGGGACATCGAACAAGAGCAGGACTGTAAATGGTGGCCTCTGGTTATTCTTGTAGAACAGAGGGATCTAGGAATACAGGTGCATGGTTCCTTGAATGTCGAGTCACAGATTGATAAGATGGTCAAAAAAGCTTTTGGCACTTTGGCCTTCATCAGTCAGAGTATTGAGTATAGAAGTTGGGAGGTCATGTTGCAGTTGTCTTGGATGTTGGTGAGACTGCATTTTGAATATTGTGTTCTGTTCTTGGCACCATGTTATAAGAAAGGCTTGAAAGGGTTAAAAAAAGATTTACTAGGATGTTGCCAGGGATTGAGTGTGTGAGCTATAGGGAGAGGTTGAGTAGGCTGGGTCTCTATTCCATGGAGCGCAGGAAGATGAGGGGGGGATCTTATAGAGGTATATACATTTATGAGAGGAATAGATTGGGTAGATGTTCTTGCCCAGATTAGGGGAATCAAGGACCAGAGGACATAGGCTCAAGGTGAAGGGGAAAAGATTTAATAGGAATCCGAGGGGTAACTTTTTCACACAAAGGGTGGTGGGTTTATGGAGGTAGTTGAGGCTGGGACTATCCCATTGTTTAAGAAACAATTAGACAGGTACTGTACGTGGACAGGACAGGTTTGGACGGATAAGGACCAAGCACGGGCAAGTGGAACTAGTGTAGCTGGGACATTGTTGGTCAGTGTGGGCAAGTTGGGCCGAAGGGACAGTTTCCACACTGTATCACACTATGACTCTATGATTCTATAAAGTATTGGTCCCAAAGCGGATTTCTGATGAATACCACAATTTATGTCCCCTCAGTGTTGAAACGATGCTGCTCACTACTACCCTCTTGTTTCTGTTTCTTCACTGGTTTCAAATGAACGCTGCCATTGTAACTTTAATCACACCTGCATCATGTTCACTCATAAGCCTATTACTTGAATAAAATAAGTTAATCAATCATCCTAGATGATTAGAGCTGGCAACTTCCGTGTTAACAGTGGAATTCGTTTTAAAGATTTAATTCAACGTTGAAATATTTACATCATGATCATTACAATGTACTGCAGAATTATTCATTTACCAATTTTTAGCTACAGATTGTTAAATTATCATTAAATTATCAGAAGGTCATGAGCCACAATATTACTGTTCTATTTTACACCACATACTTTCCTTACCATTTATTATGTTCAGAAATTAAAAGTTTATTTGTTATCCATGCAGTATATGTGAACAGTGGCATTTGGTCTCTTTACTATATGCATAACACAGCTTGATTTTGCTGCATTTATGAGCAACATATTGCCTGGTTCATCATGAATAGCTGCTGGAAATCTGCAAGAGTTCTGAAATCTGCTGATGACAGCAACTCATATGGCCCATTTGATGGATATGAGAGATTGGTAATAGTCCAAGGGATTTGAATTAATGTAAGTAGCTGATGAAAAATAATGAATAGAATACAGATTTTCTTCTTGGAATTTTTCATGTTTAATATAATTAATAATTGATAATGAATGCAGTGCTTTGTGTAGTTGTGGAATTTTGTTTTTGGCCATTGTTTGAAATTGACTAGGGTGACAAAAGAATTCTAGTTGTTCAAGTCATCAGCAGTGGCTGTTTGTATTTTTTTTGTTTTTATTACATGCTATAATTTAAGTATTTTGTAACTCCCTTATAACAGAAGATCCAAATTAAGAATAGGAGTTTTAGATATGGAGAACCCAATAAATATGTTTTTTTTCCTTTACTGGATTCCGTATCAGGGTACGGTTAGACAGTAAAAAATGGTTTAGCTATAATTCAAGAAACAATAATATGTTGTTATTCAATTACAAGTCGGCCTCCTGAGAAAATACATGCAATTGTCACTACGTTTGTGCTGAGCAATTGAATTTCCGACAACATTCCCTCTTTATGCCCCCTTCCTATCCTACCCCCTGTTTCCCAACATCGGAACAGCTTAAAGGCTACTGTAAAGAGGAGCATATTTTTAAAGGAGAAAATTTATCTAGAACAGTAAAAAATGAAGATGTTGGCAACTTTGCCAGTAGATTAGTCTTGCATGACAAAGCAGAAAGGCATTGAAATGTATATTTCATCAGAATGACATTCAGAAATATTGCCAACATTTTTCGGAGAAATGTCAGCAGTTCCACGTAGAATTATTGACATTTCCTCAGGAAAATATTGTTAGGACTCTTGCACAATTATGTGTGATCAGAGGAATCCTGAAATTCCTGAGAGGTGTTTGGAAGTGATGTCCACACAGAATTATTGGCTGTTTGATCACTGCATTGGTTCCAGATTTATTCTGGAAAATTCTTGCCCAAAGTTGCTGCAGGAAAATGCAAGTCCAGTGAACAGAGGCGAGTCCATGCCATTTTGCCAATAACTTCCAGGCCAATATCATATTGTGTTTAAGAATGAATATATGAAGAAAGCCCGTTTAATACATATGTGTGGTATGCACTGAAAGATGAGAAATGATGTTGCGAATATTTTGATTTTTTTGGAATTGAGACAATTTGAAAATGCCTCCCTTTGGAACTGTTTTTGAATGGATATCCTGCTCTTGTTAATGCACATGATTTTGAATCTGTTTTCTTCAAGCTTGCTATTGCTAATCGTTGTGTCACATTAGAAAGTCTAGGTACAGTTGAGCACTGACTCTACGGAATATGTTGTTTTCTCACTTTGATTTATATTTTTAAAAATCTGTGTGGTAATTAAGTGCGCTTTCACGTGGCATTATCTAATGGGGAAAATAAATGGACTTTGGGTGTATAAATAATCTGAGACAAGTATTAGTTCATGAATCAACAATGAATCAATAATGAAGTAAATCATGAACAATGAAGCACAATGAAACATTTTGAAGGCACATGAGACAATACTTAAATGCAGTCTCTTTTCTCAGTAGCTAATTCACAGACTGAATATATCATCAGCATAGATAATGGAATGATTTTTATATGAATTTCAAGTCATGTGTTTATTGCACATTTGTGGTGTGTGGGATTCCACATGTTATAACCAAAGTAGATCAGAACTGATGTTAGTAAGAGGTAGTCAGCTATAGAACTACTCCTTCTCTGCATGGCCCAGTTTAAATGGTAGGGAGAACTCCATGGAACCATTTTGAAATTTTTCAGCAACTGAAGTAGTAATGAATTAAATATTGTGATGCCACACCCAAAGTATCATTACAGGCAATGCAAGTATAAACATGTTGCACTTTTATTTTACTTTAAATATATCTTATCCCAAGAATGCATACCACAGATATTAAGCTTACTGGTTCATAGTTCCCAGGCTTTTCCTTGCTGCTCTTATTAAATAGGGGCACAATATTAGCCACCCTCCAGTCGTCCAACATCTCACCCATATTTAATGATGATTCAATGCTGTTGCAATTTCTTCTCTAGCTTCTCACACCATTCAGATACACATATGATCAAGCCCAGGAGATTTATCTAGCTTCATAACCCCCAGGATATACAATACCTCCTTAAAGGGCCTGTTCCACTTGGGCGTCATTTGCACAACATCATTTACGCATCACGATGCATGACGTGTGCGTCATGGCATGCATTATGCGCGCATGGTGTGTGGTGAGGCGTGGTTGCGTAGGCAATGACGCGTGGTGCCCCAGGATTTTGGAATTCACAAAATCTTCGCGCACCACCCAATGACGCCCAAGTGGGACAGGCCCTTAATACAGTGTGTCCTCAAGACATCTCCATTAACTGTAGCAATTTCCCTAACCTTTGTTTTTCTCCATCCCTAGTCTTCATGTTTTACTCGAATAAGTATAGCTAGTGGTCATATACTCTGTTGGGATGTTAGTTTCTACAATATTATATTGTAATTTCACTGATCTTGGAAGTATAATCACAAATATGTGGCTTAATTAAATGGTAATGATTTCACACTCAAAAGCCCTGTCCCACGGTAAAAGTTCATTCCAAGAGTTCTCCCGGGTTTGCCCTGATTCGAACTCCGAGATTTACGGTAATGGCCACTCGTCGGTACTCGGCGCTCTCATGGACATTTTTCAACATGTTGAAAAATCTTCATGAGTCTTCCCGTACTTACCTGCCGTTAGTGTTGCGAGCCGCTAAGAGACGTCCCCGAGCACCGACGTCCCCTCAACGTTCATTCTCCATGCTCACCATGAGTTTGATTTTTTTTAAACTCGGGAGAGCTCTTGGAATGAACTCGTACCATGGGACAGGGCTTTGACTGTTAGAAAGGTTCTGTGGTGTGTCAATTGTTAAGATACAAATGGATTTAACATTGAACCATATTGTTCTGTTCAGGTATCTTACCAAGAATTTACTGGATTGAGTTGCTCATGCATTTTCAAGAAGTTTCTGTCAGATATTTGCTCCTCATATGCACTTGAAAATTGTGCCAAACCTCCATATTTCGGCCCAAAACGTTGCCTATTTCCTTTACTCCTTAGATGCTGCCTCACCCGCTGAGTTTCTCCAGCAATTTTGTCTACCTTCGATTTTCCAGCATCTGAAGTTCCTTCTTAAACACTCCATATTTCTCTAGTTTGTGAGCTTTATGACGATACCAACAAGTTCAACACTTATTGCACACCTACCTATTCTTGATTGGGTTTTAATGAGCTGAAAGAAAACAATTTGCAGAGGTATGGGGAGAGAGCAAGAGAGTGGAACCACGAGGTTACATCTGTGTAGAATCAATATTATTTGGTAGGCTGAATATCTCCCTGTACAGTAATCATTCTGCACCAGTATTATTTTCACATCCGCATATAATATTTTAAATTCATCAATCACAATTTTATTAATAGCTCAAAATGCCAATGCACCAATATGATATGTTAACCATATAGATGTTTCTGATAGTACACTTTGTAATTGAAAATGGTGAAGAGTTAAGAACATTATTTATATAGTGTGTTTTCTAATGTGAGTTGCTTTCGTAAGTTCATTTGATTTTTAATCTTAAGATTGTCCATAAGGTTTTTTTTGAGAAAATTCGTTTTTTACATCCGTGGACACCCTCTCACTCCGAAGTTAGAATTGCATTTTTGTTTCGGAAATGCACATGAGTAACACCCTTGGAGATAAACTAATAAATTTTATATTTCATTTAATTTTATAATGCAGCAATTTTTTCTCTAGCTTCCCACAACATTCTCAGATATATCTGATCAGGCCTTGGAGATTTATCTACTTTCATATGCCCTCGGTCATCCAATACCTCCTGACTGTCCTCGAGACATCTCCATTAACTGTCCCAAGTTCTTTAGCCTTTATCTTTTTCTTCATCCGTAATCTTCATGTTTTTTTATGAATATATAGCTAGTATAGCTAGTAGTCAGTAACCAGAAGTCAGAAATTGCATTTTTCATTCCAAACGGCGCATGAGTTGTGTGCATGAAGGTAGACTAATACATTTTATCTTTCATTTAATTTTCATAATGCAGCCATATTTTGGTGTAGCATTCCTGTCTTTGGAACAGAAGCTGCAAGTTGCAATGTCTTGTCAATCCTGGAGGCTGGGAATGGTAATTCTGCTACTGAATTTTGGTTTGAGTTCTATTGAGAAATTTTGTTCAGTGACTTTCTTTGCTCACATCAGCACTCATGATGTGGGTTGTATAAACTCACCATTGAAGGGAGACCAGGCAGGTTGAGTAAAGTAATTTTTATTAACAATAAAAACAGAACAAAAACTCGTGCAATTCACGTGTCTGCCTTCATTAACAAAAATAGGAGCCATTTTGCTGGGAGGAGCGCTGACGAACTAACTAAAAAGCCCAAGAACGAACCCCCATGGTCACGTGACTGAGCCGACCAATGATGAGGGTTCTGACCTCCCCACCCCACCACTAGATGCTGCTACAGGACCCCCCCCCCCCAGAACCAGAGGAAAGGAAACAAGCAGGAGTCCAAATCAAGCGGCAGGACCGAGTGGAGACAGGAGGAACTGGCATAACCGGAGCAACAGGCACAACAGGCGGAACATTCACAACAGGCGGAACAGGCACAACAGATGCAACCGGCGTGGGTGGCACGCCCTATGGACGACCTCTACGCCAGAGGTGTCGACATCCAGATGGGTGGGCTTGAGGCGGGCCACCGAAACGATCTCCTCATGATCTCCAACATCCAACACAAAAGTTGTGGCGCCGGGCCACAACATCCGGAAAAGCCCCTCATTAGGACCGCTGCAGCAGAGTCAGCTGCGTGTACCTGCGAACAAAAACAACGAGGCAGTCCTTGAGTGCTGGCAGAACGTAAACACTTCTCACGCAACACCGTGGCGAGAGGTCAGAACAGGAGCCAGGCCACCCACTTTCTCCCGCAGGTGCGCCGGCACAGATGAAGTGGGCTCCTGTGGCTCGGGGGCCGCAGGAAGGAAATCACCAGGCACCTGCAGCGGGGAGCCGTACACCAGCTTAGGGGCCATGCAGATCCCCAGCAACACCCAAGGCAACTGATCCACCCAATCCGGGCCCGTGAGCCGCAATTTTAACACAGACTTCAGTTGCCGGTGGAACCGCTCCACCAACCCGTTGGCCTGAGGATGGTACGCAGTCGTATGATGTAGCTGCGCACCATACAGCTGAGCCATGGCCGACCACAGGGCACGGTCGGTGAAGGGGTCAGCAAGGCACACCAAAACATGCCACCCAGTGGGCCGCGAGGGCCTGAGCACAAGTCGCGGCGGAGGTTGCTCAGTCCAGCGGAACGGGCTCCGGCGGCTCCAGCAGGTGCTCCAAGTGTGACGGCTCCAGTGGCATTCCGGCAAGGTGAGAGGCTCGGCGCGGGCCCATGACAGAGGGGGAACACAGTGAGGAGTGAACTCACATGTGTTTTTGGACTGCAAGGTAACAAATTTCGAGACCGAAACCTGAATCTGAATCTGAGGTCAACATGAATGTGCTCGAACCAATGAGGAGGAACAACAGAATCCAGGAGTGGCGCACGTACATGCCGCTGGATCTTGGACATCTGGCAGGGAATGCAGGACCGAGCCCAGGCCCCAACCTGCTTGCGAAGGCCATGCCAGACAAACGTGTCCGCCACCAACGCAGAAGACGCCCGGATGGAAGGGTGGGCCAGTCTGTGAATGGAGATGAACACACGCCACTGCCAACCTGCAGGGACGATGGGTCGCGGCTGCCTGTTGGAGACATCATACAGGACCGTTTTACCCACTGGGCTGAACGGAACATCGGCCAACACAAAGGACAAAGGAGAAAGGACAAAGGACATTTATTATCACATACACCAAATGGTGTAGTGACATTTATCTTGCCAATGCAGCACACTAATAAAGATAAGACATAACATTAGAGTATTTAACAACATAAAAACATCCCCCCTCAATGGTTCCCACTGTGGGGGAAGGCAGCAAAGTCCAGTCCCATCCCCTGTTCACCCATAGTCGGGCCTATTATGGCCTCCGCAGCCAGTCCGATGTTTTTAGGTCCTTTTGCTGGAAAACTGGACCTCCGGCGTTGGGTGAACACTCCTCAGCAGCTTGGAAATGTCTGGAGCGGCCGCCTCCTCCCCCGGAGACCGCTGGTTTGGAGCTCCGACTCTGGCGATCTCGAATCCCAGGCTCCGCGGTGTTTTAAATCCAGCGCCGCCCGCTGCTGGACGCCCGCAGCCACAGCTCCTTGATGTTGGGAGTCGGCGGCCACAGCTCTCTGGAACCCGCTGCACAGCGACCTGGCAAGGCATCGCCCGCTCTGTGCTGGTGTCCCAGCGATGTGTCGCCGCTGAAGATGCAGCCCCGGCCGGTGCGGACAGGAAACGCCGCTCCAGACCGATGGTAGGCCACGAGGAGGAGGGCGAAGAAGCAGCACAGAGGGAAGCTGCCTCTCCGACCAGGTAGGGACTAGGAAATAAAGTTTCCCCCTTCCCCTCCCCCACCCCCCACATAAAAGATCCTTTAATCTCCACAAACAAACACTTTAACTCACCAAAAATAAAGAAAGGGTGAAAAGACTAACAGCTGCTGGCAGGGCAGCCATACTCGACGGCGCCCCCTAGTGACCCCAACCCCGAAACAGCAACCCCGAAACAGCGGTCCGATAGGAAAGTATCTTGTCCCCATGTCGCTGCGCAGCAGCCAGCCCAGAATATTCAATGCCCGGGGCCACAGACATCACGGCATGGGCCGCAGGATGAGATAAAGCATTAGCAACCTGGTTCAGTTTGCCCGCCACATGCTGGACATCGGTGGTATACATGGAGACAAACGGCAGGTGCCGCTGTTGTCGAGCAGATCAGGGGTCGGACACCTTCACAAACACAAAAGTGCCGGACCGCCAAATAAAGAGCCAGGAGCTCATGGTGGAACGCACTGTAGTTCAGCTCAGGAGGACGCAAGTGCCGGCTGAAAAAGGTAAGCAGTTGCCAGTGACCATCAATAAACTGCTCGAGGACCCCCATCATGGCAGTATCTGAAACGTCGACTGTGAGGGTGATCGGAGCAGCAGCCCGCGGGTGCACCAATATGGTGGTATTGGCCAGCGCCTCCTCGGCACCTTCAAAAGAGGCCGCAGTCTTGGCGTCCCACAGTAGGTCCCACGGCTTACCGCCCAGGTACTGGAACAAGGCTCGCTGGCAAAAATGATGTTAAACGTTAACCATCCCCACGAACACCTGTATGAAGATTCTGCAGAACAGGCAGCGCCTTGAGACCTTCATACTTGTTAAAAGCAGGCAGATTCTGCAGAACAGGCAGCAACCGGCTGCCAGTGTCCTGGCTGAGTGCACCCACCACATAAAAATAGCGGGTAGCATCCGCGACGATGTGGCGGAGCTTGAACTTGGCCTGGAAGTGCAACTGCGTTCTGCTGGGCGGGGTTGGCGTCGAGGTTCTCGGCGGCGTTCATGCTGAAAATCGGCGGGGAAACCACTGAAGGGAGACCAGACAAGTTGAGTGCAGTAATTTTTATTAACAATAAAAATGGAACGAAAATTTGTGCAATTCGAGTGTCTGGCTTCACTAACAAAAACAACTCCTGTTGCTGGGAGGAGCACTGACGAACTAACTAAAACGCCCGCGAATGAATCCCCACGGTCACTTGACCAAACCAATCAATGACGAGGGTTCTGACCTCCCCAAACCACCACTAGGTGCCGCTACACCATCATCATTTTCATTTTAGGCAGGCAGTTTTGATCATCAATTGCTGAATTCCTCAGAAGGCCAACATTTTGCTGGTGCTTGTAGGTGCGGGTGAATTTCATCATCAATGGCCGTACTTGAGTTGTGGGAAGTGTTTTGTGTTTTCCATGATCTCATTGTGGACCTTAATTATCAGAGCTTGGTGCACCAGGACAGAATGGTAGAGCATATTTGTTTTGTGAATATCTGGTATAAGGTGCATTTTATATCAATTTTCAGTCAATTATAACTTGGGGCTCTGCTGCAAATGTGCACATGCACAAGCGCTGTCTGTACGTGACAGCTTGATGATCGAGGTTGAAGTGAGCTTGGTTCTGAAGTGGAGGAGAAGTAGGTTGCACAGGTTCCTATTTATATATGAACTCCAGTAATTGTTTACGTGCATTGTATTGTGGTAGTAACAGAGCATTCCATGCCGAGATTGGATCTGTTGTGGATCTCTGGTTAAAATTAAGGCATTTGTGCTGTCCTTTTGTAGCCACTGTATGAAGCAGACACATTTGAAAAGGATACTCCACAGTCCCTCTTGGTTGATGGAATCAAAGTTTTTTGTAAAAAATACTTTGTATACTTCTCCTGCCATTCCTGTTGGAGTTGTGTGATGAAGATCATATCTGCTTTGCCTCGATGTATGGAATCCACACTCCTTGCCTGTGATGAATATGCTGTTGAGGAATGTCCGATATTACCCCAGATTATTGAGAACTTGGTAAATTCATGTGATGATTGAGAAATGCAAGATCTTTGGAGCAGATTATAGATCTAGTGTAGTTCTAGACATGATGGAGAGGATCTTCATGTGCAATATCCAGCTGCATTTCCACAGCTGGAAAGCAAAGGACATCTAATGGGATGACAATGTTTCTGTGTGGGCTCGCATGACGAACATGAAGTGGGTATGTACTCTTTGAGGTGGTGCACTCTTTCCACCATATACAATGGAATTCTGTGTGTTCCTCACATACAGACACTTGGCTTCCAATATTATCCTGACTGCAGAGTGTCACACAACATGTAAACAAACTCTTTGGCCCAATTTGCCCATGCCGACCAGAATGTCCCCTCTAATCTAATCCCATTTGTCAGCATTTGGCCTCTATTCCACTAAAGCTTTCCTATCCATGCATTTATGCAAATGTCTTTTAAATGTTTTCATTGTATCTGCCTCTCGTTCTGCTGGCAACTCATTCCATATACCCACCATTCTCTGTGCAAATAAAAATTGCACCCCATTCTTGATCCCCTACCACGGAGAAAGACTGTGCATTCACCTTGTCTAATTCCCTCATGATTTTACACACGTCTATTATCACCCTTCATTTTCCTGCGCTCGAAGGAAAGGATTTGAGTACAGGAGCAGGGAGGTTCTACTTCAGTTGTACAGGGTCTTGGTGAGACCACACCTGGAGTATTGCGTACAGTTTTGGTCTCCAAATCTGAGGAAGGACATTATTGCCATAGAGGGAGTGCAGAGAAGGTTCACCAGACTGATTCCTGGGATGTCAGGACTGTCTTATGAAGAAAGACTGGATAGACTCGGTTTATACTCTCTGGAATTTAGGAGATTGAGAGGGGATCTTATAGAAACTTACAAAATTCTTAAGGGGTTGGACAGGCTAGATGCAGGAAGATTGTTCCCGATGTTGGGGAAGTCCAGGACAAGGGGTCACAGCTTAAGGATAAGGGGGAAATCCTTTAAGACCGAGATGAGAAAGACTTTTTTCACACAGAGAGTGGTGAGTCTCTGGAACTCTCTGCCACAGAGGGTAGTTGAGGCCAGTTCATTGGCTATATTTAAGAGTGAGTTGGATGTGGCCCTTGTGGCTAAGGGGATCAGAGGGTATGGAGAGAAGGCAAGTACGGGATACTGAGTTGGATGATCAGCCATGATCATATTGAATGGCGGTGCAGGCTCGAAGGGCTGAATGGCCTACTCCTGCACCTAATTTCTATGTTTCTATGTTTCTATGTCAGAACTTTCATATGAAGAAAGACTGGATAGCCTCGTCTTGTACTCACTAGAATTTAGAAGATTGAAGGGGGGGGGGGGGTCTTATGGAAACTTACAAAATTCTTAAAGGGTTGGACAGGCTAGATGCCGGAAGATTGTTCCAGATGTTGGGGAAGTCCAGAACAAGGGGTCACTGTTTAACGATAAAAGGGAAGTCTTTTAGGACCGAGATGAGAAAAACATTTTTCACAAAGAGAGTGGTGTATCTGTGGAATTCTCTGGCACAGAAGGTAGTTGAGGCCAATTCATTGGCTATATTTAAGAGGGAGTTAGATGTGGCCCTTGTGGCTAAAGGGATCAGGGGTTATGGAGAGAAGGCAGGTACAGAATACTGAGTTGGATGATCAGTCATGATCATATTGAATGGCGGTGCAGGGCCGAATGGCCTACTCCTGCACCTATTTTCTATGTTACTATGTTTCTTATCAAAGGCTTTCTGAAAGTCCAGGTACACTACATCCACTGGCTCTCCCTTGTCCATTTTCCTCGTTGCATCCTCAAACAATCCCTGAATATTAGTCAAGCATGATTTCCTCTTCGTAAATCCATGCCGACTCGGACCGATCCGGTTACTGCTATCCAAATGTGCTGCTATATCATCTTTTATAATTGACTCCAGCATCTTCCTCACCACCGATGTCAGGCTAACTGGTCTATAATTCCTTGTTTTCTCTCTCGCTCCTCTCTTGAAAGGTGGGATAAAATTAGCTACCCTCCAAACCACAAGAACTGATCCGGAATCTATAGAACATTGGAAAATGATCACCAATGCGTCCACGATTTCTCGAGCCACTTCCTAAAGTGCCCTGGGATGCGGATCATCAGGCCCATGGGATTTATCAGCCTTCAGTCCCATCAGTCTACTCAACAGCATTTCCTGCCTAATGTGAATTTCCTTCACTTCCTCCGTCACCCGAGGTCCTGTGGCCACTAGTACATCTGGGAGAGTGTTTGTGTCTTCCTTAGTGAAGACAGATCCAAAGTACCTGTTCAACTCATCTGCCATTTCCTTGTTCCCCATAATAAATTCACCCGTTTCTGTCTTCAAGGGACCCACATTTGTCTTAACTACTTTTTTCCTCTTCACATACCTAAAGAAGCTTTTATTATCCTTTATATTCTTGGCTAGCTTACGTTCATACTTCATCCTTTCTTCCCGTATTGCCTTTATAGTTATCATCTGTTGCTCTTTGAAAGTTTCATAATCCTCTTGCTTCCCGCTCATCTTTGCTATGTTTTACTTATCTTTTATGTTTATACTGTCCTAGACTTCCCTTGTCTGCCACGGTTGCCTCTTACTCCGCTTTGAATCTTTCTTCCTCTTTGGAATCAACTGATCCTGCACCTTCTGTATTATTCCCAGAAATATTAGGGTATATTTCTAGTCAACTTTGGCCAACCTCATGGCTCCATAGTCCCCTTTGCTCAACTGTAATACTGATACTTCCGATTTTCCTTTCTCCCTCTCAAATTGTAGATTAAACCATATCATATTCTGGTCACTACCTCCCAATGGCTCCTTTACCTTGAGTTCCCTTATCAAATTCGGTTCATTACACAACACTAAATCCAGAATTGCCTTCTCCCTGGTAGGCGCCAGTAAAAACTGCTCTAGGAATCCATCTCGAAGGCACTCCACAAACTTACTTTCTTGGGGTCCAGTACCAACCTGATTTCCCCAGTCCACCTGCATGTTGAAATCTCCCATAACCTCCGTAGCATTACTTTGATACATGCCAATTTTAACTCTTGATTCAACTTTCTCCCTATACCCAGGCTACTGTTTGGGGCCCTGTAGATAACTCCCATTAGGGTATTTTTAGCCTTACAATTACTCAGTTCTATCCATACTGACTCTACATCTCCTGATTCTATGTCACCCCTCGCAAGGTATTTCATTCCTTACTAACCCCACCCCCTCTGCCCACCTGTCAGTCTTTTCGATAGGACATATACCCCTGAATATTCAGTTCCCAGCCTGATCCTCTTGCAGCCATGTGTTTGTAATTCATGCATACCTTGAACTCTTACCATCACACTTCTAAAAGGAACAAAATTCTCTGGCATTTATTTGCCAGCAAACAACCTGCACCAGTGAATTTTTGCAACTTCCTGTCTAATACCATCAAACTTGGCCTTGGCCTAGTTCAGACGTTTAACTTGTGGGCCCGCCCTGTCTTTATCCATAACTGTTTTGAAGCTAATAGCACTGTTGCCAAAAGACTCACCCACTGACACTTCAGTCACTTGCCCTTGCCGAGTTCCCTAAGAGTAGGCCAAACTTTGCCCACTCCCTTGTAGGGCTCTCATCCTATTGCCCGAGGATACTTTCTCGATCAAACTTGCCAAATTCCACCCCAGCTAAGTGCTTGGCACTGTGGAAGTCCCAGTCTATTTTGGGAAAGTTAAAATCCTCCACTATGACAACCTTATTAATCTTGCAGCTGTCTGCAAATCCCAGCATATGTGTTCCTCTAATTCCCGTTAACTAACTGAGGGCCTATAATACAATCACAGCAAGGTGATCATTCTGCTTTTTCTATTTCCCAGCTCCTCGCATATACCCTGACTGAAGAATCTTTCAGTAATGTCATCTTGGATTGAATTAAGCAACACCCACTTTTGCCCCGACCATTCTCACCTGTAGTACCTGTAACCTGGAAAATTAAGCTGCCAGTCCTATCCCTATCTCAGCCAGGTTTATGAAATGGCTGGAAGTCCCACCCGCACAAACCTATACATGTCTTAAATGTCAGGTCTTCGGCGTTGAAATAAAAACAATTTAATCCGACTGTCTTTTCTTGCTCCTGCCTGTTCTGCCTATTGAACTTGCTCATAGCTTTCTGTATCGACGCCCAGCCTCTCACCTGCCTTACTCCTGCAATGGATCCCATTCCCCTGTCAATCCAGTATAAACACTCCCGAGTAGCCTGTCAAGATATTGATCCTCCTCTATTTCAGTTGCAACCCATTCTCTTTGTTCAGGTTACCTCTGCTGCAGAAAAGATTCCAATGATCTGCTCCCTGCATCAAATCCACAGACACACATTCATCTGTCCTATCTTCCTGTTCCTACCCTCATTAGCAGGTGGCCCAATACTAATTCAGGAATTGCTGATCTTGAGGTCCTTTTTAACCTTTTTGCCTAACTACCTCCATTTATTCTGCAGGACCTCATCCCTGTTCTTACTTATGTCATTTATGTCAATGTGCACATTGTTCTGGTTGTTAACCTTCCCCCTTGAGAATGTTTTGCACTGGTGCCAGGTCCAAGACATCCTGGACCTGGCACCAGTGAGTGAGCATACCTTCCTGGGGTCCAATTTGTGACCAAAGAATCTCCTGTCTATACTCACCAACTATCCAATCTCCAATCACTATAACCCTGTCTGACTTCATCATTTCTTGCTGTGCCTCAGAGCTCTCGTTCCCATTTGTAGCATTTGTAGTTTGGGAATTCTCAAGAGTCAATGGGAAATTTTCAAGGAACCTTTGAGTGCACACTTCAATCCTTCCCTCTAGCCCCTGGTTATCCGTTCCTTCGACGGAGCTGTGAATAGGACATCGGACATAGGACATTTATTGTCACATACACCAATTGGTGTAGTGAAATTTGACTTGCCATGCAGCACACAGATAAAGATAAGACACAACACTAAAGAATTAACACTGAACATAAAAACATCCCCCCACAATGGTTCCCACTGTGGGGGAAGGCACAAAGTCCAGTCCCATCCCCAGGTCCACCCATAGTCGGGCCTATTGAGGTCTCCGCAGTCGGCGCTACGGCGGCCCGATGTTTTATACCTTCTCGCCGGGTGATGGTGCTCCGACGTCGGGAGAGTCCTCACAGCGGCTTGGGACACCTGGAACGGCCGCTTCCTTACCGGAGCCCCTGGTTTCCGAAGCCGACAAGGCCACGCCGGATGGAGCTCCACAACTGGTGATCTCGCAGAGAGATCCCAGGCTCCCGATGTTAACGTTCAGCACTGCCGCCCGCCACTGGCCGCTCCACAGACCCGCAGCTCCGCGATGTTCACCGGCCTGCAGTCTCAGCATTCCCGAGCTCCAGCGCGGCGACCCGGGCAAGGTATCGCCCACGCCCCTTCACGATGGTGCTCCAGCGCTGCACCGCCTCCAAAGCCGAGCTTCTGGGCGGTCCCCTCAGGAAACGCCGCTGGTAGGCCGCGAGGACGGGTCGAAGTTGCAGCCCATAGAAAAGCTGTCTCTCCAACCAGGTAGGGACCCTGAAAAGTAGTTTCCCCCTTTCCCCCCCCCCCCCACCCCATCCCCACATAAAAAAGAATAGAACTCCAAACCAAAACACTAAAATTCACTAAAAATAAAAGAAGGAAGTTAAATAACAGACAGCTGCAGGCTGGGCAGCCATACCAACTGGACGGCGCCCCCAGAGCATGAATAGATTGTATGAATAGATTGCCTGTTTCGGAGGCTTCATCTCAGGCCTGTGCATGACATAGCCTGCTCGACAGAGCTAGTTGTATGAAACTAGTCTTCAATGATGAGAGTATTGGCCTAGGAGAGGATGATATTGAGGGTACACAAAAAGCTGGAGAAACTCAGCGGGTGCAGCAGCATCTAAGGAGCGAAGGAGATAGGCGACGTTTCGGGTCCAGACCCTTCTTCCTATTGTTAGTTTTCTTATTTGTTTCAGTGCATTCAGAGCCGTTTGCAAAGAGAGTTTTGGTGGGAACCTTTGAGTGCACTCAGGTAGATTTTAATTAGGAGATTGGGTCTAAAAATTGCAGGTTTCAGAAGACCAGGGTCCACTCCTGCCCACTAAACTATGAGCTTATGGCTTAGTCTTAGGTCTTGATCTTTCAACACCCTTTTCCTCAACTGCCCAAAGGCAGTAGATTTCATCACTGTGCTCACTGAGATTAGGTTTCTAACATATGTGATCCACATATTGTTGGAAGGTAGTGTTTTACAGCAAAAGGCAGGTCTGTAGATGACCTTTAACCCGTGAACATTGTTTGTAAGGCCCATCCACTTGTTTGTTTCAGTGAACGAGTCAACAGCAGTTGGAGGTCAGCCTGTAATTGCATATAAATGCAATACTGTCTGCACACTGCAACAGGGGCCCTGAGGCAGTGGTGTTTTTGGTTCTGGAATGAAGTCACCATGGTTTGAGTAGCATCCCAATCACTCAGGAATTTATCTCCTTCCACATGCAAAATATGCGGAAGGTGAGCTTTGGCACTGTAAAGACTGAAGACATTTTAGGGATAGTGTGACAGCCTTGTTTGATGCCTGTCTTCACTGAGATTGGTTCTGTTGCATTTCACAACGATGATATGCAAGTCATCATAAAGCAATTGCAGGATTTGTCAATCTGGCTGATGAGTAGTATGCAACAGAAACAATAGTTTTAAATGCATTGTGCTATCAAATTGAACTGGAACCATGGGGAGCCTCTGCACTCATAAATATTGGGAGCAATGGATTAGTTTACTACTTGCACCATCTCTATCTCAGCTTATATCCTTCCAGCATAAAGTTCTGTCAAATATAGAACAAAACTTGACATTGTTTGCATAATTTGGTCTCTTTAGAACCTTAAAAATCAATGAACATATTTATTTTCAGCCATCTTTTGTTAGAGCTTTCCCAATTTATATATTTGCTCTTCATAATCTTGTTGCTCCTTTTTATATTCTTTTCATAGCTGCAGTATTCTTCCTTTGCTACGGTGGCCAAAACTGTGCATATTTATAACAATGATTTATAAAATGACAAGAGAATTATGTGCAACATTGGTGCTTTGATATATTCCTAAATCTGATCTGATTTTCACTACCATCTATCATTTTTGCAACATTTTCAACAAAATTCCAATCAGATAACTTTCAATTTTCATGGATTTTAATTTCCTTCAATTTAAATGTCTTTCCTATATTTTTTTTATATACATTGAATTTCTTCAACAACCTTTCTGCTTATGTGTAAAAGGATTGCTTTCCATTTTACATATCTTTCTGTTCTCCAAGAGAGGAGCACAAAGATATTAAACCAATGTTGACAATGATTTTGATTTCACTTGTAAGTTGAAAATCACAAGCAACATAAGACTGAGAGTCTCAATCAAATGTTCTATAAATAAACAAAGAGCATAGGATTGTAATAAGATGTTTTGCTCAGTTCAGGTATACTGGATATGAGCAAAAAGACATTTATGTTGACATTCAAATTACGTGAGAAGCAATGCGATTCAAATGTTTCTTGACTGGTTAAATTGGAATCTTTCTTACATTTCCTACAATGTTCAGTTTTTTAATGGATTTGCTTTGATCTTATAACATAAATTATCCTAATTCTAATAAAAATAATTAAAAAAGAACATTGATGGAGGGTTGTGATTGTGAACAGCCATTCTACTATCATTCCAAAAGTTCAGCGCAAGATAACAGCAGCATAACTTGCTTTTTGCACAATATTCGTCGCACTTTAGATTGTTCACAGATGTACTTTAAATATTTGGGGGGGTTTTCCTCACATTTTTACAGATTTATAATATCTTATGGAGCTAATTTTCGTGTCCAGTCGCAAATACTTTTCCAATGTACTGCAGGAGCTGAATCCACAATACAATTAAAGAAAACTGGTGTGAACTTTAGTGACACCATGAATTTTGCAATTGGCATAGAGGTTACAATTTAAATGAAATACTTGGCTTGATCACGGTTACACTTTGGCAGGAAGGAAAATTATTGTTCATCACATGGTGAATGTGATATGGCCTTTATGATTAAAAAAAAAGCTTTCATTAGTTTCCCATGGACTACACCCACAGAGATTTACCAAACCTTCTCGAAGAAGACATCCCTTGTAATCCAACATCATGGTTTATCACTTATGTAAACTTAAAAACTGCAAATTGCTTTTTTTTAACATAGAAAATACTATTTTATGCAACATAGAAACATAGTAACAAAGTGAAATAGAAAGTAAATGTTCTTGTTTCTTTTGATACTGAGGAAGAGTTGGAAATTCACAAACTGATAGATTTAACAGAAAAATAAAAAAAATGCCGTTTCATCTAAGTGCTGAAAGAAAGCACACTGATATAGAGTAACTCAGTGGGTCAGGCAGTATCTCTGGAGAAAAGGAATAGGTGACGTTACGGGTCAAACCACTTCTTCAGACACGGCCAGACATCAGGGAAATGCAGCACGTTTCAATAATTACTCTACTATTCACACAAAAAATAAGACTGATGTTTTAAATCATAAATTCTTTCACCTTTCTGCATTGTCCTGGCATCATAAAAATGTAGGTCAGAAATTTAATTTTTAACATTGCAGCACAAAGTCTATTTTTATATCAGGAGGCATGGTAACCAATTGATCTGAGAGATGCTCCAGAATTTCTCAATCCTGCCATACCATGCAGTCTGCATGTGAGAATGCAGTCATAGTACTTTATCTTCTGAACTGGTTGTGGATATGATAGTGTGTGTCATAACCTCTGTTGCTTTAAAGTGACTTAATGGGGAGTGGGATGCAACTTTACTCGAGGCTAGGAAATGATACCATTTAAATAAGACCTAGATAAAGTGGGAGAGGATATTTCCACTGGTTTGAGAGTTCAGGACCAGAGACCATAGCTTCTGAATAAAAGGATGTAACTTTAGAAAGATGAGGAGGAATTTCTTTAGTCAGTGGGTGGTGAATCTGTGGAAATCATTGCCAAAGAAGACTGTGGAGGCATTCAATGGATATTTTTTAAGGCAGAGATAGATAGATTCTTGATTAGTATGGTTATTACGGATTATTGCAGTGGAAAATTTGAAATGTTCCTGTCTTGCATGTGGTGCATTGATGCAACACGGTTTTTAAAAGATTTTGAATAAAAGGTGTCGCAATCTAATGCAAAATTGAGCATCCAATATAATATAATTGAAAGTATATTGCTTTTATCATATGAAACGTCACCTATCCAGGTTCTCCAGAGATTCTGCCTAACCCGCTGAGTTCAGGTCTGCAGCCCCCCCACTTTTTTGGCTACTGTACGGGGTGATGACTGGTCGTCACAGACTCAGTGGGCTTAAGGGCCTGTTGCCGCATTGCATCTCTCAAGTCTAAAAGGCCAAAGCGGGCAAGATTGATATATGTAGGAAAGAACTGCAAATGCTGGTTTAAATCAAAGGTAGACAGAAAATGCTGGAATAACTCACCCTAGAGGAAGGGTCTTGACCTGAAATGTCACCAACTGGCCTCCCCAGAGATGCTGCCTGTCCCGCTGATTTACTCCAGCATTTTGTGTCTACCGGAGTGATGTGTATCTGGGTGATATTATAGGGAGTGTTTGACATGACAAAGGTTCCACTGGATGCTGACCTCTGCAGCCATCTGATTGCCGCACAAACAGCAGCTTCTAATTTACAGTGGTCATCCATTGACATTCCGAACTGCAGCCACCACCGCTCGCACAGCCATCACAGCCTCCGAAGTCAGCCAGCTCCATGATACTAAGTCCACAGGCTCTGTGATAATTGGCAACAAGCAAGATAGCGATGCAATCATTAGTGATCAACCGATTGCCTGTGGGCTGGCGACCCCACTTGTTTGGTGTTTAAAAGTTTATTGTACATGATTGCTTCATGTTGAGGATTGGGAGACCCGTTCACAGTCACTCAAAGCTTCGCCTTTATCCCTACCCCGGACATTGTCCCAGACCGCTGTCCTTCAGGTACGGAGCATCCTTCCCACCCGGTCGCCAACACTTCCTATCACCCAGATACCTGCCCTACAGATCGGGAGCGGTCCTCAACCTCCCCCGAGCACTCCCGACCGCCTCTCCCCTCTCTCCCAAACTGGGATCCACGATGCCGGCCACACTCTCAACGCCAGACACCTGTCCACAGTTCCAGACACCGTGCCGGCACCAGACCCCCTTGTCGGCCAGGTGAGACGTTTGGCGACACCCGGGGCCACGTGGCGGCGAAGGCTGGATACACACTTCTTGGCTGCTAATACGCACATGGGACGCTGGGTGAGGATGGATGGGCACACACACACACACGCACACACACACACACACACACACACACGTGCACACACACACACTCACACACACACTCACACACACACACACACACACACACACACACACACACACACACACACACACACACACACACACACACACACACACACACACACACACACACACACACACACGCACACACACGCACACACACACACACACACACACACGCACACACACGCACACACGCGCACACACGTGCACACACACACACGTGATCGCTCAGCCCCACCACTTTCAAAAATGCTCCGCGGCCCCTGTCCACCGCGTGTTTATTTGATTGCGAACCGCAGGCTAGCTTCAGTTGGTAGTAGTCACTGGCAAATAATATGCCCCCTTCCCTCTTCTCTCCACCCTCCAGCAAGTCTACACATTCAAGGATACGTTTCAACTGAAGTGCTACATTTGTATTGATCATCAGGCAGCACAAAGGTTTGTACCAGGTTCAGCTGGTGCACATTTCAGCTGCATGCCTATTTTCCAATGCTCGCCATGAAATTGCAGCAATTAAGCTTGTACCGTAACTCTGCCTTATCCTTTAATTTCTCTCTGTAAATAAGTCATCAATCCTGTTTGAATTGGACGGTGCAGCAATCTGGTCAAGATGATCAAGATTGCTTCTTTTGCTTTGTGAATATATTGATATTTATTTTTTAATGAACTTGTTCTGTTGTTGAATGTACTTCATTGTATTTACGCTCTCGTGGTGACCATGATGCAGTACAACACGTTTAAAAATGATAAGCTGTTTACCTGTGATTAAAAAAGTCAATTCCTGGCACTTTCCCTCATTCCACATTGGAGGAGAGAATCAAGAAAAAAGAGTCAAGAGAGTTTAGTGTCATGTGTCCCAGATAGGACAATGAAATTCTTGCTTGCTGCCGCACAACAGAATATTGTAGGCATAAATACAGATCAGGTCAGTGTGTCCATATACCCGTGTAGAATATACACACATAAATAAACAGATAAAGTGCAATAGGCTGTTATAGTTCAGAGTTTATTTGAAGTTGTGTTTAATAGTCTGATGTCTGTGGGGAAGTAGCTGTTCCTGAACATGGATGTTGCAGATTTCAGGCTCCTGTACATTCTACCTGATGGCACAGGAGAGATGAATGTATGGACAGGATGGTGTGGGTCCTTGATGATGCTGGCAGCCTTTTTGAGGCAGCGACTGTGATAGGTCCCCTCGATGGTAGGGTGGTCAGAGCCGATGATGGGCCAGGCAGTGTTTACAACTTTTTGCAGCCTTTTCCTCTCCTGGATGCTCAGGTTGCCATACCAAGCCATGATGCAACTGGTCAGCATGCTCTCCACTGTGCACCTGTAGAAGTTAGAGAGAGTCCTCCTTGACATACCGACTCTCCGTAATCTTCTCAGGAAGTAGAGGTGCTGATTTGCTTTCTTTATGATTGCATCAGTGTTCTGGGACCAGGAGAGATCTTCGGAAATATGCACGCCCAGGAATTTGAAGCTCTTGACTCTTTCCACCATCGATATAAATGGGACTGTGGGTCCAAATCCTACCCCATCCACAATCAGTTCCTTGGTTTTGCTGGTGTTGAGAGCCAGGTTATTGTGCTGGCACCATTTGGTCAATGGGTCGATCTCACTTCTATACTCTGACTCGTCCCCATCAGTGATACGTCCAACAACAGTGGTGTCGTCGGCGAACTTGATGATGGAGTTCGCACTATGTCCGGCTATACAGTCATGAGTATAGAGTGATTACAGCAGGGAGCTGAGCACACAGCCTTGAGGTGCTCCAGTGTTGATTGTTATCGAGGCTGACACTTTTCCACCAATCTGGTGAGGAATGAGGAATGTCGAGGATCCAATTGCAGAGGGATGTGCAGAGACCCAAATCTGAGAGCTTGGTAACCAGCTTGGAGGGGATGATGGTATTAAATGCTGAGCAATAGTCAATGAATAACAGCCTGACATATGAGTTTTTGTTATCCAAGTGGTCCAGAGCAGAGTGGAGAGCCAGTGAGATCGCATCCACCGTTGATCTGTTGTGGTGGTAAACGAACTACAGTGTGTCCAGCTTTTGTCAAGGTATGAGTTGATTTGCGCCACGATCAGCCTCTCAAAGCACTTCATCACCACAGACATTAGTGCTACTGGTCGATAGTCATTGAAGCACGTCACCTTGCTCTTCTTGGGCACCAGTATTATTGATGCCCTTTTAAAGCAGGTGCGAACCTCAGACCTCAGAAGTGAGAGGTTGAAAATGTCCGTAAAACTCCAGCCGGTTGGTCCGCACAGGTTTTTAAAACACGCCTGGGTATATCATCAGGTCCAGGCACTTTCCGAGGGTTTACCCCACTGAAGGATCTTCTGACGTCGGCCTCTGTGACTGTGACCGAAATACGATTCACGGAGAATGGGGGCTCGGGAAGGCACATCAGAGTTCTCCCTATCAAAGCTTGCATAAAATGCATTAAGCTTGTCAGGGAGTGATGGTTCACTGACATTTGAGCTCCCTCCTGATTTTGCCTCCTAGGAAGTGATTGCATTCAAGCCCCGCCACAGTTGCCGAACATCCGTCTCATCCTCCAGCTTGGAGCAGAAGTCCCTTTTGGCCATTTTTGATGGCCTTTCCAAGGTCGTATCTGGACTTCTTGTAGACCTCTGTATCTCCAGACCTGAATGCCCCGGATCTGGTCTTCAGAAAAATGCGGATCTCATGGTTCATCCAAGGCTTCTGGTTAGGAAACACTCAGAAGGTTTTTGTTGGGATTCAGTCCTCCCCACATTTCTTTATGAATGTCTGTAGTGACTGTGGCGTATTAATTCAGGGCCATTGCCGAGTCCCTGAACATTGCCCAGTCTACAGACTCCAAACAGTCCTGGAATTGTCCCTCTGCCCCCCCGACCAGCTCTGTACAGTCCTCACCTCTGAGGGTACGCTCTTCAATTGCTGCCTGTAGGCAGGAAGAAGCAGCATCACAGTATGCGTGCAGCTCCCCTAGTGCCAGATGGACATCCGCCTGGGGAGGGATGTAGACCACGGTCAGGATGATGGAGGTGAATTCCCTCGGTAGGTAGAAGGGACGGCACTTCACAGCCAGGTTTTCCAGGTGTGGAGAGCAAGAGTTGGATAGGACTGCCATGTCTGGGCACCACGTAGACATGACAACATATAAAAATGCCAATAATTACATTAATGACACCAGACAGTGCAAGCTATCTTACAAACATTGCAATCTATCCTACTTTACAGGTCTTTTTTTTTTGGGGGGGGGGGGAAATTTAATGAAAATAGGAAGAACGAATTGGCATATATATAATGCCTTAAGCCCCTGTCCCATTTACGTGTCCTTGGCATGCTAATTACGCGACCTCGTTGCCGCGTTGAGGCACGACGGTCCTGCGAAGGTCGCTCGCGACATCATAGGTCTGCGAAGCATTCAGGAGCACGTGATGCCATTTGAAGATGGACATAAAATGCAGGAGTAACAGCAGGACCGGCAGCATCTCAGGAGAGAAGCAATCGATGATGTTTCGGGTTGAGACCCTTCTTCAGTCTGAAAGAAGGGTCTTGACCCGAAACGTCATCCATTCCTTCTCTCCAAATATATTGCAGGTCCCGTTGAGTTACTCCAGCACTTTGCGTCTATCTTCAATTTTCTTGACCCCACTCTGGGAGTAGAAGTGGGGGAGGATCCGGACCGCAACGGCCGTGAGCCCCAGGCTGAGTTCGGCGATCATTTGCCTGCCTCTGCTGCTGTTGAGGGTGAGACATTGTGACGCACCAGGGACACTTAAGCGGGACAGGGCCTTAACATAACATCACAATGTAGCTAGCAAAGGTAGACAAAAATGCTGGAGAAATTCAGCGGGTGAGGCAGCATCTATGAAGTGACGGACCCGAAACATCACCTATTCCATCACTCCATAGATGCTGCTTCACCCGCTGAGTTTTTCCAGCATTTTTGTCTACCTTCGATTTTTCCGGCATCTGCAGTTGTTTCTTAAACGATGTAGCTAGCAACATCTTTTCAAATCAAAGTTAACATTTTAGGTTGATTCCTGTTCTTTGTAACAACTACTGAAGGGATGCATTAACCTGAAATATTTACAGAACTCCTTGCTCCATGGATGCCACCTGACCTGCTGAGAATTTCCAACATTTTCTGTATTTTATTTCAGATTTCCAGCATTTGCAGTTTTTGCTTTTTGATCGTGCAATGATTGCTGGTTTCCAAGGGGACTGAAAGGCATCGAGCTATTTTAGTCGGCCAGAATAGGGAAATGCTGTCAAAAGCTCAGTCATGAAAACCTGTTTATGAATGACATCACATGGAAATTTCAGCTTTTATTGTAATATCAAGCAATCTCTATAAGATAATTATCCAAAAAAAAAGCTTTTGTAAAAGCTTATCCTAAAAGCTTATTCTTACATATCAGCTGGAAAGCAATTTTCATCGGAGTTCAAAATGGCATCATATTTGTTAAAACTGTTTAGTGCATTTTGCTACTTTGATATATAATCCTACGCCTCCAAAATACTTTGAGGATATGTTACGCAGACATTGTTCAATGCCATTGTTTCTGAGAGGCTCTGTGATGTAATTTGGAAATGGAGCATTCGTGTATTGTGCTGCGTGGTGCTTTACAGGAATAAAACAACTCATTACTTAGATTCAAAGTTAATTTTTGTAAACAACTGATCACAATAAAGCATGCCAATTGTTCCATAGAGAAATTACATATTTCTCATTTAGGGTTTCTTCTATACTTTTTAAAAAAAAGAGAAAGTGCTGGAGTAACTCAGCGGGTCAGGCAGTATCTCTGGAGACATGGATAGGTGCCATTTCAGCAGACCCATTGAGTTACTCCAGCACTTTGTGTCTTTTTTGTAAACCTGCACTTGCATTTCACTGTTGTTTCTTCTTCTTTTGTAATATATTGTCCTCTAGATTCTCTTTACATGGATATAATTTTATTTGGCAACAATTTTGTAATTCTTCAAATGTCTGTTCTGCATGATCATCGACAGAGTGAATATCGACAGGTCTTTCGGTTGTATGGAACATTTCTATAAAGCAAGAGATTTACTTGGGAGTCTTTTCAGCATTCAGTGTTGGTTTGTCATTTGCATCAGAAGCACTGAGATTTTACATTTTCTCTGCCTCAGTGGAAATTTGGCAAACCAGATTGCCTTCTCTTATTGTCCTCTGATTATAACCTCGATGATTTTAAATTACCACAAGTGTTGAAGAGAATATTTATTCCTCTTTCCTAACATTCTGAGCATGCTGACCGGTTGCATTGTGTCTTGGTTCGGCAACCTGAGCATCCAGGAGGGGAAAAGGCTGCAAAAAGTTGTAAACAATGCCCAGTCCATCATCGGCTCTGACCTCCCTACCATCGACGGGATCTATCGTAGTCGCTGCCTCAAAAAGGCTGCCAGCATCATCAAGGACCCACACCATCCTGGCCACACACTCATCTCACCCGATGCCATCAGGTATAAGGTACAGGAGCCTGAAATCTGCAACATCCAGGTTCAGGAATAGCTACTTCCCCACATCCATCAGAATATTAAACACTATCAAACAAACTCTGAACTATAACAGCTATTGCACTTTATCTGTTTATTTATGTGTATATATATATATATTCTATGGTATATGGACACACTGATCTGATCTGTATTTATGCCTGCAATATTCTGTTGTGCTGCAGCAAGCAAGAATTTCATTGTCCTATCTGGGACACATGACAATACACTCTCTTGACTTGACTTGACTTGACTTCTTTTGACAGTTGCAATATTCCTGCTGGAATAAACCGAATACTGTGTAAACTCTAGACATCCCAGTTTAGCACAGTAAATTGAACACTGTCACAGTACGTCTAGATTTTATTCCTTCACCCCATTTTCTCTCCTACTTTTTTTTGATGGGATTAGCACCTTGCTGAAATGGACTTTCATTGTTGACACGTACTCCAATCCTGCCTGTCTTCAAATTCTGTTTGTGATGCTAAACCAAGCATCAAAAATCATGCATACTGTATATATATTTCAAGCAGGACTCTTTGAAGATGCGTCCAATGCTAGTCTCTGATTCATGTATGTTGACTTATTTTCTTTTTAACGTGTAAAATGAAAGAAAATCATTTTGAAGACTAGAAAATTATTTTGAAGACCAGAAAATCAAGCAAAAGAAGTTCATGAAATAACTGTAGATTTCCAAGAGCCATAAGACTATTAACATTCTGAGATTCTTTGGTATTGATGTGACAAAGTAATTTCACTTTTAAATTGGAGCACTGTGGAACACTTAATGGTGCTGCAATCATGCCAAAGTCTGCAGCCATATTGCCATACTCAATTGAGTGAAAGCTATTTCCAGTACTTAAAGTAAGGAAGCTTTTAGCAATCTGAAACCATTACTGCCGATCAAAATGCAGAGTTTAAAATTGTGTTTAAACAGAAGTTGCAGAGAGAAACAAAAAACTTAACCAGAGAGAACATGGTACTCTGATTCTGATATATATTTTCTCAATGTTCCAGCCTGTAGAAATCTTAGCAAAAGGATCCCTGACTGAAGAATACATTCTCTGCATAAAATAATTAATCCAATTGAAATATGTGAATTTAAATTCCTTGTAATTTTACATGTTTTAGGTGGCACCCCATTTTATTCAGTGCCTTCTCATCAGACTTCATTCAGTGGAGCAGAGTATGGTGAAACAAAGAACTGCAGAAGCTGGTTAATACACAAAAGTACACAAATGCTGGAGAATGCTTTTGTGTACCCTCGATTCTCCAGCATCTGCAGTTCCTTCTTTAACACAAATGCTGGAGTAACTCAGCAAGTCAGGCAGCTTCCCTGGAGAACATGGAAAGGTGATGTTTTGGATCGAGACCCTGCTTCAGATAAATTCTGCATTCTTTATTGGATTCGAGGTCATATACAAATCCAACACCTGTGAAATCAGCATATATTGGAGCAGTACTGCTCTTTGTGGATGTTAGACAAAATGCTAGAGTAACTCGGCGGGAAGGGCAGCATCTCTGGAGAGAAGGAATGGGTGACGTTTCGAGTCGAGACCCTTCTTCAGACTTGTTGTGGATGTTGTCAACCAGACAGAATGATATACTGTAGCTACATCTAACCTCTCTAATAGATGTAAAATACCCTATGCACAATTAAATGAAAAGCAGAGGTCTCTCCCAGTGTCATAACCTCAGCTGATTACATGTTGCAGAGTTTAATGTTTACCTGTCTGGGTTCTACCTGCCACATTATTCGTTTTCAGCACTGTTAGGTTGTCAAAATCAGCACTGTTAGGTTGTCTAAGATAACCAAGCCAGCAGTTGTGTTGCAAATTAAATCAGGGCATATATTATGGCTGAATGCCTGGTGCTCAAAATTAACAGCTGCCTGAACAGTGGCAGCCAAACAATGTCCCATGGAAGGGGAACAATTACAGTAGAAAATCATAGAAATCACATTGGATAGCACATTTCAAATAACAAATTTGTCACTGGTTGTGATAAAAATAATGCAATCTTAAAATTAGAATAAATATTAAGCATTAAACGTTGGCATAAATCTTGCATGACAGCTGACTGTTCTATCATGGGAAGGTGCATGTAACCCGAGGTTCAGTAAGGGGCCATTAGCTAGAAGCACATTGCATTTAAAAACATATTCTGCAAAGTCTCTGTCTATATTAAGATGAATGAAATGTGTTTCACTCTGTTCTGGGTAAAAGACTAGGTTATCGATTATTGTGGCTGGGTAAAAGACTAGGTTATCGATTATTGTCATCAGAACAATCCTACCAGGAAAAGACTTATTGGAGGAGATGAGAAAGGACTAAGAAAAATGTATTCTGAGTGAATACATCATCTCCGGGTTTAAGCAAGCTTCTGGAACAACATGACAACATGACGGATCCATACATATGCATCGAAGAGCATCAAGCAAGTCAGGCAGCATCCTTGGAGAGCCACAAAATATGCCACATGCTACTGTATTAACTCTAACTTTTTTGGTTCTTGCACCATTACACTAGTTTTGGTTGCACATTAAGGATCTTGATCGAAGATCGACACAAAATGTTGGAGTAACTCAGTGGTACAGGCAGCATCTATGGAGAGAAGGAATGCGTGAATGTACTGAATGGTAGGGCTCTGGGGATGTTTTAGAGCAGAGGGATCTAGGAGTACAGGTACATAGTTTGTTCCAAGTAGCATCACTGGTAGATAGGGTGGTCAATAAGGCTTTTGGCACATAGGCCTTCATTAGTCAATGTATTGAGCATAGAAGTGTATTGAGTATAGAAGTTTGTAGTGTGTGTTAAGAGTTTGTGTAAATGTTCTCTGGTTTGTTTTATGTGGGGGAGGGGTCGGGAAACTTTTTTTTCAGTTTCTTACCTTGTCGGATATGCGGTTGTTTTCCTGATCGCACCTCCAGTTGCTCTGCGGCCTACTATCGATGAAGCTGGAGGCCTCCACGGACTGACTTGACATCGGAGCAGATTCCTTGCCTGGGATTGCTCCAACCACGGCCTGCAGACTTACCATAAAGAGCTCGCAGCCTCGGGAGAGGCCGAGTCGGTGTAGATTGGTTACTTTACTTACTAACAAATATAGTGCTTTATTATTGTATCACCATTCATATTATCGCAACCCGACATGTGCTGTTAGTTAGTACTGCAGCATGGTAGGAGTAACATGCTGTAGTGTGTTGTATACGTTACGCAATTATACTGTTATACTAGATCTGTGAGTATGTGTGATTTACTCAACATGGTGTCAGAAATGGGATCTGCCAGAATCGAGCTTTTGGCATCCAGAACAGAAAACACAGAGGCACTGCCTAACTGAGCAGCAACTTCCTCCACCGTGAGCATCGAGTAGTGCGGGCGTTTGATCGCTATGTTCAGGTCTCTGGGTTGATACAAATTTGGATTTCTTCTTTGATTTTCTTTGTTGCTACCACCATGGTGGAAACCCAGTCAGATGTGTCGGTAACCGTGGCAATGCCACCCAGGGATACCATCCGCTGGAGCTCATTGTGTACTCTGTCATGCAGAGCCTGTGGAATGCGGTGTGGTGCTCATACCACACATAAGACATTTGCATCGGTGACAATGTTGTTTTTGATGTGTAGCTTCCCAAAGCTTATCGTCAAAATGTTCCTTGTACTGGGAAAGTATCTGCTGGGTGGAGCCCTCGGCAGGAGATATTTGATGGACAGCAGGCCCGAACGTTACCAGTCCTAGGTCCTGGCATGCGTTAATGCCAAGCAGACCTACAACTTTCCCACGGACAATAAAAATGTTCAGCCTGTGAGCTTGTGACATTAGGTGGCATTTCAACTCAGCTTTTCCAATTGGGTGCACCTCCCCCCCCCCTCCATAGGCTAACAAAGTGGCCGATATGTTTACAATACATTTGGTTTTCTTGACTCGTGCAAATTCGGATAATGACATGATGTTACATTTGTCCCCGGTGTCGGTCTTTGTAACAGTAATGGTATTGTTGACACAAAGTGAAACTTCAGGGTCTAGGTGCTTGTTAGGGGAATCAACCAGGGAGTGTATGTTGTGACTGTTATCTTCAGGCTCGGGGAGAGTAACCAGAGGAGATGCTGGTGACTCTTGTTACTCAATATCAGAATCTTAATGTTTTAACAGGTGAACACGCTGCCTTGGGAATGAGCGATTCCCACAGGGTTGACAGCATTTAATGAAATGAATTCTTCTTTTACAAAAATGGCATACTTTTCCAAAGGCAAGGTACAGTTTGCGATCAGTGGGGGTGCGATCCGCCACAGTTAGAACACTTTTCAATAAATCTTTGAGATTGTCGGGATGATATGTGGGACTGGGAGTACTGGTTGCGGTAGGAGGTGTCGGTAGCATCAACACCGTATGAGGAATACGGTCCGGGCCCCACTGATTTAGTGTGAGAGTCGGTGAGCTCAACAATGCGACAAGTATGTTCAGCTCTGGCCAGGGTTAGTTCGGTATCACAGAATAATTCATAACTGAGGATTTCACCTACCAGTCTGTCGCGGCGAGTTCATCACACAGATTCGCAAAATGGCAGTGTGTAGCAATATGTTTTAGAGTGCTGATATAAGTCTCCACAGGCTCACCTTGTAGCTGATATTGAGAAAAAAATGTAGTACGTTCCAGCACGGAGTTAGTGCGAAGGTCACATAGCTGTCTGAATTTGGTGATCAGAACATCGGATCATCTATAGTTTAAGCAGTTACCACGATCTGATTGTTGTGATCTAGAACTGCAGGAGCAAACTCGAAGCTTCTGGGCCAGCGATATTGAGAATTTTAGAGGCACGGTGGTCTGGTGGAACATTGCGATGAGCATCATGGATGTAAAAGTTGAAATCGTGCTCAAAGATCCGCCAACGTTCAGCGAGATCTGAGTAAAAAATCAGAGGAGCAGGTTTATGGAATGAGGGGTGATCTTATAGAGGTGTATAAAATCATGAGAGGAATAGATCGGATAGACGCAGAGTCTCTTGCCCAGAGTAGGGGAATCGAGACCTAGAGGACATAAGGGTAAAGTGAAGGGGGAAAGATTTAATAGAAACCTTTCACACAGGGAGTGGTGGTTGTATAAACAAGCTGCCGGAGTAGGTAGTTAAGGCAGGCACTACTGCAATGTTTAAGAAACATTTAGACAACAACGTGGATAGGACGGGTTTAGAGGAATATGGGCCAAATGCAGGCAGGTAGGACATGTTAGCCGGTGTGGGCAAGTTGGTCTCAAGGGCCTGTTTCCACGCTGTAAGACTCTATGACTATACTTTGGATTGCATGGTAATTTTTGCACCATTCTGTTTTTATGAATTTATCGTTGTATTTATCATTGCCACATATATTAGTTACTCTCCGTGCTAAATGTGAACCAGGAATTTCATTTCATCTGGTGCATTTGCCAATAAATTAAGCACAGAAATAAACATCAAAACTAAGCCTATCCACTGAAAAATCTAGGTAGAAAGTGCTGAGCAAACCTGAGTAGCCTGGAGTATTGGTGAAAATAGCTCAGATATTGTGATATGTGGCAGGCATAGTTGTGCTACTTGTACACAGTCCAGTTCTGTGAGGATTAAAAAGTGAACGTCAAAGACCAATCGATGATAAGCAATAGTAACTGCCCACATCTCATATGCTGAGATGCCAGGAGGTAATGTTTTTACTAAACTGGCCTTTCTGCCACACATGATGCAAAGACCAACTCATATCTGCCTGTACATAATCCATATCCCTTAATTTTCTGCATTTCCGTGTGCCTATCCAGAAGTCTCTTAAATGCCACAATCATAACTGTTTCCATCACCACACCCGGTAGTGTATTTCAAGCACTCACCATCCTCGGTGTAAAAAAAAACACCCCGCACAAGTATATATTACTAAAATTCTCTGTTTGTTTGTTTGTATGCATGCGTGTGTGTGATATCCCAAAACCCCGCCAAAATGGTACACGACAGAGCTACAATTTGTGGCCCACCTTACTCATGATTGTCCTGTGATATAAATGAAACATGTTTCGTTCAGATATATCTTATATTTTATTGACATTTTAAACTTTACAAAAAACATTTTTCCACTTGTCCTGCTTGTCAGCAGCATTCAATGATGTCACAATGGGATCTCGAATTTCATTAAAATCTAATAAAAACAACTTCATTTTATTTCTGTACCGCCCACTCCCCTGAAATCAGTCTGAAGAAACGTCACCCATTCCTTCTCTCCAGAGATTCTACCTGTGCTGCTGAGTTGCTCCAGCATTTTTTATCTATCTTCGACACTAGGGACAATTTACACTTATACCAAGTATTCAAACCCAAGCCAATTAACCTACACATTTTTACGTCTTTGGAGTGCGCGAGGAAACTGAAGATCTCGGAGAAAACCCACACGGTTACGTGGAGAGCATACTAATTCCATACAGACAACACCCGTAGTCAGGATCGAACCTGGGTCTCTGGTGCTGTTAGCACTGTAAGGCAGAAACTCTACCGCTGCGCCACCGTGCCGCACCATACTTTTGGTGGAGGTAAACAAAAAGCTTGTGAGATATGACTGTTGAAGAAGTATAGCCCCTTGTGCTGTGGCCATACAATAAATAAAATTAAAATAAAAAAGTAATGAGGGCACATAAAAATGAGTGCATTGAAGGAAATGATAACCATGAGAACAAATTCATAGTTATATTTGGGATAGCTTTCCAGAACAATATGTTATGGAGCCAACCAGTGAACAAATTGTTTGGGATCTGATAATGTGTATTGAACTAAATTATATAAATGATCACGGAGTGAAAAGAAATCCGTCCAAAATTTCTTAAACTCTTCTTAGAGTAAGAAAACTTGGGTCTGAAATAAATATATATCATAAGGAGAATTACAAAGGAATGAACTGAGTAAAAAGGAATGATTCAGCAAAATTATATCCTAAAAATAAAAAAGAAAATTCACAGGAGGGTAGGGGGCTGCAATAACTAATGATGCATAACCAAAATATAAATGAAAGGGTGTATTTTGAAAGAGAAAAGAGATAGGGTGGCAAAAGATAATTGTTAGGCTGAAGATTGTGATACTGTGTATTCGTAATCCGGCAAAAGAAGCAAAAAAATAAGCAATGAGAGCAAACTAGTGAGTATAAAAACTTGTAAAGTGGGAGAGAGGTCAGTGAAATTGTAAAAGAATGAGGCTGGGAAAATAGTTATGGGGGGAAAAGGAATTGATAAAGCAGTTAAACAGGTACTTTGCAATGGTCTTTGTGGTAGAAGAAGCTATGAGCATCCCAGTAATAGCTAAAACATGCAATGGGAACAGTTAACTACCGTTACTATCACTCAACAAAGTAGTGAGGCAAACTAATGGTATTGAAGGCTGATAAATTGAGATATGATGATATGCATTCCAAAAAAAAGTGACTCCAGAGATAGTGAATGTTGCGGTTGTAACATTCTGAAAAAATATTTGTTTCCAGAGATGCATTGTAGAATTGGAAAATTGCCAATTTTATAGCCTCATTCATAAACATTGATGGTAGGCAAAAACCTGTAATGAGTTAGTCTCCCAACTGAGATTCGCCATGATTGCATTGCAGTTTTAATGGATGCCCCCCTTCTCTTGTAATTAGGTCCCCTTGTTCGAGACTCTCCCAGAAGTGGAAACATTTCAATTTCGATAGGAATCACGGTTGACGGATACAAGGTAGGCTGAAAGGGCCTGTTTCTGTGCTGTATGATTCTGGTTCTATCTACCTTATGAGATTATTTGTTTTAATTATAACATCCCTCATTCTTCTGGACCCCAAAAGAGACCTTAATAAGCCTTTCATGATGGAACACACTTTTATCCCAGGAATTAGCCAAAAGGATTTATCTGGACTCCCAATGCAATGCTTGTATACTTTCTTAAATAAGAGGAAAAAAGTTGTTCACAGCACTCAAGGTACAGCCTCGCCAACACTCTCTACTGTTATAGCAATTCTCTATTTCTAAACTTCAAACTTCTGGCAATAAAAACCAATATGCCATTTGCTTTCTTAATAAAATTCATGCGAATGTTTTGCGTTTCATGCAGAATATCTTGATTCCTCTTTATTCCATTCATTTGTGGTTTTTCACCAGTTCCATAAATGTCTGCCTTTTAATTCCCAAAATGCAGGATCTGACACTTCTGCCATTAAGCTCCATTTGCCAAGTTTTGTCCACTTGCCTAGCCCATATCATCATGTTGCAGCATCCAAATATCCTCATCGCAGCATTCCAACACCTATTTTACAACATCAACAGGCTTGGATACTTAAGTTGATGTCTGCTTTCATCGATAGATGTCCCCCAAGATATGAGAAGCAGTTTACAATGCTAGTTTTGTACCATAAACCTCTACTGTCTGAAGGCTCTGTGGTGCAGCAATGACAGATTGATAGAGGACATTAGACAATAGGTGCAGGAGTAGGCTATTTGGCCCTTCGAGCCAGCGCTGCCATTCAATGTGATCATTGCTGATCATGCCCAATCAGTACCCCGTTCCTGCCTTCTCCCCATATCCCCTGACTGCACTATCTTTAAGAGCCCTATCTAGCTCTCTCAATAAAGTATCCAGAGAACCAGCCTCCACTGCCCTCTGAGGCAGAGAATTCCACAGACTCACAACTCTCTGTGTGTTTCCTCATCTCCGTTCTAAATGGCTTACCCCTTATTCTTAAACAGTGGCCCCTGGTTCTGGACTCGCCCAACATCTGGAACATGTTTCCTGCCTCTAGTGTGTCCAAACCCTTAATAATCTTATACATTTAATTAAGATTCCCTCTCATCCTTCTAAATTCCAGAGTATACAAGCCAAGCTGCTCCATTCTCTCAGCATATGACAGTCCTGCCATCCAGGGAATTAACCTTGTGCAAAGGACTTTTGTCATGGGGATGTGATTGAAGGACTATACTCTTGAATGTCTCATTGAAAGCCTTGTTGATGACATTTAATTCATTCTTCGAGTGTGTGCACATGTGAGCGTTGCCTGCCTATTGCATCTCAACTACGAGAATTGGATAACTTTGGTTCTGGAGTGCAAAATCGTCATAGATTAAACAGATACCCATTAGTTCTGAACTTGCATCAGTTTGTTTGAAGTTTGTTGGAGATGAGATATAACATTGCAGCAAAAAAGATTGACAAAAATTTTGCAGCTATGAAGCAGCCTCAATTGATACTGATCATTACTGAAAATTGAAAGCCATAAACCTATTGATCAGTATCATGTCTTGCATGCCATATTGGAAGAACAGTAAAACAGAGACAAATGTCTGTGGTGTGTTAAATTTGATGTACCATAGATACTATGATCACACTAGTATCCTTTCTTGACGATGGTGATGATTACATCTTCTCTGAGATCCCCTGAAATATCAATAGACAATAGACAATCAACATTAGACAATAGGGGCAGGAGTGGGCCATTCGGCCCTTTGAGCCAGCACCGCCATTCAATGTGATCATGGCTGATCATCCCCAATCACTACCCCATTCCTGCCTTCTCCCCATATCCCCTGACTCCGCTATTTTTAACAGCCCTATCGAGCTCTCTCTTGAAAGCATCCAGAGAACCTGCCTCCACCGCCCTCTGAGGCAGAGAATTCCACAGACTCACCACTCACTCTCTGTGAGAAAAAGTGTTTCCTCGTCTCCGTTCTAAATGGCTTACTCCTTATTCTTAAATTGTGGTCCCTGGTTCTGGACTCCCCCAACATTGGGAACATGTTTTCTGCCTTTAGCATGTCCAAACCCTTAACAATCTTAGATGTTTCAATGAGATCCCCTCTCATCCTTCTAAACTCCAGAGTGTACAAGCCCTGCTGAACCATTCTCTCAGCATATGACAGTCCTGCCATCCCGGGAATTAACCTTGTAACGCTACGCTGCACTCCCTCAATAGCAAGAATGTCCTTCCTCAAATTAGGGGACCAAAACTGCACACAATACTCCAGGTGTGGTCTCACTAGGGCTCTGTACAACAGCAGAAGGACCTCCTTGCTCCTATACTCGACTCATCCCGTTATAAAGGCCAACATGCCACTCGCTTTCTTCAATGCCTGCTGTACCTGCATGCTTACTTTCATAGACTGATGAACAAGGACCCCCAGATCCCGTTGTACTTCCCCTTTTCCCAACTTGATGCCATTTAGATAGTAATCTGCCTTCCTGTTTTTGCTACAAAGTGGATAACTTCACATTTATCCACATTAAACTTCATCTGCCATGCATCTGCCCACTCCCCGAACCTGTCCAAATCACCCTGCATTCTCATAGCATCTTCATCACAGTTCACACTGCCACCCAGCTTTGTGTCATCTGCAAATTTGCTAATGTTACTTTGAATTCCTTCATCCAAATCATTGATGTATATTGTAAATAGCTGCGGTCCCAGCACCGAGCCTTGCGGTACCCCACTAGTCACTGCCTGCCATTCTGAAAGGAACCTGTTAATCCCTACCCTTTGTTTCCTGTCTGCCAACCACTTCTCTATCCATGTCAGTACTCTACCTCCAATATCATGTGACCTAATTTTGCCCACTTATCTCTTATGTGGGACCTTATCAAATGCTTTCGGAAAGTCCAGGTACACTACATCCACTGGCTCTCCCATGTCCATTTTCCTAGTTACATCTTCAAAAAATTCCAGAAGATTAGTCAAGCATGATTTCCCCATCGTAAATCCATGCTGACTCTGACCGATCCTGTTACTGCTATCCAAATGCGCGGCTATCTCATCTTTTATAATTGACTCCAGCATCTTCCCCACCACCGATGTCAGGCTAACTGGTCTATAATTCCCTGTTTTCTCTCTCCCGCCTTTCTTAAAAAGTTCCAATCCACAGGAACTGATCCTGAGTCTGTAGAACATTGGAAAATTATCACCAATGCATCCACAATTTCTAGAGCCACTTCCTTAAGTACCCTGGGATGCAGACCACCAGGCACTGGAGATTTATCAGCCTTCAGTCCCATCAGTTTATCCAACACCATTTTCTGCCTAATGTACATTTCCTTCAGTTCCTCCGTCACCCCAGATCCTCTAGCCATTACTATATCAGGAAGATTGTTTGTGTCCTCCTAAGTGAAGACAGATCCAAAGTACCTGTTCAACTCATCTGCCATTTCCTTGTTCCCCATAATAAATTCATTTTTGTCAGTCTTCAAGGATCCAACTTTGGTCTTAACTACATTTTTCCTCTTCACATACCTAAAGAAGCTTGCACTATCCACTATTCTTGACTAGCTTACCTTTGTACCTCATCTTTTCTCCCTGTATTGTCTTTTTGGTTATCTTCTGTTGTTCTTTAAACATTACCCAATCCTCTTGCTTCCCGCTCATCTTTGCTACGTTGTACTTCTTCATTTTAATTTTTATACTATCCCTGATGTCCCTTGTCAGCCATGTTTGCCCCTTTCCCCCTTGGAATCTTTCTTCCTCCTAGGAATGAACTGCTCCTGCACCTTCTGTATTATTCGTAGAAATGCCTGCCATTTTTGTTCTTTATCCTTTTCTTCCCATTTGTGGGCGATAAGGCTGTGGATTTGTGATTGAAACTCCTCATAATTTAGTGTTGGGATTTAAGCCACATGTTTGTAGTGGATTAGCTCCTCAATCTCTGCCATTCTTATCAAACCAGTCATGATTCTTGTTAGTAGAGAAGTCCTCCTTCATAGTTGCCAATTATGCCAGACCCTTCAGGCATGCAAAAGCAATGAACATGTTGTGGCTCCATATAAACTCAGAGTTGACAGGTTCTTTGTGAGGTGCTGTTTGAAAAGAACTAGCTTTGTAGGGTTCTTTGGAGTTTTGACATAGCTCTTCTAATGGACACACATTAGTTGACTCTGATGTTCTGTTGCCAGGTTGACAGGGATAATAGAGGGGATTAGGCAGCAGTTAGTGCAGCGATCACTGGTGCCTGTCACAACATGGGTGATTGGATATGTTTGCAATCCCACACTCAGACAATATGATCTAACAGGAGCCAGAGCTTGGAGCTAGTGTTTTGACATGACATCTTGTACTTGTCTCACTGACAAAAGAAGGTGTTCATTATTGTGAGGTCATATTCCAAGAATTGTTGTCAATAAATGGACCTTGATGAATTTAGCTTCACTATTCCCTGCTCACTAATCACATTTTGCAAGAGATGTTTGCTACTTTTCACTCTCTAGTCAAAGTATTCCAGGAAAATTAGTTGGAAAATCAGTTTGTCTCCCTTTTGAGATGTGGAGCAGGAATTTTTCAAGGTTATAGTCAGTCTGCTTTGGTCTAATGAAAAATTTTAAGTGTTGAGTGTATGACTGTAGAGATGCAGCGTAAAAATAGGCCCTTAAGCCCATCGAGTCCGACCAGTGATCATCCCATACACTACCACAATCTTACACACCAGAGACAATTGTACAATTTACATAAACCAATTAACCTGCAGACCTGTACGTCTTTGGAATGTGGGAGGAAACCAAAAAACTCGCAGAAAACCCACAGGTAAAATGTACAAACTCCACACAGACAGCACCCAAAGTCAGGATTAAACCCGGGTCTTGAGCACTGTAGGGCAGCAACTCTGCTGCTGTGCCACTGCTGCGCTATGCATGAATAGCTATCGCTTATTTGTTCTGTGTTTGAATGAGATGCTTAACTAGTTCATTTTTGATGCAAATGTTTAACCATATAACCATATAACAATTACAGCACGGAAACAGGCCCTCTGGCCCTTCCAGTCCTTGCCGACCATTTGTTATCCCCTAGTCCCATCTACCTGCACTCAGACCATACCCCTCCATTTCCTTCACGTCCATATACCTATCCACTTTACTCTTAAATGTTAAAATCGATCCTGCCTCCACCACTTCTGCTGGAAGCTCATTCCACACAGCCACCACCCTCTGAGTAAAGAAGTTCCCCCTCACGTTACCCCAAAACCTCTGTCCCTTAATTCTCATGTCATGCCCTCAAGTTTGAAACTTCCCTACCCTCAATGGGAAAAACGTATCCACGTCAACTCTGTCTATCCCTTTCATCATTTTAAAGACCTTAATCAAGTCTCCCCTTAACCTTCTGCGCTCCAAAGAATAAAGACCTAACTTGTTCAACCTTTCTCTGTAACATAGTTGCTGGAACCCTGGCAACATTCTAGTAAATCTCCTCTGTACTCTCTCTATTTTGTTGACATCCTTCCTATAACTAGGCGACCAAAATTGTACACCATACTCCAGAATTGGTCTTACCAATGCCTTGTACAATTTTAACATTACTTCCCTACTCCTATATTCAATGCTCTGATTTATAAAGGCCAGCACACCAAAGGCTTTCTTTACCACCCTATCTACATACAATTCCACCTTCAGGGAACTATGCACAGTTATTCTTAGATCCCTCTGTTCCACAGCATTCCTCAATTCCCTATCATTTACCATGTACATCCTATTTTGATTTGTCCTGCCAAGATGTAGCACTTCACACTTATCAGCATTAAACTCCATCTGCCATCTTTCAGCCCACTTTTCCAAATGGCCCAAACCTCTCTGTAGACTTTGAAAATCTACTTCATTATCCACAACACCACCTATCTTAGTATCATCTGCATACTTACTTATCCAATTTTCCACCCCATCATCCAGATCATTGATGTACATGACAAACAACAGTGGACCCAACACAGATCCCTGAGGCACCCCACTGGTCACCGGCTTCCAACCTGACAAACAGCCATCCACCATTACTCTCTGACATCTCCCATTCAGCCACTGTTGAATCCATCTTGCTACTCCGCCATTAACACCCAAAGATTGAACCTTCTTAACCAACCTTCCATGGGGAACCTTGTCAAAGGCCTTACTGAAATCCATATAGACAACATCCACTGCTTTACCCTCATCAATTTCCCTAGTTACCGCTTCAAAAAATTCAAGAAGGTTTGTCAAACATGACCTTCCAGGCACAAATCCATGTTGACTGTTCCTGATCAGACCCTATTTATCCAGATGCTTATATATATTATCTCTAAGTATCCTTTCCATTAATTTGCCCACCACTGACGTCAAACTAATAGGTCTATAATTGCTAGGTTTATTCTTTGAACCCTTTTTAAACAATGGAACAACATGCGCAGTACGCCAATCCTCCGGCACTATTCCCGTTTCTAATGACATTTGAAATATTTCTGTCATAGCTCCTGCTATTTCTACACTAACTTCCCTCAATGTCCTAGGGAATATCCTGTCAGGACCTGGAAACTCTTTGAATCTCATAGTTTCCATAGCTACTCTACTTTTTCCCCTTAACTCACAGAGTTCAATATCCTTCTCCTTGGTGAATACCGAAGAAAAGAAATTGTTCAATATCTCCCCCATCTCTTTTGGCTCTGCAGATAGCTGTCCATTCTGGTTCTCTAATGGTCCAATTTTATCCCTCGTTATCCTTTTGCTATTAATATAGCCGTAGAAACCCTTTGGGTTTACTTTCACCTTTCTTGCCAATATCTGTCCCATGAAGGTGGTATTCTTTCTCCAGGTGTCCCGAACTACCATAATGTGAAAGCATTCCAGTTTTTCATTATTCTATTTGTGCATGAAGGTTCTGACATTTCAAATCCCAATCATTATGTAGGTAGCAGTTGCCTGTGTATGATTTCATTTAATATAGGATAGCTCTTGCACATACATGGGCTTCACAGGCAAATGGAACTAATGTCGATGGCACATGTTGGGTGGTGTGGGTAAATCGGGCAAAAGTCCTGTCTCCATGCTATATGACTCTGTGACTATTAGAGGCAGGCAGAGAAGAATCACTATGATAATCCCAGGTGTAAAGGAATTGTCCAATATAAAATAAAGGTTGAAAAGGTTGAGTCCATACTCATTGAAATTTGGAAGAATGAGGGAGGATTTTTAAGTTCTGGGGTCTTCACAGGCTAAATGCTGGGAATATGATTTCCCTCATTAGGAGAATCTGGTACCAGAGGGCATTGTCTCAGGAATAGATGGGAGAGTCTCAAAATAAGGTGTGCACATTATAGCCTCAAAGATTGAAAAGTATTGTGAGTTTTTGAAATTCCTTGCCCCAGATAGCTGTGGAGGCGGAAAAATATTCAAAACAGGGTTATATTTTTAATCAACAAGGGGAATCAAGGGTTATCAGGAGAGCATTGGCAGGTAGATGAGGAAAGTTAGATCACCAATGATCTTTTAGGATGATGGTAGACACAAAAAGCTGAAGTAACTCAGCAGGACAGGCAGCATCTCCGGAAAGAAGGAATGGGTGACATTTTGGGTCAAGACCCTTCTTCAGACTGGATGAAGTGTGAAAGGTCCAGTGCAAGGAGGCTCAAGGCAACTCATGAGGAACACCAGGTGCATGATATTGGTTGGCTAATTATTAGTGTCACATGTACCGATATGCAAGGAAATACTTTATATCAGGCAAATCATACCAAGCATAAATACCGTTTGTAAAGGTGACACAAGAGAGAAAAATAAACAGAACACAGAGTTTAGTGTTACTGATGCTCTAGTATAGTGTTACAGCTACCAAGCAGCCTGAGAATTAAGATTTAATAGAGTAGAATGATTGTAATGGATGTAAGGAGAGGATCTGTTAGGGGCACCTCACAAAGAGTTGCTGCACTCCATCAGGGATTAATGGTGACATATTAAAAGAAAAAGACACAGTGCTGGAGTGCTGATGGCTTGCTGGGTACTGATTGCTTGATCATCTAAATAAACAACTTATCCCTACTTGCAGCTTCATGCTCATCAGAATGTTCTCTGTCCTTGCTAAAGGTAGGGATCAAGAGCTTCCGTGCATGCATGTCTGGAGCCAGGGATCAGGAAGGTGGTTGGGTCTGTTGCCAGATCAGGGAACCTGCAGGGACTGGGACTTGGAGACACGGTTAACTGTGTAACCAGAATCACAGATGGAAACGTTGCTCAGTATGTGACCGGGCTTGAGAGCTGACAGTGGAATGTCGCTCGCAATGTGGATAATAGGTTGACAGTCACTTGTGCACCTGAGCCCACAAGTGAATGTATAAGCAAGTGGCACAAGCTGGGCAGGTGCCAGCTATGTGCCAGCTAATGCCTATCCATGTTCTCCAGAGGTGCTGCCTGATCCGCAAAGTCTCTCAAGCTCTCAAGCCCTGTAACATACTGAGCACCATTTCTATCTGTGGGTCTCATCACACAGCTAACAGGGCGGCACATTGTATTGTATATCTTTATTATCATTTGGCACAGCGGTAGAGTTGCTGCCTTACAGTGCTTGCAGCACCGGAAACCCGGGTTCAATCCCGATTACGGGTGCTGTCTGTGTGGAGTTTACACGTTTTCCCCATGACTGCGTAGGTTTTCTCCGAGATCTTCAGTTTCCTCCCATACTCCAAAGATGTACAGTTTGTAGGTTAATTGGCTTGGTTTGCATACTTGGTATAAGTGCAAATTGTCCCTAGTATGTGTAGGCTTGTGTTAATTTATGGGTATCGCTGGTCGGTGTGGACTCGGTGGGCCAAAGGGCCTATTTCCATGCTGTTTTTCTAAACTGAACTAAACTAAACGTGTTTAGTTTAGTCCAGCACCACTAGGGGCGCTGGACTGCCAGCAGCCTCTGCCTGCAGCATGTTTGTTTTTCCATCTTTTTTTTATTTTTAGTCAGTTTAAAGTTTGTTTTTGGGGGAGTCTTTAACTTTTCTATGTGGGGGAGTGGGGCAGGGTAAGGGGGAAACTAACTCCCAGTCGCTTCCTGGCGGGGACGCGACTATTTCTCCGAGTTGCGTCCTCGCCTCCCACCTCGTGGCCTACCTCCTGGATCGGAGCGGCCTTTCCTGCCGGGGACCGGGAACCGGACCAGAGCTGCAACAACGGCGGCGGCACTGGAGTCACCGTGGAGCAGGCGATGCCTATCTGAGTTGCCATTTGGAGCTCCGCAGCGTTGGGCCACTGCTCCAACATCGTGGAGCTCTGGTTTAGAGAGCTCCCAACGCGGGCGGCGCTGAACAACTCCCTGGAGTCCTGGGGCCCTTTGCCGAGGGCTGCCAGTGTTGCATCTCCACCTGGCCCGGCCTGCGGACTTTGGGAGCCGTGGACCCCGGTAGGAGGGGGCCGACTCGGGGTCCAGGCCGCTGAGGATGTCCCCTAGCCCCAACGTCGGACTTACATCACCCCGGGGAGCGGGCCTGAACATCGGGCCGCCCGTAGCGGCGACTGCAGGGGGCTCGGGGAGGCCCCGACCACGGGTGAACAGTGGGGAACATTGGGAAGAGACTGACTTTGGTGCCTTCCCTCACAGTGGGAAATTTTGATCCTGCTGTGGGGGGATGTTTTATGTTGAATTCTATCTACTCCATGTTGTGTTCTTTATTTTTACTGTATGGCTGTATGGTGATTTAATTTTGCTGTGCCAATTGGCACATGTGACAAATAAATGCATCTTATTCTTATATTCAAACACCCAGCTCCTGCAGGTTCCCAGATCTGGCAACAGACCCAACCACTTTCCTGATCCCTAGCTCTAGCCATGCATGCACTAGTGCTCTAGATCCCTGCCATTAGCATGTGACAGAGAACTGGCTGATGAGCAAAAAGCAGCAAGTAGGAATAACAGGGTTATTCAGATGATCAAGCAATCTGTAACCAGTAAGGCATCACAGAGGTGATTGCTCAAACCATAGAGTGGCCCAGTTTTTATGATATATAATTCAGTTGGAAGCAAGCTATGAGGTTAATGTAAATAGTTTAAAGCGTGAAATTGATAGGTTAAGTCAATGGACAACAAATTGCCAAAAGGAGTATAATGCAATAAAATAGTAAGATTAAATGAGAACTTACCAGTTCGAAGTTTGATCTGTATTTTATGAGGAGTTACGATGAGGGATTACGTGAAGACCCCGTCCAGCACGCATGCGCGACATTCTTCAAAGCAGCGGTGTGGATTCACAGAAAAAACACAACGATTGAAATAAATATAGTAAAGAAAAAATAAGAACTTAATTACCAGTTGATCTGTATAATAGAGGGTGGGAGCGGAGGGCATGTAATCCCTCATCATAACTCCTCATAAAATACAGATCAAACTTTGAACTGATAACTTCTCATTTAATCTTAGTATTTTATTTCGGAGTCACGTGAGTGACTACGTGAAGACTTCAAAGCTCTGTGATTCCGAACCGTGTACCAGCTCATGCTTCACTCACTGTCTGAAGACCTTTGAGGGAGGAAGTTCTTTATTTTTACTGTATGGCTGTTATCACAATCAACAATAACCTGTTTGTGAACAAGAAAGGTTTATTAATAACAACAAAAAACAGAGAGCTCCCCCGGGCTTAAATTAAATATTATCTACAGACTCTAAAATTCTGTCTGCAAATGGAGCAGGTTCCGCCAGTGGCTTATTATAAAACCTTTGGAAAGTTCTTTCCGAGGACCATCCTGCTCTGGCCAGAATATGGTCCATAGGCACGTCCATTCGCCTAGCCGCCGACGTGGATGCAGCCCTGGTGGAGTGAGATTTGTAAACATTAATGTTGATTCCCGCAGACTTATGCACTGCTTGAGCCACCTTGAAATGGTTTGGCTCGTCACCTGACCATGGGGCTTCTTGTGGCTTATCCATAAGGCTTTTTCTCTCCCACTTAAGTTGCATGTTGTGTCTATGTAAATGGCGAAATGGGTCTTGGCACACAGCCTTGGGTCAGATGAATATGCCTAGGACTCCATAACTAGAGGCATGGTTCCTGGTCTAGTTTGTTTGACCAGACCCTGAATATGGAATGTGATACAGTCCAATGACTGTCATGCTGTCCAGCCTCAGAAGGTGGAGGGACTGTACCCTTTGTGCTGACACTAGTGTCATGAGCATGACTGACTTCAGGGTAAGTTGTTCCAGCGTGAGTGACCTGGGTGGTGGCCATCCCCTAAGGTACGTCAGCACAATGCTGACATCCCAGATCTGAGTGTACCTTGGTCTGGGGAATTAGTGTTAAAAATACCCCTCATGAGTTTGACCACCAGTGGATGGGACCCCAAAGCCTGTTGTCTTGCTGCTGGAACCAAATAAGCTGACAACGCACTCCTGGCTGTATTGATGACAACGCACTCCTGGCTGTAGCTGAGTCCATCCCATAGAGGACTTACACAATTCTTAAGGGGTTGGACAGGCTAGATGCAGGAAGATTGTTCCCGATGTTGGGGAAGTCCAGGACAAGGGGTCACAGTTTAAGGATAAGGGGGGAGTCTTTTAGGACCGAGATGAGAAAATCGTTTTTCACACAGAGTGGTGAATCTGTGGAATTCTCTGCCACAGAAGGTAGTTGAGGCCAGTTTGTTGGCCATATTTAAGAGGGAGTTAGATGTGGCCCTTGTGGCTGAAGGGATCAGAGGGTATGGAGAGAAGGCAGGTACAGGATATTGAGTTGGATGATCAGCCATGATCATATTGAATGGCGGTGCAGGCTCGAAGGGCCGAATGGCCTGCTCCTGCACCTAATTTCTATGTTAAAATCGATGATCAAGATTCCTGAAGCGGAATCCAATTGAATCTACGTAATACCCGACTGATGAGGCAGAAGGGAGGAAAAGTATAGAAGAACATTTCCCCCCAATGCAGCGTGGATGCATCAACTGCTGCTGCCTCAGGGTCTGGTTCCCAAGCGACTTACGTTGGTACCTGGTGATTCAGCCTAGATGCAAATAGATCGACATCTGGTGCGCCATATTGCTTTGGAATTTCAGCAAATACTTTGGGATTTAACATCCATTCGATGTTATCGTTAAATTTGCGTGATGTGGTGTCTGCCACTTTATTTAGCTTACCTGGTAGGTAAGTTGCTGATAACCAAATATGTCTTTTGACACACCATTGCCAGATTAGGTTGACCAAATTGTCACATGATATTGACTTTACACCACCCATGTGGTTGATATAAGCCACCACCGTGGTATTATCTAATTGCAACCGGACATGTGCGTGATGCGTATTAGATGAATATGCTTTTAAACCATAAAACGCACCCAACATTTCTAAGTAGTTAATACCCCAAGTCTGTAGGCAAGATGATTCAAAATTAGTCCATCTGCCCCCTGTGCTGGATTGCATGTTAGTTGCTCACCAGCCCAAAGCACTGGCATCCGTTTGGATGGTTAATACTGGGTTGGTGATTATTATGGGACTGGAGCTAAGCCTAATGTTCCTTGTCCACCATTGTAACTCTGGAATGGATTCAGCAGTTAAATTCATAACTCGGTCAAAGTGACCTGAGTTTTTCTTTAGCGCGTGCACTTTTGCTCTTTGTAAATTTTGATAGTGCAGAGGCCCAAATTGTACAGCTGGAAAGGCTGCTACCATTTTCCCAATGACACTAGCTACCTGCCGTATGGTTGGCTGATGATTAACCATTAGTTCGTTGCATGATTGTGCCAACTCTGATGCTTTCTCCTTCGGCAGAGTTACAGTCATGCGAATAGTGTCAATCGTAAATCCAAGATAGTCCATGGTTGTGGACGGTGTCAAATTGGATTTATCTGGATGTATGACAAACCCCAAAGTTTCAAACAAACGTTTGGTGGCTGCTAGTGCCGAAATGGCTGTGTCCAAGGTTTTCCCTACTATTAAAATGTCGTCTAAGTACGCCATGACTATATGCTTTTGTTTCCTCAATAATGCCAAGGCAGGTTTTAAGATTTTTGTGAACAACCTTGGAGCTGAGGCTAGCCCATTTGGTAAGGCTTTAAATTGCCATAGCTGTTTCATCCAGATAAACTTTAGGTATTTACGATGCTCCTTGTGTATGGGTACTGAGGAGTAGGCATCTTTTAAATCAATGCTTGCCAGAAAGTACCCTCTAGAAAACAATTGTCTGGCTGTTTCAAAAGTTTCCATCTTGAAATGTATATACTTAACAGATTAGTTTAAAGAAGTTAAGTCAATGATGATGCGACATCCGCCATCTTTTTTAGTTTTAGTGAAAATATTAGACACAAATTCCAAAGGTTCATGTATTGTTCTTTCAATTACACCTTTTGCTAGTAGCCTCATCAGTTCAGCTTGACCCTCTTGTATCTCTTTGACTGAGAGGGTGAATACCCTTTGGGGTATATGCTGAACTGGCGGCATGTTTTCATGAACAAAGTCAATTTCTTAGCCATGAATGCTGCTGAGTATATATTTGTCATTAGTGATAGACTCCCATGCATCCAAAAACAAGTGCAATCTCCCCCCTGTTAGTATAGAGCCCCTACTGCTCATATGCTGAGAGGAACCAGACCCACCTACCTCCATGGTTACTGGTGCTTCTTCTGCCTCTTCGCTGGACGATGAGTTGTCTGCTGGGCTGTAGAGGGCTGCTGTTGATGTTGATGTTGCTGTTGATGTTGATGTTGGGGGTGGCGCATTTTCCATGGGGTCCGCTCTGGGCCCTGGCCTAAAAAAGGCTTACGGGGAATGGTTGCGGACCCCAAGCTTTCAGCAGTCCCATATGGTAGTCGGCGACTGGTGGACGCCGTGGGGTACTGCCGTGGGGTAACGTTTGTTAGGTCTGCTCGGTCCCAAACCTGCCCTCATGAGACCAAAGGTCTTGGACTCTTCCTCCAGGTCTTTCACCTTTTTTGGAAGGTCCTTTCCAAAGAGCAGAATTGAAGGTTCTGAACCCGGTGTTTTGCAAAGTCCTGCAAACTTAGGGTTGAGGGCAGGCTTGACCTCCTTCCGTAAATTGTTAATCTCAAATTGAGTGGTGCACAGCAGAGCTAATGTATCTTGCTGATTTGTGGTGATGTTCACACCATCTATGGACCGAGCATATGAAGTTATTCCTGCTGTCAGGAGTTTTAGGGTTTTCTGGAGCTTCAACTCCAGGTTCCTGATATTCTGCCCCAAATGTCCGCAAATTTGGCTGTTTACAGCTGGTACATTCAGTGATGTACAATTTTCTGGGGCTGAATATAATTCAAGAGCCTCATTGACCACCCGTTCTTGTAGAGGTTTTGAGGACATGTGGTCAATGCTGGCCGCATGTTTCGGCTCTAAAGACCGGCCCGCTCGTGGAGTGGCCACGTAGCGGTTGACCACACCCAGCAGCTCTTCCTGATCCTGTACACCCTGCGTACTCCGGACATCTTCAGCCAGCGACCCCTCTTCTTGACAAGCCCAGACCTGGTCGCCAATGCTGCCTTCAATAGAAGGTGAAGCAATGGCCAGTGCCGTAAGGGGCACTGCGGGAGTGCCTGAGCTCCCTTGGTGAGTCTGCTGCTGCTCTCTCAGCAGATCTCACTGGAGCAATTGCTCCATAAGCTATTCCATTTGGCTTAGTTGGCTGCCTTTGCCGCTCTCGAGCGGTGAGGCATCTTCTTCCGAATCGTCGGATACTACCGCCCGGTTCTGGCTGCAGGTACCTCCAGCCCAGGATGCACCTGCTCAGGCTGCACTAGCGGTGCTGGGCTCGGCTCGGTAGTCAATCCTGCCGCCTCTCGCCCCCCCTCCAAAGAACGCTCCTCAACGGGAGACGAACGGGGGTGAGCTACAGATGCCTTTCCTCTGGTCTTGCTCATTCTTTCTGGAACACAAAGCAGACCACAGAAAAAATACACACGGCCACGGTAAAACACTTACCTGTTGGCCCGACTTTCAAATTGTAGCGGGAGCGCCTTGAACTCCCGTTCGTCGCGGGTGCACTGCATGAACGCAAATGTAGCGCATGCGTGCTGGACAGGGTCTTCACGTAGTCACTTACGTGACTCAGAAATAAAATGTGAAGTTTAATCACTTTGCAAGATTGAGTGATAAAATAAATTCTTATTTAAATCGAGAAAGATTGCAGAAAGCTGCAGCAAGGGCAGCCATACAGAAAGCTAGCATACAGGTGCAGTCAGTTGCAAGGAAGGCTAATGGAATGCTGACATTTATTTCAAGACAGTTAGATTGTAAAAGTGGAGAAGTCTTACTATATAAGGTGCTAATTAGGCAACATCTAGAGTACTCTCAAATGTTTAGGTAATCTTATTTAAGAAAATATATATTATCATTAGAGGTACAATCATGATGTTCAAGAAACATTAAAACAAACACACGGAGAGGATAGATTTGGAGGGATAATCAAAGATGTAACACCTGGAGTATTGTGTGCAGATTTGGTCTCCTAATTTGAGGAAGGATATTCTTGCTATTGTGGGAGTGCAGCGTAGGTTCACGAGGTTAATTCCTGGGATGGCGGGACTGTCATATGATGAAAGAATGGGCCAACTGGGCTTGTATTCACTGGAATTTAGAAGAATGAGAGGGGATCTTATAGAAACATATAACATTATTAAGGGATTGGACACTCTAGATGCAGGAAACATTTTCCCGATGTTGGGGAGTCAAAAACCAGGGGCCACAGTTTAAGAATAAGGGGTAGGCCATTTAGAACGATGAGGAAAAACGTTTTCACACAGAGAGTTGTGGGTTTGTGGAATTCTCTGCCTCAGAAGGCCATGGAGGTCGATTCACTGGATGCATTCAAGAGATCTCTTAGGCCGAGCGAAATCAAGGGGTATGGGAAGAAGGCAGTAACGGGGTATTGACTGTGGATGATCAGCTATGATCACATTGAATGGCAGTGCTGGCTCAAAGGGCCAAATGGCCTACTCCTGCACCTATTGTCTAAGTATCCATGTATCTGTGATTTGAGGGCAAAGAGAGGCAAATGGAACTAGTTTAGATGGGGCATGTTGGTTGGTATGGGCAATTTGGGCCAAAAGGCCTGTCTCCATGCTATATGACAATGACTATACGAGGCTGTCAGAGAAGATTCACTGGGATAATCCCAGGTGTGAAGAGATTTTCTTATATAAAATAAAGGCTGAAAAGGTTGGGTCAAAACTCATTGGAGTTTGGAAGAATGTGGGAGGATTTAAAAGTTTGGGGGTCTTCACAGGCTAAATGCTGGGAATATGATTTCCCTCGTAACAAGAGTCTGGCACCAGAGGGCATCATCTCAGGAATAGATGACAGAGTTTCAAAATAAGGTGTGCCCATTAAAGTCTGAAAGATTGAAAATTGTTGTGAATTTTTGAAATTCCTTGCCCCCAGAAAGCTGTGAAGGCAAAAAAAATTCAAAACAGAGTTTGATATTTAATCAATAAGTGGAATCAACAGTTTTGTGAGATATGAACAAATCACAAAGCTGTTTGAGATAAAGTCAGGCAATGAAATGTTTATTAAGATAATATTCTGCAGAATAGGTGCCTCTCCTTTTCTGTCCCCTAGAGGCACACCAAAGTCAGGAAAGTAAGCCCCTTTATACACACAATTCTACTGGTTTAACCTCCCCTCCGGCTCTTCCCAATCAGAGCACTGAGGTGCACAGTCTATAGGTACGTCCACCAGTACCTCCCACATCATACATCCCATGTTCATCCATGTGCATGGTAATGAGCAGTTTCTCAACCAGGGTCGTGTAAGTAATATTCATTTATTTCATTAAGCATGCTCTGTTGTAATTGAACTGGCCTAGTTTCTTGTTATTTTGAAAAGCTAGTATCTGGTGAGTTTGTTACTTTCCATCTCAAATTTCTCTCTGTTCTATATATCGTTACTTTCTATTCTACTAACAGTCTGGCTTTTGTTGAAACCTTATTTCTTTCTAAGCTATATTTTTCTATTCCTAGTTTAAATCAACTATGTCTGTTAACCCCTTTTCTCACAGTTATGAGGAGAGCACAGGCAGGTTGATGAGGAAAGTCAGATCAACAATGATCTTATTGGATGATGGAGCAGGATTATGGAACCAAATGACCATCTCCTGTTTCTTACGTTCTGCTGGACGCTTACGATCACTCTGATGAGGCAGCCCCATGATTTGTTATTGACAACAAACCACTGACCATTTTGGGTTTGAAGTTTGCTTTTCCTGCAATGGTGACATCAGAGATGCAGAAATGGACAATCATTTTGTCCGATTGTGACTATGTTAATGACAAAGCATTCAGACAAAATATTATTGCTGATTTCCCATTGAAACGCTCCAAGGTAGAAACAACAAACACAGGGAACAAAGTTAGTGCTGCACAGGCAGCAGTTGATGATTTTTCTATTGCCATAGTTAAAGTAACAAGAGCTAAGCATAACATTAAGTATTTTGACAGATTCCAGCATAGGTCTGAATGAAAACATTATCGGATAAGTTGCTTTCAAATTAAGATAATATAATATTTAATCATGTGGTAGAGGTACTGAAGGAATGGTGAAGGAATTTTAAGCAAGTGTCCATGTAGTTTAGAAGGGATTGGAGGACAAACATTTTCATCCAACAGTCTGTTAGAATATCAGTGCTTAAGAGGTGAATGGAGCAATGTATTCTCACAATATGTAAGTAGTATCTAGATGAGTGCATGAACCGCTCAGGCAAAGGAGGCCATGGACCAAGTGCAGTGATTAGTGGGATGCTCAGCATGGACATTCAGTGTAATATGATTCCAGATCATCTGATTGTAGTGAATAGGTAGTGGGTTTGTCTCATTTTCCACATTAAATATGGTGAAAAAAAGTCGATTATGTCCTTAAACTAACCAACAGCTATTTGGACTGCCTGGAGGTACAGTGTGTGACAATGAGGAGTTAGGTTATGTTTTTGCCACACGTGGACTTTATCAGGAACTTATAACAGAAAATGATCCACAGTTTATATTGTTTTGGTAAAACATGTTTTAAGAATGTTAGAACAAAGCATTGGTTTACTTATCTTCAGCACCCAATTTCAAATGGAGATGCAGAAAGACTAATCTGTGTTGTAAAGGACATTATGAGGATATAATTAGTTTAGTTTAGTTTAGTTTGGAGGTACAGCGCGGAAACAGGCCCTTTGGCCCACCGAGTCCGCGCCAACCAGTGATCCCCATGCTGTACTATCCTACACACGAAGGAGAATTTTACAAAATTTACTGAAGCCAATTAACTTTCAACTCTGTATGTCTTTGGAATGCGTGAGGAAACTGGAGCTCCCAGAGAAAACCCATGCTGTGAAGGGGAGAATGTATAAACTCCGTACAGACAGCACCCATTGTCAGGATCGAACCCAGGTCTCTGGTGCTGCAATGGAGCAACTCTACTGTTGCGCCAACGTGCCACTGAGTTGAATAAGCTTTACCATGAAATATTGAAATTAAAGATTTGTGTAAGTTGTTGGATAATACCACAGGATTTTCTCCTGTTTAAATATTGACGAGTGGAGGTGCAGAACATGGTTTAAGGTAATGTGCAAGTGTGGTGTTTAAGGCCGAGATAGCCTTCCAGTACAAGCCAGAGGAGGAGAGGATCAGCCTGTGATTGAGTTCATGTATCAAGACCTCACCATTTGTCATGGTTGGGAAGATAGATTGATGGAGAAATAATGGCATAGGTCAAAATGTTACCCTGTAAAAAATTGGCGAGAAATATTGTGAAGCAGGGGGAAGAGCAAAGGTTAAATATGCTTGTGAAATGAGTCCAACTATTTTTAACAGGTGTCAGTGTGTGATGTATCTAAAAAGACTACAGGTGAAAATATACTGTTAAGCCCAGAGATGTGCTGCAACAACAACTAGTGAATGTACAACATCAATACAAGCAATGCCAGAGAGTTCAAAGATTTTGGAAATGTGCTTTGATGAAATTTGTAAATATGTCAGTTCAAGTTTTTTTTTAAAGAAAGGGAAGAAATGCAGAATATGTAATATTAGTTTTGACCATTCCTTGCTATTTGAAGGCTACACTTGTTAATGGCGGTAATAGGCTCTTTGGGTTGCAGCACCTTTTCAGAAGTCAGTGAAAAGCTGTAGAATCAGGGTGATACAACACAGAAATAGGGCCCATGGTCCAACTTGTCCATATCGACCAAGTTGCCTCACCTTCATTAGTTCCCTGTCCATGTTTAGCTCATATCACTCTAAACCTTTCATATCCATGTACCTGTCCAAATCCCCTTTAAATGTTTTTATAGTACATATGTTGTTATATTTGTATAAATGTTGTTATCCCTTTTAAATGTTGTTATAGTCGGATGCAACGCCAGGCTTGCCGGTTACCGGTTATGTCTTCACTAGATTGGCGTAAAGCGAGGCACCAGGAGTTGCTCCTGACGGTGGGAGGGATTTTCGGATCTCACTGGACAGCTACCACCTGCCTCAAGCTGGGCAGCCCCCAACCAATAAGATGCTATCCTGCCACTGTTTGCTATCCTCACTGGGTGCACGGGGATTAGGAACCATCCGAACAGCAGATCGCAACCTTCGCACCTACCAACAAAAGAACACATCAAAAGAGACCAGCTCTAAAACAGGGGACTTGGAATGTCCGGACAATGCTGACCGGCTTCTCTGAAAACATACAGGACATCAGCGATTCCAGGAAAACAGCTGTCATAAACGACGAGCTCAAGAGACTCAACATAGACATAGCCAACAAGGCTGGCAGACTCAGGCACACTGAAGGAGAAGGAGTACACGTTTTACTTGCAGGGGAAGGACTCTGACAAGCTCAAGGAGTAGGCTTCACAGTAAGGAACAGCCTGCTGAACACGGTGGAACCAGGCAGTAATGGCTCAGAGCAACTCCTGACTCTCCGCCTCAACACCACCGCAGGCCCAGTCACCCTTGTCAGCGTGTATGCCCCGACACGGTCCTCCACATCAGACACAAAGGACGACTTCTATGAGAACCTCGCATCCATCATCAACAGCATCCCCAGCAATGCAGAACTTGTTCTCCTGTATTCCAAAAGACATCATCTATGGAGAGCTGACATCTGGGAGGAGAACCATCGGCCGCCCCCAGCTACTTTCCAAGGATGTCTGCAAGAGAGAGATGAAGGCACTAGACATCGATGTGGAGTCCTGGGAGAGCCTTGCAGCTGACTGCACGAGGTGGAGAGATATCCTGAACCAACATCTCAAAACAGGGGAAGATAAACTGTTAAACGCAGCGGCAGACAAGCGAACACGCAGAAAGGAGCGCGGCAACTTCTACAAACCAGAGACCACACACAAATGTGACCTTTGCTACAGAGACTATCACTCCTGCATTGGTCTCTTCAGCCGCAAGCGATGCTGCTCTAGCCGAGGTTTGGAGCAAGCAGCCAACAACTAGGATGCACCACCCATGGTCTGTCATGACCGAGGGGGGCCTACGAGTACCTGTCTCAACTACCTCCTCTACTGATGCACCACCATGCCGTTCTCTTCTGCATTAAGACCAATAAAAAAATATGCACAACAATCACACTCAAGAAACAGCAGACTGTTCCTTCACCTCCAGCCCCCCTCTGCTCAGCCCCCTCACCAAAGCTTCTTAAGCCCAATTTTAACACTTGCCCTCAACACTGTAATTAAACCTCATGAGACAAAGCCTCACTCTCCCCCCCTTCACCCCCTTCCTTCCCCCCTCTTACTTCCCCCCTTCCTCCCCCCCCTCCTCCCCCCTCCTTCCCCCACCCTCCTTCCCCCCTTGCCCCCTCCCCCCTTCTCTCCCCCCCTGCAACTCTATCGCTGTCCCCCAGTGCCGCCCCTGCTACGACACTGAAATACATTGACCTTGAATAAACTTAACACATTTAGTTTTATTGCTTGATATTTCACATGTATATCTGTATATTCTGTATTGGAGGTTAAGAAGTGTTTGGACACATATATCACACATAATTTCATCGAGGCATCATCTCAGAGGTCATGACAGAGTTCAATGATATTATAGAAGGAATCAGCTTAATGGACAAATGCACCTTTGCTTGTTTTATGACATTCCCTTTTTTTATGTCGTGAAAACAGGAAAGAAATTATGAAATGGTGTTTGATTATAATATACAATTTCAGTGCTACTCAGTACTGTCAATGGAACATTGACTATTATAGTCCCCTATCATATGGATTTCAAGAAAAGAAGAACTCTGGTTTAAATTAGATAAATACACCCAAACTATATACAGTATTATATATTTAAAAAGGGAATGATTTCAAGATAGACACAAAATGCTGGAGTAACCCAGCGGGACAGGCAGCATGTCTGGAGAGAAGGAATGGGTGACGTTTTCGGTTGAGACCCTTCTTCACAATTTTGCTCATTTTTGTATTTAAATGAGGATTGGTTCAATTTAATGTAGATACCATAGCGGCATTGAAAATATTTTAAGAAAGGCGCATGAATCTGCTGGGAATATAGAGGTCTGAATCATGCACAGACAAATGAAGTTAGTTTATTTGGCACTGTAGCGGCACCATACGTGGTGAATAAAGGTGAGACATCAGGCCGGTTCAAACTGTTTTTTATTCAGTGGTGACACGCTAAGTTGGTGCGCTAACCATATTACAATGTTGCTGTAGCTGAGTGAGGTTGTACTCTTGGGCTCAGCTACCTGTTGACTGCTCTAGGTCTCGAGGTAAGAGACCTTAAGTACCAGGACACTCCCTCTAGCCCATGACATCACGTGCCTGCCCTCGTATCTCCTGACGAGGGTTCGAGCATAAGTGGCCCGTGTTTAGGCTGACGCCACAGCATTTTGATTGGCATGAACATTGTGGACCTAAGTGCCTGTTCCTTTGCTGTACTCTTCTATGTTCTATGTAACGATGAATTTCCATGAATCTTATAATATTAACACCATTAATGTGCAGGTGCTTGACAGGGCAGGTTGCTGGGTGGTTTGGGTTATGGTCCACAGCTTCCGTTGCTTGTATTTGGCCTGCATTGGTGAGACTCAGAGTGTATTGTGCTCAATCAGTTGCTCCTCAGCCAATTTGAGTAGTTTCGGAACTAAGCTTTACATGAGGATTTTACATTTTGACTAAAAGGCTATGAAGACGCCCTTGATATATTTTCTGGACATTTTCTCGCCGTAATGGAGCTCGGAACAGAATACAATCTGTCAGGCTTAGCTTCAGACAAATGGAGGATGTGATTTGTCCAACATAGCAGATGGATCATGAGCAGAGTTTCAGCAATGAAGAAGTTAATCTGGGAGAGGGCACTGACACTGGCTTATCCATCCTGAGAATGTATGTTAAATATTGTGCAGGGGCAGAGTTAATAATTATACTTCAGTACTTTGAACTGGACCTGGAGGCATATTACCCAAGTAAATAATATTTGTGTTCAGAATTCTGCTTATAGCATTCATCTTACTTTATCAATTTCCCTTTGTGTAAGGAATGAAACAAAGAGCTGGTGAATCTTCATTCAGAGTATTAAGCTCTCACAATGGATCAGTTCTTTCTTTCTAAACAATGGATCACTTGTTCCCTTTGGTTTTATAGATAACTCATTTTAGATGGCTATTTGTTGGCCATGAAGCAGATTATTAGGCATGAGAGTCTCAAACAGTTATAAAGAGAATTTCAAAAATTGGAGCAATTTTATAAAAGAGAATTCCAAAAATCGGAGCAATACCTGTATGTTTTTTCTCATGCGTAAATTGCAAGGAAGAATCACACCTGGAAGCTCTAGACCATTTTCACAATGGTTGCTAAGTGACCTGTAAATTATCTGAATTACACAAAATGACTTTTTTTGTGTGTAACTTGAGCATACTTTGTGCCAGTCTGATCATTTCTGATTAGCAACCTTCAGGAAATTGGCCAGGTGATATCCAGGTATGGTTTGCCTTAGTACAGTGATGTTTGTTTAATATCAGACTTGCAGCTATCATGGTCATCCAGTGCCGAGAGTATATTCATGCTTCTTCTGATATAAATTGGACATTTGGATATAAATTGGACATTTGGTGCAGTGTGAGACCTGCATTTATAACTCACAAAACAAAAGTGGAATAATTTATATGGTTGATCGGCAAGTAGATGTAACTCGCTGCTGTTCTTTCCATGTATTACTTTCCAATGATCAGCCTTGTGAATTTTTTCATGGAGATTTTATAACTTCCTGATATTTTTAAGCTGATTGCTGCACCTACCTCTGTTGAAAACAAAATATATTCTTAGAGCATTTTTTTCTACCTTCGATTTTTCCAGCATCTGCAGTTCTTTCTTAGACATTCCAGATACTGGAGATGACGGAAGTGTGCGGGCCGGATGATTTTGGTTTACGGGCCAGAGTCGGCCCATGGGCCATAGGTTGCCGACCCCTGGTTTAAACGTTAAAATGTTTTTTTTTTATCATTCTAATCAAATGATTTTCCAACTCCAATGGTAATTAAACTTTTTTTTCACTCCCAGTTTCTTTACATATTTTTAGGATGTTCAAAAAGCTGAATAAAATAAAGAAATAAGAAATAAGAAATTAGTTAATTTATGTTTTTTGCTCATGTGACAAAATAAATACAAATTATACACAAGGGAGAATAAGACGATCATTACCAAAAAACATATGAAAATTTAGTCGAGGGTGAATTAAATTTTGTGATAAAGACTCAAGCCAAGGTGAATGACACTTAAATAGTTTAAGAAGCACTGGTTTAATCACATCCATCCATTTTCCATTATTTACTCTACACCAACCCATTTGTTAAAACCAGATCAACTCAGAATGTGACAAGATTATTGACAACCAACACATTCAGGGAAGCACCTTGTTCGACCTGTACTGCCCTTTTTGAGATAGCTTTAGCACTTCTAGCTCTTATGATCTCTCTTCCATCTCTCTAGCAGAGTGCTAGAGTCATTGTCGAGGAAATTGACAGAGGAAATTTAAAGTAAAAACTGAGACTGAGTTTTGCTTCAAGTGGCTTTATTGCATGATATCATGGCGGCAGTAAACTGCTCACCAGTTCTCTGTCTATGCAGCAGAATTAGCCGACAGTTATACAGTGCAGTAAACAACTTTTATTCTTCCTATTAGATACAATTATACGAAAATATACCGTCCTTGGCTATATGTTTTCCTGTTATTACTATCTACTACATGGGTATCAATTCTTTAATTAGTCATAATATACTTTTTGTTTATGTTAATCTTATTCAACAATGGATGGTTAATACAAGTCAAACATAACACAAGGGTATCTTGACATTATTCTATCTCATCTTTGAAGCAGACTGTGCCACTGTCCTCTCCTAGAGTCAATCACAAGCCACCGTTGTCTGCAACATTTCTGCGTTACTAGCGGCAGAGGTCTACCCAACTATTACGGTTGTGTTTTGTTTACCAACGCTATGCATTCCCAGACAGAAAATAAGGGAACAAGATCAATTCTCGGAGATAACTTGTCTGAAGCGTGTTTTGCACGATTCTCATGATCTTCTCTGCAGATCGTCAACAAGAGATTCCAATTGCCACATCCGCACACCCTTGCATTACATTATTTAATTCCAACCATAATTAAGTAAATGGAGATTTTAATTTTTCTTTTACAGTCATTCACCATGGAAATAGGTCCTTCGGCCCAACTTGCACACATTGACCAACATGCCCCATCTACACTAGTCCCACCTACCGGAAAATGGCCCATGGCCCACAAAACCTCTCCTATACATGTACCTGTTCCAAATGTCTCCGAAATGTTATGATAGTACCTGCCTCAACTACCTCCTCTGGCAGCTTGTTCCATATACCCTCCATCCTTTGTATAAAATAATTTACCCCTCAGTTTCCTGTAAAATATTTTTTCCCATCACTTTAAACATATGTCATCTGGTTCTTAATTCCCCTACACTGGGCAAAAGACTCACTGCATTTACCCAATCTATTTCTGTCATGATTTTGTACATCTCCATAAGGTCACCCTTCATCCTGTCCTTCAAGGAATATCGTCCAAACCTACTCCCCGTAGCACAGGCCCTCAAGTTCTGGTACCCCCTTGTAAAATCTTCTCTGTACTCTTTCCAGCTTGACAACATCAATACTCTGATGAAGGCCAATGTGCTGAACGCCTTTTTGACCACCCTATCTACCTGTGACACATCTTTCATGGAACTATGTACCTCCACTCATAGATCCCTCTGTTCTACAACATTTTCTAGAGCCCTACCATTCACTTTGTATGTCTTGCCCTTATTAAACTTCACAAAATGCAACATCTCACATTTCCATCAACCATTCCTCAGCCACCTGCCCAACCGATCAAGATCCTGCTGCAATTTGTGACAGCCATCTTCACCATCTACAATACCACCTACATTAGTGTCATCAGCAAACTTGCTAATCATGCCTTGTACATCTGAGTCATTGATATAGATGACAAACAGCAATGGACCCAGCACCGAACACTGAGGCACACAACTAGTCACAGGTCTCCAGTCCAATGAGCAACCTTCCACCATCACCCTCTGCTTCCTTCCATGAAACCAATTTTCGATCCATTCAGCTATCTCTCCTTGGATTGCATGCAATCTAATCTTCCTGGCCTCATCAACCTTTTTGGTCACATCCTCAGATTTGTGAGACACGATTTTCCATGTGCAAAACTGCTGACTATCCCTAATCAGTCCTTGTCCTTATAAATGCACGTACATCATTTCCCTCAGAATTCTCTCCAGTAACTTTCCGACCACGGATATTAGGCTCGCTGGACTGTAGTTCCCAGACTTATTCCTGCTGCCCTTCTTTAATAGAGGTTAGAGGCACACCATTTGCCGCCCTCCAGTCTTCTGGCACATCACCCCTATTTATTGATGACTCATAATTCTAACCAGGACACTTGAAGTTTCCTCTCTAACTTCCCACGGAGTGCTCAGATATATCTGATCAGGCCCAGGAGATTTGTCTATCTTCATACACATCAACACCTCCTCGACCGTAACACTGACATAGTTAAATTGAATGATGTGGAAATGTGAAGTTTTGGCTTGGAACGAAAATTGGATCAGGATGTAGAAATTCTTTGGAGACACAAGAGTCTACAGATGCTGGAATCTTGAATTTAAAAAAAAGTGCTGGAGAAACTCAATGGGTCAGGCAGCATCTGTAGAGAAAAATGTGTTCCCTGGACCGCTGGAGAGAACCTGACCCATCTGAAAATCAAAGGGACTGTACCTGGAAACACCGGGAAGCCCTCCGGAGCCGACGAGCAGGATTTCCCAGGAATAACGGAGCTGGAGCTGCCGTCTGTGAGGGAATCCCCAATCGTAATGGAGCTGGAGCTGCCGACTGTGAGGGAATCCCCGTTCCAGTGCAGGTTCGCAGAAACGGCAGGTACAGTAAGTACAGTACTGGAAACTACGGGGAGGCCTCCATTGTGTCCAGAAACATGGTCAATGGGCAGGACTTCAGGTCAGACTGAAGGGCAGGGGACTTCGGCCCCCTCATCCTACTATCATACTGGCTAACGTAGAGTCCCTTGAAAATAAAGTGGAGGACAAGGCATGCTTTATCAAAGGGAGCTGAGGGAATGCTCTGTGTTCTGTTTCACAAAGACATGGCTCACCCCCAGCTCCCCAGACTCAGCGGTCTAGCTTGCAGGGTTCTCCATCCACCGTATGGACTGTACGCAGGCATCTGGGAAGGAGAGGAGGAAGTGTCTGCCTCATGGTGAACTCTGCGTGGTGCTCAGACATGGCAGTCCTTTCCAACTCCTGCTCTCCACACCTCGAACATCTGGTGTTGAAGTGCCACCCCTTCTACGTTCCAAGGGAATGCACCTCCATCATCCAGACCACGGTCTACATACCACCCCAGGCAGACGTCCATCTGGCACTGGAGGAGCTGCACGCCGAGGTCAACAAACACCAGACGTCTTACCCCGAGTCGTTTACCACCATAGCTGGGGACTTCAATAAAGCAAACCTTACGAAATCGCTCCCTAACTTCCACCAACATGTCTCCTGCTGCACCAGAGGACCAAACACCCTAGACCACTGCTACACCACCATCAAGAATGTCTATTGTTCTATCCCTCGCCCTCACTTTGGTAAATCTGACCATACTGCGGTGCTGCTTCTTCCTGCCTACAGGCAGCGAGCGCACCGCCAGAGGTGAGGACTTTACAGAACTGCGGGGGGGGGGGCAGGGAGAGGAGTGTATCCCAATCAGAGTGTATCCCAATCCGAGTGTATCCCAATCAGAAGCCTTGGATGAACGCTGACAACACCACTGTTGTGGGACGTATCACTGATGTGGACGAGTCAAAGAGAGATCGACCGACTGACTAAATGGTGCCAGCACAATAACCTGGCCCTCAACACCAGCAAAACCAAGGAACTGATTGTGGACTTTGGAAGGGGTAGGATGGGGACCCAGAGTCCCATTTATATCAACTGGTCGATGGTGGAAAGGGTGAAGAGCTTCAAATTCCTGGGTGTGCACATCTCTGAAGATCTCTCCTGGTCCGAGAACACTGATGCAATTATAAAGAAAGCACATCAGCGCCTCTACTTCCTGAGAAGATTACGGAGAGTCGGGTTGTCAAGGTGGACTCTCTCTAACTTCTACAGGTGCACAGTAGAGAGCATGCTGACCGGTTGCATCATGGCTTGGTTCGGCAACCTGAGCGCCCAGGAGCAGAAAAGGCTACAAAAAGTAGTAAACACTGCCCAGTCCATCATCGGCTCTGACCTCCCGTTCATCGAGGGGATCGATCGCGGTCGCTGCCTCAAAAAGGCTGGCAGCATCATCAAGGACCCACATCATCCTGGCCACACATTCATCTCCCCGCTACCTTCAGGTAGAAGGTACAGGAGCCTGAAGACTGCAACGACCAGGTTCAGGAATAGCTACTTCCCCACAGCCATCAGGCTATTAAACTCAACCCAAACAAAACTCTGAACATTAATAGACCATTATCTGTTTATTTATTCATGTGTGTATATATTTATATAATGGTATATGGACACACTGATCTGTTCTGTATTCATGCCTACTATATTCTGTTGTGCTGAAGCAAAGGAAGAATTTAATTGTCCTATCTGGGACACATGACAATAAACTCTCTTGAATCTTGAATCTTGAAATGAATGGACAAAGCTTTGGGTCTGCACCCATCTTCAGAGTGAGGAAGATTAGTTTAGTTTAGAGATATAGTGCGGAAACAGGCCCTTTGGTCCACCGAACCTGCGTCAACCAGCGATCCTCACACACTAACACTATTCTGCACACTAGGGACAATTTACAAATTTTATCAAAGTCAATTAACCTACAAACCTGTACAACTTTGGAAGGTGGGAGGAAACCGGAGCACGTGGGGAATACCCACATGTTCACGGGGAGAACATACAAACTCTGTAAGGTCTGCACCCATAAGTCAGGAGTGAACCCGGCTTCCTGGCAGCAACTCTACCGCTGCACCACCATGCCACCTTTTGTTCACATGCGGCTAAACATTCATTGCAGCAGGGGGTTTTGAAATTCCTTTTCTCTGTCTGCAACATATTGCTGCAGAATTGCACATAATTGGTGAGCTTTTTGCATTTTTTACACCTCACATCAATGTATTTCACATTCCCAGTTCACTGCTCAGTAACCCCTGCTGAGAGATGGTAACTACATGGATGAGTAACCCTTCTTTATTTGTTGCTGACATTCACTTCAAAGGGAATATTATGTGCTAAAGGGCATTTGGCACTTTTAGAACTTGGCCTAATCAGAATTACCCCATCCAAAAAAGAAAGAAGAAAAAAAGTCAAATTACGAGTTTGATGCACTATTTAAAAAAATAACCTGGAGGCAGATTTTCATCCAAAAAAGCAGTTCATTTAATGCAGACATTATTATTTTTGTGTTAATAAGTCCAAAACATTTGACAAGGATATGATGAGGTTTAAAATGTTCATGTTGCCTTTCTTTAGCCTTGTGAACATGTTAGCTTGCCATCAATGTCCAATGATATTCAAAGTCATGAATTTCAAGACGTTATTACAGTTGCAGGTTAGTAGCCAATAATAAACATAGAAAGGTAGGAAATATTTTGTGTGTTTTTGAAAAATGTAATGATAATTACATAAAAATGCAAACAATCAAGCCAATTTAAAAACTAATGTACACTTTCTTACTTGTGTTAAATAGCCCAATGTTACACCCGGTGCTGAGAAAGTTTCTTGTGACAATGCAAGCATATTATGCTGAAACTCAAATAAAACACTCTCACCTTCCACTGGATGAACTAAGAAAGACTCATTAAATAAGATTATCGATAGTGGAAAAAGTAAAAGATGCAACATCCTAACATCATAACATTAGTAATTTAGAAAGTCAAAATGGAAAAGTGAGGAAAAAGATAGTACAAATAATTAAAATGAAAATAATTATGACTTTTTTAAATGACAAACATAAGCTTGCCCATGACTTGCTGACATTTGATTATTTTATCTCAGTTTCTCCTCAGGATCATACCATTAAATGACAATCTGTCAATTGTTAATAGGCACAGACTGTTGGCCATTCTGTGCCATTCTACTTTTGAACTTATTTCTTATTTAATACCACTTTGACTTAAAATCACCTTCTCTTTTCATTCTACTGTTTCTTTTGCAGACATAGTCAGCCAGTGTGTTCGAGGATGGTTCCTTATGAAGAAACCTTAATAATTTCCTTATTTTCCATACATGCAAAACATTTGAGAATAAGAATCTATTGAACAGGAAGGTAAGGGAAAACCTAGAGTTAAGATAGAGACACAAAGAAGTATAAATGCTGGAATCTTGAGAAAAACACAAAGTGCTGGAGGAACTCAGCGGGTCAGACAGCATCTGTGAAGAGAATGGACAGGTGATGTTTTGGGTCAGGAACCTTCTTCAGACTGATTTTAATCGGGGAAGAAAGTTGGAAAAGGGAGGTGGGGGCCTGATAATGCCTGGCAAGTGAAAGGTGGAGCAAAACCGACCAGATGCCTGTCCATTCCTTCCAAAGATGCTGCCTGACCTGCTGAATTACTGCAACAATTTGTGTTTCACTCAAGATTCCAGCATTTCCACTTCCTTGTGTCTCCAAGTGAAAGGTGCATAGTGAGGGAGGGAGAGATTGATTGGCAAGTGGGTGGAGTAAGTGACAAAGAGCAAAATTGAAAAAGAGACAAAAGGGCATCAGATAAAGAGGGGTGAAATGTAAAACCAAAAGGATCGACATAATAGGCTTGAGGTGGGGGGATAGGTTTCAGTTAAGGGGAGAGGTTTAACGTGACGGGTGTAAGATTTAATAGGAACCTGAAGGGTAACTTTTATACACAAAGGGCGATGGGTGTATGGAATGAGTTGCAGAGGAGGTAGTTGTGGCAGGTACTATTGCAATGTTTAGACATGGATAGGATAGGTTCAGAGAGATAAGGGCCAACCTACCCACACCGACCAACATAATGTAGACAAGATATGTTGGTTGGTGTGGGGTGGGGTTGGAGGGCACAGCAAAGAGAGAGGGAGCGGGAAGTATTAATTAAAATTGGAGAATATAATTTTCATACTGCCTCTTTGTTCTCCCTTTCCTGCTTTTTTCCAAAATGCATCCGCTTCCTCTTGAAATACCTCCAATGATCTATTCTCCAAATCCTTTGAAATATAGGATTCCAGAGATTGTTACAGTTGTATGCTGTACAACTGTAACAATATTTCCCTTTCCACAAACTCCACCCTCTCATCATACAGACCAATATGCCACTTGAACTCTTTAACCACACTGCTTCTGCTTGCTAGATTTTTTACAATTTGTACACCAGAGTATTCTGATCTTCCTGTACTTTGTTCATCTGTAATCTTTCTGCATTTATATAATATTCTGCTTTTATTTATTTTTTTCTTATTGGAGTGCATGAGTTACACTTTCCAAAATGAAACTCCATTTGCCAAAGTCTTGCTCTCACTCAAACTATTTATGTAATGTGTCTAAATATCCTCATCATAACTTGGAGAGCTCCACTAGTTATCAGCTTGAAAAATACCAATTTCAACTGTCTTCTAACTGATTTTCTGCTCATGCTAACACACTTCCCTCTATACCATAGTGCCTTATTTTATGCATCATCATTTCATGTGGCACCTTGTCAAATGCCTTCCGGAAATCCAAATACAAGGAAAAAAATAAAACTATAAGATGACAGAACCTGAAACAAAAACAGAAATGCGGTAAGTACTCAGCTTGCTACAGCCAAGCAGTACCTGTGGAAAGATCAACTAATTAATGTTTTGCTTCAGTTTTGAGGAAAGGTACCTGACCTGAAATGTTAATCAGAAATATTAGTATTCATACCCACTGATGCTACTTAAACGATTGCAGTCTCTCAGCATTTCTGTTTTTGTTACACTACATTTACACATTCCCCTCTGCCAACTCTGGCTAGATGACTTCTAAGATATACCAAGCAATTTGTCAAACATGATTTACCTTTCATAAACCATATTGACTTGGTTTGATTACATTAAACTATTTGAAATGACTAGCTATTGCTTGCTTAATTATGGATCCAGCATCTTGTCAGCATTGCTAACCTCTAGCATGTCCATTGTCAAGGCCTTAAATGGTTCAGACTCAACTAAAAACATTTAAAAAAAAGCATTAAGAAGTAATTAGTTCCCTCCAACCATAAAATTGCCTTTGAAACAGAGTCTCGTATCTTGCACTAAATCCATCTAATTCTATGATGAACATCTTTGTTTTCTCTCTAGCCACAAGCATGCTCCTGGAAGACTGGAGGGCAGCCAATGTTTCTTTCTTTGTTTAAGAAGGGAAGTAGAAAAAACCCAGGAAATTATAGGCCGGTGAGCCTCGCATCAGTAGTTGGGAAGCTATTGGAGAGGTTTCTTCAGGATAGGATTTACTTGTGTTTGGTGGAAAATTGGATAATTAGGGACAGTAGGTATGCTTCGTCCACAATAGGCCGGGGTTTACTAACTTAATTGAATTTTTGAGGAGGTGATGAAGGTGATCGATGAAGGCAAGGCAGTGAATGATGGCTAAATGGGTTTTACTAAGGCATTTGGTAAGGAAAGCCCTCATGGCAGGCTGATCCAGAAGATTAAGATGTTCGGGATTCAAGATGACTTGGTCGTATGAATTCAGAACAAGCTTAGTCATAGAAGTCAGAGGGTAGTGGTGGAAGGGTGTTATTGTAGCTCAAGGTCTGTAACCAGTGGTTTTCAGCACATCCAGTGTGGGACGCAGGGCCTGTTCCTTTGCTGTACGGTTCTATGTTCTATGAATCTGACATTTTAATGTTATAGCTAGGAAAATATTGTATGCTGGAGTGTATATTTAAACAAATTTAAAAATGATAGGGCAGAAAGGTTTACATCTGTGAAGCAAATGTAATAAAGTCATGGAGCATGGAAACAGGTCCTTCTGCCCAACTTGTCATCACTGACCTATTTGGCATTGTGAGCTTGCATTTGGTTGCTTGCATTTGGCCCATTTGCCTCACACTCTTCCTATCCATGTATCCGTCCCAATAAAATCTTGATGCATGCTATCTTATGTATTAAACTACATATCTGATTAACACAATAATATATTCATTATCACAGAGATAACTTTTTTTCCGCCGTAAGTGTCGTATTTTGCGTATTTTGGGACTCGATAATAAAATCCATAAATTTCAAAAATAGTACCATGGGGGTTCTTAAAAATACGACACCTGCTGCACATAATGCCACCTTAGCAACTTGCCAGTTGAACTAAATTAAGGCGCATGTTGCATTCAAAAGCACTTGAACAATGGGTTGGGAAGAAAGCCAAACTGTAAGAAAGCTACATCGCTTTTAGTATTGATTTGGGTTGCAGCATCAGTCCATGAAATTTGTATGAGCGGTGTTTCCCATAAAATAAACAATCCTCTGCTGAAGTTGTGGAAAAGCAATCATGGCATATGTGCCATTTAAATAACTAAGGGGGCCTTCAGAATTGTTGGTTCTCGGGACTGACCTTTAAAACAGAAAAGGGTCAATTGCAAACATTACTATTCCTGAAAGGCAGAACTGACCTAGTTCACTGGAAAGTTCCATTGAGCTCTCAAAACAGCTGAAAATGATATTAATTCCAACTGACATTGCAAGACTTGCAAGCGCCTTTAGGGCCATATTTCCTTAGTTATTACAAGGTAATACAAATATGTTAATACTCAAGTTATTTACAAGTAAAGGGAGCTGAAATAGAATGCGTACTATAATGTAAAATAAATTTCCATTTCCATTTGCGTCATGACCACTTGATTTTATTGATGCTCATATTGCGTGTAATTCTTGGATAAATTGAACTCATTATTTGCTATTAACTTTATGGAGAGTTCATATGTCGTTGTTGACAAACCACTTTGGAAATCTGATGGTTAATATGATTCCTAGTCACAATAGGCAAGGATGAATACCTAAAAATTCAATTTCATTTTTTTTGATGAGCTCAAACATGTAAATTTAATTCAACTAAAGGGTCTGTGGAATGGTGTGCAAAAACATTACTGTGGTTACCACCCAAAAAGATGCATTAAATTGTGATCTGTTTGAGTCCAATTGGACCACTCCCAGTTTATCACAGCTGTTGCCACTTCAGGAAAATGGCAGTTTTTAAAGGCACATTCCCTGCGGTAACCAGACTGTAGCAGTGCATTACAGCTCTAATGATGGAACTAGCGCTCCACACAGTAGCAGTGCATTATAGCTCTAATGGTGGCACCTTACAAAGGTGCTCTGAGAGGAACAGTAAAGAGTTTTAAAGGCACATTCCCTGAGGCAACCAGACAGTAGCAATGCAAGCAGTTTAATGCTCTAATGGTGGAACTAGCACTAGCACAAAGGTGCTCTGACAGGAACAATGACGAGCTGGTGAGTGATAAATATTGCAGGAGGGAATGGAAACAAACAACCTACAATCGAGCAATATTGGGAGGTGGGTTGAAGAGGATGGTGTCACTAGCTATATAATGATAACTTATTTAATCCTCTCTAGTAATGGCATACTCAAGAACAGTATATTAACCATCTATAAACTTGGAATGATAAGGTTATTTGTTTCATACCTAACATTTTGGCAGACAATTCATAGAATATGAGAAAGTTGGAGGGTTTGAGGGCCATAATGCAGGGTGGGCTACTTGGGAAATGTGCTTCACTGGGCTGCAGCAGTGGCCTTGGTACTGGTGAGCAAAGGGACTTCAGAGGCAAGTATTAAATATACTTTGCTCCATTTACCGTCGATTGTTGCCTGTGTCAGATCCCATTAAATTATTATGAGAGTGATGAGTAACAATTGAATTCTCTAAAAGGAATTAACATGGATTTGGGTGCTTCTTTCCCACATTTCTGAATACCTGATTTCTGAAATAATCTGGGACAATATGGGCGATGTGGATCCTGAACAATGTGGTAGCCTCTTTTAATGCACCTCCCTTCAATTGTAATTGAGCATTTGCAGATTAATATGTCTTTATAATCTCACATTGAAATAGCATTATGGCTGCTACAGTTTTCCTTTGGTGTGGGATATAGAAATGTAATCTTGTTGTATGCACTAAATGGATGACATGGTAGTTCAATTATTAAACTGGTCGATCTATTTTTCCCTCTCAACCCCATTCTCATACCTTCTCCCCAAAACCTCTGATACCTTACAAATATCCATTGACTTGGCCTCCACAGCTTTCTGTGGCAATGAATTCCACAGATTCACCACCGTTTGACTAAAGATTTGTTCTAGGTGCATGTGACCACTGATGCATGTGACCACAGACACCTCTCTGCTTCAGAACATCTTGTTTGTGAACTTGGGAAGCAGCATTAAATATTAAAATAGGTTCATTGAACAGAATGGGATATTTCTGCTATAAATTAATTTTATCTTATGTAATTGTTTGTCAGATGCCTTTTTTCAAGAGGATAATTAACCTATTTCTGTCCCTGTAATTTTCCCATATGGTGAACTAGCAATTAGAGGCATTCTAGAAGGATGAATCATGAAACCAGTATTAATCCAGACGAAGAAAATAAATTGAGAGGTGATCAGTATAATTCAATTATTCATTGCACAATATTTACAGAGGACTTGAAACTTAATATCTTCCTCCAATTTGGGGAACATTATATATGTCATTTGGCAACTTTCTTAATTTTCTATTATTCCTGTAAAATCTTTGCATTAAAATAAAGTCAGACTTAAGCATAGATATTGAGATGCAAGGGAATGCAAAGGCTAGAATCCTGTGTGGAACACATAGTGCTGAAGCAACTCAGCAGCTCAGGCAGCATCTCTGGAGGACATGGGTATAATGTTTCAGGCCGGCACCCTTCTTCAGACAAATATATAGCTTTTAAAAGCTCTTTTTGAATTCATTGCCAAATTTACTGGTATTATTTCAGTATGTAAAATAAAACAATGTAAGATGTTAAAACAATAGCCGATAGCAAATTTAATCATCAACTGAAATATATAATGGTATTAACTTAATATTGTCACGTGTGGAGAGATATAGTGTATAAAGTGTATAAACTCATGAGAGGAGTAGATCGGGTAGATGCACAGAGTCTCTTGCCAAGAGTAGGTGAATCGAGGACCAGAGGACATAGGTTTAAGGTGAAGGGGAAAAGATTTAATAGGAATCTGAGGGATAACTTTTTCACTCAAAGGGTGGTGGGTTTATGCAGCAAGCTGCCAGAGGAGGTAGTTGAGGCTGGGACTATCCCAACGTTTAAGAAGTAATTAGACAGGTACATGGATAGGACAAGTTTAGAGCGATATGGACCAAATGAGGGCAGGTGGGACTAGTGTCGCTGGGGCATGATGGCTGATGTGGGCAAGTTGGGCTGAAGTTGCCTGTCTCCATCATTTTATGACTTTATGACTCTATGATGGTGGAAAACTTTGTTTTACCTTCCATTCAGACAGATTAAACTAAAGGTGAGTACAACAGGTAGTGCAAAAGTGTTACAGCTGCAGAGAAAGTACAAATATAGAGAAGAGCCACAACGAGGTCAATTGAAATATTGGGAATATATCCTTTGCATATGAGAGGCCAATTCAAGTGTCAGATTACAATGGGGAAGATGCTGTTCTTGAATCTCATAGTACTTGTTTTCAAGCTTTTACATAGATGCATAGATTCATAGACTAAAGGTGCAGGAGGAGGCCATTTGGCCGTTCGAGCCAGCACCGCCATTCAATGTGACCATGGCTGATCATCCACAATCAGTACCCCGTTTCTGGATTCTCCCCGTACCCCTTGATTCCGCTAGCCCAAAGAGCTCTAACTCTCTTTTGAATGCAGTGAACCAGCCTCCACTGCCTTCTGAGGAAGATAATTCCATAAATCCACAACTCTCTGTGTGATAAAGCTTTTTCTCATATCAATTGTAAATAGCCTGCCCCTTATTCTGCCCAATGGGAGAGGGGAGAAGAGAGAATGGTTGAGGTGTGAACAGTCCTTGATATCGGCAGCTTTCCCGAGGCAGCGTGAAGTGTAGATGGAGTTGATAGTTGGGAGACTGGTTTGCGTGATGGACTGGGCTGCGTACACGACTCCATGCAGTTTGTTGTGGTCTTGGGGAGATCAGATAGTGCATTTGATAAATTCTGCAAGTAAATATTGAACTACATCAATGAAATGATGAAACATTTTTTGAGAAATTAAACAATTAAAATTGTATTCACCATGAACCACGCAAGGCTAGATTCGTTTTAAATATTTTCCAACATCTGTCAAAATGGCTAAGCAATTCCATTTATGTAATATATAACCACGGAACAAGCAGAAATCTGTGGCCAAGGAAAACATAGCTTTGTTTAAAGTATTCAATTTTTTTTTAATATTCAAATGCATGTGGAAGTATGTAATGGACAGCTTCATCAAATGTTCTATGTCGTAGCAGTTAATCATTGTAGTCAGTTTCCAAAAATTGGCATTATTGGCTTCTAAAGTCAATCTTGACTTCTGAAGTTAATCTTAAAGCCCTGTACCACTGTGCGAGTTCACGCAAGAGCTCTCCCAAGTTTAAAAAAAATCGAACTCATGATAAGCACGTAGAAAGAACGTGGCAGGTCGTCTTAGCTCGGCACGTCTCTTCGCGCTAACGGCAGGTACTCGGGAAATGTGGTAACTCGTGAAGATTTTTCAACATGATGAAAAATGTCCACGAGTAAAATATACTCGGGATGTTTACCATAGAAGTTTGTGAGTTTACCGTAGTAGGACCTGGTGTCCTATATCACTATTGTATGTTCATGATGAAAATAAGAAAACTCTGTATATTCATTACCTTTGAATTGTAGTTTTATGTAATCCTCCCATAAATTTTGAGTTCCATTTCACAATATCTACCAGACATACAGAATGTTGCAAGGCAATATTTTGCCAAAACTCAATCGTATCTTTCTATCTCAATAAATATGACAAAATGTGCCATTGTTTCAGCCACATTATGACAAAATATAGAATGTAGGTTTTTTGTAATCAATCGCCCCATCCCAGAAACAACAGTACTTAAAGAAGAACATTTGTTTTACTAATTTACAAGCATGTACCATACATAGTCCGTTGATCCATATCCAGCATAATGTTGTGATAATTGCATAGAAGGTATTATTGTCTAAGAAATTTGGTGTGGAATGATAATCCATCTCAGTGCTCATGTAGGCAAGTCGCAAGCTATAGATACTTCTCCCCCACCCCCAATCCCCCTCGCTTGATCTTCATTGAACTTACCATTTGACCAATCTTTTACTCAGCTGCTGTAACGTGGGAGGATTACATAAAACTACAATTCAAAGATAATGAATATACTGAGTATTCTTATTTCCATCACAAACATACAGTAGTGATATAGGACACCAGGTCCTACTATGGTGAACTCACGAGCTACTACAGTAAACTCAAGAGTTACTACGGTATAACAACGAGTTAAAAAGTATCACATTTTTACATCCGGAGCATATTTTACTCATGGACATTTTTCATCATGTTGAAAAATCTTCACGCGTTACCACATTTCCCCGAGTACCTGTCGTTAGCGCTAAGAGATGTCCCGAGCTCTGACATACCCGCTATGTTCATTCAATGTGCTTACCACGAGTTTGATTTTTTTTTTAAATGCTGGAGAGCTTTTGGGTGAACTCACACAGTGGGACAGGGCTTTTGGAATGGAAATTAGGAGGAATTTCTTCAGCCAGGGCAATGATGAATCTGTGGAATTCATTGCCAGTGATGGCTCTAGAGGCCAAGATGTTGGGTATTATTTAAAATGGAAATTGATTTCTTGATTACTAAGTTCTTGATTACTAAGGGCATCAAAGGTTGCTGGTTGAAGGGAAGAGAATGGGGTTGAGAAGGAAAAATAGATCAGCAATGATTGAATGGCAGAGTAGACTCGATTGGCTAATTCTACTCGTATGTCATATTGTCTAAATTTCTGAAATGGAGTATAATGTGGCAACTGTTGCAATGGACATTTATTGTAAGTGACCAAAAATGAATTTATTCTTGCATGGATGTTACTCTGTAATCTCAGAACAATGTTAACGCTCAATGCCATGTGTTCTGGTCTATCAGCTCAAATGGTAGAAATATATTTATAATAAATAAAAACAGTTTTTATCTACGAGTAGTTGCTGTACTCAACAGCCAAAAATCTGTAGCCTCCCTTTGATCTGGTATTTTGTTGGTTCACATGCTTGATCAATGGTGGTTCTGAAGAAGGGTTTCGGCCTGAAACGTTGCCTATTTCCTTCGCTCCATAGATGCTGCTGCACCCACTGAGTTTCTCCAGCATTTTGTGTACCCTCAGTGTTTTATCATTAATGTCTTATTATTATTATTAATGTTTAGTGTTTTCTGAGTCATTCGTAACTGTCACTGTATGTCATGTTGTTACTTGTGGACGGAGCACCAAGGCATTCATTGTATGTGAATGCTTGGCCAATAAACTTACTTACTTACTTAATTACTTGGAAGTTGCAATTGCTTTAATATTACTTGTATAAATTCTACTCATAAGAACATGTGGAGAGTATCTACATCAAATCAATTGCAATATTTCAAGGAGAAAGCTCACCACAGCCTTTATGAGAACTGTTGGATGTGGGCAAAACATGTAGGCTTTCCCAGTAATGGCTAAAGTGAATAAATAAAATTTCCGTTTGCCAAAGTGGGATCTAATAAGCCATTCCATCTGAACCCACCTTGGGAGCTGTGTGGCAGAATTATTAGGTCAGTGTGTCTAATTTAGGTCTCATCACCTACCTTATTCATCCTAATTTAAATTGTCATGATTGTAGAAGTTGTTTTTTTTAATATTTGGCACAAGAAAAATATGATATTCATTTGCAGTACAAATCATTAACTTTTCTGATGGATAATGGTATTGATTTTCCAAAATAACATAAAAGCCAAATTACATGGAGGACATGTTGAATAACATTACGGAAATTGATCAGTTTTCCTTTTTAGGTACTTAAGCTCACCCTTTGCTGCAAACCATTAAAAAATAAATAATGCTGCAATCCCTGTACAGTAGTTTCCACAAAGTATGAGAAAAGGTAACACATATTTCTCCCAGTAATCATATTTCTAAAATGGATATTAACAAATATTAGTTTTATAAAGAAGAGGTGAACAATGATTTATGCTAATAATGGTCAGGGTGCTGTTTTCTAATGGTGGTATTTAAGGATTGAAAATGTCAGGCAGAAAATAGAAGACTTGGATTTTCATTGTGTGGGTGTAACACGGTATTAAATGAAAACGACTAATGGACCTAAAAACACTTGCTGAGACAGTTGGGTTCAGTAGTGTTTTCTGAAATTACTGAACTATGGGCCATTTAGAAACATAGAAACATAGAAAAATAGGTGCAGGAGTAGGCCATTTGGCCGATCGAACCAGCACCGTCATTCAATATGATCGTGGCTGATCATCAAAAATCAGTACCCCGCTCCTGCTTTATCCCTATATCCCTTGATTCCTTTAGCCCTTAGAACTTAATCTAACTCTCTCTTGAAAACATTCAGTGAATTGACCTCCACTGCCTTTGAATTCGGCAGAGAATTCCACAGATTCACAACTCTCTGAGTGAAGAACTTTTTCCTCATCTCAGTCCTAAATGGCCTACCCCTTATTCTTAAACTGTGACCGCTGGTTCTGGACTCCCCCAACATCGGGAACATTTTTCCTGCCTCTAGCCTGTCCAACCCTTTATGAATTTTATGTTTCTGCAAGAAACATAACATTTTCTATAACATTTGTAGACTATGCTGTAAATGAATGAGGCTTTGGGCTTGGGTAAAATGTCTACAATATGTGTTAATACATTTTGACACCACAACTACCGTAGAGCTAATAGAAGAGAAAAAGGATCCAGTTGTGGACCCACTTTGGGAAAGTCGGCACTAGCTTTTCCAAAATGTATCAAATGATCAATGTGTTAACGTGTGACAAATGAAGTGTTGCCTAATAGCAGGCTCTAGTTTGGAAATGTTTAAATGAATCCATTGCATTGAGCATGGAATAACATGGTGAATAAAAACAATGCTCCTAGACTCTGGAACAGCACCTCCTTCCCCATTAGAACTGCCCCCTCCATCGACTCCTTTAAGTCTAGTCCTAAAACCCAAGCCTTTCCTGAGGTCCTCTGCGTGACGGCTATTTGTATATATGTATGTAGCCTGCTTGTGTATACTACTCTTATAACAAATGTAAAGCACTTTGGTCAACGAGAGTTGTTTTTTAAATGTGCTCTTATAAATGTGACTTGACTGCAATAAAAATTCCATAAACAAAGAAAACCTTGTTTAAAAAAATCTTAGAAAGAAAATATTATTAAACCACCTGTTCTCATGAAATCTCAAATACATATTTTGTAAAGGTGTTTTAAATGTAAAGTCAAAGTCAAAAGAGTTTATTGTCATGTGTCCCTGATAGGACAATGAAATTCTTTCTTTGCATAGCACAACAGAGCATAGTAGGCATTAACCACAATTATATACGTAAATACACACATTAATTAATAAATTAATAAAGTGCAAATAACGGATGAAGGGGTATTAATGTTCAGAGTTTTGTCCGAGCCAGGTTTAATAACCTGATGGCTGTGGGGAAGTAGCTATTCCTGAACCGGGTCGTTGCAGTTCTCAGGCTCCTGTACCTTCTACCCGAAGGTAGCAGGGAGATGAGTGTGGCCAGGGTGGTGTGGGTCCTTGATGATGCTGCCAGCCTTGTGGGTCCCCATCCTACTCCTTCCAAAGTCCACAATCAGTTCCTTGGTTTTGCTGGTGTTGAGGGCCAGGTTATTGTGCTGGCACCATATGGACAGTCGCTCGATCTCTCTTCTGTACTCCGACTCATCCCATCAGTGATACGTCCCACAACAGTGGTGTCGTCAGCGAACTTGATGTTGGAGTTCGCACTATGACCGGCTATGCAGTCATGAATATAGAGTGAGTACAGCAGGGGGCTGAGCATGCAGCCTTGAAGTGCTCCCGTGCTGATTGTTATCGAGCCTGACACATTTCCACCAATACGAACAGACTGTGGTCTGTGAATGAGGAAGTCGAGTGTCCAATTGCAGAGGGATGCGCAGAGACCCAGTTCTGAGAGTTGGAGGGGATGATTGTGTTAAATACCGAGCTGTAGTCAATGAATAACAGCTTGACACATGTAAAAGAGTAAATCTGATATAAATAAGTCATTGATCTGTCCGAGATGCATTACTTTGGCACGTAGTAAATCAACAGTATTTGCATTGCAGCCTTCGAGGTTCAAGCATGGAATGGTTGAAACTTACCGAGAGAACCATGAAATTACAGGCTGGGGGACAAAATTGGCACATAATGTATTCTCCCATTTTAATATTTCCTCTGCAGGAGTTGCACACAGACACACACCAATTGTACAAAGATGGACAATGCTCTAATATTTAGGGAATGCCTCGATATGACATTTTTCAGTGTGACAATAGGTGCAGGAGTAGGCCATTTGGCCCTTTGAGCCAGCACCAACATTCAATGTGATCATGGCTGATCATCCCCAATCAGTACCCCGTTTCTGCCTTCTCCCCATATCCCCTGACTCCGCTATCTTTAAGAGCCCTATCTAGCTCTCTCTTAAAAGTATCCAGATAACCAGCCTCCACCGCCCTCTGAGGCAGAGAATTCCACAGACTCACAACTCTCTGTGAGAAAAAGTGTTCCCTCGTCTCCGTTCTAAATGGCTTACCCCTTATTCTTAAACTGTGGCCCCTGGTGCTGGACTCGCCCAACATCGGGAACATGTTTCCTGCCTCTAGTGTGTCCAAACCCTTAACAATCTTATGTTTCAAAAAGATCCCCTCTCATCCTTCTAAACTCCAGAGTGTACAAGCACAGCCGCTCCATTCTCTCCGCATATGACAGTCCCGCCATCCTGGAAATTGACCTTCTAAACCTACACTGCACTCCCTCAATAGCAAAAATGTCCTTCCTCAAATTAAGGGACCAAAACTGCACGCAATAGTGTGCAATCATTATCTGTTTGAATATGCTTTTGAGTCATGCAAAGTTTACTGTAATTAAAACATGTTTGAATATTAATTGGAAGGTTTATTTGGAGACCTTTGAACTATCTTTACTCAGATATTTCCAGGCTACAATGTTGTATCTTGTACTATATGCTGTACTTTTATCCTTTACCTGTGCACTTTGGACAGCTTGATTCGTATTCATGTAAAGTCTTTCCTCTGACTGGATAGCATGCAAGCAAAAGCTTTTCACTGTACCTACTACACACGACAACAATAAACTAAACTAATTCTGAGCTGCATTGAATATATTGGCAGGATTTTTTACTTTTTACAAAATCTGGTGATAGTGTATATTTTATGCACATTAACAAAAAAAAATAGAAATACGGCAGGTGAGGCAGCATCTACGGAGCGAAGGAAAGGGTCTCGACACGAGAAGGGTGCGAAGGATGGTCTCGACCCAAAACGTTGCCTGTTTCCTTCGCTCCATTGATGCCACCTCACCCACTGAATTTCTCTAGCATTTTTGTCTGCCTTCGATTTTCCAGCATCTGCAGTTACTTCTTAAACTTTTAACAAAAAAAATAGATAATTTAAAAAAAGGGACAAAGTGTCACTGACCACAAAAGTATGTTAATTTGACAAATGAATTGAATATAACACAATCACGATTGGTCCAAATCCTGCAAGATATTTGTTGAAAATGCGAAATCAGGAAGCAGCTCAATTGTCAGCGAAGCATCATTCCCTGATGAGCTCAAAATGTTTTATGCACGCTTTGATAGGGAGAACACTTCCCGAGCCACCATTTGCCGTGATGGTGTTTCGATATAGTCACAGAGGCCGACGTCAGAAGATCCTTCAGAGGGATGAACCCTTGGAAAGTGCCTGGACCTGATGGTATACCTGTTTTAAAAACCTGTGCGGACCAACTGGCTGGAGTTTTTGTGGACATTTTCAACCTCTCACTTCTGAGGTCTGATGTTCTCACCTGCTTTAAAAGGGCATCAATAATACTGGTGCCCAATAAGAGCAGGGTGACATGCCTCAATGACTATTGACCAGTGGCACTAACATCTGTGGTGATGAAGTGCTTTCAGAGGTTGATTATGACGCATATCAACTCGCACCTCAACAAAAATCTGGACCCACTGCAGTTCGCTTACCGCCACAACAGATCAACGGTGGATGCGATCTCACTGGCTCTCCACTCAACTCTGGATCACTTGGACAACAAAAACTCATATGTCAGGCTGTTATTCATTGACTACAGCTCTGCATGTAATACCATCATCCCCTCCAAGCTGGTTATCAAGCTCTCAGATCTGGGTCTCTGTGCATCCCTCTGCAATTGGATCCTCGACTTCCTCATTCACAGACCACAGTCTGTCCGTATTGATGAAATGTGTCATCCTCAATAACAATCAGCACGGGAGCATCTCAAGGCTACGTGCTCAGCCCCCCTGCTGTACTCAATCTATAGTCATGACTGCGTAGCCAGACATAGTGCGAACTACATCATCAAGTTCGCCGACGGCACCACAGTTGTGGGAGCTATCACTGATGGGGACGAGTCAATGAGTATAGAAGTGAGATCAACCCATTGACCAAATGGTGCCAGCACAATAACCTGACTCTCAACCCCAGCAAAACCAAGGAGCTGATCCACAGTCCCGTTTATATCAACGCGTCGATGGTGGAAAGGGTTCAAGAACTTCAAATTCCTGGGCGTGCATATTTCCGAAGATCTCTCCTGGTCTCAGAAAAATGATGCAATCATAAAGAAAGCACTTCTGAGCCTCTACTTCCTGAGAAGATTACGGCGAGTCAGTATGTCAAGGAGGATTCTCTCGAACCTCTACAGGTGCACAGTGGAGACCATGCTGACCGCTTGCATCGTGGCTTGGTACGGCAACCTGAGCGTCCAGGAGTGGAAAAGGCTGCAAAAAGTTGTAAACACTACCCAGTGCATCATCGGCTCTGACCTCCCTACCATCAAAGAGATCTATTGCCGTCGCTGCCTCAAAACGGTTGCCAGCATCATCAAGGACCCACACCATCCTGGCCACTCACACATCTCTCCTCTGCCATCAGGTGGAAGGTACAGGAGCCTGAAATCTGCAACATCCGGGTTCAGGAATAGCTGCTTCCCCACAGCCATCAGACTATTAAACACAACTTCAAACAACCTCTGAACTATAACAGCCTATTGCATTGTATCTGTTTATTTATGTGTGTGTATATAATATATTTTATGGTATAAGGACACACTGATCTGATCTGTATTTATGCCTACAATATTCTGTTATGCTGCAGCAAGCAAGAATTTCATTGTCCTATCTGGGACACTTGACAATAAACTCTCTTGACTTGATTGGTGTACAGCCAGTTTTGGTTTTTGACCAAGAAAACGACATTTGCAAGAAAAAAGTTAAATTGCATGTATCACAAAATCGTTTTTTTTTTATTTTGATAATATGCGTTTCAAAAATAAGACTTTATGGTAGAACACAAGACATTTTTTACAATTAATGTTTACGGCAGTACAGTGGTATAGTTGCTGAAGCTGCTGCCACACAGCACCAGACCCAGGTTTGATCCTGATTTCAGTTGCTGCCTGTGTCGAGTTTGCACATTCTCCCTGATACCGTAAGTGTTTCATCTGGGTGCTCCTGTTTCCTCCCACTTCCCAAATCCTAAAGTTACTTGGGTTTGCCAATTAATTGGCTTCTGTAAATGACCTCTATTGTGTGGGGCGTGGATGCAAAAGTGGATAACATAGAACTAGTGTGAACGAGTGGTCAATGGTGAGTGTGAATGGGCCTGTTTCTGTGTTGTATCTTTCAATCAATCTATTAGGAGCAAAGCATAATGGTAATCCAAGATCACGAGCCATGCAAATCGCACCACGGGTACCCGCACCCATCCCTGACGTCTTGTCCCACCTCAAATCCACACCTTCCTTTCTCCCCTGAGCCACCTTCCCCTTCATTACCCCACCAATCTCCCTCCCATTACCCTTTCCAGACTCTGTACCTGACACCAGATCCACCCATTGCCATATCTTTACCCTGCCATTTGATCTCCCCCTCTGCACACGTGCCTCCACGAGTTCCAACCCACCATGACATTAAGCGCTTCTTCAGTCACTTCCAGCTCCATGTCTATTAGTATGGCAAGGAGTTCTTGCACCTCTTTCCAAATGCCTGTTATCCTTCCTCAAACTCTCCTTTTCTACGTGGACACCCCTTCTTGCTTTTTAACTATTTTCATCCTTGTCATTTCTAACTGCTGACGTGACAACAACCGCCTTGACATTTCCACTCCCCTCATCCACTCCGATCTCACCGCCCACCTCGAATTTCCTGCCTGTGATGATATGACCCTGATGTAGTCAGTATCATATTTCACTCCATTATTTTCCATTGCATAAAATTGAAAAAAAAACAATTGTTAGATTGCATTTCTGGGCCAAACTGAATTGGCTGAGTTTCATTTGATGTCATTTGCTGTTTCCTCTACACTTTATTTCACAATAATTAATATTAATTTACTAAAAGCGTTGGCTCCATGGCAGATGTCTTTATTCATTGTCCTTGAATTGACAAACTGATCATTATTGTTCCAGCAAATGAGAACCGTCACTTTAGCGTTTTAAAAAAAAGTTTTAAACTGAGTGACAAATACATTAAGGTGCACAAATAAATTTGAAACAAATGACCTCTGTGTATTTTCAGTAATGACTGGATTCTGTAAGTATTAGTCATTTAATATCCTTTGATCATTTAAGAACAGTAGTTTACAGTGTTACTGATGTAATTACACACAATCAAAAATTACATTAGTGAATTGTGAAAAGAAATGCATACATGTATTAGATAAAAGAGAGCATGATGTGGTATAAAATTAATTTCTAAATGTTAATTGTTCCAATGAGCCAAAATAACCACTTTAGAATCTGTCTCTGCATCATGCGGGGTGAAGTCGCCGTTAATGCTCAGCCTAATGCTCTGCAATTTCAAATGATTTGAGAAATGGAATATTTATTCCATGTGGTGTGTGAAGAAAGGAGTGGCCTGATGTTAGGCTGACTCATTGACATGTTCGCTGTATGAGGCAGAGATTATCCCAACATTTAAGAAGCAGTTAGTAAACACATGGATAGGACAGGTTTGGAGGGATATGGACCAAATGCTGCCAGGTGGGACTAGTGTAAGTGGGCAAGTTGGGCCGAAGGGCTTGTTTCCACACTATCACTCTATGACTAGGTGTGGTGGAAACTATTGCATCTCCAGGTGGGAATTGATTATGGGTCGTGCCTTGGTGACAGGGAGGAGCATCGGGGAAGTGGAGACGTTTTGGCGAGCTTTTTGGAGGAAATATTCTTGTCTCTACTTGTTTACAGGTGGTGCTGCAAAGATCTCTCAGATTGCAGAGTTTATTTGAGCCTCGTTGATTTCTGATTTTACTCAGGCCCAGGTCTAGCAGCAGGTGGTGGTCAAAGACCGAATCATTGTTTAAGTATCTCCATAGTAGGATACTTAACTGTAGGGTACTTAAAGCCAGATATATTAAGACACTACCTCAACTGGCTTTACCTAAACGTTACTAAACGTTATTCCCTTATCATGTATTTGTACACTGCGAATCGCTCAATTGTAATCGTGTGTCTTTCAGCTGGCTGGTTAGCACGCAACAAAAACATTTCACTGTACTTCGGTACATGACAATAAATTAAACTAAACTTAAAATGAACTGAACAATATCGTTGATTGGTCTAAAAGTTAGCAGTTGAAAGACAAAGGATAAAAAAGAGAATAAATGAAAATGGAAAAGTAGTCATAGCTGGAGATAGAATTAGTTTCAATATAATTATGGAGAGAGTCAGAACTGGACCTAGGGTTGAGATTTTTGATTGGAGAAAGGCTAGCTTTGAGGGAATGCATAAGGATTTAAAAGGACTGAATTGGGACATTTTGTTTTATGGGAAGGATGTAGAAGAGAAATGGAAGACATTTAAAGGAGAAATTGTAAGAGTACAGAATCTTTATGTCCCTGTTTGGTTGAAAGGAAATAGTAAAAATTGGAAAGAGCCATGGTTTTCAAGGGAAATTGGAATACGTTTCGAAAAAAGAGAGATATCTACAATAATTATAGGAGGCATGGAGTAAATGAGGTTCTAGAGGAGTATAAGAATGTAAAAAGAATCTTAAGAAAGAAATTAGAAAGGCTAAAAGATATGAGGTTGCTTTGGCAAGAAAGGTGAAAGTAAATCCAAAGGGTTTCTACAGCTATATTAATAGCAAAAGGATAACGAGGGATAAAATTGGACCATTAGAGAGCCAGAATGGACAGCTATATGCAGAGCCAAAAGAGATGGGGGAGATATTGAACAATTTCTTTTCTTCGGTATTCACCTAGGAGAAGGATATTGAACTCTGAGGTAAGGGAAAAAAGTAGAGTAGCTATGTAAACTATGACATTCAAAGTGGAGGAAGTACTGACACTTTTGAAAAATATAAAAGTGGATAAGTCTCCAGGTCCTGACAGGATATTCCCTAGGACATTGAGGGAAGTTAGTGTAGAAATAGCAGGAGCTATGACAGAAATATTTCAAATGTCATTAGAAACGGGAATAGTGCCGGAGGATTGGCGTACTGCGGTGTTGTTCTATTGTTTAAAAAGGCTTCAAAGAATAAACCTAGCAATTATAGACCTGTTAGTTTGACGTCAGTGGTGGGCAAATTAATGGAAAGGATACTTAGAGATAATATATATAAGCATCTGGATAAACAGGGTCTGATCAGGAACAGTCAACATGGATTTGTGCCTGGAAGGTCATGTTTGACAAACCTTGTTGAATTTTTTGAAGTGGTTACTAGGGAAATTGATGAGGGTAAAGCAGTGGATGTTGTCTATATGGATTTCAGTAAGGCCTTTGACAAGGTTCCCCATGGAAGGTTGGTTAAGAAGGTTCAATCTTTGGGTGTTGATGGTGGAGCAGCAAGATGGATTCAACAGTGGCTGAATGAGAGATGTCAGAGAGCAATGGTGGATGACTGTTTGTCAGGTTGGAAGCCGGTGACCAGTGGGGTGCCTTAGGGATCTGTGTTGGGTCCACTGTTGTTTGTCATGTACATCAATGATCTGGATGATGGGGTGGAAAATTGGATAAGTAAGTATGCAGATGATACTAAGATAGGTGGTGTTGTGGATAATGAAGTAGATTTTCAAAGTCTACAGAGAGATTGTGGGCCATTGGGAAAAGTGGGCTGAAAGATGGCAGATGGAGTTTAATGCTGATAAGTGTGAAGTGCTACAGCTTGGCAGGACAAATGAAAATAGGACGTACATGGTAAATGGTAGGGAATTGAGGAATGCTGTGGAACAGAGGGATCTAGGAATAACTATGCATAGTTCACTGAAGGTGGAATTGCATGTAGATGGGGTGGTGAAGAAAGCTTTTGGTGTGCTGGCCTTTATAAATCAGAGCATTGAATATAGGAGTAGGGAAGTAATGTTAAAATTGTACAAGGCATTGGTGAGGCCAATTCTGGAGTATGGTGTACAATTCTGGTCGCCTAATTATAGGAAGGATGTCAACAAAATAGAGAGAGTACAGAGGAGATTTACTAGAATGTTGCCTGGGTTCCAGCAACTAAGTTACAGAGAAAGGTTGAACAAGTTAGGTCTTTATTCTTTGGAGCGCAGAAGGGGACTTTATTGAGGTCTTTAAAATGATGAAAGAGATAGACAGAGTTGACGTGGATAAGCTTTTCCCATTGAGGGTAGGGAAGATTCAAACAAGAGGGCATGACATGAAAATTAAGGGACAGAAGTTTAGGGGTAACATGAGGGGGAACTTCTCTGCTCAGAGAGTGGTGGCTGTGTGGAATGAACTTCCAGCAGAAGTGGTGGAGGCAGGATCGATTTTAACATTTAAAAGTAAAGTGGATAGGTATATGGACGGGAAGGGAATGGAGGGTATGGTCTGAGTGCAGGTAGAGGGGACTAGGGGAAAATAAATTGTCGGCACGGACTGGAATGGCCGAGAGGGCCTGTTTCCGTGCTGTAATTGTTATATGGTCATATGGTTATAGAAGAAGGAAAGGGGGACAGTAATCTGACATGTTTAGATTTAGTATTAAATTAAATCTCAAGGGCAGCAATATGTTCTGTTGGGTGATGAGATATTGTACCACTAGTATGCATTGATCATCTTTGGAGTAATGCTGGAGGAAGTCGAGGACAAAGAGGACAGAGCGGGAGTGGGATGAATGATTAAAATGAATGGCAACTAGTTTAGGGGACTCTTGCAGTCTAAATAAAGGTGTTCAGCAAAATGATCATTTAATCTGCATTTGGTTTCTCCATTGTTCTGAAAACAAATTATCACTGAATGCAACGAATTAAATGAGAAGAAGGTTAGTAGGTTAATTGGCTTGGTATAAATGTAAAAAATGTCTCTAGTGTATGTAGGAGAATGTTAATGCACTGGGATCGCTGGTGGGTGCAGACTTGGTGGGCCCAAGGGCCTGCTTCCGCACTGTATCTCTAAACAAAACTAAACTAAACTACGTGCAAGTTAATAAGAAGCCAATTAACATATAAGCACGCATGTCTTTTGGATGTGGAAGGAAACTAGAGTACCCGGACAAAACCAACACAGTCAGCGAGAGAACATTCAAATTCCACACAGAATGCACCTAAGGTCACGATCGAACCCGGGTCTATGTCGCTGATATGCTGCAGCTCTGCCAGCTGCGTCACTGAGCCACGCTAATTGTTTCATCCAGTTCAAAATAATCAATAATAAAGCATAATAATAATAATGAAGACCTGGATGCGCTTCCATTTCTCTCACAATCCTGCCCACCTTTCCTCTCCCCCTTCCAACCCTTTCTGCCTCCATCTCTTCCTCAGGTCCGTATTTCACTCCACTTCTCTCCTCAGCTTGCGCCCTTTTGTCTGCTTTTCAACTTTAACCTTTCTACCATCTACCAATCAAAACCCCTTTCACCTCCACCTCTTTTCCAAAAAAAGTTCCTGACCCGAAACATTATCTGTCCATCCCCTGCAGAGATGCTGCCTGACCCGCTGGGTTTCTTCATCGTGAGTTGTGATCAAGATTCTAGCATGTACAGTTTCTTGTTTCTCCATAATAATAGTAATTAGTTTAGAGACAGTGCATGGAAACAGGCCCTTCAGCCCATCGTGTCCACGCTGACCATCGATAACCCGTTCACCCTAGTTCTATGTTATTCCAGTTTCTTGTTCACTCCTTACATACAGGGAACAATTTACAGAGGCCAATTAACCTACAAACCCACATGTCTCTGGATGTGGGAGGAAATTGGAGCACCTGGAGGAAACCCACACAGTCACGGGAGAACGTGCAAAAGTGCACACAAATAGCAGTCAAGGTCAGGATGGAATCCAAGTCTCTGACGCAGTGAGGCAGCAGCTTTAGCAGCTGCCCACTTTGCCATAATGTTATGTAATAATATAATGATACTATAATAATATAATGCTTTTATTGTGAAATATCTATGGTTGACCTGAATTATTATCATCTTGACATCAATTTTTATCTACTGGTGAATAAATTGAAGACCGGCAGCCCATTCATTCTTCAGACTCAATGTTAGAATCCAGCTATCTTATGTTCTCAGGATGTCCTAAAAACAATTGATCCAAAATTTGTTTTGTGTTATTTGGTGCTGGGGGGGGGGGGGGGGGGGGAAGAAGGGAAGGGAAGAGGAGCTTCCAAAATCTGGCATTTGTCCCTGGCATGTGTGCTAATGAGGAATCCAACATCTGTCGTTGACAATCAATGCCAAACTGAGGATTCCTTTCTTGTTTGAGATGATATGGAGCTGGAGAGAGCCCAGGAATGTTTTCTGGCTATCAGCCTTTTGTAGTCCTTCCAGCTCCCAGAGAGCCACCTGGCAGAAGCTGCATTTTGATAGATTTCGGTCTAAATTTCATTCTTCAATTGGAAAGGCTATCTGTGCAGGATTGAAGGAGGCTGCTGGCTCACTACTGGCTCATTTAAATAAGACATTTGTTACCAATTCTTGTTTTTGTATTATTTCCTTAAACTTCAGCTTCTTATGTCAAGACGATATAGTCCAGATTATTTGAATAATTGTGAACTACGACATAGATATTTAGTTAAATGGGTTGTTCAAAATACTTTTAGAAATGTAAAATATTACCAGCAAATATATAACCTTCAATAAATTAGTGAAGTAGTTTAAGTAACCAGTCTAAGCCAGGTGTATTAAGACACTACCTCAAGTGAGTTCCTGATCTCTTTCCTAAAATGGGATAAAGTATAGCTTTATTATTGTACCAAGGTACAAGTGTACCAAGGTACAGTGTAAAGCTGTGTTTCGTATACTATCCAAACAGATCAAATATGCCATAAATGGATACAATCAGTTCAAACTCAAGCACAATAAATAGAGCAAAGACAAAGATAGAGCACAGAATATAGTTCTCAGCATTATAGCATATCAGTTCCTTAGACAAAGTCTAATGTCCTCAATGGGGTGGAGATTATTTGAACAATCCCCTAGTTCATGGAAGGACCCTTCAGTAGCCTGATAACAGAGGCGAAGAAGCTATTCCTGAGTCTGGCAGTGCGCATCTTCAAGCATCTGTACCTTCTGCCGGACAGGAGCAGGGAGAAGAAGGAATGACTAGGGTGGGACACATGAATTGGCCCCAATTAACTTCAGTTCTCAACCTGAAGCAAAGATATAATGCAATACAGATATTCTCAATAATAAACACAGCATATTTTAATGTTATAGGAAATAACTGAGAGACCTTTATTCAAACAAGAAGAGTTCGACAAATAAAAATCACCATAAGCACTGTAACTACTTCTTCTTCTTCTTCTTCTTTCGTGTGGCGTGCACAGCCTAAAGTTGTAGGACAACTTGTTCTATTTGATCTTCCATTTGTGCACGTCAAGTTGATTGCATTAGTCGAAACAGGGTGGACCACGTGAAGGTTGCAATCTTCCACCCCACTGTAACTACTAAAGCATATCAAAAGCTGTGTGCTGCAAAAAGAGTCTCAATTCCATATTCACTCTGCCAGTTAATCATTTAGATCTTGGGAGAGGTTTACAATTCTACAACACAAATAATGCTCCCTGTAAGCCTGAAATGAAAGGAAGCAGGTTCTCCACTTGGCTCTGTGCAGAGCTACAAGATAAAATGGAGAAGCTTTAACCTGCTTTATTTTTCATATGACTTGCAAAGCCTCTCACCTGGATCTGTCCATCAATCTAATTGATGGCCTGGTGAGAGAAATGAGATGCCTCTTGAGATCGTTCTTAGCGGGTGGGTTGATGTGATGTATTCTAAAGATTGGGTCTCTTGACAACTGCATTTTGGGTTGTCTGGCGTCATCCATTGGTTGAGCAGATGGGCATAACATTGTTATATGGTTAACATCCATAAATAAAACAAAACAACGTTCATGTGCTGGAGGTCAAAACTCTCAACAGGCTCGGCCAGCATCTGTGGAAACAGAAACAAAGTTAATATTTTAAGTCCAATACTTGTTTTCAAACTTAATTGGTTCAGATGAAGGATCTCAGATCTAACACATTTACTATATTTATTGTTCTATTGATGCTGCCTGGATTTTATATTAAGGACAGAAAGTGTTGCTGAGGTAGAAGATCAATGGTGATCTTAATGAATATCAGTGGAGTCATAAAGAGCCATAGCTGTATTCCTGAATCATTTTTATATGGTCTTATTTTCTGGTACTCTATTTCCAATTTCCAGTTCTTCAATGCTACTATGCTTTGACTAAAGATCATAGAAGTTCTTTAACTCTTTTTCCAGTTGAGCACATTCATCCTATTGGGAGTGTATGAAAACGTATCTGTAGTCTCACCAATGCATGCCGTGGCACTATATACAGGTATATACTCTAAAATATCATTTTCTTTGAATTCACTAAAATATAAGCATGATATTTTAGTGTATTTGTCCACTATGGTTGCTTGATCCATTTTCTGAATGAACTATTGATAAATTCTCTTTAGTCCTATAAATTGTCCCAAATTTCATGTTTTTGACTGCACAGCATTACTTTGACCAGCAATGAAATGCATCTAATTGCCCTGAAGTTCTCCACTTGGCTCAAAATATAAAACTTGTCTTCTGACTCAGCCTTGTTTCTACTCTGTTTTAGTTCATGGTGATATTATTATGAGTTTAAGTCTTACTGTTTCCATTTTGAGTGCATAAACCTAGGCTAATGCACATGTGTTACAGAGGTAAGATAGTAGTCCGTTGAGAGGCATATTGTCTTTGAGATGAGATTGATTTTGAGATTGTCTCTTATGTAGATATTAAAAATGTCATCCATGTAAAGAAGAGACGTGGGCAATATTCATCTTCCAAATACCATCCCATGAAAAAGATTGAAAGTGCTGGAGTAGCTCAGCAGGCCAGGCAGCATTTCTGGAAAAAATGGATCGGTGATGTTTCGGGCAGGGACCATTCAGACCGACGAGTGCACTGGAGGATAGACTGGGGCGGGATAAAGCCTGGCAAGTAGATACAAGTGAGCGGAGGTGGGGAGTGCCCTGCTCGAAACACCACTTATCCATGTTCTCCAGAGCGTCTGAAGCAGGGTCTCGACACTCCAGAATGTCACCTATTCCTTTTCTACAGAGGCTGCCTGGATCTAGATCTGGATGTAGTACGCTGAAAAGCTCTAGGTAGAGCATCATTCAGCACTGGACAATTTTATACTGGACAATTTTTATATTTCATCAAGTCAATTAATCAACCCAATTAACCTACAAACCTGTACATCTTTTGATTGTGGGAGGAAACTGAAGATCTCAGAGAAAACCCACGCAGAGCACTGGGAGAACATACAAACTCCATACAGACGGCACCCGTAGTCAGGATTGAACCCAGGTCTCTGCATTTTGCTGTAAGGCAGCAACTCTACCACTGTGCCACCATGACTGCCCTGGCACGCTGAGTTACTGAGTGACTGAGTTTAAACCAGCATCTGCAGTTCCTTCCTGCACAAGTTCTCCACTTGGCTCTGTACAGAGTTGCAGATACAATGGAGAAGCTTGAACCCATTCCTTCTATCCAGCGATGCCTCCTGTCCCGCTGAGTTACTCCAACATTTTGTGTCGGTCCTCAGGGTCAATGTGATTGTATTTCTAAATTTATGAAAACACCAAAAGAATAGGCTCACAACCCAATGACATGACATTGAATTCTCCAAATATGATGTGCTGAGTTACTCCAACACTTGGTTTGGTAAAATACATTGTTTTGCAAAAAATTAGGTATGTTTTGCTGTACTTATTAACCTCGAGGTGCCATTGGTTGAATTTTCTAAAATGGCCGATAAAAGGATTGTACTATATTTTGTATATCCCTATGAATTATGCATATTTATGTGAATGATGTACTGAAATTGCTCAAATGTGAAAATCCATGTGTGTGTTGAAGTGCAGTGTACCCATATGGAGTTTTTGGCACTGAATCAGTTCTTTGTGACTTTTTTTTAATGTTAATTTTCACATTGCCTATTGTTAATGTAGGATCATATACTCTCGGGCTATGTAGTAAAAAATACAGATGGTCTCTGTAGTAAGTAAACCTCAGTTGACCATAAATATAAACAGAAGTTGGTGAAAACACTCAGCAGGTCAAGCAGCGTCTGTTAATGTTTCAGGTTCAATAGCATTTGTTTGTGAGAAGAGTTCCCTGTGTTAAATATTTTTCTTTCCCCAGATGTTGCCTGACTTGTTGAATTCTTTCAAAATTTCCTGTTATTTCAGATTTACAGCATCTGCAATTTAGGTTTGATTTTTATCAGTTGTCTGTCATGGTGTGGGATTTCAAGTACCAAGTGGAGTTTATTATATACACAATTACGGTGAGATGCAAGTACAATGAAAATGTTGCTTATAGCATCATCAAAGGCCCATCAAATGTACGTCGTATGAAAATTATACATGAATTGTATAAGCAGTGGAAAGAAAAAGACTGTGCAAAAACAAGACATTAGATAGAGCTTTTAGGGCTAGCAGAATGAAGGGGTATGGGGAGAAGGCAGGAATGGGGTACTGATTGAGGATGATCAGCCTTGATCACAGTGAATGGCGGTGATGGCTCAAAGGGCCGAATGGCCTACTCGTGCACCTATTGTCTATGTATCTAGTCAAAACACAATTAGGAATTAGAAAAGTTCATGGTCGTGCAAGAGATGGTCTGTTCCTAAGGTAGGATTAGTGTTATGCAGGTTAGTTCAATAATTTGACGGTTACAGGAAAGGAACTGTTCCTGAGCCTGGTGGTGTGGGACCTAAGATATCTATAACTCCTGCCCAATGGTAACAGCAAGAAAAAGGCAGGGATTCTGCATAGATTCATCCTGTTTTACATGCAGAAGAGAGTTCCACGGTGTAACTTGCATTTAAATTGAATCTTAGTATAGTAAATGTTCACCCTCACTGGGAGTTGAGAAAGATCAAGCTTCACTTCAAGACTTGATCATATAATCTCTCAAACCTGAACAGTGTTGCAAATGCCAATCTGATCCTTGTTAAACTGATAATTTAAAGATGTATTTCTCAGCTGTTCCCACTAGAGCCCTTCATTCTAATGTCCATCCTGCAATTATCATCATTAAAACTGATCTGCCTCATTTATTGTTGATGTGACTTAAAATGAAATACAGTTGCGATGTTTATCAATTCAACAACAATAACTTCCCTAAGTAATATTTTTACTGTGTTTCTGGTGCTTTGTGAGGATTTGTTTGTAGGTCCAGTTTTTAAGACGTCATATTCCTCAGGCTCATAGAACATTTTTAAGCTGCTTTGGTTGCTTGTGCTCAGTGGCTCGAAATATCCATCAGTATAAGTGAAAAAACAATATTACTGACATGTTTAGAATGGTTTCTAATGTTTTGATCTCAGACATTCAATCACAACTGTAAATTAAATGTTTACCCTTTAACTTATTGGATGGAAAATCCTGGTGAAAATTCTAGATTTATGTTTATTGCTTAGTTGATCAAACAAGTGATGCTCTGTGCTAGAATTTGGCATCTAATTATATAGTGGGTGGGTGAGAATGATAGTGCAGCAATCAATAAGGCGCAGAGAAGTGTTAAAAAGTTACAAGATGGGATGATTGATGATTGACAGTTTCTATCATGATTGGTATCCAACTGAGAAACACAGAATAATGTTGCGAAGGCCCAATAGCTTGCTCAGAGATAACGTGGAAAACAACACTCCAGAAGAAGCAACATTCTAGTCATTAGATTCCTCCTCTTCCATGAACTTCATTAATTACCTGCTGCTTTGTGAAGCTTAAGGAGGAGTACATGGAAGACAACAAAAAAAAAGTCACTAAGTGCCAGAGTAACTCAGCAGGCCAGGCAGCATCTCTGGATAATATGGATAGGTGTTGTTTTGGGTCAGGGCCCTTCTTCAGACCCTTCCGAAGAAGGGTCACCAATCCATGTTGTCCATAGATACTCCCTCACCCGCTGAGTTACTCCAGCATTTTGTGACTTTTTTTAAAAGCAGCATCTGCAACTCCTTGCATCTACAATAACACCATTGCTGTTTGTGGATTATATCAGCGATTTGGATGCAAAGTGGACTGAGAAATGTATAATGGAGTTTAGTGCGAGGTGTGGCATTTGGGAAGTCAAACCAGGGCAGTACCTTAACAATGAATGGTGTGGCCCTGTGGAGTGTTGTAGAGCAGAGGGATCCAGGGGTGCAGGTGCATAGTTCACTGAAAGTGGCATCACTAGTAGATAGGGTGGCTGTGAAAGCTTTCTGTATATTGGTTTTCATTTGATAGGGTATTAGGTATAGAAGTTGGGATGTTATATTATAGTTGTACATTACATTGGTTCAATGATACTTTATTGTAACATATACCTAAGTACAGTGAAATTCAATTTTTTTGCATATAGTCCTGCTATACATGAGGCGCAATCATACAGAGTTCAACTGTAAAATGATAGATGCCATTGAGTCACAGCATTTTAGACACCATCTTGTTCCTTCCAAGTCTGAAGTTAAAAAAAAAAGATTAGAATGTTAACGGCCATAAAGGCCTGTTATGTTGATGTCCTCTGCTCTGCTCTGCCATTGCTCTGCCATTCTGTGCAGACCACATACTTTCCATGCACCTGGCCACTTGGATCTAATCAATCCCAGGCTGCTGAAGGACCTCCAGCAGCCCACTGATCCAACTTGACCACTCCATCACCTCCTCAATATCGTTCGGAGAACACGCAAGTCACTCATCTCATACGACCACCGACCCGGGGTACTTCCCTCAGCCGACCCAGAGCGCCTCTGAGTGCCTCCGAGGGTGCAGGAGGTAAGCCTCCGAGCTCACTCACCGGCATTGTTCTTTTCTTCCATCTGCCGCCACTGCCATCCTGAAGGACACTTTGTCCTGAGGAACGGGTGTCAAGGGTGAACGGGAGAAGGCAGGAAAATGGGATTAAGAGGCAGAGATCAGCAGAGTAGAGTTGATGGGCTGAATGGCCTAATTATACTCCTATAACTTAGGAACATAAGATTTACAAGGATGTTGCCAGGCCTGAGCTAATAGGGAGAGGTTGAGCAGGCTACAAATTTATTGTTTGGAGTGCAGGAAGCTGAGGAGTGATCTTATAGAAGTGTATAGACATCAGACAATAGGTGCAGGAGTAGACCATTCGGCCCTTCAAGCCAGCACCGCCATTCAATGTGATCATGGCTGATCATCCACAATCAGTAACCCGTTCCTGCCTCGTCCTTGTATCCCCTGACTCTGCTATCTTTAGAAGCCCGATCTAGCTCTCTCTTGAAAGTATCCAGAGATACGGTCTCCACCGCCCTCTGAGGCAGAGAATTCCACAGACTCGCAACTCTCTGTGCGAAAAAGTGTTTCCTCACCTCCGTTCTAAATGGCTTACCCCTTATTCTTAAACTGTGGCCCCTAGTTCTGGACTCCCCAACATCGGGAACATAAGATCATGAGGGGAATAAACATGGTGAATGAACAGTCTTTTACCCAGTGTAGGGGAATCAAGAAACCTAGGGCTTAAATTTTAGGTGAGACGGGAAAGATAGCACCTGAGGGGCAAATTTTTACAAAGAGGATGGTGGGTATATGGAACAAGCTTCCAGGGAAGGTAGCTGTGGCAGGTAATATAACAGCATTCAAATACATTTGGACATGCATGGCAAGGAAAGGTATAGAGGAATATGGGCCAGACATTAACAGGTGGAATCGGTGTGGATGGGACATCTTGGTCGGCATGGGTAAGTTGGGCTTAAGGACATGTTTCCATATGCTACGATGCTATGTCTCTAATATATGAACAGAAAACTTCAAACTTTAACCTTTTGTAGTCAGGATTTTGTAAGTTAATTGGTCTTTGTGAATTGCCCCTTGTGTGCAAGAAGTGGTTGCAAAAGTGGGACAGCGTAGACCAAGTATGAAAAGGTGATCGATGGTCGGCGTAGAATCTGTGGGCCAGTTTTGATGCAGTATCTTTCAATCAATCAATTTCTTGAGATTCTACAATAGTCAGAAATTGGCATTTTATGAGTAGGCTAACATATGATGAGTGTTTGAAGGCACTGGAACTGTACTCGCTGGAGTATAGAAGGATGAGGGGTGACCTCACTGTAACTTACCGAAAGGTCTAGATAGAGTGGATGCCGAGATGATGTTTCCACTAGTGGTAGAGTCCTGGACCCAGAAGTCATAGCCTCAGAATTAAAGGACGTTACTTTAGGAAGGAGATGAGGAGGAATTTCTTTAGTCAGAGGGTGATGAATCTGTGGAATTGCCACAAAAGGCTGTGGAGGCCACGTCAATGGATATTTTTAAAGCAGAGATAGATAGATTCTTGATTAGTACGGGTGTCAGGGGTTATGGGGAGAAGGAGAATGGGATTAAGAGGGAAAGATCGATAAACCATGATTGAATGGCAAAGTAGACTTGATAGGCTGAATGGCCAAATTCTGCTCATATCGTTTAGGAACATGAACTTATTATGTATGTCTGGAAAATGGCAGCATTAGCAATATTTTGGTGCTTGGGTGTCAGACCACAACACATTATTATGTGCATTAAAAATTGATTCTGTTGCAAGGTGTTGCAACAGGATCTGTGAAATGGAGAGTGTCTCACATGTGTTCCCGCAGAGGATGGTAAAAAGAACATGGTAAAAAGTTTTGATTTTGGGTTTACTTGCAGCCTCATTGTGAAAATGGTGATTCGTCTCATTCCTCATTTCAATTATGTGTTACTTGAACTGCTTTTACTGAAGTTGAATACAATCATTCTAATTCAAGATCAAATAAGCGGGTTTGATATTCCGACAGCTCATGTCCAGGTCAAAGTTCACTGTGCATAAACAGACCTGGAAAGCAGTGGAGACATGGAGCTTCATTTCTTCTGTTTTTTCCAGCTTTGATTCTTCTTGGTAAGAAAATACTGGTTTAAAACTATGGAATAGTTGTATTTATTGTTTCTTTGTTAAAAGCAAAGATTATTTTGTTTTTTTTATTGCTTTATTATGCTTTGGTGAATGAGTGAGATCGTGCTCGTCCATGGTCGGTGTCGGGCCTGGGTCGGTTGAGTTACTGCTGGGCCGTCCCCGTCCCCTCCCGGGTGTCTCGCCCCCGTCCGGGGGCAGTCGGAGGTGTCGGGCCGAGCTTGCAGCCGGCGCAGGAAGGAGGCCGAGTTGCTGCAGCCCTTTGTGTGTATGGCTGGTGATCGGTTTTCGACACCAGTGGGGGTTGGCCGCTGGCGGTCCCCGGCCCGTTGGGGAGCGCGGTTGGGCTGGAGTTAGCGCTTCTTCTCCAAGATGGCTGTGGACCTAGCGCCGCTTGTTTCGTCGGTCTGGGCCTGTCGGTTGGCCCGGCGGGAGTTGAGCTGGGGTTGGCTGAAGAAAGCTAGCTAAATCTTTTAGGGCTAATGGAATCAAGGGGTCTGGGGAGAAAGCAGGAATGGGGTACTGATTTTGGATGATCAGCCATGAACAGCTTGAAGGGCTGAATGGCCTACTCCTGCACCTATTTTCTATGTTTCATTCCAAAATTCTTCACTGTCTTAATACCTGCAAAATTAACAAGGAAACAATAAGTGTGACATACCACAGTGCAAAAATTACAATAATCACTTACATTATTATTAATTATAATCTAGAAATTGCATATTTGTTTTATGTGCAAAAGTAAGTGTTCCACATGGACTAGAAGGGCCGAGATGGCCTGTTTCCGTGCTGTAATTGTTATATGGTTATATGGTTAACCCCGAACATGTTGCTGCTGACTGTTCCTGGTGAAATCTTTCATTATCATTGAAAACATTATGGACACATTAGTGCTGGTTTCCAACGGGAACGGTGATGGACGCACCACACATCTCTGTCCTCCAGTTCCTGCGGACCTCCGCCACTGGAAGTATAGGATTTTGGGGTGTGTGCTTTATCATCATTCCTTACAATGCTATGTACGACAGTGATCTCAACTTTTGCAAGTGTGGATGCCCGTTGACTCGCTAGAAGCTCGTCCGCCCTTTGACAGGTCTTGTTTTTGGTCCTGTTGGGGGTCCACAGCCCCGTCCTCATCTGGCAAACCAGGTGGGGAAGACGGTTTAGTCGCCAACCATCTGATAATGGAGCAGGTAGCACGGGATTACATGGTACCCATGGTCGGTGGAAACTCTCGCCCCCCCCCCCCCCCGACCTGACCTGTTGTGAAATTGAGTATTAATGGAAATATACACACAATTTGCAGAGACGCATCTTATGATGTCACCATTTGTGCAATGTTTATTTCTACCATACTAACAATAAGGGAAGGGTTATCATTAATAGATTTTTTACAGATGAGAAAGTGAAGCTGAGTACAAGATCAAATCCGCTGCAATCTCATGGAGTATATGTCTGTCCTTGATGTTATGTTCTTGTCTTGCTGTGATTCTACAACAGGCTGCTAATTGTGATCCTCATCGGGGTCCTCTGGGGAAGCACCAATGAATGGCTCTTATCTCCAGTGCGTTACTGCCCTAGGTCCCATAATCTGCTGTCTGATTGCAATCCGATGGCTCCTGGTGCACCTTCCTCCAACACATCTGAAATGCCGGACTTCTAGGGTGGTTATCTCTCGATTGCTTCCAGTACCTCGCGCTAGTGAGGACAGGCACAGGGAGATGGGGGATCTGAATGTGTGGCTGAGGGGCTGGAGCAAGGGGGAAGGATTTAGATTTATCGACCACTGGGATCTCTTCTGGGGTAGGGGTGACCTGCACAAAAGGGACGGGTTACACCTTAACTGGAGGGGGACCGACATTCTGGCAGGCAGGTTTGCTAGTGGTACATGTGTGGGTTGAAACTAAATAGTGGGGGGAGGGATTGACAAATTGGGAGTATAAAGATGGAGTTGAAGGGGAAGTGGCTACAGGAAAAATGACAAAAGATTCTCAAATTAATGGAAGGAAAGCTTGAAAATGGACAACAGAGTAAGGTCAGGGCCAATTGCAAGGGGGGAAGTGAATACGGAGGTCAAAGTGCTGCATATGAATGTACAAAGTATAAGGAATAAAGTGAACGAGCTTGAGGCTCGGTTAGAAACTGGCAAGAATTATGTTGTGGGAATTACTGAGATGGCTGCAAGAGGGCCAGGGCTGGGAACTGAATATTCAAGGTCATACCTCTTATTGAAAATACATTGGTGGTGAGGAATGAAATTCAGTCCCTTGCAAGGGGTGACAATGAAACAAGAGTCAGTATGGATAGAACTAAAGAATTGTAAGGGTAGAAATACCCTAATGGGACTAATCTACAGGCCCCCAAACAGTAACCTGGACATAGGGTGCAAGGTGAATCAGGAGTTTAAAATTGGCATGTAGCAAAAGTAATTTTTGATAGCCGAACATTTGGATAGCAGTAACGGGATCGGTCCGAGTCAGCATGGATTTACGAAGGGGAAATCATGCTTGACTAATCCTCTGGAATTTTTTGAAGATGCAACTAGGAAAATGGACAAATGAGAGCCAGTGGAGGTAGTGTACCTGGACTTTCAGAAAACAGTTTTGGTCCCCTAATTTGAGGAAGGACATTCTTGCTATTGAGGGAGTGTAGCGTAGATTTACAAGGTTAATTCCCGGGATGGTGGGCCAGTCATGTGCTGAGAGAATGGAGCAGCTGGGCTTGTACACTCTGGAATTTAGAAGGATGAGAGGGGGTCTCATTCTTCTTTGGTGTGGCGTGCACAGCCTAAAGTTGTTGGACAACTTCTTCCTTTTGTGCACGTCGAGTTGATTGCATTAGTCGAAACAGGGCGGACCACCTGAAGATTACAATCTTCCACACCAGGGATCTCATTGAAGCATATAAGATTGTTAAGGGGTTGGACACGCTGGAGGCAGGAAACATGTTCCCGATGTTGGGGGAGTCCAGAACCAGGGGCCACAGTTTAAGAATAAGGAGTGAGCCATTTAGAATGGTGATGAGGAAACACTTTTTGCTCACAGAGAGTGGTGAGTCTGTGGAATTCTCTGCATCAGAGGGCGGTGGAGGCAGGTTCTCTGGATGCTTTCAAGAGAGAGCTAGATGGGGCTCTTAAAAATAGTGATTTCAGGGGAAATGGGGAGAAGGCAGGAACAGGGTTCTGATTGGGGATGATCAGCCATGATCACATTTAACTGCTGGTGCTGGCTCGAAGGGCCGAATGGCCTACTCCTGCACCTATTGTCTATTAGCTCTTCGCAGGCAGTAACAATCTTTAATATGTTCTCAGCATTATCGTCATTTTTGTTACATTGCCTCCTCTTCCCTCCCTCCTGACCCCTATTGCTCTTCATGCTCCATGCTTTCCTCATCTGGTGTGGAAGAAAGAGGGATCATCATGATAAAGACAAGAAAGGTGTTTTGCTTAAGTTGTGACAAACAACAAGATCACAGCAGCACAAATGTTTGTTTGATCAAAAGAAAGAGGATGTCATAATGAAACAGAAACCAGGATTATTATGAACTGACACTTGATGTGGTTTGGAATATAGTGACCCCATAGACCGTTAAATGCAGAAGTGTTTTCTCTGGTGGGGCCAGACATTGAACTTTGGTGGCCCATCTGACCTTTGGTTAAATGGCAACAAAGAAGAACATTAAATAACTTTTTTAATGATCTGTGTGGGATTGGAGGGGATGGTTGATATAAGAGTGCTAGAGGAAAAGCTGAGTGAAAGCTGGTGTGTAGAAGGATCAATCATGTGTGTGTGCATATTCTGGTGCATGAAAGAACAGTACTTCCATTGGTTTACAGCTCATCTTGACATATCTAGTAAGTTTTTGAAATGTCTTCCTTCATGTTTTGGAAGTTCTCTCCTCTGGCCAATGTTGTCCCAGCAAACTATTTTAAGGGTGGCTCCAGCAAGCATGCTGGTCCTGGACTATACCTGCTGCACCAGGAATTCAATGTGTGCCTCAGAGCTCTCTATCTTTGCTGCAGGCTCTTTCTGCCCCAAGGCACTCATTGTATGTACGACCAGTGCCTAGCTGCCATGGCGGGCTTGCCTCGAAGGTCCTGCAATAATTGGTGCCTGGAGTGGCACTAATTTGACTGAGAACCTGTCGAGAATGTGACAGATCCCATTGTATCACATTTTTAGCACCACCCTAACACTGTATTGAATGTCTTTTAGGCCAATTTTTTCATGTAGTGGATCAGATTCAGCAGTTTCACATATCAGAAATCAGTTTTTAGGCTGCCTGAATAATTTATGTGTAATGGCATTTATAGGTAGCTAGACCAAGGGGGACCCGTTGGGTCCCGTACCTTCAACATGCAATTGTGTGGGGGGGGGGGGGGGGGGAAGCATGCAATGTCACATACATTGAGAGGGAGAGGGAGGGGAGAAGGGAGAGAAGGGAGCTTGGAGAGGGGCAGGCAGAGAGAGGAGGGGGAAGTGGGAGGATAGGGTGGGGGGAGGGGAGATGGAGATGGGGAGGGGGATGGGGAGGGGAGATGGGGAGTGGTGGGGGGGAGGGGAAGAGGGGGGACAATAGGTGCAGGAGTAGGCCCTTCGAGCCAGCACCGCCATTCAATCACTACCCCGTTCCTGCCTTCTCCCCATATCCCCTTACTCCACTGTTTTTAAGAGCCCTATCTAGCTCTCCCTTGAAAACATCCAGAGAACCTGCCTCCACCGCCTTCTGAGGCAGAGAATTCCACAGACTCACCACTCTCTGTGAGAAAAGTGTTTTTTCGTCTCCATTCTAAATGGCTTGGTCTTTATTCTTAAACTGTGGCCCCTGGTTCTGGACTCCCCCAACATCGGGAACATGTTTCCTGCCTCTAGTGTGTCCAAGCCCTTAACAATCTTACATGTTTCAATGAGATACCCTCTCATCCTTCTAAACTCCAGAGTGTACAAGCCAGCTGCTCCATTCTCTCAGCATTTAACATCCCAGGAATTAACCTACACTCCCTCAATAGCAAGAATGTCCTTCCTCAAATTAGGGGACCAAAACTGCACACAATACTCCAGGTGTGGTCTCACTAGGGCTCTGTACAACTGCAGAAGGACCCCTTTGCTCCTATATTCGATTCCTCTTGTTATAAAGGCCAATATGTCATTCACTTTGGGGAGAGAGGGGGAGGGGGGAGAGAGAGTGGGGGGGGGGGGGGTGGGGGAGAGAGTGGGGGGGGGGGGGAGAGAGGAGGGAGGGGGAGAGAGAGGAGGGAGGGGGTGGAGGGAGGAGGAGGGGGGGGGGCAAAGGAGGATGGAGGAGAAGGGGGGAGAGTAGGAAGTGAGCCGGTGGCGAGGGTCATGCGAAAAGCAGAGAGAGCCCGGGGAGCGAGAGAGAGCTGCCGTACTGGGCCCGACTCTAGTACAACGTTCTCGTTGGCTCTCGGGGAAAGACGTGCCGAGGCGCGACGTAATGCTTGTCGCTCTTTGCGACGTTATCACTCGGGTGCTCCTCGGCTCTCAATCCAGAGCCCTGGGGGAGGAGGGCTGCTGAGTGGCTGGACTGTGGGCGGGGAGCTACGGCCGGCCGCACTCGGGTGCTCCTCGGCATTTATCAGGTTGCCCGTCAGAGTGCGAGTTATGCGGGTGGGGTGGGGGGGGGGGGGGGGGGCACGTAACTCACAGCTGGTAGAAAACAGTGGCCAGCAGGCTGTGCGTTGAAAAATCTGCTCAACTCGCCGCGAGGAGCAGAGGCATTGTGACATCAGCCCATTCGGTTCAGTTTCAGTTTGCTTTAGTTTCAGATTGGTGAAGAATTTGTAGAAATAACTGAAGAAATAATGAACCAAATTTTCAGATGAGGCGATTTCCGACATCATGAGGTAAATCTCTACCAGAATATGTAAACGTTTCACCATGAGCACGTCGGGTTTTCGAGAAAATGTGATTCACAAGCAAGCAAATATAATAACGATCAGAGTTTTGTAAGTATATATACACTAGACCAGTTAGAAACATAGAAACATAGAAATTAGGTGCAGGAGCAGGCCATTTGGCCCTTCGAGCCTGTACCGCCATTCAATATGATCATGGCTGATCATCCAACTCAGTATCCTGTTCCTGCCTTCTCTCCATACCCCTGATCCCTTCAGCCACAAGGGCTACATCCAACTCCCTCTTAAAATATGGCCAACGAACTGGCCTCAACTACCTTCTGTAGCAGAGAATTCCACAGATTAACCACTCTCTGTGTGAAAAACAATTTTCTCATCTCGGTCCTAAAAGACTTCCCCCTTATCCTTAAACTGTGACCCCTTGCCCTGGACTTCCCCAACATCGGGAACAATCTTCCTGCATCTAGCCTGTCCAACACCTTAAGAATTTTGTAAGTCTCTATGAGATCACCCCTCAATCTTCAAAATTCCAGCGAGTACAAGCCGAGTCTATCCAGTCTTTCTTCATATGGAAGTCCTGCCATCCCAGGAATCAGTCTGGTGAACCTTCTCTGTACTCCCTCTATGGCAAGAATGTCTTTCCTCAGATTAGGAGACCAAAACTGTACGGCAATACTCCAGTGTGGCCTCACCAAGACCCTGTACAACTGCAGTAGAATCTCCCTGCTCTTGTACTCAAATCCTTTTGTTAATGAATGCCAACATACCATTCGCTTTCTTCACAGCCTGCTGCACCTGCATGCCTACTTTCAATGACTGGTGTACCATGACACCCAGGTCTTGTTGCATCTCCCCTTTTCCTAATCGGTCACCATTCAAATAATAGTCTACTTTCCTGTTTTTGCCACCAAAGTGGATAACCTCACATTTATCCACATTATACTGCATCTGCCATGCATTTGCCCACTCACCCAGTCTATCCAAGTCATCCTGCAGCCTCCTAGCATCCTCCTCACATCTAACACTGCCCCCCAGCTTCATGTCATCCGCAAACTTCGAGATGTTGCATTTAATTCCCTCGTCCAAATCATTAATGTATATTGTAAATAGCTGGGGTCCCAGCACTGAGCCTTGCGGCACCCCACTAGTCACTGCCTGCCATCCTGAAAAGGACCCGTTCACTCCTACTCTTTGCTTCCCGTCTGCCAGCCATTTCTCTATCCACATCAATACTGAACCACCAATACCGTGTGTTTTAAGTTTGTATACCAATCTCTTGTGTGGGACTTTGTCGAAAGCCTTTTGAAAGTCCAGATATAACACATCCACTGCTTCTTCCTAATCCACTCTACTAGTTACATCCTCAAAAAATTCAATAAGATTCGTCAGACATGATTTACCTTTCGTAAATCCATGCTGACTTTGTCCAATGATTTCACCACTTTCCAAATGTGCTGCTGTCCCATCTTTAATAACTGACTCTAGCAGTTTCCCCACTACCGATGTTAGACTAACTGGTCTGTAATTCCCCATTTTCTCTCTCCCTCTGTTTTTAAAAAGTGGGATTACATTTCCGGCAACCCTCCCATCCTCAGGATCTCCAGAATCTAAAGAGTTTTGAAAAATTATCACTAAGGCATCTGCTATTTCTGGGGCTACTTCCTTAAGTACCCTGGGATGCAGCCTATCTGGCCCTGGGGATTTATCGGCCTTTAATCCATTCAATTTACCTAACACCACTTTCCGGCTAACCTGGATTTCACTCAGTTCCTCCATCTCATTTGACCCGCGATCCCCTGCTATTTCCGGCAAATTATTTATGTCTTCCTTAGTAGTTATTCAATTGGTCTGCCATGTCCTTGTTCCCCATGATCAATTCACCCGTTTCTGACTGCAAGGGACCTACATTTGTTTTAACTAATCTTTTGTGCTTCACATATCGATAAAAACTTTTGCAGTCAGTTTTTATTTTTCCTGCCAGTTTTCTTTCATACTCCATTTTCCCTTTCCTAATTAAGCCCTTTGTCCTCCTCTGTTGGTCTCTGAATTTCTCCCAGTCCCCTGGTAGGCTGCTTTTTCTGGCTAATTTGTACGCTTCATCTTTTGCTTTGATACTATCCCTGATTTCCCTTGTTATCCACGGATGCGCTACCTTCTCTGATTTATTCTTTTGCCCTACTGGGATGAACAATTGCTGTAGTTCATCCATGCAGTCTTTAAATGCCTTCCATTGCATATCCACCGTCAACCCTTCAAGAATCAATTGCCAGTCCATCTTGGCCAATTCACGTCTCATACCATCAAGGTTACCTTTCTTTAAATTCAGGACCCGTGTTTCTGAATTAACAATGTCACTCTCCATCCTAATGAAGAACTCAACCATATTATGGTCACTCTTGCCCAAGGTGTCACGTACAACAAGGCTGCTAACTAACCCTTCCTCATTACTCAATACCCAGTCTAGAATAGCCTGCTCTCTCGTTGGTTCCTCTACATGTTGGTTTAGCAAACTATCCCGCATACATTCCAAGAAATCCTCTTCCTCAGCACCCCTGCCAATTTATTCACCCAGTCTATATGTAGATTGAAGTCACCCATTATAACTGTTTTACCTTCGTTGCACGCATTTCTAATTTCCTGTTTGATGCCATCCCCAACTCCACTACTACTGTTAGGTGGCCTATACACAACACCCACTAGCGTTTTCTGCCCCTTAGTGCTTGGGTCTGTTCCCCCAACATGTGGTTGTGGGGGGGGGGGGGGGGGGCGGCGGCATGCGACGTCACACACATTAATTACCCCACCGTGCACACGCTAACAAGAGAATGCGGAGAGACAGAAGGGCAAGAGATGGGGGTGGAGGTGAGGGGGGGGGGTGAGGGGGAAGGGAAGGGAAGGGGGAGAGGTGGGGGTGTGAAGGGAGGGGGAGGGTGGGGTTGGGTTGGAGGGAAGGGTGTAGCGGAAGGGGGTGGGGGAGAGGAAGAGGGAGGGGGAGAGACAGAGTGAAATGCACACACACACACACACACACACACACACACACACACACACACACACACACACACACACACACACACACACACACACACACACACACACACACACACACACACACACACACACACACACTGAAGTCATTGTTTATTTGTAAAAACTATCGGGGAAGTTGGGCCAGGTGCAAAGGCATTGTGAGGTCAGCGGGCCGGACCAACAGGTGGGGGGGGGGGGCCTGGAGGCAGCTGGGCCAGGTGCAAAGGCATTCTGAGGTCAGCAGCTGGGCAACCTTAATATTTTTTTAAATGTCAGGGAGGGGGGAGAGCTCCCACCCCTATCCCATTGTGATGTGATTGTACATCTGTGAGATGGCACTGACTCATGCAGCAGTTTGATTTTAGTAGGACCATGTGAAGGTTGCAATCTCCCACCCCGTCCCCTTGTGATGTCATATATGTTAATGAGGTCCATTGTGATTGGATCTATGAGATGGCACTAACTCATGCAGCAGTTTGATTTTAAAATTTGTTGATGTTTTGTGAACAATATTTTTCAAAGTCTGGGGAAATAATTGACAAAATCTAGAGAGGAGTGGATTTCTGAACCCATAAGTAAAATCCCTACCGAAATTGTAAAAATCTTCGAGTTTTTGCATCTGATTTTCAAGGAGATACGTTTCACATGCAAAATTGCACACACACACACACACACACACACACACACACACACACGCCTTCAGCTATTCTATATTTAAAGGTATTATATGAATGCAAGTTGTGTTCTTGTTATTAATTACAACTTTATCTGCAACCATCTGCTATAATAAATGATCAGGCGAGAATGATTTTTTTGAGTTTACTGATTTATGAAGAAAGATGTTTTGAGAGAAAGGGATTTTGTTAAGAGAAAAATTGTGCTGCTTTTTGTATTGTGGTTTAGTTCAAGCTTCCTGTAAATTAAAACATTTTTTATGGTTTTGCCCACTTATTTCAGATTTGAAGTCCCTGCCTAGAAATTTGCAGAATATCACTTTTGTTTATCGTTTACAAAAACGTACATTTTGAAAGTATACTAATCCCTACCTGTTCTCAGGAGATAAGCTGCTGCAGGATGTAACTGTACAACTTGGTATAGTTACAGCATGAGTCTTCAATGTCACAAAGATGCCAGATGGTGTTTTCAGTGGATCTCTGCAGAATGTTTGCCTCATTCTATGCCCCAACAAAGATGGTGCACCAGAAATATTGAATGGTGTGGGTTAGGCGTTTATACAGATTGAACAATACCACTGGGTCCAATGCTGGTTAAAAGCAAGTGGTAATGTGTGGAAGAGCTATAAGGAGGAGATGAATTAAATCTGAAATATCTGAAGGTAGGGAAGCTACAAACAAATGGCAGAATTGTGAGGTACAAGTCTGAAATTGTTCATTCCTCAATGATGAAATATACCATAATGTGTCTAAAAGATGAGGTGCCGTTCCTCAAGCCATCATTAAGCTTCATGGGAAAAGTGCAGGAGGTAAATTTAGAAAGGGCGAAATGGGAATGTTTCCAATATGTCTTCCTCTTTGCCAACCATGGTTACCCTTCCACCACAGCTGGCAGGATATCATACATGTTGTGTTGGGTCATCATTTTGCAGAAAACCTCCATTCAGTCTGCAGAAGTAACATTGTGTTACCATTGTCTCATTCCTCCTTTTGCTCGATTCCCAGGACCTCTGTCTTTCTCATGCTATGGTGTTCCAACAAAACTCCATGTAAGCTCAAAGTTTTTTTTAATTTATTTTTATTATAAGTAATGTATATTACAGTAGTATAAGCCAAAAATAACATAATACATTTCATGTACCACTTCGTGTTTTAAACTTTAAGAAGAAAAATAGAGAAAGTTAGATACGATAGTAAGAGCGTGAAAAAGTGATCAGGAAGAACCCATGGAAATGTAGAACATGAGAAAGAATAAAAAGAAAAAAATAGAAATAAGAAAATATAAGAAAATAAAATAAGATAAAAGGGATGTACTTACTTCGTATCTTTACACACCCTCACCAGGTCCTGAAACCGTTTATTTTCAAAGTTATGTTGCACCCTATGCTTGTAATAAGTCGATAAATGGAGACGACATCTTTTGGAATTGGTCTGATTTGCCTGCTAGGACAAATCTCATATCTTCGAGGTGTAACATTTCAGACATATTTGAAATCCACATTTTTACCGTTGGTGTGGGAGCGTTTTTCCAGAATTTAAGTGTGACTTTTTGCCATTATTAAGCCATGTTGACATCCTTCCTATAATTAGGCGACCAAAATTGTGCACCATACTCCAGAATTGGTCTCACCAATGCCTTGTACAATTTTAACATTACTTCCCTACTCCTATATTTAATGCTCTGATTTATAAAGGCCAGCACACCAAAAGCTTTTTTACCACCTGATCTACATGCGATTCCACCTTCAGGGAACTATGCACAGTTATTCCTAGATCCCTCTGTTCCACAGCATTCTTCAATTCCCTACCATTTACCATGTATGTCCTATTTTGATTTGTCCTGCCAAGATGTAGCACCTCACACTTATCAGCATTAAACTCCATCTGCCATCTTTCAGCCCACTCTTCCAAATGGCCCAAATCTCTCTGTAGACTTTGAAAATCTACTTCATTATCCACACCACCTATCTTAGTATCATCTGCATACTTATCCAATTTTCCACCCCATCATCCAGATCATTGATGTACATGACAAACAACAGTGGACCCAACACAGATCCCTGAGGCACCCCACTGGTCACCGGCTTCCAACCTGACAAACAGCCATCCACCATTACTCTGGCATCTCTCCATTCAGCCACTGTTGAATCCATCTTGCTTCTCCGCCATTAACACCCAAGGATTGAACCTCCTTAACCAACCTTCCATGGGGAACCTTGTCAAAGGCCCTTACTGAAATCCATATAGACAACATCCCACTGCTGTACCCTCATCAATTTCCCTAGTTACCTCTTCAAAAAATTTAGAAGGTTTGTCAAACATGGCCTTCCAGGCACAAATCCATGTTGACTGTTCCTGATCAGACCCTGTTTATCCAGATGCGCATATATATATAATTGCTATATATGTATGTGTGTGTATGTATATGTATATGTATATGTATATGTATATGTATATATATATATATGTATATGTGTGTGTATATATAATATATATATATATATATATATATATATATATATATATATATATATATATATATATATATATATATATATATATATATATATATATATATATATATATATATATATATATATATATATATTATATATATATATAATATATATATATATATATATATATATATATAATATATATAATTTTTTTTTTTCTCTAAGTATCCTTTCTATTAATGTGACCACCACTGACGTCAAACTAACGGGTCTATAATTGCTAGGTTTATTCTTTGAACCCTTTTTTAAACAATGGAACAACATGCGCAGTACGCCAATTCTCCAGGCACTATTCCCGTTTCTAATGACATTTGAAATATTTCTGTCATAGCCCCTGCTATTTCTACACTAACTTCCCTCAATGTCCTAGGGAATATCCTGTCAGGACCTGGAGACTTATCCACTTTTATATTTTTCAAAAGTGTCAGTACTTCCTCTCTTTGAATCTCATAGTTTCCATAGCTACTCTACTTTCCCTTACCTCACAGAGTTCAATATCCTTCTCCTTGGTGAATGCCGAAGAAAATAAATTGTTCAATATCTCCCCCATCTCTTTTGGCTCTGCAGATAACTGTCCATTCTGGCTCTCTAATGGTCCAATTTTATCCCTCGTTATCCTTTTGCTATTAATATAGCTGTAGAAACCCTTTGGATTTACTTTCACCTTTCTTGCCAAAGCAACCTCATATCTTCTTTTAGCTTTTCTAATTTCTTTCCTAAGATTCTTTTTACACTCTTTATACTCATCTAGCACCTCATTTACTCCATGCCTCCTACAATTATTGTAGATATATCTCTTTTTTCAAAACGTGTCCAATTTCCCTTGAAAACCATGGTTCTTTCCAAATTTTACTGTTTCCTTTCAACCGAACAGGGACATAAAGATTCTGTACTCTTACAATTTCCCCTTTAAATGTCCTCCATTTCTCTTCTACATCCTTCCCATAAAACAAAATATCCCAATTCACTCCTTTTAAATCCTTATGCATTCCCTCAAAGTTAACCTTTCTCCAATCAAAACTCTCAACCCTAGGTCCAGTTCTGACTCTCTCCATAATTATATTGAAACTAATGGTATTGTGATCACTGTTCCCGAAGTGCTCACCAACGCATACCTCCATCACCTGACCTGCCTCATTTCCTAACAGGAGGTCCAGCACTGCCCCTTTTCTGGTCGATACCTCTATGTATTGCTGCAAAACACTATCCTGCACATATTTTACAAACTCCAAACCATCCAGCCCATTTACAGAATATGTTTCCCAGTCGATTTTTTGAAAATTGAAATCTCCCACAATCACTACCTTGTGCTTACTACTAATATCTGCTATCTCCTTACATATTTGCTCTTCCAATTCTCGCTCCCCATTTGGCGGTCTATAATACACCCCTAAAAGTGTTGCTACACCATTCCCACTTCTCAGTTCCACCCAAATAGCCTCCCTAATACTCCTTCAATGAGTTTATTGTTTCTTCTATTTCCTTAATTGAGACCTGCGCTCCTAATATCTCTTGTTCAAGCAGATTAAGTTTTGGGAGATTACAGTTATCCAAGAACTCTAACTTTAGTACTATCTGCTGACATTTTAGATGTATATAAATGGTGATAAAATTAAGCAAATCTTTTATTAATATCATTAGGTAATGTTAACAATGCCTATGTAAACGGTTCCTGGATTTTATTTTCAACATTCCTCAATCAATACGGATTGACACCAAAACCACTTCCTCACATCATCAGCATAGGAGCACCTCTGGGCTGCGTTCTCAGATCTCTGCCTTGCTCTCTCTGTACCCATGATTGTGTAGCCAGATGCACCTATCAAGCCATCTTTAAATTTGCTGACAATATCACTATTGTTGGACGAATAAAGGGAAATGATGAGCCAACGTGCAGGAGGGAGATTGATAATCTGGTTCAATAGTGCCAAACGACCACCTTTCTCCGAATGCTAGCAAGACAAAGAAGCTGATTGTTGACCTTGGGGAAAGCCGAGGGATCGTGCACCTGGATTCATTGATGGGAGGACAGTGGAAAGAGCCGACAGCTTCAAGTTCCTGGACATACCCCTCTCTGATGATCTGTCCTGGGCCCAGCACATTGACGGAATTACAAAAGAAAGCTCTTCACTGCCTCTGCTTCCTCGGGTGTTAGAGCATTTGACAATAGGTCAAATTTCCTCTATCAGACTAATACAGGGGAGAGCTTACTGACTGATTGGATTGTGAGCTGGTTTGGTAATTCTAAACACCGAATAATGAAGGAGATTGCAGAAAGTGGTGGATATTGCATGGTCTATCACAGATATCAACCTACCCATGATTGACAGGAAGTTCTGCCTTAAGAAGGCAGTCAATATCATCAAAGACTCCCACCACAGGATATTTTATTGAAATTCCATTGCACAGCACACAGATATGTTCAGTGCATAGGTTCCTATAAACAGATTAAGGTTAGGAAACAACATTCAGAATGATCTTCTCAGGAAAACAAGTTTTAAATTCAGTATCCTATCTTTAATTGGCAGTGTTTCCTTCATTCAAGACGATACGTCAGCTGGGAAAATATTTTCTAAGCCAATATGTTAAAAACAAACGAAGAACAATTATGATAATAGTAATAATGGAACTATGATGTGGTGTTCATGAATTTCCTATCTATATGCGCAATTAAAATACATTGACTTTGTGATGTTTCGATTGATTGAAAGGTACAGCATGGAACAGGCCTTTTGGCCCATTGGGTCCATGCCGATCACTTTTTCACACTAGTTCTATATTATACTAATTTTGCATCCATTCCTTACTCGTTAGCAGCAATTTATACTTAACCTACAAACCTGCACATCTGTGGGATGAGGAGGGAAATCCGAGGAAGCGGCGACCCACACAGTCACAGGAAGAATGTGCGAACTCAACACGGACGGGTCAAGATTGAGCCTGGTAGCAGCTCTATTAGTTTCATCACCATGCCGCCCTTAAAAAAAAAAACCCTGTTTTGTTTTTTTCACAACTGTTGTTTTGCCAATTATTTACTCCTTGCTACAACTTTTCTTACTGGAGCATTGCATTACTCTTACATACACCAACACTCAAGTTAGCTTTCAATTAAAATAACCTTTTCTTGCGATTTTCCTGATGTAACACTATTTCCATAGTTGCTGCCAACCAGCATGTTGAATAATGATGCTGTTTAGCCCTTGGTGACCTAGCAGTGGTGTGTGATTTATGGATTTATAGGATCTGTGAGTAGATCGATTACTATGTTTCAAGAAACATGGAAATTACTGCAAGAAATTACTTTGGCTGCTTGCTAGCGGATTTAAAATAATTCATTACCTTGGCAAATTAGTCACTCTATTACAAGTAATAAAGAGATAGGATAAAGTGGTGTTTGGACTGAAAAAACTTGAAAGGGCATGCCCTTAGGACTGTTCTGGGTCCATTTTTTTTTTCTAAGATCTGTAAGATCCTCTGCAATGTAAAGATCATCTGATTAAACGGAGGGGGATGAATGGAAGGGAAATTTGTGGAAGTTAATGCATTGTAGCAGGAGCCAATTAATAGGATTTAACATTGTACGGAAGAAATATTATGGAATGAGTGCAAATGAGAGTAAATTATTGAAGACTGTGGACAATGAGATCTAGGAATCAAACAAAGCATTCCCTGGAATGTCATTTAAAAAAAAAAAAGCTCTATAATATGGGCATGGAGAGCAAAAATAGAGCAGTAATGATAAATTAATACAAATTGTTAGTTATAGCACAGGTGGATTATTGTTTGAAGTTTTCAGTGTCCCAGATAGAAAGAACATTAAGATCACAATGACCAAAAATGCACCAGAATCAATGCACCAGAATTAATCCAGGGCAGAGTAACACTAGTTATGAAAAATAACAGAGAGATTGTTACCATTTCTACTGAATAGAAAAATAAATTGAACAGAATTGTGAAGAGTTTGTGAAGAGTATTTTGTTTGCCAGGAAAGTTGATCAAATATTGTGCGTCACTCAATCAGCCTTTTTTTTTTTTTACATCAAAATTTGCACCGATGTTGTTAACAGAAAGTGGGATGAGCAGGGCTGTGGGGTGGCAGCAGCAATAGTGGTCATGCCTGACAATTCCCAGGGACATCGTTCAATCCTAGCCTCGCGTGCTATTTGTACAATGTTTGCATGTTCTCCCAATGATGATGTACCCCCACATCCCAAAGACATCCTAGCAGCATAATTCATGACTTCATTGATTATGCTTTAGTTTAGCTTAAAGCTAAAAATAAATCAAATGGGGAGGTCATTTGTAATGAGAAATAAGGACTGAGGGACTAGGACTGATGTAATGGCTCCTCGTTGAGCCTTCAGCGTCCCATTGGCAGATACCTTCCTTTTCTCTTTAGACTTTAGAGATGCAGAGCGGAAACAGGCCCTTTGGCCCACCGAGTTCGCACCGACCAGTGATTACCCCATGCACTAACACTATCCTACACAATTAACCTATAAACCTTTTTGTGACTTTAGAGTGTGGGAGGAAACCGGAGCACCTGGAGAAAACCCACACAGTGATGCGGGAGAACATGCAATCTCCTTACTGACAGCACCTGTAGTCAGGATTGAACCTGTATCTCTGACGCTGTAAAGCAGCAATACTGCACCACCAGTGTGCTGCTTTCAAATAAAAATATAATGGCAATACGATTCTTCATGTACGGTTTTATTTGTATGCTTCCCTATCAAATACTGGTGTTCATTTGAATTGAATTTATAGCAAAGTGATTACTTTAGATAAAATTATTTTCTGTTTTGTGGTTGAAGAGGTAGTACTGTTGCAGTCATGCAAGGTGATTTTGTGGGTGAAATTAATCAAGGCAAGAAGAACAAATTAGGTAGAGTTTGGATTGCCAACTCCTTGTCTGCCATTCAGAATGGAGATGAGGTGCAGAGTAAAGCTGTGTTAACACACCAGCAGCCCATTCCACTGCTCAATTTCAATCTCTGTGGGTCAAAATGTGAATGTCTTATTATTTACGTGCATATAAATATTTTCTGAACTATGAATGCTAACAACCTGAAGCATAAAATAGGGGGAGGGGGTGACTAAATTCGTAGCTTCAGAAGTAGGGCACATAATGCAGACTGATGGCCAGTCTGTGCTGCCTGCTGATTAACAATTGCAGAGTGCTGTTGAATGCCTGCATGGCTCAGTGAGGGGCAGAGGACAGTGCCACGTAAAATTGATGTGCATGAATTAAAGCCAAACCGCAGCTCTCAAGTGTTATTCCATTCTGATCTTTACAAACTGTTCTTCCCCAAACTTCAGTATGGAGAACTATTACTTGGGCAGATATGCATTCATGAGAACTGCTCCCCAATTCCTCCTCCACCTTTTCTTGCATGAGGGACATACACCGAATCATTGTGAACCAATTTAGAAGCACTGGCTTCCAATCTACGCAGCACACTGATTGACTTTGTGATCAGCATATTTACAGCAGCTGACAGCTGCCACGAGCTAATACTGTCTCCTAAACTGTGTCCTGTGTGACTCACAAAAGCAAGTATGTGCATCAAACATCGCTCTAAAACTAAAATGGCAGTGATACAGCTTACAAATTTGTGATCTGAAGGTGTGGACACTGCACCCTAAATGTTGAAGCGCACAACAGGTTCATCTTCTGTGTCCATTCAAAGTGAAAGCTTGGGTTTCTAGAATGAAGGCCGCAGTCTAAAGTCAATTTGTCTTTCCTCCTTTCAATAGATCTGGTGAATGGTATCCACCATTGCCCTGTTCACCACACTGACTGGTGTCATGATGGACATCAAGATATAAGATTTTAAACAAAGGAATGTTTAAGCTTCAGTCTTGGATTTTGTTGACTCTCCATTTTCTGACTTTTTCCTCTTACTTATACTCAGATACGTAGGTTAAATTAGCTTCATTCCAGTAACTTTCTCCAAAACAAATGTTTACTATTTAATTCTTAACACCCACTTTTGTTATCTGTCTGTAACCAACATTTTCTTTAGACATCTAGCGCAAAATCGTGGAGACATTTTATTCAAAATAAGGTGCACCCCATTATTGTTGTATTCGGCTAGGGTGAAGTCATAACCTTTGATTCAATATGAAAGGTTCCTACTATGTTTTGAATTCTATGGTACACACAAATTAAAATAATGTTAATGTATTTGTTGTGAGCCACAAAACCCAAAATGGGATCAGTTTGAAGAAGGGACTTGACTGAAACATTACTCCCATTCCTTCTCTCTGGAGGTGTTGCCTGTCCTGCTGAGTAACTCGAGCATTTTGTGTCTACCTTCGATTTAAACCAGCATCTGCAGATCGTTCCTACACAAACCTAAAATGCAAGTCGTCTTGGTTTACATGGTATTATTTCTGATTGGATATGTTAAGGTGTGTCTGCCATGCCATAGACTAGTCACTCTGATTTGTACAGGTGAATGGTTTACAAGTAAAGTGGGTTCAGTTTGTGATGAAACATTAAATGCTGGTAATGACTGTTGAAACTGGTCGGCAAAGCCAGAATTTCTGCCTTTGTTCCCCATCCGTTGGGACTTACTTGAACTAGGATCAGAAGATCAGCCCAGCAGAGTCCTCGCACTCGGGAATCAAATGACGTGATCTAGTAATTCTTCAGTGGGCACAGCCCTGAGGTTCTGTCCATGAACACGGTGACATCCTTTGAGACGGCAAAGCCAGAGTGGAGCTCTGCCTCATGTCAGGGCTTGTAGAGCGGGGCTTACAGAGCACTGAATCCTTTGGTGCTCTTCTGCGCAACCAACCCGAGAAGGATCAATTTACACCCACTTTTGCTGTCTGTCTATTAACCAATTCTCAATCCACGGCAGTCTGAAGAAGGGTCTCGTTCTGAAACGGGACCCATTCCCTCTCCCCAGGGATGCAGCCTGTCCCGCTGAGTTACTCCAGCATTTTGTGTCCATCTTCAGTGTATCACAACCAGGTCCTTGTGCTCTCATCTTGTTTACCATCACCCTGGGATCTGGGATCTGATCAAAGGTCTTTCATAACCCCAAGCATGCTGCATCGATTGGTCCCCTCTATCTATTCAATGTCATATTTATTAAAGATTCCTGCAAGTTATCCTTCATTTAAAGATTCCAACAATTTCCTTATTACTCACAATAGGAGTTCTCTTCCTGACCCAGCAATAACAAATCTGTGGTGTTTGATCTTTCAGTTCCCCAAATGTAATTCCTTTACCTGCAAAGACCACCCCCATGAGCTTCCAATGGTGATCTGCTTTGGTCACATATTAATGACTGGGAACAACCCTTTCAAACATATCCTATCCCTGGAACCTGAACTGCAGATAAAATGGTCGAGCAATTCATTTGCATAAGTTGGACACAAAAAGCTGGAGTAACTCAGCGGGACAGGCAGCATCTCTGGAGAGAAGGAATGGGTGACGTTTCAGGTCGAGACTGAAGGTACAGTTTTGGGTCAAGATGAAGGATCTCGACCCGAAACATCACCCATTCCTTTTCCAGAGATGCTGCCTGTCCCATTGAGTTACTCCAGCTTTTTGTGTCTATCTTCGGTCTAAACCAGCATCTTCAGTTCCTTCCTACACAACTAATTTGCATATGTGCCTTCTTCTCACAAGAACTGTGTTTTATGAAATAAAAATTGAGTTTGAGTTTTGTATATTGTCAAGTGTACCAAGGTACAGTCGAAAGCTTTTTGTTGCGTGCTAACCAGTCAACGAAAAGACAAAACGTGATCCTAATCGAGCAGATGCTGATTCATTGGAGGTAGTCTCGGAAAGAAAGGTGCTCCTCAAACTGCAGAGAATCTTGGACAATACATCTCACCCTGGTCAACCTGTGGAGCACCTTCAGCAACAGACTGGTCATCAAGATGCAGCACAGAATGCTACGGCAGATTATCTTTCCCTGTGCCTATCAAACTGTACAACTCCTCCCACTTCTGTTGTGGGGTAAACTAACCCCCCCCCCCCCCCCCCCCCCCCCCCCCCCCCCCCCCCCCGCACCACTCCCACTTCTTCATCTTTGTACATCCCTTATCCTGGACTTCTCCACTCAATAATTTAATTTCATGTTTGTGCAATATTACATATGTACTTTAAATCTTCGACCGCCGGCCTGCGGTCTACACCAACCTGAAGCAGTGGTCTCCGGTGGGGAGGTACCGTTTCAGGACTTGCCTTGACTTTCACTCATCTGGATGCCTGCAGCGGTGTCTGTGGAGGGTTGAGGCCCTGACCACGGGGGGAAATGGAGGGGGACTGGCCAAATTTTGTGCCCTCCACCACAGTGATGAGTGTTGTGGTGGATGTTTGTGTTAAATTTTTATTGTTTTTGTGTGTTCTTTTTCATAGTACCGCTGCTGCAAAATTTACGCGTCATATGTAAAATAGGTCGATGCGTCGTTACGCGTGACGTTGCGTGCAAATCACGCGTTATCATGCCGTCTGGTGCGCGTGACGTCATTAAGACACCCTGCGGTGCGCGGCGATGCATGGTTATGCACGTTTTCATAACTATGCGGTACCACGCGAGACGTTGGGATGCCAGCGTGCGACGCCAATGCGTCAGCGAGCATATGCTAAACGTCACGCAGGTGGCGAGCACAAAATCCTGGAGCGCCGCGCGATACAGTGCGCAACTCCACGCCTCTCCGTGAGCCAGTCCCGCGCTAAGCACATGCTACCCGTGCGTCACAACATGACAACCACATTTTTGGAGGTCCTGTAAATGGCGCGCAAATGACAGCCAAGTGGGACAGGCCCTTAAAACGTCTTACTGCACAATACTCACATTGAGCACTGAACCTTCCTTGTTACTACCTAGTTGCCTTGCTTTACTTGGGCTAATATTTCTCTTCAAAGTTAAAATGAGCATAAAGCTGATAGCTCCCAGGCATCATTGGTTCCCATTTGGATCATAGTACTAGGGACAAACAAGGGCTTAGTACAGTACCTCATTCACCAGGCTTCACAGGCAGCCATGTTTCTAAGGGGAGGGTTTATTTAGAACAGTACTGCGACATTTCATATTCAGTGTTATCTAAAACAGAGATAAGGAGACGGGCAATGATGTTCCAACCTTGAAGAAATTATGCACATGAGCTTCAATATTGCAAATATTTGTACCTCAAAACATTGTTCATTTGGATGCAGTAAATTGAAAATTCTACTAATTAAATGAGTAGAATTTAGTCATCAGTAAACAAAAACAGATAAATTTGATGACTTAAGATTGGTCCAAAAGCGAGTTTGGTATTCCGACTACACATGCCCAGGTCATAGGTCACTGGAGAAAAACATTCTCGGCAGCTAAGCTGCTGCATGTGTACAGACCTGCATTTTATCCGTAGTCAGGATCGAACCCAGGTCTCCGGCACAGCAAGTGCTGTTGAATTGCTACTGGACCGTCCCTGTCCCCTCCCGTGTGTCCAATCCCTGTCTGGGGACAGCTTGGTGACCCTGGAATGACAGGACACTGGCCCGGAGCAGTGGCGGCCCCAGACTTACAAACAGCGTGAAGAAGAAGCGCTAACTCTAGCTCAACTATGCTCCAACTCCCGAGGAACCCGTTCTCCGACAGGCCAGTCAGCTAACCCCCTCGGTGCCGGCGAAAGCCGAGCACCAGTCATCAACGGGGATACACACAAAATGTTGCAGTAACTCAGCGGGTCAGGCAACATCTCTGGAGAAGGGTCTCGACCCGAAACATCACCTATTCCCTTTCTCCAAAGTTGCCTTGGGTGGGACAGGGGCGGTCCAGTAGCAATTCAACAGTGCTTGCAGCGCCGGAGACCCGAGTTTGATCCTGACTATGGATGAAATGCAGGTCTGTACACACGGAGCAGTTCAGCTGCTGAGAATGTCTCTCTGCTGGTCCAGTCTCTTCCCCTGTCCTCCACTCGCATCTGCCCCCTCTCTCTGGCTATTGCACCTTGCTCTCCTGCTGTCTGGCACCCCCGTTCCTCAGATTAAATATATTTTTACACATAAATTATGAATAAATATAAGAATTTATACACAGTTTATACAGCCAGCACTTTATTCGCTTTTTCTTTATCACAAATGACCTTTGACAAATCCCATGATTCCTTGCGTTTTTCAGAATACCAAACTCGCTTATTATATGATAATGGACCTAAAACATATAATATTCCTGCTATCCCTACTTGGTGATGTGAGAAAGATACCCAATAAAGCTACGGAAAGGCCTAATGAACCACCATGGCCTAAAAATCCATCAGGCGAGAATGAAATGCACGGAGAAGGAGAAAGAGGTGCAGCGTACAGGCCTTGAACCTGGTTAGACACAGGAGGAGTCCAGCCTGGACTCACCCCACAGAGCCCAATCCCTAAGAATCTCCCAACCCCTGCAGAGTAGTTATTAAGATGGGTGATCCCTGGGCGGTTGCTGCTGGGATGCAAGTCGGGACCTGATCAACCCCGGCTGGATCGCCTGGGCGAGGGTGTCTGATGTTGTGAGACCCGAAATACCCGATGACCCCAGATCACATCACTGAGGATGCGTTCCAGCCCATCTAGAAGGTGTATATTTTTCACACTTCAAATACTAAATGGAAACTGTTAATTTAGGCATCCACAAAATTATTCTGGAGTTTAGAAGGATGAGAGGGAATCTTATAGAAACATATAAAATTATAAAAGGACTGGACAGGCTAGATGCAGGAAAAATGTTCCCAATGTTGGGCGAGTCCAGAACCAGGGGCCACAGTCTTAGAATAAAGGGGAGGCCATTTAGGACTGAGGTGAGAAAAAACTTTTTCACCTAGAGAGTTGTGAATTTGTGGAAATCCCTGCCGCAGAGAGCAGTGGCGGCCAAATCACTGGATGGATTTAAGAGAGCGTTAGATAGAGCTCTAGGGGCTGGTGGAATCAAGGTATATGGGGAGAAGCCAGGCACAGGTTATTGATTGAGGACGATCAGCCATGATCACAATGAATGGTGATGCTGGCTCGAAGGGCCAAATGGCCTCCTCCTGCACCTATTTTCTATGTTTCTATCATGGATAGATGACATTTTGCGTACACTTTGTGTCTTTTTTTGAAAACCAGCATCTGCACTTCCTTGTATCATAAAACCATGGTAAACGATCTTGAATATCCTGGTAATTTTTTTAATGGATAGTAGAATTGGCAGCTCTCTTTTAGCGAGTATCTAACTTTATTCTGCTGCAGTTTCTTAATGGCTTGAGTTGAATCAGAAGCCTTTATCCCTGAGGTGAACTGAAATAGAAAAGCTGGCAACGCTTTCACCTTGAGATAAGATGTAAAAGCAATATTCTTGGCACAAATCAAATGATTGGTTCTTTGATGGGCAATGAATGAAGTAAGTATATAAGAGCATGTCCAGTTTCTCTCTTCCATCATTTTGAATTAAAGTATCCAGTGTATACCAGTGGTTGCTGGGCCCTTTGTACAGCATGTTATTTACTCACATGTTAATGATTATGTTTCTTGCTGCTTATGGAAATGTTTTGTTTTGAACCTTCTTGAATTTCAAGTTAAATACATCACAGTGTGAATGATTGAATCAACAAGAGTGCTTTCTTTTCAGAAAACATAAGGTTGAACATTATTTTGAAATAATATAACTTGGCAACGTATATGATGTTATTGAACACTGGGTGTCAATAGCAAATAGTTATAAAATGAAAAATGTCATCAAAGGTTATCAAATTCCTTCAATCAATCTGAAGAAGGGTCTCCATTGAAACATCACCTATCCATTTTCTCCAGAGATGCTGCCTGTCCAGCTAAGTTACTCCAGCACTTGCTGGGTTTTTTTGTGTAAACCAGCATCTGCAATTCCTTGCGCCTCCAATTTCAGTTCTCTGCTCCACATTGTCTATATTTAGATGAATGCTGTGGATGTCTTCACCCAAATAACATCCATTCAGAGGCTCGGCTAGTAGATGGTTCATATGCAAATGTCATACCGCGATTCATTTCATTTATAAAGTGCGTATTAAAAACTGAAAATGCTCAGCAGGTCATATAGCGTTTATGGAAGTGAAATGGAATAAATTGCAAGCTGTGTTTTGCAATAAAACTGAGTGAAGTTAGAAATAGACATATTAAAGTACAGAGTAAGGGGAATTGAAGGATAACTTGAATGATAAATGGAATATAATGAAAGGAGGGAAGAACTCAAGCAGGTGATTGGAAAAGCCAAAAGAGGGCTACAAAATGACTTTGTTAAATTGGAATAAAGAAAATCCCAAAGTCTTTCATACCAACATTAAAAACAAAAGGGTAACCAGGGTATAGGTAGACCACTCAAGGACAAAGGGGGGATTTTTTGCTTTGAGTCTGGGGATGTAGGTGAGGTAATAAATCAGTACTTTGCATCTGTTTTTACCAAGAAGGACACGGAGTGCAGTGAGATCAGTGTAAAGAATACAATATGCAAGGGGATTTTCAGATTAAGAAGAAGGAGGTGTTGGGGGTCTTGTGGATAAATGTCCAGGACCTGATGGTATCTATCCCAGGTTACTGAGAGAGGCAATAGCATAGGTATAGGGAGACTTGACAAAGATCTTTACATCTTCTCTAGCCATAGGTTAGGTCCCTGACGACTCGAGAGTAGCTAATGTTGTTACTTTATTTAAGAAGGAATGTCGAGCGAATCCAAGGAATTATAGGATAGTTGACCCACGTCAATTGTAGGGCAGCCATTGAAGAGAATTGTTCAGGATGAATTTACTCCCATTTGGATGGGTGAATTAGGGACGGTCAGCGTGGCTTTGAACACAGCCGGTTGTGTCTTATTAACCTGATTTTGAGGAGCTGATGATGGTGATTGATGAGGGTAGGCAGTGGATGTTGTCTCCATAAGGCATTTGATGAAGTCTCCCACGGTAGGCTGATCCAGAAGATTAAAATGCACAGGCTTAAAAGTGACTTGGTCGTATGGATTTAGAACTGGCTTACTGATAGAAGAAAGAGGACAGTTGAGGAAGGACAATATTCAAGCTGGAGGTCTGTGACCAGTGGAGTTCTGCAGGGATCTGTGCTGGGTCATGCGCAGTTTATGATATATTGCTGTCATGGAATGTGAGGAAAGCTATCAAAGTAGTCAATAGTGTTTTTATTGTCAAATGCCCCAGATAGAACAATGACATTCTTACTTGCAGCAGCACAACAGAATATGTAAGCTTATATGAAAACACTGTGAACAATATAATATGTAAGAAAAAAAAGCTCAGTGTGTATATTTAGTAAAATATAGATCAGCTACAGAAATGGGCAAAGAAATGGCAGATGGAGTTTAATTCGAGCAAGTGTGATATGTTACACTTTGGAAGCTTAAATATAAGGGGAAAATATCCAATTAATTGCATGACCCTTAACAGCATTAATGTACAGAGGGATCTTCAGGTCCAATCCATGACTCCCTGAAAAGTGGCAAAACAAGTAGATAGAGTGGTAAAGAAGGCATATGCTATCCTTGCATTCAGTAGTCAGGACATTGAATATTAAGGTCAGGAAGTCATGGTGCAGCTTTATAGGAGTTTGGTTGGACTGGATTTGGAGCATTGCGTGCAGTTCTGGTTGTCTCATTACAGGAAGAAAGTGGAAGCTTTGGAAAGAGTGCAGAGGCGGTTTACCAGAATGATGCCTGAATTTGGGTGTATTAACTACACGGAGAAGTTGGGCAGACTCTGGATTTCCGGAGGTTGCAGGGAGCTCTGATAGAGGTATATTAAATTATAAGAGGCATAATGTTTTTCTCAGGATGGAGAAATCAAATACTAGAGGATATAGCTTTAAGGTGAGAGGGGCAATGTTGAAAGGAGAAACGTGGGGGATGTAGAGCCTGGAACAGGCTGCTGGGGGTTGTGGTTGAGGCAGATATATTGGTGACATTTATGAGACTTTTGGATAGGCATATGGATATTCAGGGAATAGCGACATGTGGATTATGTACAGGCAGATAAGAGATAGTCTTGGCATTATGTTCAGCACAGACATTGTGGGCCGAAGAGATTGTTCTTGTGCTGGTAGTGTTCTATGTTCTCGTTGGTTCTGTGTAATAATTTAATTGATAAATAAATCTGTTTGTTAGTTTCAACCGGAATGTAACAACATCAGTACTAAACATTTAGTCCTGTTAATTAAGCTGAATGGAGAAAGTACGAGATGCCCGAGTGATTTCTGATGCAACATACCTTGCTGCAGGATAATAGTTATTTCCATGCCACAGCAGCCAGCAATAGTTAGTTCAGTTTACTTATAGAACTGCCTTTCTGCTATCAATGCAAGTTAATTGTGCAGCACATGGGAAATATTGATTGCTGCAGTGATCAGTGATTTGTTTCAAGTGATTTCATGAAGAGTCTTCCCCAGTGGTCCGCTCTGATTTATCAGTGCTGTGCGGATGCTCAATCATGTCCGAAGGCTTATCCCATTTAGATAGGAATGTAATGCTGTCCCATCTTTGCTATTTTTTGCACATTTTTTAAATTGTGCTTAAAAATAGCACCTTGAAACCTTTAAAACATTCTTACATAAATCAATTCTCGTATAATTCTATATGGATTAATTACTTTTACAGTTTCTTGCAATTTCTGTTGCATGTTTGTCTCATTTCTCTCTAACAGCCACCAGCTGAGATATTAGTCAAAAGTCAAGAGTGTTTAATTGTCGTATGTCGCAGGGAGTGCAGAGAAGGTTCACCAGACTGATTCCTGGGATGTCAGGACTGTCTTATGAAGAAAGACTGGATAGACTCGGTTTATACTCTCTAGAATTTAGGAGATTGAGAGGGGATCTTATAGAAACTTACAAAATTCTTAAGGGGTTGGACAGGCTAGATGCAGGAAGATTGTTCCCAATGTTGGGGAGGTCCAGGACAAGGGTTCACAGCTTAAGGATGAGGGGGAAATCCTTTAGGACCGAGATGAGAAGGACATTTTTCACACAGAGAGTGGTGGGTCTCTGGAACTCTCTGCCACAGAGGGTAGTGGAGGCCAGTTGATTGGCTATATTTAAGAGGGAGTTAGATGTGGCCCTTGTAGCTAAGGGGATCAGAGGGCATGGAGAGAAGGCAGGTACGGGATACTGAGTTGGATGATCAGCCATGATCGTATTGAATGGTGGTGCAGGCTCGAAGGGCCGAATGGCCTACTCCTGCACCTATTTTCTATGTTTCTATGTTTCTATGTATGTATCGACAAAGGAAGAAAGAAACTATTACTTGTCACAGCTTAAGAGATGTGTAAATACAATGATACACCAATAATATATAATAATCAGAAAATACAATAAATTAATAACCATAATACTAGGTGACCATAATAGTGCAATATCTAAAGACCATAGTTCACTTCAACCATAGACACAATCCAAAGAAGATTATAATTGCTACGGATAGTGTTATGCAGAGCACAAGAGCCTGATGATTGTTAGGAAGAAGTAGTTCAGGATTGTTTCTTGCAAATATTTGTAAACTGCAGAAAAGTATTAAATGTAACAAGGCATCAAAGTTATATGTGTGTTCAGGAACTTGTCCTAGTCCTGTTGATATCATTGAAAAGGCAGGCATGATGTTTGCAGGCCTTATGGTTCCAATTAGATTAATGTCCATGATGATGAAATGGGGAATGGGGGGCTGAGAATGCATTGGAAGCCAGCAATAAGAGCCTGCAGAATACTGTTGGGATTGGGGAGAAGGGGGAAGCAGAGTGTGCATTGGATTGCAGTTAATCTTTTGTTCCGTGTTGAGTAAAAATACAAATGTAGTTGTAAAATCACAACATTTGTGCTCAGAACAAATCTCCCAATGCTTTGCATGTCTATTACTAAAATACATTATATTCAATGGTCTGACAATCATCAATAAAGCAAAAAGCTATTTCTGAAAATGGTGTGATTTTCCTTCAAAAGTTGATCCTGTTTATGGAGAAGTAAATAAAGCAGTCTCAGAATAGAATGGCAAAATTGGGTAGATTTAGAACTTAAGGGAAGAAAAATAGTTTTGACTCTTATTCCTTGCCTCAGGTGCAGAAAGTAGGCAAAACTCTGTGCCAGTGTAGCTTGTGTTTCCTTTGGAGGAAGGTGAACAGAACACAGAAAAAGCTGAGAAAATGAACTGCTGTGTTACTTTTTAGTTTAGTTTAGCTTAGTTTAATGTCACATGTACTGAGGTACAGTGAACATTAAATGTTTTTATGTTTGTCAGGAACACTTGCCTCTCTGGCACTTCTATCTCTCTGGTTATCAGCAGAACAGGCACATGCTTCTCAGACTTGTCCATGTGAATGCTTGGGTGTGGTTGGAATGACAGTCCACCAGCCAAACGATGTGTGTTTGTGTGGGATGGGGTTTGGTAGGTGGCAAAGTATATTTGCAAGGAAGTTGAAAATCAGCCCCAATTTCCCTTGCCTGACTGTTATGACAATCGTGTAGGAAGGAACTGCAGATGCTGGTTTAAAACGAGGATAGACACAAAATACTGGAGTAACTCAGCAGGACTGGCAGCATGGTTATAACAATGGTTCACTTTCTAATTATATCAGGAATGGATTATGTAGGGAAGCACTGTGATGTGTGGAAAATCAGATGGGCATAGACAATAACCCTAAAGTACCCAACCCCTCTCTCCTGTGTCCCTCCCCCTCCCAAGTGCACACCTGTTTCTACCATCATCTTGCCCCTTTCCACCCCCCACTTTCCCCTCCACTATATCCCCCCTCTAGCTAAACATTTCACTCCTCTCCTCTGACTTCCTTTTGTCTCCTTTTCATTTCTAGCCTTTGTCACGTACTCCACCCATCTGCCAATTAAACCCCTCCTCCCCTTTTTTTAAGGTGAAGGGGAAAAGATTTAATAGGAATCCGAGGGGTAGATTTTTCACACAAAGTGTGGTGGATGTATGGAACAAGCTGCCAGAGGAAGTAGTTGAGGCAGGGACTATCCCAACATATAAGAAGCAGTTAGACAGGAATATGGATAGGACAGGTTTCGTGGGATATGGACCAAATGTTGACAATTGGGAGTAGTGTAACTGGGACATGTTGGCCAGTGTGGGCAGGTTGTGCCAAAGGGCCCGTTTCTACACTGTATCACTCTGTGAGACCTGTATTCACCTATCACTTGCTTAGTAATACCCCATCCCATCTTTCTTTCACAGCTTTCTTACCCTTACTACAATCACTCTGAAGTAGAGACCCCACCTAAAATATTGCCTGTTCATTCCCTCCTCAAATGCTGTCTGACCTAATGAGTTCTTCCAGCACTTTGTGTTTTGTTTATGATTCCAGCATCTCCTTGTATCTTCATTATTTAATGTATTTAATGTGTTTAGTGTGGAAGGTGGATTTGAACAAACATGATTTCCTGACAAATGTAGAGCCCAATACCTTCATTCCACCCAGGTATTGACCTCAGAAAATCATCCCTATCATTAAAATTTGCAGAATGTTTAAGTCAGGTTTAAAGAGCTATTTTGTATTTGTAACAATATGGGAGAAAATATATTTTCAATGTTTAATAAACTTCAAAAGTGGATCCTCCTGCGAAAAATTCATTTAGATGTTCCTCTAATGAGATTTTGGTAATGAAACTTTAGGTACTTAAGACCTTCCAAGTGAAATTGTAGCCCATTAAAGTCTGGTTGTTTTGTTTGGTGATGCATGGATCCATATATTCAATAAAACGTTCTGCAAATTAGTGAGTGCAGATAAACCACTTATCCCATTATCTTCGTTTATTCCATTATCTTGGCACTAAACCTTTTTTTTTGTGTGTTGAATTTAATGAAAGATCATCAGCCACCACATACAATATGGGCGTTATAGTTCACTTGTTCCAAATGTTGTGGTTAATTCTACTTTAAATGAGTAAGACTGTATTGTCTATTGGTTTGCTATTTAATAACCTCTGCTCTTGTAGCATCCTGAACATTGGCTTGAGCATGGATATGCAACAAGAATACCAGATTCTCGGCATTGAACTTCAATGAGCTACAGTGAAAGAGTCGTTTTAATTCTAATGTGTTTTCACAGAATCCAAATTCCCTATTGTTTCAGCGTTAGTTCTGGCTGCTCAGCAAATGAGTATGGAAGAAAAGGAAGATTGAATTTTAATGCTGACTAACACTAATTTTACTTCGGAGTCACGTGAGTGACTACGTGAAGAAGCCCCGCCAGGCGCATGCGCGTCATTAGTCCGCGCATGTCGCACTGAACGGGCTGGAGGGCGCAGCACCACCAGTGGGTAAGTAGGAACTTCTAAGGAAAGTGTTTTAAAAACTTTACTTTTTGAAGATTTGGAAAGGGGTGAAATCATTGGACAAAGTCAGCATGGTTTTACAAAAGGTAAATCATGTATGACGAATTTTATTGGATTTTTTGAGGATGTAACTAGTAGAGTGGATAAGGGAGAAGCAGTGGATGTGTTATATCTGGACTTTCAGAAGGCTTTCGACAAAGTCCCACACAAGAGATTGATATACAAACTTAAAGCACATGTTATTGGTGGTTCAGTATTGATGTGGATAGAGAAATGGCTGGCAGACAGGGAGCAAAGAGTAGGAGTGAACGGGTCCTTTTCAGGATGGCAGGCAGTGACTAGTGGGGTGCCGCAAGGCTCAGTGCTGGGACCCCAGCTTTTTACAATATACATTAATGATTTGGACGAGGGAATTAAATGCGGCTGACACGAAGCTGGGGGGCAGTGTTAGATGTGAGGAGGATGCTAGGAGGCTGCAGGATGACTTGGATAGACTGGGTGAGTGGGCAAATGCATGGCAGATGCCGTATAATGTGGATAAATGTGAGGTTATCCACTTTGGTGGCAAAAACAGGAAAGTAGACTTATTTGAATGGTGAGCGACTAGGAAAAGGGGAGATGCAACGAGACCTGGGTGTCATGGTACACCAGTCATTGAAAGTAGGCATGCAGGTGCAGCATGCTGTGAAGAAAGCGAATGGTATGTTGGCATTCATAGCAAAAGAATTTGAGTACAAGAGCAGGGAGGTTATACTGCAGTTGTACAGGGTCTAGGTGAGGCCACACCTGGAGTATTGCGTACAGTTTTGGTCTCCTAATCTGAGGAAAGACATTCTTGCCATAGAGGGAGTACAGAGAAGGTTCACCAGACTGATTCCTGGGATGGCTTCCATATGAAGAAAGACTGGATAGACTCAGCTTGTACTTGCTGGAATTTAGAAGATTGATGGGTGATCTCATAGAGACTTACAAAATTCTTAAGGGGTTGAACAGGCTAAATGCAGGAAGATTGTTCCCGATGTTGGGGAAGTCCAGGGCAAGGGGTCACAGTTTAAGGATAAGGGGGAAGCCTTATAGGACCGAGATGAGAACATCGTTTTTCACACAGAGAGTGGTTAATCTGTGGAATTCTCTGCCACAGAAGGGAGTTGAGGCCAGTTCGTTGGCCATATTTAAGAGGGAGTTGGATGTGGCCCTGAAGGGATCAGGGGGTATGGAGAGAAGGCAGGTACAGGATACTGAGTTGGATGATCAGCCATGATCATATTGAATGGCGGTGCAGGCTCAAAGGGTCGAATGGCCTGCTCCTGCTCCTAATTTCTATGTTTCTATGTTTACTTAGAAGTATTTAAAGCTGGCTCGAGCAGTTCGTAGGAGTGAGGTGTTGGAACTGTCACTTCTGAAGATCCGTCTTAGCGTGGGTCCAGGGATTCACCAATTTGATCGGGTCGGGAGATAAGCGCGGCAATGCCGGTTCCGATGCCGGGTACCAGCAGCAGTTAAAATAGCGCGCTAATTTTCCCCACTAGCTCCACTGACAAAAGGCAGGCAAACTGGAATTTTCTTCAGAATGAGCCTGGTCCATCGGTTTATTTCCAAAGGGTGCTAGCAGACTGAGGCTGCTCCTAGCCATGAAAAGGCAAATATAAAGTCACAGACCTGGGTTCTCTGACAACAATGGTGACTCTTCCCTGATCATACAAGACTGTGGGGGTGGTTGGGAACATGCAGCTGATGCTCCAACCTTCATTACATAAGGGTCCAAGGGCCAGTAATGTCCAAGGGAGCCATACTAAGACCAACATATGGAGGGTCCATATATTGGGGTTCCTTCCAGCGCCTTGTTTAGGACTGAAGGATGCCTCCCTACTATATGATTTGGGAGAAGCGGGCAGATTGCAGCTGACCCTGATGCTGGTGTCCCTGCTTATGTGCAAACACCAGCGTGCACAAGAGCCACGCTCCGGGTGTCTCGGAAATGGCACTGAGTTGCTATTCCGGAGGGGACTGGTGAGTCAATGGAACAATCCCTTGCCAGCGGTATCAATTATGTAGTACCTCACCAGCTCCAGCAAGATATGATGCAAGTGACTGCAAACAAATATGAGACACCTGTTTAATGTGCATTACTGAAAGTGCCTATGATGACCCAGGTTCTGGGCACCCATGAGTCCTTTGACGGGACAGGAGGTTTGGTGTTAACATGTCCTCCAACTGGTGGCTGCAGCAATTACTGCATTTGGCACTATGGTCCAAGGGACGATCATTCCTCAAACTCACAACAGATATGTTGGGTATTTTATGCAATGCATTTTTCAGGAAATTGCATCAGGGAATATCGCCATCAGGCCAACACTAAACCAAAAATTTGCTGCTCTATGTAGGGCGACTAATGTACAAACGCCTGAAATATTGTTTGGAATGGACCTTGTCATGAAAATTCATGAAATTCATGATGAGGCCAAAGCTATTGGCTTAATGTAGTCAAGCATTTTGAGGCCACCTATTCGCAACCCTGGGTTAATACTGAAAGTCATATCCAGGTGTGCTGGCTCAACAGGCAGGCCAGTGGGGCAACGAGGAGACAGACCGGCTACAATCCCAATATGAGCAGACAACAGCTTTACAGGTCAATTGTAGAGGTACAGGGACTTTTCTTAACGATAAAGTTCTGGTGGCCAATCTCCCTATTTGGAGGTTGATTACAAATGTTTTCTAATGAATGATGCTGTATAATGTATGATATGTTTGTACTAAATACTGTCTCAAGTCTCCCATTGAGTTTATCTCAGGATAGATCCACCTCAACAGCACAAGCCTAATAAAATGTGGGTGTTTTCTGCTCAAGAGCCTGATCAGATAGATAATGGTGATTAATAAAGCCATTAATCATCCTCCACAATTGTGTCTAATATTTCCTCAGATCTCAAAAAGATGGGTGTTGTAGAGTAATTCTCGTCCTCAATCACTTAAATGTGTTACTGCTAAACACCTGCTATCAGAGGGCTGTTATGTGGCAACTATTGGTTTGCAAGATGTGTATTATTCACTGCCAATTCATGCTCATTATCACAGGTACTTGAAATTTAATTGGATGGCTCAGCTGTGACAATACAAAGCATTGACTCCTGGATTAAGTTCAGCACCCAGGCTATTTATTAATTTGTTAAAACCTGTGCTGGTGCTATTCAGCCCATCATCACATTGCAATTGCTTATTTAGCTGATATCTTAATTATCAGCAACACTAATGGGTCAGCTGAAGAATCAGTGCATGAATCATTAGGGGTTGCTCCATCCAAATAAGTCCAAGTTACAGCCAACCTAAAATATTGAGTATTTGGGGTTTCTTATTAATTCCGTTGTGATAACAGTAACATTACCAACAGCCAAGGTTGTCGATGATGATGATGTCTGTACTTGCCTCCCACAAAACTTTATCCCTCCATCCGAGAAGACGCTATGGTCATTGGTAAATGGGGAGCAGGTTCCTGCAGTACATTCGGACCTTTGCATTATCAACATTTGCAGAGAGCATTAGAACTTGCACTAAAATCGAATGCAGGCCATTTTCATTGGGTTATCCAGTTACCAACCACAGCTCTCGCAGAATTGCAGTGGTGCATTGTTAATGTTAATCTAGCTACCAATAACATTTTGGGTACTAGACTCTTCCCTAATCTTCCAGACTGATGTCAGCGCTCTCGGATGGGGGACTATGGACACCGAGTCTAGCTGTAGGGGTAGCTGGCATGAACACGAAGGGTTGATTCGCCACACACACCAGATAAATTCTTTCGCATTATTGGGGGCATTTTATGGGTAAAGGCATATTGCTCCTCAATGAAGGATTTACACATTCAACTCCAGATTGATAACACCACAGCAGTGGCATATATTAATCATCTGGGAGGAGCACGATCAGTATCATGTGTTAACTGGGTACCGTCATGTGGCATTGGTGTATGTCAAGGCATATCTGCGTTTCAGCCATTTATTCACTACCTATAGCTAATGTGGTGGCGGACCACAGGTCGCGTACATTTCATGCCAATATATAGTGGATGTTGAATTCTAAACTTTGTCACACAATTGTCACTATTTGGGTTGCCAGCCATTGATCTGTTCCATCCAGATTACATCACCAGTTGCCTAAATATGTTTCATGGGAGCCAGATCCAGGTGCAGTTGCCGTGGTTGCAGTCTCGTTACATTGGGGACACTAAAATTATATGCAATTCCTCCATTTTTCATCCTGAACTGTCTCACCACAATAGAGTGAGACTCCGCCACAGGTGTTTTGGTGGTCCCAGATTGGCCAACACAACCATGGTTCCCTTTAGTGCTTTCAATGATGGTTCAGTCATTCATGATGATTCCCAGCTGCAGTAATTTCTTGGTGCATCCGGTTACAGGAGAAAGTCACCCTTTACATGACCGTATTGTTGCAGGTTCTGACCAGACAATTCCAAGGACTTGGATTGTCGAACAGGGCCATGGTGGTTCTCACTGCAGGCTGGCGAAAATAGCACTCAAAAAAACAATATATGGTTCACATAAAGAAGTGGGAACGTTTTTGTGTACAATTCCTATATGTTTTATCATAATGCAAGCATATTGATGTGTTGGAGTTCCTTGCTAAGTTGCATTTTGATGAGCACCAGCGTTATAGTGACATTACCAGCGCTCGGAGTGCGTCGTCCTCTTATTGCGGGCAGTCGTCAGAACAACATCCTATCGGGTCTCATCCGTTAGTATCCCGATTTATGAGAAATTTTTAATGAAAACCCTCCGAAACCTCGCTATACAGAAATTTGGGACATCACTCCTCTTCTCACAATGCTTCGGCAATGGGCTCCAATTACTTCATTGTTTACAGAGATTAACTCTTGCTGTGGTTATGCTAATAGCGCTGGTTTCACCATAACGTGTACAAATATTACAATTCTTACGAATACCTTGTATGCATTTGTCTGTCAATGACATTAATTTCTATGTTTATGATTTAATCAAACAAAGCAGGCCCGGTCTGGCTGGAATCAAGGTGACGTTTAAAGCCTATCTTGTTGACCAAATGTTATATGTAGTTACGCCATATAACTTAAGCCAATATATTAAGGTAACAAGGAGTCTCAGAGATTCTGAGACAGGTCTGCTCATTAGTCACAAAAAGACATTTAAAAGAGTGTCAGCACAAACTATTTCTACATGGTTGAAACAGGTTCTCATTATGCTGGAGTCGACATTCTGTCTTAACTCTCACTCCACCTGGGCGGCATCGATCTCGCCGGCAAAAGGCTCAGGACGTACTGCTAGAGTCCAAATCTTCGAGGCTAGCAGGATGGGTCTTCGAGAAGCAACATTTTCTCATTTTACTGACAGAATCCTGTACAGGACCGTTCCATGGTTATGGGCATGCTGTTTTGGGTCATTTAATTTTATGCATCATTGCTTTGTTTTCTTATCATTGTTTGTAATTTTCCCCTGGACAGACAGGGGTTAGTCCTGTGTTTATTATTGCTAACAATAGTTATTGAATAATTCGAAGCAATGTTCGATATATTATTTATTTCCCTACTGCTTCAGCCTGAAGCAGATGTGTCAGTATGGTGTATGGGTGTGCAATCTATGGCTGAAAAATAACAGAGCTTGTGAAATATTCAGGTATAGTCCACTCACGTGGACTCCAAAGTAAAAATAGTAAGATTAAATTGAGAATTGCCACCTGGTTCGAAGTTTGATCCTTATTTTATGAGGAGTGACGTTGAGGGATTACGTGCCTGCGCTCCACCCTCATATATCTAAGAGGATAATCTGGTAGTTCTAGTCTTCTACGAGCCTTACAATGTTAACTTCGGCTATGGTTTTTCTGTGTTTTTCACGCAGCTGCTTTGAAGTGTGACGCGCCATGCGCTGGCGGGGCTTCTTCACGTAATCCCTCAACGTCACTTTCCTTTTTCTTAAAATATAGGATCAAACTTTGAACTGATAAGTTCTCGTTTATATCTTACTATCCACATTTAGGAATTCATCACATTTAAACTGAGAGTCGATTTAGCCTTGGGTAACTTTGCATCATTAGTAATTTATGATGTTAAATGTGTGGACTAGATTATAAAATAGGAAACAGAGAAATGTCGGATAATCTTCTGAAGGTTATTGCCTGAAACCTTTAAACATGCTTCCAAGCCTTAAACATGCTTTCTGATTTCCGGCCTGTCGATATTTATCCTATTGTCGACTTATGATGCAAGCTGTGGTTGTTACAATATTCCATCTAATCCTAACAACTACAATGGTGATGTAAAAATCCAAAATATCTATTTTGTTGGCTGTTAAAGTACTTCAGGCATGATGCCAAAGTTCCTTTGGTGAACATAAAATTAAAATTCAATCTTTTATTTAAAGCATGATTAATCTATCTACTGGATGGAACATAACTCCATTAGATAATTTTTCTTTTTCCATCTGATTAGTCCTGGCAGTTATGATAATGTGTGGACTTGTCTGTATGCAAGCAACCTTGAGCTCAGAGGGTGCAGATACAATAGCTGCAATTTAATGAGTTCTATTAGGGAGGCACAGGATATGCAGTGAATGGAGGAGTGTTAGATCTCATGCAGGTATACATAAATAGTTATTCTGGCATCAAGATCAAACGGTCATTAGGGCATAACAGCCTGTCACTTACCGATCATTAAACCTTTATCGATTTGATCGGGCACTTCAATGGTGCCTACTGCCCATGCGGTTGCACTAGGCTCTGGTGAAATTTTTTAAAAATTTTTTTTGCATAGATGCACACATGCAGGAGTCACAATATATGGTTGATTTACAGAAAAAAGTCCAAAGATTTGTTCCACGCGCTGCTTGTGTTACTCAACAGTTACCATTCAGGTAAGCACCAGGCTGCTGCAGAGTTCCTCAGTGTTCCCACACTCATTTAGCGCGGCCCACAACCGACATCTCCCGCTCCTTCGCCTGGCGCCTTTTAAGTGTCTTTATGTTTGGGGGTGCCTCTTGAGCTGAATATAAAGATGCTAGGGGCAGTAACCCTGTTCATCCTACGTAAAATAAGTCTTATACGCTTCCCGCCCCCCAGTCAAACAAATCACTGATTCAAGCATTAAGCACGATGAACTACTAATCTTTATTTTCTGGATAGCACAACAAAACACCCTCCGATACTAACGCACGCGGGTTCGATCTTGTTATTCATGCCTGGCCAAGCCCTTCAGCCTCGTGCAAACAGAAAACACTCAAAAGGTCCCCACAGTTCCAAGCGCTCTTCCAGATGAACGGGACAAAAGGGACCCTCGTGAGGGCTGCCCCCCCCTTTTATAGGTCCACGAAACCTAGGGGCCGACTGCAGGAGGGGTTGGTATAATTTTGACAATCCAATCAATCACATTTAATTACATTATTATTGACAGTCTATACAGACCAATTAAAGAATCCCCCTTACAATTTGTTGCTGGAGAGCGTTCAGGAAATTCCAAAACAAACTTGCCAGGGGCCTCAACACTTTTGGCCAAATCAACAAACAAGCAGGAGACAACTGTCTAGCAACGTTATTTACAATGTATAAATGCATTTACATGTAATCAATACCATCAATGCATTTTACACTTCCTTGGAGGTTCTCTGCAAATGTACATTCAATCTCTTCTGTCAATTAAGCTGCACACTGATCTGGGGCCTTTAGACTTACTGGCACATTCAGAAGCTTGTCTCATTTCTGCAGGCACATCAGACTTTACAAAATGGCTAACAATTACATGTCTTACTAGGGTGTTGGTGCTATGGCTACTCTGTTTTAGCCAGGATAACACTTACCGGCCCACGCAGTCCTTGCATAGTCATCAGCCGGCCGGCTCCCTCTCCTCCTCAGCACTGCAGTCTTCTGGGACGAGCTTGGCGCTTCTGTGTGCTTCCCCAGCAGTCCATGGCCGCTGGGGCCCTTTCTTCACGCAGGGGGCGCAGGCTCAGCCACTCAGTGTGGCCACAGGGCTTGACACAAAGATACTAAAGCGGACAAGGCCTTCCTGCGTAAATGCATTGGGCTGCATTCTAGTTCGCAACGGAAGCGCGAAACCACGGGGCCATTTTCCTTTTCGTCCATTTTCAGAAACCGGAACCTACCGACCCGAAACCCGACTCGCAGTGTAATCAGCGTTGAGGGGGGGATAGTTGTGTGTGTGTGAGCGGCTAGATATAATTCTGGGTGACTTCCTTGTTAAAGAGTAAATTAGACTCTGGTTAATTTCTTTTTAAAAATTTCTTTTTAATGGCTCATAAGCTGTTTTCGGGTTGTTGATTTGATTAGTAACCGGAACCGGGACCCGACCCGACCTGACTCAACTAGTGTAATCACGTGCGGGGGACAGTTGAGTGTGGTGTGTGTAGGGTTAGATTCATAATCTGTTGATTCTATTGTTAAAGAATAAAATGTTTTAAAATTTTTATTCTGGTAATTTTTGCAGTGGCAGCATATGCACAAATATTGTCACGGTGGCCCAGTTCAAACGTCTGGCGGCCAGGGGCGGGTTCGAAGCTGCCGCACTCCAGTCCAGCAGACGAAGCTGTTGCCGCGGGGAGCTCGAAAAACCCAAATGATCCTATAATGGAGGCGGGAGCTATAGGATCTTTGGTTTTTCGGAGCTCCCACGGCAACAGCTCCATCCGCTGGAGCTCCGGGGCTTAGCGAGAACTTTGCCTCGGAGCCCCGGGATCCCGGGCGCAGCCACACTGTAACAGCACAGCTAGGAGCGAGCGCATCGCGCACAGCTTAGCAACACCAAGAACCGCACGGTTGAAGGAGCGCCCGCGGACTCGGCAAGCGCAAGCCTGGCCCGGTGAAGGAGCGTCCGTCCGCCAGCCCCACCCGCTCCATCGCAGCGCCAGTGTGATCTCGGCCGCCTCCGCCCGCCTCTCTCTATCCTGCCTTTTAAAAATTAAAAACCGGATATTCTTTGGCCTAAAAAAAAAAACCCCAAAAAAGGAGCTTTGCAGGTGTAGCGGCCATGAAGGAGGGGGGGGAAGGTGAAAGCGCGTGGCCGTTGAAGCCGAGCAGCAGCAACATCGGAGGACAGCGGGGACCCGCTATAGAATCTTTGCTCAAACCCGGAGACGGAGACGGAAGCAAAGATACTATCTTTGGGAGGATGTAATGATGGCGCGGAGCAACGAATGGCGGAGGCTTGGTTGCTGGAAATGGACCCATGAATTGCCAATGACGTACTTAATAACGCGTTTTTTCGTAGGGGGAGTAGTCCTTGCTCCGCTAATAGGCTCGTTGTGACAGCTATTTAAATTATCCGGGGTCACCTGGGAGATACCGGCTGCTGTGCATCCCGGGAGCCTTCTGCGCCACGTGGCTGCCTCTTCCAACTGCAGGCATTCTCTGGAGATGATTCGGGTATTGTGGGAATAAAATTTGAACAAGATGGGAAGGTGATCAGATTTAGGGTGATGTGGGATTCAGATCAAGTGGGACCCAAAACTTACTTTGTAACAGCATGGTCTGCTTCCACACTTCCGTTCCAATAAAACATCTGTTCAAATTACATTTTTGAAGGCAGAGTACAATGCACATTCCTCCGATATTACACATTTAAGGTAAGGGGAAATCTTTAGGAGCTGAGATGAGAAAAACATTTTTCACACGTGTGGTGAAGATCCCGGTTGCTAACACATTTATCTCCTTCCCATCAAAACTGATTTTCCCATAGTTGGTTTCCCCCCATTGGCAGAGTGAGACTACAAACACCCTATGTGTGTAAAATGGGACGGGTCGATTGGTGGTTTGTGTTTAGCATGCGCGCTCGCGGCTGTGGATTTGTGTCTCTCGCTGTTCCACTACACCTGTTCAGCACACCCCGCACACACCTTTCACTTTCACACTCACTTCCCCTCATCTCTCTTCAGCTTGTCCCCCTTACTACAAATCAGCCTGAAAAAGGATCAACCAAAACCTTGCTTGTAAGATGCTGCCTCTGACTGGTGAATTCCTCCCAGCACGGTATGTTTTGTTTTATTTCACAAGTCTTTTTTCTTTGCATAGCATTGACTTGCAGGATTTATAGCTTTTATTTCCTCTGCGATAATCAAAATTGTCATGAACATTTGTTTAACCCATTTAACAAATTTCTCTAATTTATTCCTCTTACTATATAACTTCCAGTTCCTGGGGTTCCTCCAGTGACCCAGGAGTGTGAGGCCAATGCAATGACACGTGACAAAAAAAATGGAGGAAATAACACCCACCGCATATTACAACATTGTGCAGCTTACAATCCAATATCATCAATTTTAGTAATCTAAACAGTCTCCCCCTTTCCACCCTTCCTCTCACATCCCCTCCCCTGCTTTTACTCCCATCTTCTCTCTCCTGTGACCCACTTTAGCCCCTGTCCCATGGTACGGAGTTCATTCAAGATAACCCAAGTTAAAAAAATAATCAAACTATGGATTATCCGGGAGAATGAATGTAGGGGTCGTTTGGAGCTCTGGGGGACGTTTTTCTTAGGGCTCGTAAACGTCATGGCAGGTACTAGGTAGGACACGCTAATGGCAGGTTAAGCCTGGAAGAGGGGAACTCGTGAAGATTTTTCACATGTTGAAAAATGTCACGAGAGCCCCGAGTACAGTTGAGTGGCCATTACTAAATCCGACGGTTGAATCAGGGGCAATCTCGGGCAGAGAGCTCTTAGAAATGACCTTTGTACTGTGGGACAGGGCTTTTTGACTCGCATATTTCTCCCTCCCACACTTCTTTTCCGCCTACATCCTTCCTCTATTTTCAAATTTGCAAAACTCTTCAATCTATGTGTCTCACACCTTCTGGGCAGTCTCACACACTCTGGGGGTGTTGTTGAATGAGGAGGGCATCTAGGACGTTACAGGTAATAAAGTTCTATTGAATAATCGATCACAGGTAGAGAGGGTGGTCCAAAGGCCTTGGCACATTGCCATGATTCAGAGCATTGAGAAAAGAAGTTTGGTAGGTCATGTTGCAGTGTATAAGCGCACGTGACTGTAAGTGTGTCCGAGAGGGACTGTTTTTCCGTTCAGTAATTGTTATATGGTTATATAGGTAAGTAGCAGGTTGGATATTAGTTATTGAAATTTTCCCTTAGAACGCAGAAAATTTACAAGC